>OZ038437.1:872500-1599826 GCA_964036275.1 Litoditis marina | reverse complement strand
GAGAGAGAGAGAGAGAGAGAGAGAGAGAGAGTGAGAGAGAGAGAGAGAGATAGAGAGAGAGAGAGAGAGAGAGAGAGAGAGAGAGAGAGAGAGAGAGAGAGAGAATATAGAGAGGAAGTGAAACTGAGAGAAACAGGAAATGAAAGCCAGGGAGTGTTGTGAGATGAGAGAAAATGATAGCTGAAGAGTTGAAAACGAGATATATAGTGAAATCGACGGACAAAGAGGAAGGAAAAAGAAATCAAAGGGAAGAAAACGAGATGATGTGATTGAAATCATACCCCAACCTTCTCCGTGTTGCTTAATAAGTGCCGTGTATAGAGAACGAGGAAAAGAGAAAGAGAAAAGAAGAAAGAAGATGATGGAGTGATAAAGTCTCTCAAACTAGTATCATAAAGATGAATCCGTGTCACCTAATAAGTGCCCACGTATAGTGTCCATTAGTGACACCGGAGGTCTCTCGGGAATACTAAATGGGTTAGGTTGTGTACACGGAGATAGTGGTAGTCAATTACATAGTCGCGTGAAACGTGTGAAACACATCAGAATGACACATCAGAATAAAGAGACGCACTGAAAAAAATGCACAATTGAAGCTGCTCCACGTTTTACGTGTCTTTTATGTGGGAAAAGTCTGAGTGGGTAACGATTAGGCTCAAACGCATTAAGCTACAACCTATAACTCAAATTGAAACATCAACAGAGAGTTCAAAGTGTCACAATGGATAGTTTATAGGAATAAACTATGTTTGTTAAATTTTGGAGAAAAATAATTCATATAGTTTTCACCAGGAGCCATCCGCTCAATGTGTTCGAGCTTAATCGTCACCCACTCAAAGTCTACAATAAAAGTACATTCAATCGTACAATCCTACCTAAAAATATAGTAGTCAAGCTGAAATCCGAGAGCAGAGCTTATTGTCAATCGCACAACACTTTCGAGGAGACAAAACAATACAGTTTGCGAACGTGCAAATAGAAAATGCACGATTGCTTATGCTTTTACAGACCATGCATTTATGTACTTCCAGAATGCTAGCAAGCTTTGACAACAGAATGGGTATCAAACACGAAATAAGTTGAAAAGTGTGGAAAGACATTTTTTTTGAAGTTGAGGTTGAGAAAATAGAGGTTGCAAATAGTAATATGACGAGCTCCGAAGTTATTCCCACGGGTAAAAGTTGCAGGTTTATCTCCGTCGAGATGTCATATTTCCCTCTAAGATGGGTTTTCGATTGAGTAAAATAGAAGAGAAATAAAACGGAAAGGAAAAATAAACATTGAAACAACATGAAGAAATGGAACAGTATTTGAGAGATTTTGGATCATTTTCGCTCCACTTGCTCTTGAATTTATGGGTACATTTGAAGTATTTTTGTGTCCAAGTATGAAGATTATACGTTTTTTATCAGTTTATTCAGTAAAACAATTCCTTACCAAAACGAGAATAAAAAAACCACACCATTAAGAGCATCAAACGCAACATGTGTGCTCATTCACCGTATTCATGTTCTTATGAATAAAAACGCACATTTAGGGACATGACGATATTGGGAGTGTAAACATTATACTCACAGTGTAAACATTTTTTACTCAAATTACTCAAACTAAGTACTTAAATACTTCTAGAGAAAACTAATAGGTTGGCTTCATCTCGTTTGAAACTTTTTTGAAAACTACTTGCTCGATATTTATTAGAAGTCACGACTGAAGTTTCAATCTGGGTTGCATGTTGATTTTTGGGTAGACATAGAGAACCAATTTTAAATCCGTTTAAGCCTAGCATTCGATGTATTTTTCAATTATTATCATTATCATTTTCAATTCCCTTCGAAAAATGGTTTTCAGAAAGCTTATTAAATATTCTGAGTAGCTCAGTGCTTTTGAGCTGTTGCATTCATTAACAGAAATGTATAGTTTAGAGTTTGAGAAGAAACTGATCTGCTCTGTTTCGCATCTAGGTTGCCGTTGAAGTTGTAATCTGTCATCTACAATTCAACTATGGTTGACCTCTACGAACACTATCATTAACGATATCAAATTTCTGGTCCGTTTCTGTTTGTAAGCTTCCTATTTTACATGAAAACTGTATGAACAACATTATTATTCAGTTTCATTCGCTCATCAGAATGCGAAAATCATCGAAATGGCCAATGTGACATTTGTTGTTTCCACAGAATAATTAATAACGCCAGAAGTCTACCGTGTGACGTCGTGCTTGCCTTTCTGGTTTACTATCAGGAAGTTTCGGGTCATCAACCGTCGGGTTACTGGGAGAAGGTGCTGGTACCTCAAATGTGGTAGTTGTAGTTGGTGGGACAGTGATGGTGGTGGTGGTGGCAGCAGTGCTCTGGAAAGATAAAGTAGTATGTTTTCCGAAGGTTGTCCAGAACTGTGAGCGACACATTTGAAGACTGGCAGGAGGTGCTGGTACCTCAGAGGTGGTAGTTGTAGTTGGTGGGACAGTGATGGTGGTGGTGGTGGCATCATTGCTCTGGAAAGATAAAGTAGTATGTTTTCCGAAGGTTGTCCAGAACTGTGAGCGACACATTTGAAGACTGGCAGGAGGTGCTGGTACCTCAGAGGTGGTAGTTGTAGTTGGTGGGACAGTGATGGTGGTGGTGGTGGCAGCAGTGCTCTGGAAAGATAAAGTAGTATGTTTTCCGAAGGTTGTCCAGAACTGTGAGCGACACATTTGAAGACTGGCAGAAGGTGCTGGTACCTCAGAGGTGGTAGTTGTAGTTGGTGGGACAGTGATGGTGGTGGTGGTGGCAGCAGTGCTCTGGAAAGATAAAGTAGTATGTTTTCCGAAGGTTGTCCAGAACTGTGAGCGGCACATTTGAAGACTGGCAGGAGATGCTGGTACCTGCAAGGTGGTAGTTGGTGACACAGTTGTAGTGGTGGTAGCGACAGTGCTTTGAAACGATGAACCTGTTCAGCTCAATTCTATTTTAGTGTGGTTGAAAGATCACATCTAGCAACTGGTGAAGGTGTATGTTGAACCGCAAAGTAATCGGTTTCAGTCGATTTGAGTGTTCAATAGAGCATTACGAAAAGAGAATTAGAGAAGACGTGACCGTTATCATAGATATCAGACCGTCAGGTCGCAACCGCTGTCTGCTCGGGCAGACGCCACTGGATTTCTCTTACATTTGTCGGTACTTGAGAACGTTATTTCATTAAAATAATATGGTTCATCTCAAAACTACGTGGATTGATTCCTGTGAACACTGTCTGGAACAGCCCATTTGATGCGAAAAAGTTTGGAGAATTGACCGATTTCCGTCGTAGTCTGGTTTCACTCATCGCACAACGCACCACGATCAGACTACAAACAACAACAATAAAACCTTCTCGCGACTACTTCAACTAGATTGATAACGTCGTGAAAATGTTTTTTTACTACCAAGTTGGAAATAGGGAATGGGTCAGAAAATTATTTGGACAACGTACGGTACACTTCTTTGAAACAATGCGAGAACACAAAAGTTTATTACGGAATCATAGTAGGTTAAAGGAGACCGGAAAGCAACTTCAGCAGAGGTTCTGTTTCGGGCTGCTTTCAACTGTATTGAGATCAGTAGGGTTGTTAGAATTGGAATTGGAATTGGAATTGGAATTGATAGAATTGAGATAATCACCCAAAAGAATTGCAATTCCAATTCTTTTTGTCTGTCGAAAAGAATTGGAATTGCAATTCCAATTCTTTTGTATGTCGAAAATGGTTGGAATTGCAATTCCAATTCTTTTGTATGTCGAAAAATTTCTAGAATTGCAATTCCAATTCTTTCGTATATCAGAACAACTGGAATTGGAATTGGAATTGACTTGATTTTCGCTCAGAATTAATTCAGAATCGATTTACAATTCCATGCTGTTTTTCCTTGTTCATTATCAAATTACCATTGTTCCTTATGTATTTCGTTCAATGGAACCAAAGTGAACATTGTTTATCTTCGTTCTTTGAAGAAAAAAACTGACATGAAGTTGGAAACACAGTCAATTCCAATCAATTCCAATCAATTCCAATCAATTCCAATGGAATTGGAATTGAGAATCTGAGATTTCGAGGAATTGATCGGAATTGGAATTGGAATTGAGCAGTTTTTGAAAATCTAAAAGAATTTGAATTGGAATTGAGTGGTTTTGCGAATTGCAAAAGAATTGGAATTGGAATTGAGTGGTTTTCGAGAATTGAAAAAGAATTGGGATTGGAATTGAGTGGTTTTTGAGAAACGAAAAAGAATTGGAATTGGAATTGACTTGATTTTTGGAATTGATTAACAACCCTAGAGATCAGAGAGCACAAATAACTCGTATATTAGTTCGATCAGTCCACGTGACATTCACATGAAAATGCCGCGCGACACGCAACGCGTCCAATCAAAAGTAGGATACAGCAGCTTCACGAGAAACCATGTTGTTCTCCGCGCTCCTTTAAGTTATTTGTAACATCTTTCTCCATCGGATTCTTCGATTACTATCAACAGTCACGTAAACTCGTTCTATTCATAACTTTGTGTTTTCTCGCAGTCACACGGAAATATTTTGATCCACTCGGTTTTGATAAGAACCCGTTTTATGAATGATAGACTTAATTGATCTTCCCATGTTTTGTCGCACTAATATCAACAACTTCTCGCGGTCTGGCCAGAGTAATTGTTCTGAATACTATAAAAAAGATATCTCCTTTTTTTCCGAGTTCGAAGTTTTCAACGATAACTATACCCTTTAACACAAAAGACAAATAATGAAATGGTTTTTTTTTGCGTTTCATGCGAAACTTCGATTCAGTCATATACATGGTCTTTTTCATTCCCACTGAGACTCCCGATTTTTCTAAGAATGAGTTTTAGTCTAATTTTTGTTGCTGCTTTTACTTGTAACTTCAGAATATTCGAACAAAAAACTAGAAATATGAGACTTAGCCACTTGCCCACAATATTCTGCCTGGTGTTGAACTCATATTTCTTTGAATAATATGATTCATAAAAAGTTTTTAATCGAGAATGTTATCACTACCATTATTACTATCCTTTCTCTTCTTCTTATTATTACTTTGACTGATTAAAGTGTTACTTTTCTCACATTAATTGATCTTATTTCGTCACGTCGCACTAGTGTAAAATTACTCCACGCCTTGCCTATTAAAAACAATATTATTATTATGATATCAACTTCAAAAGCCTACACTAGCACGAAGATGTTTGAATATGTATCCCTATGCATATATGGATGGTCTCAAATGTCTTCTATGTCTTATTAGGTGACATGACATTTATGTCTATCCGCGGTGTTGCGAAGTGCGGCCGTTCACTGTACTCTGTGGTAGAAATCTGATCTACGAAGTGTCATTGGTTAGGGGCAACGTTACTAACTGAACCGTCTTGACACTGCATGCATGATCGAACTATTCGATTTTTGGTATAGAGTTACAATAACGGGCAAACTCAAAACAGCGCAGAATTTATGTCTTACTACTATGTATTTTGCGACCGTCTATTGCATCCCTTTGTTTTTACACATGGCGCAGCCAACGTGCATACATCTCATCCCAGCCAAACATGCCAATCCGGATGATCTCTCTACAAAACATATCTTCATTACAACGTCTCTTTCAAGATAAATATTGTCCCACAAATCATTTGGTTCAATCACCGTCGTCCAGCACTGTTAAATTGCATGTAATATTATGTGCGCGTAACAGGGTAACCATACCCTTTTTCTTCTCACTTCTCCTCTCTATTTACTCATTTGGGGTGCCACATACTATGTGGAAGTAACGTGTTAAATCACGAATAAATCTATTCTATTCTATTCTATCTTTGTAGTTGAAAGAATAAGAACGCATTATGCATTGTGTGTTAGATTGTTATCAATAGTCGTTGTCAGTAGTCGTTGCCAACGAGGTGGTGTGGCATACGGTATTTCCTAGTTTATGCGTTGTCGGAATATCAAACTGTTTCGCTTACAGTGAGTGCCAAATTCATGAATTACTGTCGCTTGTCGGAATCAAACTTGCGAGCAAAAGCTTCGTAGCGGGACGCTAACTACTGCGCTATTAGATCACATAACCATCAAGTTTTGGAATCGAATAGATCCGTGCGTACACAGCGGAAATCGAGATATACAGTACCCTCTCGTCTTTCCGTTGGCGACGACTATACGCGATGAGCATTAGTATGAATTGGTATACTGAGCAGAGCATTTACCGGCTAGTGGCTTTCGTTTTGAGTTGGCATCAGAATAATTATATTTTCATGTCTGTTCTCCTGAACAAAATAGCTCCGTTGACGTCTTGCTAATCTGCTCACCACATTACGATTAAAACGAAGTTCGAACTGTTAATTTCATTTCGGAACTTCATGCCGTTTACTGCAGTCTCTATTTGTTCATGGAGTAGGAGAATGAAGTTTTTCTAAACCATATTCGGAATGCTTCGCACTTCACAACCATTGTAACAATTGTCATTGAACCTGGTCGCTGTTTCATTGAACTTATCTCTTTTTTTCTCTCTCAGACATTCTTCGTGTTTATTGTGATAACAATTAAACCCTATGATATTTCCAGTTTTCTATACGTGGAGTAGAAAACAATCACAACAAAATTGTATGATAATCAACAAACATGCCGTCAAACGACAATAATCACGTGAGTTCAGTAGTAGATATAATACTACTAAAGATCACATTTAGCACATCTTACCAACCGATAACTCCAGAATTAGTTTCATAGAACTGACATAAAAGAGTACACTATATTCTCAGCACTCTCAGAAAGATACAGTATGAAGTTGAGTCATATTTTAAACTGAGGTTATATCTATAGTCAGTCTACTTGTCGAACCGACTTTGGGCAGTATCTATTTTCAGGCCCCTCCCCTATCGCTGGATGTCGAGAATCTAGCAGGAGATCAAGCACAGCAGGCTAGTCCGGAGTAAGTTCGAACATTCCGAAATTGAGAAAATATCAAGACGTCTTAGTTCTATAGTTTGAACTCAAAAATCAAGTTAGAACGGGTTTATGTTTTCCCTAAACAGTGTATATTACCCTATCCCACTGTGTTTGTGGTTCTCACCCACTGATTTTCGGTTGAATTGTGTGAATAACCGTTTGTTTCGAGGGTGAGAACCACTCTGAAAAACCGCTGCAACTTAAAATACCGGACTCGCCAATTTTGCAACTTACTTAAAATACCGGGGTCAGCCAGATGTCGCATGTACTGTTTGAAATTCATAAGGAGATGCAGGCTAATTTGACACTAATATTCAGACCTGCACCTTCTCCGGTGTTTTCAGCTGCCAGCGTTTTCACAGTACAGCTTTAGTTTGAAATCCCACATTCTTGGCTTCAAAAACTAATCTGAGAAACATTTCGTTTCCGGTCACTTCCTGTATCTTCTGTTTTCCAGTGCCAACCACCTAGACAGCGAGGCGCCTCCAAGTATCGATTTCTACAGTGACACGGTACTCCGGGTGGATCCGTCACGGCGTAGACCGACCATAAATGAACTCGCAGAGGGAAAGGCAGTCAGGGCAGTCAAGGTAGAGTCATCATCATTCGTAGAGAGACAAAGTTAGAGAGAGACAGAGAGAGGGGACACAGAGTGGAAGGTAGGTGAATGAAGAAAGAGGAAGAGAGAGAGAGAGACAGAGAGAGGGAGACAAAGAGATAGAGAGTGTGAAACAAAAAGAGACAACAAGAGGAAGCTCAATCGACCATCACTGAACTCGCGGAAGGGAAGGCAGTCAGGGCAGTCAAGGTAGAGTCATCATCATTCGTAGAGAGACAGACTTAGAGAGAAACAGAGAGAGGGGACACAGAGTGGAAGGTAGGTGAATGAAGAAAGAGGGAGAAAGAGAGAGACAGAGAGACAGAGAGAGGGAGACAAAGAGATAGAGAGTGTGAAACAAAAAGAGAGACAAAAAGAGGAAGATCCATCGACCATCACTGAACTCGCGGAAGGAAAGGCAGTCAGGGCAGTAAAGGTATAATCATCGTCATTTTTACGTGGTGTGACATTGAGGCGAGGTAAACTGTGTTCAACATGGATGATAACTATAAGGTCAGTATGTCAGTTGGTTGGGCAAGCTCATTCCATCACTTATGTCATTTTTCTACGGTGCCAAAAATTATGTAGAACACAGTTTTTTTGCGTGACGCTCAAATCTAGTTCCTAACTCGTTATTCCGCGCATAATCTAAACTTTGATGAGTACACTGATGTTCCCCTGTTTGTGTTTCGATATCGGTCACTCTCTTGATTTCAGAAGCTTTCTTTCCACCCGGGAGCCGCGTCAACCAACAACGGTGCACGTAAATTCGGTTGGATCGAGGGAGTCTTCATCAGATGCATCCAGAATATTTTCGGTGTCATTCTGTTTCTCCGTCTGACTTGGGTGACGGCGCAGGCTGGAATATGTTAGTTTATTGTTTGACACTATTTCGAGAAAGCTACGGGAAATTCTGTTCCGAAATGGATAATTTTATTATTTTCGATCTCTCCTAACATAAAATTCACCGACCAGCTAAAATTTGCACTGTACAAACAATTGGAACATGTTCAATTATAACTCGAACTGTCATACTTGACCTTCAGCAGTAAATACATCCGAATAAAACTGAATAAAAATGCGAAATAGTAAAAGTACAATATTTGGGAGTGGTTGTTTATTGTGACTTGCAGTAGATGGATTTTCCTAGGAAAAGTACGATTTGCTTCAAATTAAGCGAAAAAGGAATATCATGAAGGTTCACAAGAATGTTCTCTTCTAATTGATTGAGTTAGATTATATTCGTTCAGAGTTCAATTATTGTTTTCAGTACTCGGCCTCTTGATAATTTCCCTCTCTACCGTACTGACTACTATCACAGCCATCTCCACGAGTGCTATTGCAACCAACGGAGAGATGAAGGGAGGAGGACTCTACTTTCTGGTATCAAACTTTTTTTTCACTGAAACTTTCAGTTCCCCACTCGAGCTACGACATAGCTTTTTTTTTTAAAAAGAAGCCCAAATTGAAAACTTTGGCGTATAGCGAGAAGCAATGTCTAAAACAGGTTACTGCTTGTTTGCAATGTAATAGAAGAAATGTCACAGAATAAAATCACTATTTCCTTAAGATTTCGCGAACTCTCGGACCGGAGTTTGGAGGATCGATCGGTCTCATTTTCTCCATCGCCAACTGTGTTGGTGGAGCACTCTACATAGGTTGGTGATGATCGATTTTGTAGTTAATTCAAACGAACCTTACCTTCATGAAACTTGAACAGCTCAAACCTTCAACATAGTCGGGTCCCTAGTCCACAAACGATGCCCATACCGATGTTTGCCTATATGAACTGGATACGCATTACTGAACGGCTATCCGTACTTTTCCAAAAAAAAAATCGATAAACAGTTCTGAAAAACTAAAGAAGAAGTCGAGAAAATAATTTCTTGTCTCTCAAAACTTCGGTAAATGTTGCTAGATGGGTGCTGCTGTGTTTTTAGTTGTATGGTGCGTGTTGAGCCGAAGTTTGAGAATTGGGCTTCAGGGGAATAGTTCTTTGTTTTTCATACAAATACTTCAGTTGGTTTCGCGGAAACGGTTCGGGACCAGCTTCTCTCGTTTGATATTTCAATCATTGACGGCGGTTCGAACGATGTTAGACTCATTGCCTGTGGTAAGTTTTTTTCTCCAACAAAAAATAAAGTATTTAGGTTCCAAATTTCCACATATTCATTGCAATTCATCAATCTTCTTGCATTTTCGAATTGACTACTAACTGTATTTTTATTGGATAACTTTTATCTTTCAGTTTCCTGCATCGTTTTGATGTCGATCATAGCTATCTCAAATCGATTCGAGAGCAAGGTTCAACAGGTGTGGTTACGTTTTGTTTTACGTGTTAATCACGTGACGTAACATATTGTTGGGTTTGTAGTTGGATCTATGCAAACTTTTGATGTATCCAATAATTTCTGCTGTGTTTGATATAACAGACTATGAATATGAATCCAACGCAAACCCAAATTGGGGACGCCAGTTCACAGAATTCATCAAACCGATGAGCACAGCGTATGGTCAGTTTTGTAGGAGACTTGGTTTGACGAGCCGCCAAGTCATCTACGTGTCTTTGATCTGTATACTCTCTCATAAACTGCCAAATAGTCACCCATAGCCTTTCGTAGCCGTTCTTGTAGGAAACTATATAGCTTCGTTCGTTCCCACTGAGACTTGTCATCGTGCTAATGCATCTTCCCGCCTATTTTTCACCACTTTTGAGTTTTTCAAAAAACAGAAAGTCTCTCTTAGCGGTTGATTATTCTCATAAAAAACACGTAAATGATTAGAACACTTGAGCTTGCTCTAGGAAATTGTTATCCGAAAATATTGACACGATGCCAAGGAGTCTCAGTGCAAATGAAACAGACTATACCTGAGTTCTCTTTCTTCACTGCCCACCTTCAAGCTAAACTTGTTTGCAGTTCATGATGATACCGCTACTCCTGTCTCTCGCATGCTATTATCTTGGAACATTCTGGAAGACTGACTCGAAGGAGAAGATCGGTTTCACGGGATATAGCGGTGAGTACTTCAAACACAGCGAAACTTTTTCAGTTGTATTTTAGTTTTATAGTGCTCAAGTTTTTGTCATCGGAATGAAAACTTTCGCAGAAATAATGATAATAAGTTATTTATCCATATGTATCAGGAACAAATCAGGACGGAACGAGATCACGTAGTAATGGACATAAAAATTCATCACGATGATGAGAAAATATGCGATTGCGAGATTGAAAATGAGAACGTGTGGAAAAGTAGCGGATGAGCATAGAAAATTATAACCTAGCGTTATTATAACGTGATGGGGGTACAATTTTGTAGTCATACATTTCGAAGTAGAAAGCCACTGAAAAATTATGAAAAGTGACGCCGTGACATCGTATAAAATTTTATTGGCGCACTGCCAAAGTCTGGAAAAGGAACACTGCACAAGAGAGCTATAATTCCATATTAGTCAAAAGTAAAACCTGAAATAATAATTTTTCCACCATTTTGTGAATTTTAGGCCAGACCCTGTACTCGAACATGCTCCCATCCTTCCGTGACGGCAACTCGTTTTTCACCGTCTTCGCCGTCTACTTCCCGGCAGCTACCGGTATCATGGCCGGAGCGAATATCAGTGGAGATCTTAAGAAACCACAGGTTGGTTCATTCATAAGATTTCTTGCCCCAATTCACTTCCACCCAAACAGTTCACCTACAACTCGTTAGGAACATTTTAGTCGACAGAAAATATGGAAAATTTATTTTTTAAAAATTATTAACCAACTTTGCGTATAATGATTATCGTGAAATAAAATTCTGGAGTTTGATAAAATGTTAGCTGTAGTTCGATTATAAATCACGAAAAAATTCCAGAATATCACCCAAGAGCACAGGAGTCAAATTACAACCACAGAATGAAGCGAGAGAATAGCGTTCAATCATGCTGTGATTGTAGTTTGATACCGTCACTTTCGATGTTTCGCTACAGTTCGAACTATAAACACTCCAGAAAGCAATTCCCCGCGGCACTCTTTGGGCCATAGTCGTGACCACCGTCATCTACATGTCTATTCTGATCATCGGCGGGGCTACGGTAGTCAGAGACGCAGAGGGAACGCTGCCACTCGTTGCGGACGCCGCCTGTGCTAGAAACATGACCTGCCCGTATGGATTGGCTAACTATTATCAGGTACACACAGCTAATTTCTAGCATGAGGGCATGTGTAGGTCAGAGAGACGCAGACTGTCTCAGCCCGTCTGCGGCCTCTGTGAATTCTATGTTTTCTCGCTTTTGTAGCTGGGCAGTCGCGGAAAACTGTCCAATTTAACTCGGAAAGCAGAATTATCGTGTGTTTCGCATATTAGTCTGCTTTTATGAACGAGAGATGATGAGTATCCTCTTTTTCAGAAATCTTCAGTGTTCACCATCAAGTATTTGAGTTCTTTTTGCTGCTGAACTAATCGGTAACGATAACAATAGTTTCAATTTCAGACCTTAAGGTGGAGTTTCGGAAAGAAGTTTATCAAAATCCCATTTTAATTGTTCACAGGTGGTAGCAACCAGTAGTCTCTGGCCACCCATCATGGTATTTGGTATCTTCTCCTCCACGCTAAGCTCCGCCCTCGCCAGTCTGATCAGCGCTCCGAAAATTTTCCAGGTCTGTGATTGTGAAAAGCCAAACTGTACTGAAAGTTTTCAAACTTTGAAAGCTTCGGAAACACGTTGATGACATATAGTATGGATAACGGACTAACGGTCAAAGCGGTATGATTATAGAGTTTAGATGTCTTTAACATCGAAAACTATATCAATCATGAATAAAACAACTGTGGCTCAGACGTGGTTCACAAGGTGTGCTATATCTCCTATATTTTCACAATTGTGTTAAGAATATCATCTAAGATCTAATGTTCGAGTGTGAAACTATTTTTTTTCAGGCGGTTTGCAAAGACAATCTCATTCCGTTTATTGGTTACTTCGGAAAGGGCTTCGGTCCCTCGAACGAACCGCGTAGGGCTTATCTACTCACACTCATAATTGCCACCTCGGTGGTACTTATAGGTTCGTTTATGGTGATGAAGAGTAGACACAAACATTCAATTCGTAACAGCTATTTTCGGAATTTCTTGACCGAATCATATAATATGCATTATTCTCACTAGAATCCGACAGAATTTGAAAAAAGACACGCAGAAAAATGTTTTCGTTCACTTGACTCAGCAGATTTTTCAAAATTTTCGTGTTCATCTTGCGCTTCCAGTTTTTCACTAGGTTTGAGGTATTTTCTCCAGAAATATAGTTACAAGAGGTTTACTGTACATAGTTCTCCTGATAACGATCAGTACTATATGCTAATCTGTGTACTTCAGGCGGCGAACTGAACATAATCGCCCCAGTCATCTCGAACTTCTTCCTTGGCTCGTATGCCCTCATCAACTATTCTTGTTTCAACGCATCGTTTTCTCAGACACCAGGTAGACAATGAAAACACCACAAGTGAATGCATCAGTCACGTTAAACGTTGAGACCATATCCCAGCAACTTATGAAGTGAACAGATGAATTCTGTAGATTGATCTCGGAATATGTGTGTATTCACGAACTTCTAGTGAATAGCAACGGGCTCTAACTACAAACACAACGAGATAGGAAAAAAAGTAACCTTACAAAAAAAGTAACCTACAGTAACCCTAAAAAAGTAATGTATTATTTTCCGCTCAGGCTTCCGTCCCGGTTTCGCGTACTACAACATGTGGGTCAGTCTGGCGGGCAGTGTTTTCTGTCTGGTGATCATGTTCATTGTATCTTGGTACACGGCACTCATCACGTTCTTCTTCTTCGCGGTTATCTACATGTTCATCAAGAGAATCAAACCAGGTAGATTTCTACTACTAACATTCATAGTCACGTGAAACGTGTTAACACATCAGAGTTCAATACAAGTGGAGGAAAAATCACCGTGAAACACGTGACAGATTCATATTCCACCAGCAACTCTGTTATCTAATTGTTCAACATTGAACAAAACAGCGGTAACCAGCATTCATTTATGGAAAATAGCTCTTATATTATGTATCTGAGTCTTACAATTTCGTTGAAATCATTCCAGATGTGAACTGGGGTGCTTCACTGGATGCTAACGTGTACAAAAGCACGCTTCAAGGCATTCAGAAGTTGACCAAGAATGCTGAACATGTGAAGAACTATCGACCACAGGTTATTTTTCTGCCAAACATGTTCCTATTTCACTTTCTGGGGATAGTTTGATTATTTCTATCCCCCTACTTGTAATCATTTACAGTACTTTCATTTATTTACCTACATCAAAAAATGCTGCTTTGCTTAGTGAGAGAGGAAAATGAATGAAGAACTGAAAAAATAAATAAAAATACATCTCCGGATCAATAACTCGGTAAAGTCGGTGATTTCAGTTAAATCAGTTGCAGTAGTGTAAAAAGTGTAAAACCTCGAAAAATACTTGCAAAAAGTTTTGCTGTGTTCAGGTGCTGGTCATGTCAGGTGAGCCGTGGGAGCGGGCCTCTTTGGTATTGATGGGAAGCAGTATAACCAGGTCCACCAGTCTACTTTTGTGCGGAAATGTTCTACTCACAGTAGGTTCTATTTCTTCTGGATTATATTCAGAAAATATGGAATGTTGAACTTCTCTATATTCCGGGAAATTACTGGCTGCAAATTATTAGATAAACACGGTGTTTCATTGAAGTTTCTATTAATTCTTCAATCATTGGTTCAGATTAGTTAATTCTCATTTTCATCCACGAAAGCTCATCATTTTTCATAGTCTATAGTTGGTGCCAAATTTATACATTTCTGTCTCTCGCCAAAATCGAACCTGCGAGCAAAAGTTTTGTAGCAGGTCGATAACCACTGCGCTATCAAAGCACATAACCGGCAGGCTTTGGAATCGGATACATGTGTGCGTACACAGCAAAAAGTGAGAAATACAGTATCCTCTCGCTTTTCCGTTGGCGACGACTACACTAATACGTACAAACCTATACTATACGGCAATCGACCACAGTCAATTGTGTTACACTGTAGTACTATTCGCCCATCATCCCATGTCTCCTTATCTTTATCCAATTGAAGTGGTAAACCCAACAGTGTGAAGTGTCACCTGATGTTTAGTCTTTTTCATTCCTACTGAGACTCCTACAGTAGGATTTTAAAACATGTACTTGTGTTCGGAAAACTAGAGGATCTCCGCACTCCCTTTTCGTCATCGGGTACAATCAATGTACGAGAGGAATTTTGATGAACTAAATTTACAGCTCCACAACAGCCTCCGGAAAGTTTGTAAGGTCACTGTAGGAGTCTCAGTAGAAATGGTGTGAACTATAGTCTTCATGATCTGAACGTGAAAACTACAGGAAGATGGCGATTTCGACCAGTTGAAAACAGCAAAAGTGACGGATATCAGTTCGCAGAACATGTTGAGACACGTGGGTGTGAAGGCCATCTGCAAGAGTGTAGTGGCATCGAGTCTCGAGGCCGGATGCGTCATGTTCTGCCAGGTAATCGACAAGATCACAAAATTTCTGTTCAGAAGAAATCAATACCTTGAGAAAAATCAATAGTTCATTAGTAAAAAGTGGGGGGACCAACAAATGTGTGAGTTGTGTTTGGTTCGACCTCGAAAATCAATAGTTCATGTTGACGACAAATACATGAATTAGACTGAGGTAGATCAATCAGCGAGGTGGCACCTTCATCAGGGAACGTCGAATAGAGAGGTAACATGAAAGTGGTCACAGTGACAACTGAGATCTCATTCAAAGTTTGTAACATTAGAAAAAGGAAACAACTTATATAAGTCTATGAAAAGTGACCAACTTCGAGCGTTTTAAAAAGGTTGTGGTTAATTCTAGCATGTCCCCTAGAAATTTTGAACTTTGTGTGTTCAGAGTTGCGGTCTTGGAAAGCTGGCTCCCAACATCATTCTGTTCGGTTTTCTGGAGAATGAGAGTCGAGAACGACAGAAAGTGAACACGGGCAGCAAAAAAGCTTACCTTGAAATGATTACGTGAGTTCATCGAACAATCGAAATTCGAAGTTTGTGCAAAACTAAATTGCATCAGTATTCAACTTTTATCAGACTCACATATCTAACATAATGTGTTAAGTTCGCTCTTTCCGAAGCAAGCCTAAATGTTTGTAGATTGATCCCATTATTTTTTAATTCTCGGAAATCATGAAAAAAAGACTTGCACACTGCCTACAAAGAATGCAAAGTTCGAATAAAAGCAAACAGTTCACATTCAAGACAGTAAGTTTGCGTTCAGGTCGGCGTTCAAGATAGGAATGGGCGTAGCCATCTACAGGTCTCGACAGAAGATTGTCCTGGAGCGATACGGTACGTCTTCTTAGAATCACACAAACACACTTTTCACAGAAAGTGAAACATGCTAAACATATCAGAATTCAAAAACACGTGATAACAATCAACAAAAGGCGCTTGCTATTGTTTTTTGTTAAGTTCACGTTAGCGTTTCTACATTTACGTTGGTGTTTCTACGTTTACGTTGATACAATGTTTTGCAATTTCTCGCTGTGTTAAGTTTTCATCCATTTTTCAACGGAAGCAGCGAATGATCATAACTTTGGTGCAGCTCAGAAACATTTGAGCAACTTTTTGCGATTGGCCAGCTACGTGTGTCCAGGGGATCTGGGCAATAGATGATCTGCGTCTCTCTGACCTCCATTCTCTCGTCGAGCCCGCTTTACACGTGACTGGCCAACAAGCCGGAAATCGTCCAAAAGTGCGCAGCAAGCGGTATTTGTGCACCTTTCAGCAGATGAGAGAGTACGTAGATCGAATGCTCAGATTCGCTGGCCGCTCACCGAACCTCATCACTCACACAACCGACCCTACGCTGTCCACAATGGTTTTCACGTGAAAACTATAGTTACTAGTAAACCATACTTTTTCAGTCAACATGGACAAACGTACCGTTTCCGGCGAGAGCGGCCGGATGTTCAACGTAAACCGGAAACGGGTGAGCGAGATCCCCTCCTCGATGTGGCATCGGCCATACTGTAAGGGAAGGATAGATGTGTGGTGGCTGAGTGACGACGGGGGACTCACACTACTCATACCCTATCTGTTGACGCTGCCCAAGAGTCATCTGGAGGTAGGTTACTCCTCTCTCTCTCTCTCTCTCTCTCTGTCTCTCTCTATATCTTCATCTCTCTCTCTTTATCTCCCTCTTTCTTTGTTTCTTTCTCTGCGCCTCTCTTTTTCGGTCTATCCCATTTCTCTATCTCTCTCACCGTTTGAATTTCGTGTTTTTTCGCTCTCTTCTTCTTTTTCTCCCGTTTCTCCAATTTTCTCTCGCGTTCTCTCCTTCACACGTTTCTGTACATCGTTCTTACCCAATCCCGATGTGGTCTTTTTTGTAATATTTTTTACTGTACAGGGTTCCCGACTGCGTGTTTTCACCGTAGCCTCGGGGGGTAACCTGGCGGAGGACTCTGCCAAAATGACCGAGTTGTTACGCAGATTCAGAATCCCATACAGAGACCTCCACGTACTGTCGATAGACACCAAGCCGAAGAAGGAGACGTGAGTTGACAGAACACCAAATAACTCACACAGTGATATATCACGCTACCAGTGTGTGCAGACTGCTTCGTAACGTGTCGGCAAAGTTTCGAAGTGTGATTTCTAGCAAAAAATATTTAGGAAAAAAAGTTTACATCAACGATAAATTCACAACAAGCCTAACTCACTTTTTCGATCGACGATATTCAACATTCTGTGTTCTCCTATCTAGAGTTAGAAGAAGAAGGTTAAATTCTGAATATTTCTCCATCTTCTTGTAGCTGGTATAACTTATTCGAGATTCTTAATTGAACCATAGTTCCTTCCAGCCTGGAAGACTTCAACGAGATCATGGCGCCGTTCCGCGGGGAAGATGCCGGCCAGTTGACGGGCAAGGAGCTGGCCAACTTCCAATCACAGACACATCGCAAACTGGTCACACGGGAACTACTCATGGAATACTCGAGCGATGCGGACCTGATTGTGATGTAAGTGAGATTTTGTGCGTGATTGGGTATTTCAGGTCAAAGTTTAGGTGATTTAATGAATGAATGAATGAATTTAGTACGCAAATGAAGCGTGTGATAAAATAAATGGATAGAATAGCAAACAGTGTCGTGATTGCAAAGACAGTATGGTTTAAACGTGGATAGATATTACAGCATGATGGAGGCAAATTCTACACGGAACCGAAAAACTATAGATGTAGTCAAGAACTTGTAACGAAAAGATAGATAATATCAAAGACGCCAAAATCAGAAATTAGGAACTTTTTCACGTTTCACGTTTCTCTCGTTCACTCGTAGTTTGTGAGGCTATCCCAGCTACCCTGCAATCGTTTTGCTGCACCGTCTCATTACAGTACCCTGCCCTTCCCTCCTAGTGGTATCAGTGGACTATTGTACACGTCCTGGTTGGAAATAATGACAATGGGATTGCCATCCACCCTTTTCGTCAGAGGAAATCAACAATCTGTGCTCACTTTCTACTCTTGAACATATTACAGCCCATCAACTGTCAAGATCATACTGTACATGTAACCTTCTGATGTGCGGTAGTTTCGATTTATTCCATTTCGCTGATAGCTTTTTTCACTTGAATTCATAGCTTTTGCTCAGTTGAAACATCGAGCGTACCATATACCTCAAGCTCTGATGAGCACAAAATGTCTTTTAACAACAAAATACTTTATAATATTTGCCCAGTTTCAGTTAAAAACCAAAATGCATGCTGTGAATTTGATGTATTGATGCGCACTACATGTATTTTTTCGGATAACTCTCATATTTATACAGGAAGAAACTTGCTGCTGATGAACGTCTGAAACTTGTGTCATTCACTTCATGAGAGAATCATAAACTCCCCAAATTTGTTCCATGTTGTTATGTTCTCTCTCCCAATTTCATCAATACAAACATGTTGTGTTTGCTTTCAATAAAATTCCCATTTATAAACAAACAAACAACTTCAATTTTTGTACCAAAGTTGTTTAGAATCTTACAATATTTCAAATAAAAAAAGTTTATTTCGAATTTTCACTGAATTATCGACTTATTCGTCTCTTCGTCCGGCACACTCCTCACTTCGCCTACTCTCTCCTTGGACTGAGTTTTCTCCAGTTGAGGAAGCCCCCAAGTTTCGTGAATTGCCTGAATCAAGAAATCAATTTGAAATTGGTTTTATAAGGGTACAGAGCCGTTTAAAACAATCAAATAGTTTTATTATCAGTTCTACGTTAAAAGTGAGCTACGTTATTCAAAATCAAATTGTAATAGTTAACACTAAAATGAGAACTATTATATTGCGCTAACGCAATGAAAGACAGTTTGCAAAATCTGCAGTTTTTTTTCTGTTCACATACAAAAATTTCTGCCGCAAATATGATTTGTCCACTGCCTATTCATAATTGGATGCGATGAATCAAAGAAGATTCTAAAAAGGCGCCCGAACCCGCGTAGATCGAGGAGTTCTGGTTTCATCAATTTGAGCACTCAATGTTTATTCCTATGGTACGACGTTATTTGATTCTGTATTGATTTCAAGACTAGAAACAGTGTCATTCTAAGTTCTGGTTTCATCAATTCGAGCACTCAATGTTTATTCCTATGGTACGACGTTATTTGATTCTGTATTGATTTCAAGACTAGAAACAGTGTCATTCTAAGTTCTGGTTTCATCAATTCGAGCACTCAATGTTTATTCCTATGGTACGACGTTATTTGATTCTGTATTGATTTCAAGACTAGAAACAGTGTCATTCTAAGTTCTGGTTTCATCAATTTGAGCACCCAATGTTTATTCCTAGGCCAGAAACTAATTTGATAGTGTATTGACTTCAAAAGAAGAAACATTATTATTCTAACTAAGAAACAATCTTCTTATCTTATAAGAAAGAATCTTATAAGAAATTGTTCTTATCGAAATTGTTAATTATTACCATTTCGGCGTCCTCGGCATCATATTCCGGCATCGTGTCTGGTAGTCCATTGAGAGTGTCGTCCTCGGCCCGGCGAGAAGACCTTCTCTGAAATATTGGAAGTTTAGAATAAAATATAATATTTATTGAATCACAGGTAAATAAGGTTAAATAAAGAAATATGAAATGAAAGTAAAAGGTTCAAAAGTCTCGAATGAAATGTCTTCTCATTGATGACGTCGAATGAGTTGAGGGTATAGTTCATACTGAAACCCCTACAGTAACCTTACAAGCTTTCCGGAGGCTGTTGTGAGGCTGAAAACTTAATTTATCGAAAATCCTCACGTCCATTCATTGTACCTGAGGACGAGAATGGGGTACGAGAATCCTGTACCTTTACGATTACAATTACGTGAGGAATACGACTTAGAACAAAATTCCACTGTAGGAGTCTCAATAGGAAGGAAAAAGACTATACAATTCGTTCTCAATCGGTCTAAGGAGATAGTCTGATGTGTAGATGGTTTGTAGTTTGATCCGAAGCACAGATCTTCTGCATTGCCCAGATGGATCAAACTACAAACCCAGTCATTCAGAGCTAGACGTAAAGTATCGATCCGCCCCTCCCTAATATCTCTCTACGTCGACTTCTAAAACAAAAGGAAGACTACAAATTCCCCGAAACTTATTTCTAATGGTTTTTATACAAGAATATACAGAATCAACATTATCTATTCTAGATTATCAATCTCTATTCTTTCGAAAACTCCATATATGAAGTCACAATCCTAAAAGTGTCTTTTGTGTCTTCAAAGTTGTAAACAGATCGTATTCCGTGATCGACGGGAATTCTAGTAGGTTCTTGCATTTAAATAAGCAAAAATAGGTTAAATTAAGTCAAGTTAACTAGGATGAAGTCAATAAATGAATGGTTAAATGAATTAAAAGTAATAAATAAAAACATATAGTAAGGGCCCTTTTCTGTATAATGAAACCAGAATTCAAAAATATCAAAATGAAACTGACCGCTTTGATGGTTCGATCTACTGATACAGATTGCGTCTGAAAATTATATTTATATGTTTTTTGTATCTTGTTTTAGTGTGATCCATTTCCTAGTTATTTGAATAAGCAGATCAAAAAGTACTGCGTAAAAGTAAGTTTCTGAATGCATGCTGGAAGCGGTCAGCAAACTGATCGTACATGAAGATCCGACACCAAACACTTCTAGAATTAATATTGTTCTCAATAAGACGGTGGCTGTGTGCCAAAAATACTCCGGTTAGAAGATTTTAGAGAGCATAACTAGTTTGAAGATGGATAAAAGGCTGGAATCTTTATTGGCACTATGCCACGGTCTCGAAAGGAAAAAAGACAGAAAGGAAACATTTCAGTATTTCAGAACAATTGGCGCCAATTTTCTGTGACTGGCAAGCCACAAAAGCGAGATAGCATAAAGGGCCAATAGCAAAGGGGACGACCGGGGGCGAGGGGTAAATGGGACGAGGCTCGACAGGATAATTAGAAGTAAAATAATAATTATCAGTACTGAGGTGACTAAAATCACTATCAGTACCGTATAAACGGTTTTAGGTAGCAATGTGAGCCGCAGGACCTATATATATCTCGTTTAATCACATATATTTGTTACACCCTCGTTCCCTTTGCTAGTTCCCAGCATGAAGGTCAACGAGGCTGCAGGCAGTTTAAGGCAGTCTGTGTCTCTCTGATCTGCGCACTCTCTCGTCAATGGCGCTGATTAGTTGGCATTGCCCTGAGAAGCAACCATACTAACCGTAGACACTCCCGGACCAGGTGGACGGTTTCTAGCGGTGGACAGTGTTTCATCCTTCACCTGGAAATAAAAATCATGGGTGACCAAATCTGATTTGTAGTTTGGTCTAGAACCACAAATTGTAGTGAGTATCAATGTTACTCAAGAACTAGCAAAAGATTTGGAAACGCTGCAACGTGTTTGTAGTTACACACGTTTCATTAATTGAACACCAGTTTGAATGAGACAAGATCAAACTACAAATACCACATAACGGCAAATGTATATTACCTGCTTGGGTGAAGCACGCCCTAAACCGTAGTTTTCCGTTTTTCAGATCGACAAAGACTAAACTAACCCGTGGAGAAATTGAGGGAGGGGAGCTGGCTTTGGCGGTAGATGTGTCATGCTCCTTCTAAAATTATGATATTCAACAAAACAAAAAACAACAAGCTTGTATTGTATTTCGGAAAAACCTCCTTTTCGGGAGCTATCTAAGAGAAAACTAGTAACTAGACGCCTTCTCGTAACTTACCGGTGGAGAGGACGACGGGTTGGTATCATCGGTAGCGATCATGATTGTACGAAGTATGAAGTAGTTTTATTCTGGAATAGAAGAAACACCTTCCAGGCGCGGTAGCAATCTGTACAATTTCATGAGAAGTTCATGAACAACCCAAATCTTCCAGACAGCATCTGACTCGGTTTATTGGAAGTGCCAAAAGATAATCTGTAGTTCGATCGCGATACACATCATAATTAATAGACTTCAATCGGAAAACACCAGAAGCAAACTACCAGCACGGGATAGGGCAACATAACCGTAAAGATGTGCTCTGGGAAGAGCAAAGTCTAAAACCGAATCTGCGTTTTCTGAGCAAGGTGTGTACCAACCAACCTGATTCTAGACAAAAAAAGATAGAAAATGCTCTACTACATCGGAAATGGGCCGTTTGATCATGAAAACCGAAACGTGTTCTAGATCAGACGTCAACAGGGTTTTACCGTCTAGACGGAAAGCACAGGCTGCAGCTTCCAGCAACTGGGGAAATTTTGTTTTCAGGGTCCCTTCATACTTTGTTGTCAACGAGAGATACATAGAGAAAAATATGATCATTGATTGTGTTCGATACGTACAGTACACACGATCGATAAAGAGTATGAAGGGACATAAAGCGGCCAACCGGATTTCTCACGAGAGAGAGAGTGATCAGGTCAAGCAGACGCAAACGTTCTGATACTGTCGGCGGCCCCATCGACCTCCATGATCTCTCGCTTTTGTAGCTAGTCAATCCCATATGATCGGTACAATAATTTTCTTTTACGATATCACCGCCTAAGATTCCAATTATAGTCTCGAGAATGCAATCTCGAAATATTAATATCCATCATTAAAAAAGTTTCGGACTGATCCAGATAAATTCCCCGAGATCAGATTGCCGTGCACATGCTACTTGTGTGTACGAACTGTTTCAATCAAAGTAACATATCAGTGGAGAAATGTATATTTTCATTGTTCAGTGAGATATCGATTTGTTCGTCTTGTCGTCTGACACACTCCTCGTTCCAGCCACTCTCTCCTTGGACTGAGTTTTCTCCAGTTGAGGAAGACCCTGTGTCTCCTGAATTCTTTTTTAGAGAATCTGACTAAAAACTGTTTCAGGGAGTGAACAAGTTGTTCGATCTCGAGACTTTTCACTACCATTGGCAATCTTACTAGCAGTTCACTACCTTCGACCAAAAAAACAAAGGAATATAACTGAAAATACAACGCGAAAGAGCAACATACACAGCATAGGGTTTTTGTGAAAATGGCGAAACCATATACGCAAACTACAACTACTTGAACTGTACAAACAATATGTACAAAACATATGAAACCCTGAATACTTCTTTCTCCAAATACATTAAAGTTTGAAATGGATACTGTACGAGATGAATGGCGTGAGAACCAAGAAGACTATTAATAGTGAGTGCCAAATTCATGAATTGTTGTCTCTTGCCGGGAGCGAACCTGCGAGCAAAAGATTCGTAGCCGAGCGATAACCACTGTACTATTGGAGCACATAACGGGCAAGCTTTGGAATCAAAGACATGCGTGCGTACACAGCGGGAAGTGAGATATACAGTACCCTCCCGCCTTTCCGTTGGCGACTACTATACCTCTCCCGCATCCGCATCATATTCTGGCATCGTATCCGGTACTCCATCCAGTGTATCATCCTCAGGCCGACGAGAGGACTTCCTCTGGAACATTCTGATAAAATATGGATATTTACGGAAAAAAACTATGAGTTTCCAAAAGTTCGTTATAGTTCGAGAATTGAGTAGATCACAAATATTGACATTTGGGATATTGGTTATTAAGAATGTTGGTTTTTTTGCTGTTCTAGAAAACAAGTCAAAAATAGAAACTAACCGATTTTCCGGTCAGATTGTTCGACACAGATGTTGTCTGAAATGATTGTGACATTACTAAAAACTAGAGAACATTGACTTCCCCCCCCCAATTTCTGAATTTGTATTGCGTTTGGGAAATTGTATTTTGATCAGCCCCCCACTCGTTGAAGTTCGACCCCCCACCATTGAAGTTCTACCCCCCGCCGACCCAAGTGGGGGGTAAATAGTAAATGTCGTTGAATTTTGACCCCCCCCCCTCTCCTAGAATTTCACGTTTTAGCTTAGGTGGGGGGTTGAAGTGCTACGGGGGGGGGACCAACTAAAGTGGGGGCGATACTTCAATTTATTGCCTGCAATACAAAAGTTTGAGGGTGGGGGGTGAAAAGTAGACATTTCCGACATTGAAGTTCAGCCCCCCACTCGTTGAAGTTTGACCCCTCTCCATTGAAGTTCTACCCCCCACCGACCCAGGTGGGGGGTAAATAATAACCAACTAAAGTGGGGGGCGATACTTCAATTTTACCCAAAACTCTACAATATTGAACTGATGTTTCTAAAATTGTGCTATACTCTGTTTTTCGAATGAAAGCAATATGGTCTGCTACGACAACTTTGAAGACTGTTGTGATGTTGAAAAAAAACGCTAGTCGTCGAACTGTAACTAATGTTCTTGTTGATTATTTCTCCGTTAGTTCTACATTTATTATTTGCTAAATGTTGGAGCTAAGGTTCATTTAAGATTCTGTAATCGTCTCAATTCCCTTTCTGATCTATACGCTTCTCGCACAAGACTCGAACCTACGATCTGAATGCCAAAAAATACGGTGTATGCTGATAAAAAACGAGCAGACGTCCGTCTTTTCAAAGAACTGATTCAGGGATATTCCGGCACTTATTCCCAGCCTGCGTATCTGGTTCAATGAACTATTTCACAGACTCCTCTTTCTGTGCAAGAGCAAAAATAGAGAGTGAGGGAAAGAGAGAGATAGAGATTAATGAAAACATTTAAAAAGTTAGGGTTTATGTTAATTTACTATTTATATAATGAACGCTTAACTTAAAATAGGTGAGAATCTTAAATACTGTCATTTGATGAAGTTAGTTATATTTAAAAAAAGAGAGAGAGAGAGAGAGAGAGAGAGAGACTAACCGTTGAGAGAGCTATATGGGCGCTCACGGTAGAAATAGATGTGTACTCCACCTGTAAATGACAGTGTATCGCGGAAAAATGAAAGCATACAGGGTCGCCATGACTGTTTTGTAGTTTCAACTCGATACGCCATAATTTACAAATTTCGATCGAAAAATACAAGTTCAAACTACAAACATAACTAGATAGAACATAGATGGTTTATTCTGGAGAAAACAAACTTTATGATTACTTGTAATATGAAAATTGAGTTCTCGAGAAAATTTTACTTTCGCCCTCCACCGTACAATCGCACCCCCCGTGATAGTTTGGCCCCGCACTGGTTCCAACGAGAAAAGGTAAATGTATGGTAGGGTGGGGGGCTAACGTTAAATGTCGGCATTGTGCAATATCCCCCCACTAACGTAAAATGGGGGGTGAAAGTAACATGCCTGGCAATCTTTAACAATCGCCACCCTTGCGATTGTTAGTTGAACCGAAGCCTTGTTACTTTCACCCCCCATGGTGGGGGTGGAAAGTAACACAGAACTTATTCCGGCTAAAACGAAAAAAAAGGGGGGGGGGCGAGAGCAAAATAGTCCCGAGTTCTCAATCTATTGAAGATGCTAGCCCTCCGATAGGTTTAATTATAGGCTTGAACTGAAAACTGTAGAACCTTGCGTAGGAGTGAGCAAGACTATATGTAATCTATACTCCCAATGACACTCCTATATTTTTATAGTTTCTATTTTTAAATGACTGTTTCGAAACTTTGTTGAAAATACATCGGAACTCTTTTTATGACCGAGAAACTCGAATGCCATTATTCAACCTTTCCTACCAATTTTGAGTAATTTAAACCAAATCAAAATTTCATATTCATGCTGTAACAGTTTTACTAGGCCTGAGAGGATAGCCAATAAATTCAATATGTTTACAACCCTTAAAGTTCTAGATTCCTAAAATTCACCTTCTTTAAATTTATTTCGAATTGATTTCGTTGTACTTTTAAATCTCAACACAAGAAACTCACGGGCAGTGAGGGAGAGGGCAAGGTGTGGTCAGAAGCCATACTTGAACGAAATATAAAGTAGTTTTATTCTGAAAATAAAAATAACACAACAAATGACTCGTAAGACGAAATGACCGATAACGCAGTTATAGCCTAAACCCATTGAACAACATGTATCTTTTATTTTGTTCGAAAGTGACTCCTGCAACATAACTTTTTTCAAAGCATAATTAGAACATTTATGTGGCTCGAGCTAATTGTTTTGTCTAAGAAATAGCTTTTCTCAAATTTTGATTGGTTTTCGAAGCCGCAACCAACACATTGACCGACCTGATTCTGACCCAAATCTATAGAAAATGATGGAAAACCTTCAAAATTGGTCAGTTTCATCAGGTAAACAGTAACGTGTTTCATATCTCAAGCCAACCACACGACAGGTATAAAATGGAAACTGCCCAATGAGTCAAATGAAATAGCTGCACCATAAGAAGTGCATGTTTTGAAGGTTTCTTGAAAAATGAGCATCTCATAAATCACGACGCTAGGGGCTAGCGTCGTGATTTATGAGATACCCACTATGTAAGAAGGTTGTAAAGCTTTTGGTCAATGGAGAAGCTCAAAAAAAAGCAAAAACATGAGCTGAAAAGCTCAGCCAAAGAGCTATGTAAACTACATCCAAAGATGTTCAGCTGTACACAGTACAAACATCACATAGTAAGTATTGATTATCACTAGTCTCATGAAAAGAATATATGATGCCTTCTGAAAACAATTGCATTTTCCTCTCCTTCGAGTGTAACTTTTTATTATTTCACAAACAAGAACGATTATGGTTTCAAAGATCACAACAGTGTCGTCACATACAGAAAATACATGCAAAAATAACAAATATAATATATTTACACTCTAGAAGTCAGTATTTCTATACTTTCGTGCAAATTGAATGAAATGAATGCTAAAAAGAACCCGATCTTTGATAAAAATGAATACATCAGCAAACACGAATTTAAACGAATTGGTGTTCACAAAGAGTCACAGATAAGTAAAGAAAAATAACCTATGAGCATAGAATGTTGTCTAGTAAGGTTTCTGAGCGTTAGCTTTTACATATTCCACATTTGTCTACACAGCAGATACTGAGATATACAGTATACTTCTGATTTTCGTATTCGATGATGATGCAGGGGTAGAGGGACCAAATATTCGTTGTAGTTTGATCTCGGAACACACCCGAGTTTTCAAATTCCGATCATAATCTACGCCGTATAGGCTTGCTTTGGAGAGAACAAAGTCTTAATGTTTATGTTTACACAGCAGAAACTGCGGCATACAGTATACTTCCGGTTTCTTGTTGTACCACAACAATAACCTTTGTATGACTATGCTGATGGTTTGTGCAGGAAGTCGCCGAGCGGTTCTCGGCTGTCTCGACTGGTCGTCCGAGAAACATCGTCGCGTCGAATTCGTCGCGGCGGCGCGCGCGGCGTCCGCGAACTCGCGTCTGGAAGAAGAGTGTTGAACTGTGAAAACCTCGATATTCCAGAATGTATGATTAGCTTTCTCCAAGGCGAGCCAATATGGTTCATGATATCTCTATTTCGTGTTTATAGTTTGATCAGCTTGCTTTTCGGCCAAATTCCTAGAATTACGACGTGTTCCGCGTTCAATAGGGTTGTTAATCAATTCCAAAAATCAAGTCAATTCCAATTCCAATTCTTTTTCGTTTCTCGAAAACCACTCAATTCCAATCCCAATTCTTTTCCAATTCTCGAAAACCAGTCAATTCCAACTCCAATTTTTTTGCGATTCGCAGGACCACTCAATTCCAATTCCAATTCTTTTAGATTTTCAAAAACTGCTCAATTCCAATTCCAATTCCGATCAATTCCTCGAAATCTCAGATTTTCAATTCCAATTCCATTGGAATTGATTGGAATTGATTGGAATTGATTAGAATTGACTGTGTTTCTAAGTTCATGTCAGTTTTTTTTTTCAAAAAACGAAAAGCAACAATGTTCACTTTGGTTTCATTGAACAAGAGACATAAGGAACAATGGTAATTTAGTGATGAACAAGGAAAATCAGCATGGAATTGTAAATCAATTCTGAATCAATTCCGAGAAAAAATCAAGTCAATTCCAATTCCAATTCCAGTTGTTCTGATATACGAAAGAATTGGAATTGCAATTCCAGAAATTTTTTGACATACAAAAGAATTGGAATTGCAATTCCAACCATTTTCGACATACAAAAGAATTGGAATTGCAATTCCAATTTTTTTCGACAGACAAAAAGAATTGGAATTGCAATTCTTTTGGATGAATATCTGAATTCTATTAATTCCAATTCCAATTCCAATTCCAATTCTAACAACCCTAGCGTTCAACTATAAATTTTTGCTCCGTACATCCACAGATTTGGGTCAGCCGTTTCCAGTACTTCAACTAAATATTTGAAGGAGCTGTAGTATTTCTTCGATTGAAGTGCCACATCCAACAATTTGGAGAATCACTAGTTGAACCGCGAACAAATCTAATTTGAGTCGTACAGTGTTTTGCACAGGACAGAATGCCGAACAGGTAACAGTTCGGTAGGTTCCACTTCGATTCGGTGACGACTATAACCTAGTCCACCTACTACCTACAACAGTCACGTGTCAACGATGGTCTAGTGGCTCAGAAGTATCTTTCACATATAGTGTGACTGTAATCATCACGTTAGATAGACAACAACTATAGCCTAGTTAACCTACTCGATTGTGCCGATGAGTTTCTTGTCATGTATCTCCTCTGTTTCTCCATGACTAATTTTCTCTGTTCCTCCATCAGAAGAAGTTCCATTTCATTCGGTCTTCGATACACGACCATGTGAGATCTGGAACAAAACTTCAGGCTTTACACTTTTGAGAAAAAAGAATGAATATAGTATTTTTCATTCCTACTGAGACCCCTACAGTAGGATTTCAAAACTTCCAAACCGTTTTCCTCACTTACTTATGATCTGAAAAGCTGAGGATTTTTACACCTTATTCTCGTTCACATGTACAGTGAGTATACGAGAGGATTTTTTATAAACTAAATTTTCAGCTTCACAACAGACGTTGGAATGTTTGTAGGGTTACTGTAGGAGTTTCAGTAGGAATGGTGTGAACTATAGCGCAGCAGCAGACAAGCTTGAATATACAAGCACGTCTAAGAACACGACCTCATTCTCGACATGAATTGCGGTATCATTTTAGTTGTTTAGATTTCAGTTGGTTTTTTAGATTTCGGTTGCGGTATTATTTTAGAAAACTGGAAACTAATTTTTTCTTGACAACCTTCTCAATTTATCAATTGTCAGCAATGTTCTATGTCGAGAATTGATGAAAAGTGTCAAAAACACACATTTCCAGCATTGCAGCAAATTTCTCTCTTCCGCATGGTGCGCTATAGTGTGCTTGTTGACAGAGAATTTTTGGTTTCTATTTTTGTTTTGAGATTCTGAATTTGTGATCGTTTTTTGCATGTTCGGAGCAAACCTGAGCCTAATGTATAGTCGTCGCCAACGAGAAGGCGGGAGGGTACTGTATGTCTCACTTTCCGCTGTGTACGCACACATGTCTTCGATTCCTAAGCTTGCTGGTTATGTGCTCTAATGGCGCAGGGGTTAACGCCTTGCTACGTATCTTTTGCTCGCAGGTTCGATTCCGGCAAGCAACAGAAATTGATAAAATTGGCACTCACTATACTTACCTGTCAATAACCGGTTTCCTACTATAACTGCAGATAGCGAAAATGCCGCAAGAACACAGCATGCCGAGTAGGACTCCAGCCACAACCAGAAGGGCGGTCAGCACGATGGGTAACCGCGGGTCCCCCTTGCTCAGGATGGGCGTGGCCTAAATTCCGAGAAAGGTATACGAGAAACAATGAGTGTTATAGTCGTCGCCAACCGAAAGGCGGGAGGGTACTGTATATCTCACTTTCCGCTGTGTACGCACACATATATTCGAGTTCGAAGCTAGCCCATTATGTTCTTCAATAGCTCAGTGGTTTGCGCCCTGCTACGAAACTTTTGTTCTCAGGTTCGATTCCGGCCAGAGACAGAAATTTATAAATTTGGCATTTACTATATGTGAGCATGTTTAAATATTAGTTTTGAGTCAACTCCTAACTGTAGAATGTTTTACAAAGCGTTTCAAGAGATCTTCCGAGTTATATTTAGACTTATCCTATATTTCGACTCAAAATTCCAACCCTCATCCAGTGTTTCGTATTATCCGTGCAGGTTTACTTCAAATTGTACGTTCTCGACAAAGATTATGTATCACTGTACTAAGGACATGCGGATCTCATAACATTTGTGAATACAGACACCGAAATGAACTAACCGCCGTAGAGGTAGTTGGTTGCTGGAAGTTGTTTGGCAGCGGGTCTTTTTCTGGTACCCAAATAGTGACGTCATCCGGGTCTATGGGTTTGATTATGAAATCGGATCCGCTGGTGATTCGGTCCTGAAACTCAGATTTGTTATCGAAACAATAATCGAATCAGACTAGGAACCTGAAGTAAAGACAAATGACAAATATCGAAAAATTAATATGACCCATCAGTAATTACGCGAACAATTGGAAACGTGCGAAATTATGTCGCTACATCACATTTCAGTGACTAGTATTTCACTCCTATGATTTCACTCCTATCCTGATAGGCTCCATCCAGAAAGAAACATAACAAGAGGACGAATAGTCAGAAATATACTAAATAGGGGAGCTAGTATGAAAGATACATTTTATACAGGCATAGTGAAATGAGATTTTCAGTGGAATGATGATGGAATACATTGTGACGGTACTACACCAAAAACAATAAACATGGTAGAGAAGGCTAGGAAAAGTTTCTCTAAACTGATTGTCTCACCTTGACCCTCTGATCTATACCCTCTGGCAGATGGTTTCCTATCTCGGTCCGTGCCTTGGGGAAGTCAAACTTGTCCTCCCCGTCGGGAGGGGCGAACACATTGCTACCGTACTTCTTCTTCAACTGGGCACTCACTGTCCCTATCAGGTCGTCCGGTTTGGTAGAGAGAGACACGCGGAACACGTGAATGCCCTTTTTACAACCTGGAAATATTGCAACCTTTCTGTAGTTCGATCACGCTGTGTTCCAGTCGGTTGCTGCAAACTCTCCTTCCATCGGCAATCACCTTGTCACATTTTCACATTTGAGATCTATTTGATTGAAAGATCCACGTTGAGAAACTAATATGGAATATGTACACCTCATCTCGGAATCCTGTTTCGCTGTTCAATTTCGCTACGTATGAAAACAAAAAAGGCGAATATACTGCTGAAAACTGTTCCAAACATACTTATACCAACCAGAAGTAAAATGGAACTGAAAAATAGAATAATAACGGCATAGGACAGTAGTTGCGTTGAAATCTTTAAGTTCTTTTCAAAACCTTTTGATGAGTCCAGAAAGAGTTAGCTTCAAGCTTACCAGTGCCCATACACGATGTCGTACTCGGAGAAAGTGGGGCCGAGAACAGCTGGGAGACTGAAACATTCCAATGACTTTTTCGATTTGTTGGGGTAGTTGACCGACAACGTTAATATTGAAAGAACTTCGGGAAAAAAACTAGTTGCTAGGCCGTTATGATTCACAAATCTCTAAGGACGGAAGGCAAACAAAAGTCGCTTTGAACAACTATTGGACTAAAATTAGACTTATTATAAATCACTTTATTTTTCATAAATTAGTTTTATTCACATCTTTCACCTTTCATAAGAACTATTATCAATCTCTCAATAATATCAAACCACATTGAAAGCCAAAATAACTACCTTGATAGAGAATAATCAGACAGAGCAGCATTGTTTACGTAACGTCCATGTCCGGCCACAGATGAAACAGTTGTTACAGTACCCTCTTCAATGGGCTGCGGTTTCTTCAAGAAAAACTATTTGAAACTGGGTTTTTGAATTAAAATATTGAGTGAAAGAAAATACGTATAAAAACGACATGGTAACCTAGAGGATAAAATTCTCATAGATTCATGCATGCGCGTGGCAAGCTTAGGGAACCTTCTGGAAGTAAACAAAAAACTTCTACAAATCAGAACAAACCATCCCTTTAGAATTAAACAAAAGTGTTCGCTATTCCACAAAAATGTTTGAGCCACTTTAATCAAGAGAAATGCGAGAGTCGAATGTTCTAAACACTCAAAAACTGTCTGGACAACTTTCTGAAGAAACAAGTTTCTGAAGAACATTTGGCGCAAATTCAACAAAGTCGTGAGAAAACTTTTTATGGTTGGGAATTGAATGAACAGTTAGATAAAATAGAATGAAGTTAAGCATAATAAAGATGTTACATAATGAAAAAATAAACTAGAAATAACGAATAATATCTATAAAGTTAAGTAATGATTAAGATTGGATACAAAATCTATTGAAAGTGGGTACTATTCAATCAAAAATAAATTATATTTAACCAGTTTCCGTATCAATTAGTACTTTGTTGTCAATTATAATTATATCAAAAACATGTTTATTGTGAGAGAAGAAATCTCAGGTTGCGATGTATTATTGTTTCGAATAGAGCAGAAAGGCATGATTAATTGGATGATACATTCTATTGACATATTCGGAAGAAATAGATGGGGAATAAGGGAGAGAGATGGAAGAAGAAGGGGAGATTGAGAGAGAGAAAGAGATAGAGAGAGAGAGACTGAGAGAGAGGGAGATACATCAACGAGCTAGAGAGCTAGAGAGTGTCCAGAGACACGATATAGAACGAGTGGAGGAGAGAGAGGGGAGAGAGAGGGAGAGAGAGGGGGAGGAAGAAAAACTAAATGAAGAGAAGGTGAGCGCGCGAAGAATTTTATCTATTGTTGATCATACTTCATGTGGTTTACACAAAAAGGTGGTACAACTAAAATAACCAGCCGTAAGTCTCCAGCGAACATTCCGAAAAATCACAGAAATGAAACAAGGGCATAAGAGGAAGATTGAAAGAAGGAGAGAAGAAGAGAGAGAATACGTGAGCGAAAGAGAGTGAGAGAAAGTTGTACAACAAAGAAATACACGACAAGTCATTCAGTGCCTACGAATATAGTCCATGTACCACGTAAAATTCGAAAAACACCAGAAGATAGAATAGTGTTCGACTTTTTAAAGAAGTATATAGTGTTCGACTTTTCAAAGAAGTGTATAGTGTTCGACGTTTCAAAGAAGTGAACATTTCGTTCTCCTTGTTCACTATAGTCCCCACCATTCCTACTGACACTTCTACAGTAGTAAATAATAGGCGGCGGGTATGCCAAATTTTCAGTATATAAAAACTGTGTTACACAGTAATTTAAGAAATGTTTGCGAGTTGAAAGAGACGAAACGAACTATAGAAACACTTTTTGGATGTTATTATGGAAATATGTGCTCAGTGAAAGGCGCCACTCAAAATCGTTTCGACCCTGATTCAAGACGATTTTGGTGGTTACGTAACCATCTTTTATATCAGCAAATACATTTCTTTCGAGTCATTTCAAAATCATTTGAAAAATATAACACTCATATAGAAACACTGTTCGAAACTAATAATTTCCCGTCTTGGAACCGTGCGCAGACGGGAGCAATTGCACATAATCGAATATAGAGCCAGAAACTGTATTCCGAAAACCTCTTTTAGAGTCTCTTCATACTTTTTTGTTTGTAACATAGAACAAAATATCATCATTGATTGGATGCGATACGTACACTACGCTCGATCGATAACTATACTTTGCTCAATGTATCTGTCGCAGACTGAAAACTATGGAGGGACCGTTCCTGGCATCAAATTTATCGAATATTACAGGATTAGTTAAGTTAGAATAGAATAGAATAGAATAGAAGTTCGAAAATAACGTCGCATCGACCTCTACAATACTCGAAAACTCAAAATTTGAACTTGAATTACGGCTCGATACAGTTTTCAAAACAATGTTATAACTAATTGAACACAGATTTCAGACACGTGCGATGACAAAGTGCAATTCTCATTAGAACGCTAACTTCACGTGACTATTCAATTTACTTCTAGGATATATGTCTGATCCATGTGTTGAGGTTCAGGTGTACGCAAAAGTTTTCAAAACGAAAAAGTTGTTGTCCGAAAATAGTGTCCGATCTGACTGTGCGCAAACGGCAACTGATAAGAAGCGAAATAATCGATAGATGATGAAGTGACAGAGAAATGGGAAGAGAGAGAAGAAGGTAGAGAGAAGAAGAAGAGACAGAGGGGGGAAGAGAAGAGAGAGGGCAAATGAGGGAGGTATAGATAAAGAGAGGGAGGGGGAAATGAGAAAGGGAAGATGAGGGAAGTGAATAGAATAGAAACAAATCTTTCTCAATGTAGGGGAGTAGAAGATTTGCACCCACCTAACATGTGTTTCCTGTTTTGTTTGAAGTTTCAATGAAAAATAGGTGGTTGGTTCGCAAAAAGAACTTTGAAGAGAACAACGGAGATGGACGAGTAGGTGGGGGATGAAAGAGGGCCGACTGAAGAGGAGAGAGAGAGCGAGAAGAGTAGAAGAGAGAAAGAGAGAAAAGGAGAGAAGGGAGAGAGGGGTGGAAGAGGGATAGAGAGGGAATGAGAGAGAGAGACTGAGAAAGAGGTAGAGAAAGAGAGAGAGAAAGAGAGAGAAAGAGAGAGAAAGAGAGAGAAAAAGTGAAGAGGAAAAAAGAATTGGTATACTGAGGTTAATGAATAGAGAGAGAGAAAGAGAAAGATATAGAAAGAGAAAGAGAAAAAGAAAGACAGACAGAGAGAGAGGGGGGGATACATTCCTCGTATACATCTGTCACAAATGACTTCTGCCATTGCCATTTGGTAGTAATCTGATACGGTTCGAGACCCGGAGATTTTCGGCCGCGATAACACAAAACATCATCAATCTAATCGGGAATCTAGTCGAAAGAGTGCGAGAATCACGTGGAGTTACGTGAAAAACGTGACCAAAAGTGTATTTTGTGAATTGAGCACGACTTGTTGAAAAGGAAACTCACTCTCTCTCTCTCTCTCTCTCTCTCTCTCTCTCTCTCTCTCTCTCTCTCTCTCTCTCTCTCTCTCTCTCTCTCTCTCTCTCTCTCTCTCTCTCTCTCTCTCTCTCTCTCTCTCTCTCTCTCTCTCTCTCTCTCTCTCTCTCTCTCTCTATGTGTGTTTCTCTGTCTCTCTCTCTCTCTATGTGTGTTTCTCTGTCTCTGTCTCTCTCTCTCTCTCTCTCTCTATGTGTGTTTCTCTCTCTCTCTCTCTCTCTCTCTCTCTCCCTCTCTCTCTCTAGATTCTCTTCCTCTACATTTCTATCTCTCTCTCTCTATGTGTTTCTCTGTCTTTCTAACTCTGCCTCTCGTTTAATCTCCTATCTCTTCTTCTCAATCAGATTTACTACTGTATTAATTCTCTTTCCTAGTCATTCCAGGAATTCGCACTTTTCTCGTTTTTCATCAATCCATCTTATGACTCAGACGATGATTTATGTTGATAAATGATGTTCTTTTAGAGAAATGGAGAGATTCGAGAATGGTGACGATAGGGCAGGAAGGGCCTCTTCATACTTTTTGTCTGCGGCAGATACATAGAGCAAAGTATAGTTTGTTCCATCCACTGATAACCCTCTACAGTAATATGTTCAAACTTTGAGGTCAAAGTTCCGTACGTTGGCGTTTTCGAATTTTCTTCAAATTTCGTAAGTGTCTTCTGCACCTATAATACGACAAACTTTTAAAGTTACGAACCAAGAGAATAGACTACTCTCCAGAAAAAGACTATTGAATATTCGACAAATTACTGTAGAAGGACATCGATTGGTGAAACAGAGTATATGATCATTGATTGTGTGTATAACGAAGAGTACAAACGATCGATAACTATAATTTGCTCCATGTTTCTGACTGACAAAAGTATATGAAGAGGGCCTAACAATACCTATAACACCTCATGAGAAGTTCACATCGTCTTTTCTCTAAAAAAATCTTTCTCACATCATCTTCCCAAAATCTATAAATTTCGTAGAATATCAATTCATAGGGAGACATTATGCTTGGGTTATCTTATGAAGACCATCTGACTGGGAAGAGAAATAGAAAAAGCGTGAGGGAGGTATAGGAGGGGAGAGATAGACAGAGAAAGAGTGAAAGTGGGAGAGCGAAAAAGAAAGAGGGATAGAGAGAGAGAGCGAAAGAGAAAGAGGGATAGACAGATAGATAGAGAGAGAGACGACCTTTCTGAACAATTGTGAAATAGGAAGTTGTAAGATAGACAAATGTCCGTTCTCCATGTTTCGGGGCGCCCAATTACCAATGTTTAGTCAATGAATCAACAGCGAACAATACGGCAAAAAGACAGACAGACACGAAACCTGTTTCTTCCGCTTATTTAGAACTACTTTTTGTATTAAGGTACTATGTAAAATTGTATTGTGACAGAAAATTATAGCTATTATTAATTATTTTTATTATTATTATCAAACTTTATTGAGGTGTATCAATTAGGAAAGTTTAGTTGTGCTACTAGGCTTTGAGATGCAAGAGATGATGTTTAATTGAACATATTTCTCTATCACAATCAGATATCAGAGCAGACATAGGGAACCTGTTTCTTCTGCATGGTTTAACTTTCACGTAGTTTTTTATACTTTTACTTCTTATCAAACTAATTTTAACAAACTTTATTACGTTACTACTAGGACGTGTTATGTTATAGTGACAAGTACAGCTTCTACTGACGGATCTCACTTACTCACTTTGTTCAGTTATGTACTGTCATGGGAATTTTCTCCAAAACAACTCTGGCCTACTTTGAAAGCTGCAACTTTAGTACTTTACAGGTTTGCTTCAGTACTGATGTTCATTTTCATATGTGTTTCTTACACAATCAGACATCAGTGCAGACAGTCGCGAAACCTGTTTCTTCCGCAAGTTTACAACTCTCCACGTTTTTTGAGCGAACACGTGATCGATGCGTATTGATTATTTCAGACTGTTCTTCTTTAACGGCGAAATGCAACTTAATATTTGAATTAATCAACCAACGAGGAAGGAACATAACAAGAGATAAAGCAAGCCTAAGTTGTATGGTACAGTGAGTGCCAAATTTATAAATTTCTGTCTGTGGCCGGTATCGAACCTGTGAGCAAAAGATTTATAGTAAGCCCTAACCACTGCGCTAATGAAGCAAATAACAGGCAAGCTTCGGAATCGAAGACACGTGGGCTCACACAGCGGTAAGGGAGATATACAGTAACCTCCAGCTTTTCGGGGGGGGGGGGGGCAACGACTATAATATCCCGGAAAGCTGATACGATCCTGCGTCCCATGTCTTGCACACCAATTCACGCCAACTCTATCGCGCGATGACAAATCAGAGAAATGGCTTGTGTCGGGATAATCATGAACAGTTTTTCGGCAGTGCACATTTCTTAGTAATTTCATGTCGAAATGACTTTTTTCATTCAAAACTGACCAGGAAAGGTATTCTTTCAAAAATGTTGGAATTTCCGTGTTTAGTCAATGAATCAAAAGACAGCCATCGAGAGAGAAAAAAAGACTGCGAGAACGTGTTTCCATCAACGTAGCCCATCAGACAGTTTGAATGACCAACAATCAAAATGAAAAGTAGTTAACGAAAAGTCGTAATATTTTACATATTTTACATATTTTAGATATTTATTCATTCACTTCGCTTCGTTTCGAGGCGGTGATCATCATACATATCACAGATCTTTGTAGTAGCAGCTTCTTCTGAGGTATTGGTCCCTTTCCTTCATAGAAGACTTCATGGTGGACTATCGAATGCTCTTATGGCATTGATCCAGTGACATGCGAGAAACTTCTTGGAGGGAGGGGGGAGAGAACTGCTTGTGAAACATGCAAATGTGAAAATGAAAATATGAAAATGACGGAGAAACGTTGGGAATGATCAAGTTGTAGTTTGCTCTTCGAATAAGCAACGGGATCCAACTACAACCACAGCGTTTATTCACGTATTCATTCATCGCTTCGTTACGGGGCGATGATCATAATACACGTCACTGATCATGGTAGTAGCAGCTTCTTCTGAGTTGATCTTGGTCCCTTTTCCTTCAAAAAAGTCATAATGGTGAATTATCGAATGCTCTGATGGTATTGATCCAGTGACATGTGAGAGACTTCTGGAGATAGAGGGAGAGAACTGCTTGTGAACATAGAACAGCGTGGTAGAGCAATAGACTCAGAACGATTAGCGCCAATTTTCTGCGATTGGCCAGCTACAAAAGCGAGAGAAGGTGGAGGTCGATGAGGCCGCAGATATCAGCGTCCATCTGACGTGCGCGTTCTCTCGTTGAGGTCACTACAAAAGTGGCTGGCCAACTGGCTGGGAAACACCGCAGAGACCGACTCAGAAAAGAGCCAACTATATTTGACATTCAGTTAGTTTTTCAGAAGAGTTTCGATTATCGGTCAAGGGGAACCCCACATCTGAGCTGCAGTTTGATCGCATCAACATTAGATCGAGGCGCACGATTAAATTCAAACACAGAATATTAGATCAACATCAATCCTATCAGCCTTTCTTGAATGATACCTAAGTAAAGTGAGGGTGTGTACGTACACAAGACGTGTGTGCGTACACAGACAAAAAGTGAAATATACAGTAACATTCCGTCATTCCGTTGGCAGCGACTATACGTATGCTAGAACATCCCAACACCTTTATCTAATTCAGCATGTCACGCTTTGTGCACGCGAGACGTGTCGCGTAGGGTTGTTGAGATCGGAATCGAAAACCGATTAAAGTTGGAAAAAGTCGAATTTCGATTTTCGATCTAAGAGTCGAAATTCGAAATTATCGAAACTTCGCGAAAATCGAAACTCGAAAAACAGAGAGTTCGGACAATCGATCACAAATCGAAACTCGAAAAAGTCGAAATATGTTGAAAACGATCCAGTTTTGGCGAAAGTCGAAATTCGATAAAAAAAAATTTCTGCGCATACCCAAAATTGGAATCGAATCGATTTGAAGTTTCAAAATTGTTCAAGAGTCGAAACTCGGAATGAGCGGTTTTTCAAGATCGATTAACAATTCTCTGTGCGCTGCGACCGAATGAGAGCGGAGAAATAACGTATGTTGCGGCTAGACTGCAGAAGTGTTAAATGTTGCCTCTGAATCTCTGCTGTTTGAGAATACTTTTCAGGGGTAAAAAATTCTGAGTTTCTGATTCAAACTTGAACCCAAACCATGTATGATGAATAGTTTATTTACTTTATTTACATAGTTTGATCTAAGCCTGGAGAGAAGGAGCGAATCCAATGCGGGTCTGGCCAACATCGTAGATCTGGAACAAATAATAATTACAATTTATTTTAAAAAAAATGTTAAATGTTAATATGGAACTTATTTGCGAGTTGAGCAGGTAAGCTCTTCGAAATCAGCCAAATTTATGGTAGTTCAATGATGGCATTGTGAAATTTGGAGCGTGAACTGGATTTTGAACTCAGTGTTTTTTTACGTTTTAAAAAAAACAATTTCACAAATCTACTGTTTTCAAGCGAATCCTTATTTTCACAATTATTATTTACCTGGCAGTACTGTCTGATGAATGTGTCTCCGAGAATCCAGGATGGACCAAATCCGTTGCTGTTGAAGGGCATGATGGCCAGGATACACTTGCCTCCGTAGCCGGGAATAATGGTGTTCTTGGAGTTGATCTGGAACAAACAATAATATAATGATAATGAACATAGAATTGGGTGAGCTGTATTTACAACTCATGTGGTACCGTGACAGGTACGTGTACCCTGTGATGGTGTACTTTCAATACTCAACTTTGTTGAGATTGACACCGTTTTTCTAATAACTAGCTTGATTCTGAGTTTTTGATGAGGATTTTGATGTGGATATTGAACGAAGCAATCTGAAACTTGACAACATCTCTGAATTCCGGAGAAAATAACTCACGCTGTATACGTTTCCGCCGATGGTCAGGTCGAGGGTTCCAACTTGAGCATTGCAGTCGATGAGGTAGACTCCGTTCTCGGCATCATACTACAAACAGAAGTGGTTACTGGAGTGAGAACAAACAAAACTACTGATTACAGGATTACTTTAGAATAGAATAGAATAGAATGTTTATTCGCGATTGAACACGTGTCTTTCCTATTCTACATATTCTAGTTTGAGAATGTACACTGTATTTCATACAAGGTCAACCAGCGTTTCTTTTTACAGACACTATGAGCACTGTTGTAACCAAAATCATACTGTTTACCTTTTATAAATCTTATTGTGAACCGTTTTTACCACACTGACTGTTGGAGTGTGTGTTTTCAATGGCGGTGATTTTGCTCTAGTACATGTTGGATTGTAGTTCAATTCATGTCCGTTTCAGGCTGGTGATTTTGAGCATCGAACTATAAAATTTTTACAAATGGAACTCAGTTCTGTATGTGAATAGAACCGAAGTTCTCATTTTGAATACATTTCATGAATGTGAAGTACTCACAGCGCCTCCCATAGCGGTGGCGATGCTCTCGACGATAGAGCTGGGTCCGGCCATCAGGGATGTACCGGTGTCGGAGATTACCTGAAAATACACGGTTAACAAGTTGAAGTGAACATTTCACGCGGCTTTAGTAGGCTAAAAACGTTCTAACGCATTATCTTTGAAATTCTGTCTTGTTCCAGGATCTCTACAAAGCACATCTGCACGATGTATGCCGTCCTACCCCGATTTGTTCACAGTTCAATCTTGTTGCTTTTCCGTAGCGTTTACTAGAGAACACGTGGTAAGATTGAATTCGAAAATGTATCAAAATCAAACTAGAACAATACTGCGGTCACTCCATTTCAACGGAAAATTGTGTCTCACCTGCCATCCCTTGGTGCTGGAGTAGCTTCCGGTGGCAACGGCGTCCATCTAAAAACAGACATTATCGATTTGTAATGTAATTTTCTTATGAACTCAGGTTTATTAACAAAAATAAATATTATTTGATTGTAAAATATAAAAAGTGAAGCTCGAAGCTCCCGAAGGTGTGTAACGTCTATCAGAGCGTATTACAGTGAAAACTGAAAAACTAAACGTGTTACACCAGTCAAATCTCTCTAATCGTCTCTACTTTCAACTTGGTTGCAAGAAAGTTTGTTTAATGCAATCATTTAGGAGAGTGAATGGCAAACAGTGAATCTAAACTGGCCTTGAATTGGTAGTAGGTGGCGGAGGAAAGAGCCTGGTAGGCGATCACTGGTCCGCAGTTGGTGGTGTCAACACCTGGAGTGAGAAAAAATAGATACAGAGTGGAAATGCAGTCTAACGAATGGTTTTCAGGTAGACGAAGAGATTCCAGGTGTGATAACATTTTCTCGTTTGCTCTTAATTTTCAGGTTAGACCTAAAATTTAAAAGTAATTGACGGTTTCCCTGATGTGTGTGAGTTCCAGAAATTGAACCCCAAGTGGGAAACAACTTCAGAATTAGAGAACCTCTCGATGAATCAATTTGCTTATGTGTCACTGAATTGTTGTAAGAAATACTCTTTCCAAAACGTTACCTCCATAAGTGTAGATTCCGCCGGGAACGTTGTCTTGAGCTCCGACGTGAGCGAGGTACACAGTGAAGATGGGCTGGTCCAGAAGTCCTGCAACACTTAGTTGTGAGAAAAATTAAAAAATTAGTGTTTCTTTTGTTCGAATGTTATATTCATCAAGAAAAGTGTTTTATATGCATACTTCATCTACCACATTTTGTTAAACAGTAACTATCTGTCAATAGAAAAAAATACCAGGTTCATGTGAATTCCAGAACTACTATGGTGTTTTGGTCTTCTTCCCCCATATTTTTGTGCCCCCCCCCCCTATCTAACTGCTAGAATGTGGTCCTTTACAAGTACCATTGGAGCTAATGTGTCCTTATTTAATTGCCACCGAATCGCCATAAAACCAATGTCACGAGAACATTCTTTATCGTTTTAGATAACGCACGTTTTTGCGTCAAAGCACAAAAATTATGTATGTGGACTTTGTGGTCGTGTGATAAGCGTTACACGACACATCAAAACAAAGTTACCCCAGAAAAAGGTGAACAATAAACAATGTCGGCACTTCTGCTATTCCAAAGCGACATATGCAACTGAGTTTCATGAAAAGTCATATCAACGGTTTCTTGAAAATTGAGTTGTTCCAGTGGTTTTTTCTGGCGCAAATGTCGACTTTGTCGCAAATAATTTAATTCTACATTGTTAGTTTTTCATCACATTTACCATCACATTTACTGCAACGACCTGAAAAGAAGTTCGTATTCATACGGAAGACGTCTCCGCAGAATGGAGAAATACTATACCTTGGTTGACGGCGTTGATGAATGGAGGTGTGATTCCGTCGACGGCGAGGGTGGTGAAAGCCAGACCGAGGATTCCGTCCAGGGGTTGCTACAGATGAATAAGATCACAAACTAGAGCTTCATGAAATGTTCTTGTTCTAACAAACATTCATGCTATATCATTTCTACGTGTATACTCACAGTTCACTTCAAGTATTTAAGAACATTATTCAAATGAACACTTTCTGGACTTTCTGTTTCTGTTTTGGGTAGAAGTAAAACTTACCCCTTCTTGACTTGCTATCAGAATTGTTCAGTTTAGATTGAATCTAAGAGCTCTGGTTCACCGCTTTTCAGTTTTGGAAAGAGTTAATCTGAATAACTAATGGAGAAAAGTATTCATCTCTCACCCCGGTGAAGAAAGTGGCCATATCGATCGACTGTCCGAAAGTTGTCTGGGGGACAGCCAGCTGGGCTTCTCCGATTCCTCCGAAGCTCACGACGTCAACACCGAGAATACCTTTGGCGGAGCCGGTACCGTACTGGAGATACGTATTGATTAAATAAGGTTTTTGTGACAGGTACATATTCAGCATTTAATTGTTGTTGTTTTAACTTCTATTCTATCTGATAGTGTCACTTCTCATTCGAAAGAGGATCATTTTCATCTTCAAACATCAAAGCAAATTTTGGTCCAAACTTATAAGACGGTATAATATTATTAATATTTTCTATCAGTACTCTTACCTGAATAGAGAAGGTTCTGCCAGCCGGGTCGGGGGAATAACTGGTCGACTTGGATGAGTCGAAGAGGTTCTTGTTGGCGCAGGGGGCGGTCTGGCCGGCTCCACAGCAGATTTTGTCCGCGCACTCCGCCTCGCACAGAACTGAAAGACAAAATTACATAATTCCAACATTGAGATGGTTTTATAGTGATAGTACCCATCAGAAGCTTTGCTATTCGACACTGGCATCAGCACAAAACTGCGAGACACGGTACGGATTCTTTGTTGCACCAAGTTCGAACGTAGTATAAATTCAGTTGAACGCCTGCAGCACATAAAACCGACTATATAAGTTTGTCTACATTGAACTTTTGTAGTTCTGCTATGTTTTTGGACCAAACTACATTGTACATTTGATTGCTCGTCTCAAGAGTGATGACGTCATGAACGTACTTCCGCTAGACTTGCACCAGAAAGAAGTGCAGTCGGCCGGCACGCTTCCGCAGGTTGCATCCGGAACCCACAGGTTGGCTGATCCGGTATCCAGAATCACCTGAAATACAACACTAATCACGCGCTCAAACCTCTACTCTTCTGCAACATACATTTGAATCATAAATTTAAAGAGAACTGTGAAATTGTAGAAACTCAACGATTCGAGAACAGCGAGCAAGAGGATTTCAATCGCACTTCTAGAATTATGCTTTTTGGTTCTGTTATTCAGGTGTTAGTTTGTATTTCTGTGATAAACTCACGGAGAATTGTTGAGGAGGGGTTCCGATGGTGATGTTTCCAATGTACTCCTCGTCTTCGTAATCATTGACCTGAAAATATTGATTTCATTTTTGACATGTTTTGAATTATCGATTTTTCCGATCTCGCTCTCTTCACCAACGTTCATTCACCACCGCTGCTGTATATACTTTCCAGAGACTGCTGGCGGCGTAGCAAACCTTCAAAAATCTCGTGAGATTCCTCATGAGCTATTCGTGTGAGCTTCTCATGAGATTCTATTGATTGCTACGCTACAACATCGAGAGTTCATGAGGTATCTCGTGAGAAACTCATATGAACTTCTCATGAGATTGGAGGGATTGCTACGCCGCCTGGAGAATGTAATTCGTTATGGGTTCTTCTCATTACCGTGAGCACTCAGCACACACGCATGGACATGAAATTCCAGCAGCCTGCTGCACACGTTATACTTTGTTCAAACTACAATTTTAGTGACCCCTATACAATGTATTGCCTCACAATCTCAGACGCGATAGTTCCGTTTTGTACTTTCTTTCTTTCGTTCGTTCGTTCTTTTGCCTGTCTATGAACAAACTACAACTTAGAACCCATCAAATCACATCGAAAATGTGTCTCACAATTTTCGGCGGACAGCTCCGTTCTGTCTTTTGATAGAAGAGAATATGATGTTGTTTCTGATTAGACAGTTACATCGCTAAAAACTTCCGCTTCCGCTGCTGCAGTTTCGCTGTTTTTTGAGAGCAAACTACAACTCAGCAACCATCAAACTACAGATCTAATAGTTCCCTGTGAGACCTCACATTTTCGGGCAGAACAGCTCCGTTCTGTCTCTTGATGGAGGAGAGGATGATGTTCTTCTTCTTCAGATACGCCGCCCAGGTTCCCTCGTTCAACATCTGGCTCTTCTTCGACTGAATCTTCGTCAGTTTGACCTGGTGGACAGCTGCCAAGGCCACGCCCAGAAGGGCCAGAAGGATGAGAACTCGCATTTCTGAAAAGAATAGAAAAATAGAAAAATAGAATAGAAATCAATGCTAAAAAGAGTATACGGTACAAGAGAGAGGGAGACAAAAGTGGAAAAAATCTGGGGAGAGAGAGAGAGAGAGAGAGAGAGAGAGAGAGAGAGAGAGAGAGAGAGAGAGAATGAGCGACGTATAGCGAACAGAAGAAGCGCTCGCATCTATCCTGCAACACAGGAATCTGCCAGAGCCACTCAGATCAAAGCTCGCCATCGTTGTACTCCAGGCCCATGCCGATGAGTTTCACTTAGTTAGAAAACTCCGCTGCGAAGTTTCAAAGAAGGACGATTATGTGGTCCAATCTCAACGCTTCAGTCCTCTAAACTGCTGCAATACATTTTTCAATTGCAGACACGGGATTGATTCACATAATTATCCTGCTTCAACTAAGTTTCTATCAACAGGATAGAGCCGATGCACTACCGGTACAGCGTTCGTGCTGAGAACAACAGCGCCAGTATACGGTAGATGTACGTTATTACGGTGTACAAAGAGATGAACGCCTATTAGGGCGAATGGGATGAGAACTCGTATTTCTACTGGAAAATGGGAACGGTATATTACTCGCCAGAATAAAATAACGCTTAGTATACGGTGTATTCATGTTTTGCGGTGTACAGACGTTTATTGTTCGAGCACACAACCAGTCGAGCACAGGGGCCGAGTGGTCGACTGGTTGTGTGCGCGCTAGCACTCAAAACACCATGGTTCGATCCCACTCGGCGCGGTATCTTCATGGCGAACCGCATGGACCCACCCTCTCTACGGATACTACAATGTGATCATTGTCTTGGTTGAAATTGTACGAATAAAGTAACACACGGCTGAAATAGTTGCCGTAAAATATTATTATGATTATTATTAATGACGCCAAACAAGGTACACAGCTTTTTGCAGGGCGAGCTAGAAAAATCTAACTCAAAGGTCACGCCGTTCGCTATAGAAGTGCAAGTAAAACGTGTACAGAGTCCGTGAAGACTGGAGGTATCTCTGTTGCACTGAAAATCTTGATTGGTTACGCCTAAGGAGAGATTATAAGGTGAGGTCGTACCGAGATGGGTCTGAACTGCGGTAGCGCACAATGATAAACTATCAAATTTCGCTGGTTTTATTTGCCGAATCATGTGATAAGATCCTTCTCCTACGTGGATAGGGCCCTAAAAAGGGGTTACGTAGAAGAAAAGTTAATTGATTTGATAACAATAAAACGCTATCAGGCATTGGGCGAAGCTACACTCTGCAAAACGCGGGAAATGGAAAATACAAACAGAAAATAAATATTTTGTGTGACAAAAGGGGTTCATTTCTGATTTTGCTGTGGGTTGGTAAAACATAGTTCCAAGAATGAAAAAGTTGAAAACCAAAGTTGGTTTTTTCAGGTTTCAATGAAACAATCTAAAAACTGGATTTTAATGATCAGTTTCGAATTTTCAGTCAACAACGTTTTGAACACCAAGAACGGCAGTACGACAACAAATTTTGAACAAAATATGGGAACTTTCAAAGTACACACCTATTTGGTTACTATTTGTATGCCGGTGAACGTTCCGGCGTTTTTCTCACGGTGTCCAACCTAGTGCGATCAAACTACAATGTTTCATCATAGCTGACATTCTCACTTTTCTCCTTTCTAGCCATCGACCGGTTTCCATACATTTTCCCCTCAGTTTTGTTAATCAAAGGCCAGTTACTGGTTTTGTACTCTTACACAGCAAAATAAACATACAATGATGAACTGAGAACCTCACTTTCACCCTATGCACGTGATTTATTTTTTTCACGTTTTACGTCACTTTTTAATATTGGAATTCTCAGTTCGTCTACTAGTATATTCCTCCGCCTTCTCTGCTTTCACACAGTTTTTACTACCTTTTCGCGAAGCCATTCGAACATCTGTACGAATCCATATCTCACACCACTTTAGAACTTTTCGAGTAGGCGACGATTCAGCTAAAACACTTTGCGCTAATGTCTCGTATGAAAAACTGAATTAGTGATTTTTCTTCAAAATCGACCAATCAGATTTCATCCCCACATAGTATCTCTCTTGGAGTTATAAACTGCTAGTTTAGGTTTTCACTTGAGTTATAGATGAAAGCTTAATGTGTTTTAGCTGAATCGTCGCCCACTCTTTTCATTGCGCCAACCACCCACTGCTTCTTCTGTTTTTTCACTTCTCACCTCAACTTTGCTTTGTTTAATACTTTTTCATTACAAGTACATTCTACGTCTCCCATCGTTACACACAATTTACCGTACTAGCAGTAAGTGGAGTCACATGCATTCATGATTCAACGTTTTGCTTGCTTGTGAAATCTGCATACAAATTTCACTGCTTCCTTGAACCGTTCAAACAACTCTTTTAACATTTCTACAAAATCTATATTTTGTACCAATTTATCACCTTTTTATTTCATTTGCTCACTAATTGCATTTTGCTACGTGAAAGTGAAAAAAAGTTCGATTAATGGGTATTTTGTGGTTAGAAGTTCACATTTTTCAACATTTCCTTTTGTCCCTTTTGCTCAAAACCACTCAAACCGTAGGAAAAGCTCTATATTGACGACCTTTGACTTGGTTTTTTTCACTAACATTTTATACAAAATCTTTATTTTGGTACACTTGATGAACTTTTTATGTTTTCACAAAATTTAGATTTTGGACCATTCTACGACCTGTTAATAATGTTTTTCAACATTCTTTAGTACTTTTCTCAAAAACCACTCAAACATTCTGACAAAATCCATATTTATAGCCTTTTTATTGCCTTTTTATTGCATTTCACTACCTTTCACCTTTTTGTTATGTTTATACTCGTTCTACACGCTCGGCTAATGAGCACTTTGTGATTAAAAGTTCACATTTTTCGTTCATTTTCAGAATCTTTCTCAAAAACCACTTACAACATTTGGACTAAATCTATATTAGTAGCCTTTTTATTGCTTTTTACCACTTTCAGCTTTTTTTGTGGTGTTTATTTACGTTTCACATCAATTTTAGTTGACTTTCATTATTAATATTATTATCTCTCAAAGCCACTCAAAACTTTATATTTCCGAACACTTTATAGCCGTTTTTAGCCCTTCACCACCTACCGTAAACTTTGTGTTTAGAATTTCATATTTTTTATACTATTTCCAGTACTTTTCTCCAAAAACACTCAAACATTTGGGCAGAATCTATATTTATAGCCTTTTCATTGCCTTTCACCACCCACCTCTCCACTAATATTCGAGATTGGTCTGCGGTTGATTTATTCACATCTGGTGGGAGATGACTGGCTGGAAATAGGGAAATACACATGAATTACGGATGACGTCTCTCTCTCTCTCTCTCCCTCTCTTTCTCGCTGTCTCGCACTCTCTGTATGTTTGTCTCTCTCTCTTTCTCTCTCTATCTTTCTCACTTTTTTTCTCTCTCTCTCTCTCTCAAACATCTGTCTCTCTTCTTTCTCTCACTGTATATCTTTTTTTATCTCCACCTCTCTTTCTTTCTTTCCCTCTCTCCATGGATCTCTCTCTCTTGTATAATTCTCTTTCTTTCTCATTTTTTTCTCTCCTTCTCTCTCTCTCTTCCTCTTTCTCTCTCTCTTCTTCACTCTCTCTCTCCTCCTATCTAACTAACATTTCAATCCTTCTCGCACTGTGTATCTTCTCTTCATCTCTCCCTCTCCTTCTCTGTCTCTTTCTCTGTCTCTCTCTCTCTAACTCTTCTTCCCTCTCTGTCTCCCCAATCTCGCTCAGGCACTCTCTTTCTACTGTATTCTCTTTCCCTTCATTTCTCTCTCCCTTTCTTCTTTTCTCCTCACTTCTCTCTATTTCCATTTTCTCCTCTCTCTCTCTCTCTCTCTCTCTCTCTCTCTCTCTCTCTCTCTCTCTCTCTCTCTCTCTCTCTCTCTCTCTCTCTCTTTCTTTCCTTCTCTTCCCAGTCGTCTTTCGTAATTCCGCTTATTCCGCCTAATCCAACCTGTTTTCCATATAGATGTGGCCTCATCGCCATGTTTAATTTATTTTCCCCTCAATTCGTTTCAATGATTTTGCCATTTGCAACAGTTCACTGCCCCTACACTTCGTTTCTCTTTCAAGGGGCGAAAAGAGTATAACTCTCAATTCTATATAGTCCATTTCATTCCCACTGAGACCATTGGCATCGTGCCCAAATTTTCTGATGACTATTTCTTAGTATAGACCTAAGTATTATAAAGACTTTCTTAATTTACATGTTCTTATGGTCTTATGGGACTGAACAACCGTTAACAGAGATTCGCAGTTTTTCAACCCAAAAATGGTGAAAAACTGCCTGGAATATTCATTGGCACGCTGCCAAGTCTCAGTAGGAATGACCGGATCCATATCTAACCGCGTTTTCTGGTAACCTTGTGGTTTTTAGTTTCTGCCTGAATAGGTAACCGGTTTGTAACCTAAACAAGAGGCTGAAAAAACGTCACTGTTAGCCGGTTAGACGGAAAAATTAGCTTAAAATGCTGAAGCCCTAGAAGTAGAAATTCACTGAGGCTGTCACATTTCGAGCGGCTGTCTGCAGGTTCTAAACCCATACTGTAGAGGTACCTGGGAAAATGAAATATGGATTAGTTAGTCTACATCATTCTTTCTGAGACTCCCACAGTACACGGTCAAAACTCTTCCTGATTCTCATCAGAGGCATACGTAGATACGTAAAATACTATTTGCATTGGAGACTCAGATGCAAACACGAAATTAAAAATTTTGAAGTTTGAATCTGACTTTCTAATAGAAATTGTATATTAAATATTTTCCTGTCTTCTTTTTCATCTGCTTATCGCACTTACATAACTAAAACGGTGTGAAGGTTTCGCCTTTCTACTGTAGGAGTCTCAGTAGGAATGAAAAAGACTATACACGCCCCTCAACAAGGCTGGCACTATGATGTTAAAAACTTTACATACCGTTTGTATCCCGAATTCCGAATAGAGCTGCTAAAATTCCTGAGCTTTTCGAGAAGATTCATATAAGTTGGACAGACTTGAATTTGTTTTCCTACTGTAGGAGTCTGCATGAAAATGGAAAAGACTTTCTATGTCCCACAACGAGGCTGGTACTATGACAGATAGCCTGCCTATCAATGGAAGCCACACGGGATTCATTACTGTTTGTATAGCTTTATCTTGTTCAGCACAAATTTGGTTTTATCCCATCAGACTTTAGTTTTTGTTCTAATTCTGCTCTGTGCTTTCAAATCAAACGTCAATGTAGAATACAGTCATCCCTGTGTCTCTTCCCAAAGAAAGCCAAAAGGCTGTTAACTGCTCTGTCTCACTGTGTCTGTAGTCTGATACTTTCGCTTTTCGTCGAAAATCGTGAATGGTAGTCGTCACCAACGTGAAAGCGGAAGGGTACTGTATAGCTCAGTTTCCGCTGTGTAGAGACACATGTGATGTCTTCGATCCCATTGCTTACCGGTTAAAGAAACCGTTCCTCTCTAATTTGAGTTTCACGAAAAATTTAAAAAGCTCAAAAAAGTTTCTTAATGCCCTCCCATTGACGATGAGAAAACTTTCTGATTTGAAACTTGTAAAATTTGCATAACGTCAAGCAATAAAGAATGGGGCATGAACATTTTCATTGCGACGCAATTTGACTTGGTTCATTCGCATCCAGATTTATTTTGATTTTTTAGGCTCCAATTGTGTAGTCGCATGTGATAGAGTGTTTTAAAATCATTTTTGCACTTCTATAGGCTATTTTGAGCATACCCCGTACGCAACTCCCCTATCGGTGTTATTACGTAAGCCGCTTTTCTGAGAAAACGAAGCAAGATAGGGATATAAAAGTATATGTTTCTGTCAATGGTTTTTAATTTGCCATAGTGTCATATTGTTAACTCACAGGTCAAAATTAAAGCGGGACGGATTCTTTAAGTGATCTCATAGCGCAGTGGCTAGCGCCCTACTAAGAAACTTTTGCTGGCAGGTTCAATTCCGGGGAGAGACATGAAATTATAAATTCGGCATTCTCTATACATTGTGTTTCGAGATCAAACTACAGACTACAACCATGTTCTGTTCATACTTGGCTAACATTCTGCCCCGGCCTATCAATGTCACAAGTGATTCATTACCATTTGTATAGCTTTCTCTCGCTGTGCACAAATATATTCTATCACTTGTCTGGTTGTCTCATATATTTCTCTCTTCTCTCCAGTTTTTCTCTCATTTTTCTCATTCTTCCTATCTCTCTCCTTTCTCTCTCCTTTCTCTCTCTCTCTCCCCTATCTCTCTCTCTACCTCTCTCTCTCTCCCTCTCGCCCCTCTCTCTCTCTCGCTCTCCCCCATCCTCTCTCCCCCCCCTATCTCTCTCTCTCTCTCTCTCTCTCTCTCTCTCTCTCTCTCTCTCTCTCTCTCTCTCTCTCTCTCTCTCTCTCTCTCTCTCTCTCTATCTCTCTCTCTCTCTCTCTCTCTCTCTCTCTCTTCTATCTTCCTCTTTCTCTCTTCTACTACGATTGTCATTTCCTCGTCCAAATGTCCCAATACAACAATTTGTTGCGTACCTTTTACAGCCTCTTAAACGCCAGTCCCCACGGTCATTCCAATTGCATTTGACTAATTGACACCCGCCGGCTCCGTGGCAGCCCCCCTACCGGAGACAGACTGCGAGGCAGCCCTTTTTAGAGAGAGAGAGAGAGAGAGAGAGAGAGAGAGAGAGAGAGAGAGAGAGAGAGAGAGAGAGAGAGAGAGAGAGAGAGAGAGAGAGAGATAACAAAAGAAAAGGGAAGAGATAGAGAGGGGAGAGAGAACGAGTGAGAGAAAAGAGAGACAGAGAGAGAAAGAGAGGTAGATCTCTTTCTTTTAAATTTCTCAAGTTCGCCATCCGCTCCGCGCTCAAATCTTCAGTCTTTATACTAGAACTAGAAAAGCCCAGTATCTTCATCCCATCCTGCGTCTCTCATTTCCTTCACTATTTCGCGTTACACCTCCCTGTGGGACGTGAGAGCAGAGAAATAGTACATGTTTGGAAGAGACCTGTATGTTTTTGTGACTGCTCTGGTGGAAGATTCTGCAAAAAATTTCTTCTACTTCTTTTTTCACTCTTTTTTTTCTCTTTCCATTAGATTCTCTGTTTACCTCCATCTCTCTCTCTCTGTTCTGAACATGTCTCTCTTCTCTTCTCTCTCTCTCTCTCTCTCTCTCTCTCTCTCTCTCTCTCTTCTCTCTCTCTCTCTCTCTCTTTCTTCTTTCTTTCCTCTCCCTCTACCCCTGATACACCCTCGCTCTCTTCTCTCTCTCTGCTCTCTCCTCCCTCTCTCACTTCCTCTCTTTCTCTCTGCTTTCTTTCTCTCTCCCTCTATCCCTGATATCCCTCTCTCCTCTTTCTATTCCTCTCCCTCTCCCTCCTCTCTTCCCTCTCTTTCTCTCCCCCTCCATCCCTGATATCCCTCTATCTTTCATCTCAAAAGGTAGGGGGCGTGGCTCGAAATCCATAATAACAACTATCGCCTCTGCTATTGATCCCACGCACTTCCAGCATTTTTCCTCAACAAGTCAACTCAGCTGTTTCCACTTTTATCTTTCTTCTCTCTTTCTCTTCTCCCTCCTTTCTTTCTTTTTTCGCTCCCTCTCTCTCTTCTACAAATCTTGTGCACTTCTTCATGCTTCTCTATTTCTTTCAATTACTTTTTTGTGTTCTAGTACTTTTTGTTAACTTCTCTCTCTTTTTTTAGTTTGAGTTGGTTTGAGTTGTAATCTGTTGTACAAACACAGCTTAAATTTTCAGTTTTGTCCGAAATACAGGGAGAAAAAACGGAAAGGAACGGAAAAAAAGATAATCTTTACCAGGGTTTACCAGATTAATCTTCAATTATACTTTTCATCCTAGCCTTGAAAGTCTTAGCGGGAAAAAAATTGAAGTTAAAGGTATCCCTGTTCTTCAAAGTTCCACGCAGAACTTAGCAGCTAGACAAACAGTTTTAACTGGAAACAGTTTAATTTTTGAGGCTAGTTAATCTAGTTTTTCAACGTTCCATTTTATAGCCGTGACGTGTACCTTAAAAAACAAGTTACACCTTAGAAACCACCTGCATTCAATTAGCGTGTATCTTTTCTCCCGAGTTCTGTGCAATCACTGGTTATTCTACTTTTCAAACTGATTACTAGTAGGAATTTTCTTGTTAAGGAAAGTAAAAGCAGGACGATTATTTAGACCAATCCCGTGTCAACAGTCCTTTAAACTGCAATTGAAAAATGTATTGCAGTTCAAAGGACTGAAGCGTTGGGATTGGACCACATAATCGTCATTCTTTAATGTATGAATGGCAAGAACTATAAAGCAGTTCATACGGCTTTTGTATCTCCCACTGCCACTTTGAACGCAAAAACCAAAACAAAACACCCACCATTGGAAAGGTTAAATTTTTTTATAGGAATCAACAAGCCATAACTTATCATCATGTTTCAGTAACATATTATCTTATCTCAATAATAAGTACCTCTTCAATAATATAAGTTTACCTATAATAATAATATTAAGTTCATACATTTCAAACTCTTTTTCCTTTAATACCTCTAGCCCCCTCACTGGAAACCGAATACCACCACTTGAAAAACGGGCCGAAAATAGCAGAGTGCAAATTTATGTTGCGCCTAATGGCACTTTATAATTCGTAGCCACTTTGCTTCATATATTTAAGTCGGTACGAAAAAAATTAACAAAAAAAAATAGTTCTCAATTGTACTTATTGACAATGACTCTTTTCCACGCGCGATTGGTCAGATTCTTGCGGCATGCCTGCGGCAGATTTTTTTGATATTTCACGTATGACTAGTTTTATCTTACTCTGTTTGATATGTGGTTTAAAAAAGCCAGAAGTTTCTATCAGAAAATAACACAATACTGTCTGATCTCGGAAATTATTTGTTTATATCAAAACGCCGTATTGGTCCATATTCTGTAACCGCACAAACTTGATTTTCGTCCATTTTCTGATTAACACCTTGTAGAAAACGACCATAATATGGTCGTTTTCTACAAGATATTATCTTGTGATGCATCGAAAACAATTATAGCCTCTGGCAGGAAAACATGTTTTGTGACAGACTTTTCTTGAAAACCATAAAATGTATTTTTCCAGGCATACGAACTTTGTGAAACTTCTTTCAGCAAAATATATTTATCTCAACAGAAAAACAAGTTTTTTTCCCAAAACCCACAAAATGCATGTTTCTAGGCAGTGTTGCTACTCCCTTCTGTTAACTGCCCCAGGCGCTCGTTTTATTACCGTGACGTGGGTTGCGAATAAACACAGAATCCGGAAGTGGAAAAAAAGAAATTTCTCTCTTTACAACTGTTTCACTCGAAGTCAATTGAATCAGGTGAAGGCTAATGAGGAATCGTGCACTTTTCATTGCACGTTTCGTTCTGCTGTGTTTAACATGTTTCACGTGACTGTGCTATTGACTTACAGTGTAAGTCAAACCTATTTAATTTTATTGCTTATTTCGCCATGCATCAATGTTCTATCAAAAATATCGTCTTGCTCCGATTTGAAAGTGTTGATTATCCCTTATAAGTTTTTGACATCTTTCTCGAAGTTCACGAAGTTCTCCATTGTTCTAATGTTCCATTTTGTTGTGATCTGATTATTTGTAGTTTGGTCATTAATACTGAAAACTATACAATTCTAGCCGAATGTCTCCATAATGGGTGGTCGTCTCGGTTGTGCATGCCCCCAGGCGTACTGCTACGGCGCCGGAGAGGAGACCTCGTTGCGGTGGGTCATACTTTTAATTTGATTTGTATAGATAAATAATGAACTAATTAATTTAGTTTATTTTCATTATATATTCGTTTTTTTTTCTACGAGTTCAATCACGTGACACGTGAACACACAACACACTTTAGAGAGTCGAAAATCTATCAATGCACAAATTTTCGATTCTATACTTCATCAAATTCGATAATATTTTCCATCAAATTATGTTATTGGATTGGACTGAATTGTCGTGGAAACTAAAGGGCACCGCTTATATTTGTTGGCGAATTCACTGGAAGCTGTCGAAGTATATAGTCGTTGCCAACGGAAAGGCGGGAGGGTACTGTATATCTCATTTTGCGCTGTGAACAGACACATGTCTTTGATTCGAACGTTAACCACTTGTGCGTTTTCGTAGAGCAGTGGCTAGCTTATAGCTACGAATATTTTGCTCGCAGGTTCGATTCCGGCAGGGAGCAAACGTCTATAAAGTTGACACCCCCTATACAGCTTTCAGTGAACGTCTCATTTTCTACAATTCGAAATCACCAGACTCACACACTACTTTGTTTCGTAGATGAAAGTACGGAAAAAGCAAATCGACCAAACGAACGACGTGGGCCAGCCAATAAGAAACTCACGTGATGCTCTCATAAAAATGGGAAAAAGGAAATTTCTCTCTTTAAAACTATCAAGTCGAACCTATTTAAGTTTATCGTATATTTCGCCATATATCAATGTTCTATGAGCACTTCATGATATTCCGATTCGGGGAAACAAAATTTGACGAAACAGCAATAATAACTGTCATGAGAAGCTCATGAGATTATTCTCAGAGAATGATGTCATAATTGTGAGAGCGACGGCTACCGCGCCGGTGTGTAATTAGGTTTTGCCGTCAATTGGCACATTTCACGAATTGGTTTGATTGGATAATTTTCATTAGGCGTTTATAAATTGTATTTTTCTCTCTCCGTTTTTCTATCTCTTCTCTCTCTCACTCTCACCATCTCACCTTCTCTTTTCTCTCACTCTCACGTTCACTGTCTCTCTCTTTCTGACTCTCTGTCTCTTTCTCTCTTTCTCTGCCCTCTCCTCTTTCCCACGACGTATCGTTTTTCGTCTACGAGAGTTTGTTTGATTAGATCTGAAATGCATTTCAAATTAAGCCTGCCTAGTTTTTGCACAAACCTGAAATCAGAAGAAAGAAAACAATGAGCAATAAAGTTGAAACAAGTTTACAAATTATCAAATTAAAATTAAAATGTAAGGTAAACTGTTCATCAAAACATCACGGTTCCAGAAAACGAAATAGCTATGGTACTTTCAAAAGTTAATTCAAAGTATGTGTCAAATGTGACACCCCAAGTAGAGAACTTTCTCAAAATCATCAGTCTTTGCTGTGTTTTCGCAGAATGAAAAAGCGTTGAAATTTGATCTACTAGTCAGTCAACTCGCTGTTTTCATAAACAATCCTTTAATGAGGTATTCAAGCTCTAATCTCTGGTGTCGGTAGATGTTTTTCTCTAGTTTATGCCCCCCTCCAGCCTCTCACGAGACAGTAATAAAATCTAGAAAACCTTTTCTCAGTTGCCTGAAAATGTGTAGGCAAGTGAAACGGGGAAACATGGAAACAATGTCGATTATTGCAGAAAAAACTATCTCCTAAAACAACTCACATTCCCAAACACAATTATTACGATATAAGGAAATACGAAAATATAAAAAAAAGGACCCAAAAACTTTTGTGGGGATATGGGACAAACTATCAAAGTCAAAGACATCGGAACTTTTTGAGTGGTGCTCGAATACAATTACGACGGAACCCCCCCCCCCCCTGGAATGAGTACTGTAGGAGTCTCAGTAGGAATGATGTCGACTACACTGTTAGTCAATTTTACAGTCACGTGGCACATGTTAAACACAGCAGAACTCAGAAACGTGCAATGTCAAAATGCACAATGTCTCATTATATAATACCAACTTTACGTGACGAGTGACTATTCAACGTACTTCTAGTGTATACTGGTCACTCCGTTCTGAAGATGTTTCATCTGCCTCATTTCGGATTCAAACCACCCACCTAATCCTATGGCAGGGCCGTCTACCACTATACTAACTGGGCTAAAAGCAGAAACCCGAACTAATATACTTCTGTACACAGCAGAAATTTTGATTTACAGTATGATTTACGGAATATGTAGCAATTCGGGAACTTTCTCAGCTCATGTCAAACTCTCATCACACTTTCCACTCCTAGATTGTAGTTCTAAACATACCTTCGTTGGTAAAAAGTTTTTTTTTAAATACGTGGTTTGAAATAGCCTACTATTAATTAATTTTCTATTTTTCTCTTACATCTATTTTCTGCCATTTTGACTTTTGAATCTTCTCCCTCGCAAGCCATATCTCTTAATTTATGCCACATTGCCTAATGAGGCTACACCGCATTAGCACACTCATTAGGTGCATTTATAATAATATGTAGCAGTTACACTTATTGCTCCATTAGTACATCTCTTAGTTTATTGGTTGTTTACGTGAATGTCTAGCGGTCGCATTCTCTGCTCTGCTGAAGTTACCACCTTTTTTGGTTAAGAGATGATGTGTTATATTTTACCCCCCCCCCCGCACAATAGGATGAAATTTACTAATTATAGCGGTGTTCCTAATTGGGGCAATCTCTTAGAATTTTGGTTGTTTACGTGAATGTTTGGCTCATTCACATGCTGCTCTTTGAGTTAAGGTTACTTTACCACCATTTTTCGACCTAAGGTGCAGTATTATATTTTACCCCCCCCCCCCCCCCCACAATGAAGTGAAATTTACTGGATTCCATCGCATCTATCATGAACCTAATTCTCAAACTATTCAGCTCGGCAACAGGATTTGACACTTCATTATACAAATTCTCTTCTAAAAACACTATTATTTTCAATTCTTTTAACTCCATCCACAAACCATCTTTCGAAGGGGGTTGTTTTCGTGTTTGTTCAGTTATTACAAGAACTCGTTATAAACTTTATAGTCTATACTTTCAAACACCTAATTCCATTCAGAAACCATCTTCATGTTGAGGCGTTTCCATTGTTACTTTTCAGACTCATTTTTGATCTATTGAGTCAAATTTTAGCTCATTTATTTATTTATTTTATTTATTTGATGCACTAAGAGGTGCGCTAAACGAGGAAAAAAAACTAAACACAGAATTACTTGGATACAGTTGATTAAAAAACAACATAGTAAAATACAGAAGCAATATCGAACGATAGTCAGGAAGTACACAGGTAGAATTATGAACATACGTCGGCAAAGTCCGCTAACTACACATATTTGGTGTATGGAGCGATGAAATCAATAATCAGTGTTTCGACAATTGTTGACGACACTTTATAAGAAACTTTGTGCAATTATCCGTTCAAACTATTCTAATTCCATCCAGAACCATCGTTTGCCGACTTGTGTCTGAGTGAAGTGTTTGTTGTGCTAAGGGCTCTAATCGCAACACGTTTCCACCCCCCCCCCCCTCTCTCTTCTTTTCTTATCAGTTTGTGGATGTATCTTTGAACTTCTCTCTCTTTTTTCTCTCTTTCTTTACTCTCTCTCTCTCACTTCTCTCTCTCTCTCTTTACTCTCTCTGTTTCTTTGTTTTCTCTCTCTCCCTTTTCTCTCTCTATTTCTTGCTCTCTCTTGTTTCTCTTTTTTCTGCTTCTTATCTGTTTGTGGCGATTTCTTTCTGTTCATCTATCTTTTCAGTTTTTCTGACCTTGTCGTTCTTTTCAAAATTGATCATCACCTGTAGTATCCCTTTTCATGTTTTGCCTTGCCTTTCTCCCTTCACTCTCTCATTCTTTCTCTCCTTACTTCCTCTCTCTCCTTTCTTTCTCCCCCCCCCCTCCCTCTCTCTCTCTCCTCTCTTTCATCTATCTCTCTCTCTCTTCCTCCCTCTTTCCCTCCCCTTTATATCCCCTCCAACTCATTAGTACCTAGTGAAGTGTTTGAAAGCGTGCTCTATTGATAGTCCATTTGCCCAATCCTATTTCCCCTCCCGCGCGGCGCCCCCTTCTAAACACCTCTAAACACCATGCCGCCACCTACTCCCCACCTTACCAAGGATAACCAATGAGGTGACTTTACTCTTTGGTTACTTTTGAATTGCGGTCACGTGAGAACATGGTGTACGTGGAGACATGTTGGTTACTTGTCACTTTTTTATTGTTATTTTCATTCCTCTCTACTTCCACGGGTTACAAAACTGTTCGAAAACTACTTACAAAACTGTTCGCCCGTAATAAATACATAAACTATTCCGGAGATATAAAATTTAAAAGTTAATAAATTTTGCTTCCCAAACAAAATGCCGCCACCCACTACACACCTAACTAAGGATAACCAATCTTACTTTTTGGTTACTTTTTGCAATTGAGGGAAACCGTCGTTTCCTTTTGCTACTCTAGCAATTGATGCGATCTGACTTGTTGGTTATTTTAGCAAATAAGGTAAACCTCTAACCTTTGGTTACTTAGGCGAATGAGGTGACCCCCTCCTTTTTGGTTACTTCAGCAAATGAGGTGATCTTAACGTTTGGTTACTCCCGCAACGCATGAATAGTTATTTTCGTTTCTACTCAGACCCCTACAGTACATAGTCGAACTCTACAAACACTCTAACACAAAGTTCAACTACGAATTTTTCTCACCTATAACCTATTGCTATACAAACCAGAAACTCCTTAGCTTGACCTTATTACTTTTACTTGGTGAGGATGAAAACTCATGATTTTGAACGAGTTACTAACGGCCGCTACACAACAACAACGCTGTTCTAAATCGATCCAATCACGTTACAAATACGTGTAATTTTATTCGATTATATGATAACCTTCTATTCATTTCAAATTTAAAAAAAATAAAACTAGTTGGGCAGCTGTTCTCAGTATATCTTCATGGAAAAACGTTGTAAGTGATAATATTGGAAAGAATTCGGAACTGAATAACTTGAATGTTTCTTTCCAGTTTTTATACCTATAACTTATCTGTGAACCATACGGTGAAAACATTCCGTGAGATAAAGAACACTCTCAAATATTGAAACAATTGATACTTTTACATTATGTTCATACTTTGAAAAGGTTTTTGATTGCTTCTCACTCGTGAAACCTTAGATAACTAGGTTCGCTTATTTTTTTTTCTTCTTCTCTGGGATAATCATGTGTTAGAGCTAATATTGTGGTCACACGTTAATTAGAAAATGAAATCCGATCATACCTTCATTTGTAAATGAGGTTATAATATACCTTAAGTATAATTGAATAATGAAATTTCATTTTTTCCAGAATTCACGCGGAGTTGTTTGAACTATCGGGCGACGGCCAGAAATGGCTGATGGTCGAGCCGCGTCTCCTCTACATTTCCGTCACGACGGAACCCGACGGAAAGGTCACGGTCAAGGCCACCAGTCAGACGGGGAAGACGGTGTTGGAGACACATATTAGCAAGGGTGAGTGAAACGTGGAAATGCAGTCAGAATAACATTAAAAAAGGGGAGAGGGAGAGGGGGAGAGAAAGAGAGAGAGAGAGGGTGAGATACCGGACGGAACGGTCTCCGTCAAGGCCACTAGCCAGACCGGAAAAAGGGTGTTGGAGACACATATTAGCAGGGTGGGTCAAGAAATGGAGAAGGGTTAGAACAACATGAGAAAGAGAGGAAAAGAGAGGGGGGAGCAAGAGAGTAAGATACCGAGAGCGGTGAGCGTCAGTGCCACATCACAGATCGCGAAGATGGTACCGGACACATACATCAACATAGGTCGAATAGTGGGTGGGGTTTGGAACAATCCAGAATTTTCTTCCCGCAATTTCACAAGTTTCCAATTAAAAGAGAGTTTGTATGCAGAAAAGTGTAAAATATTTTGAATTCTTTGTCCTTTTTCATTTTGAATTCTTTTTCTCTCCAATTCTTTCTTTCTGTCTCATATTCCTCTGTCTCTTACCGTCTACCACCCTCCCACTCTCTCTGTGACCACTTCATTACCCGTCAGCCAGAAAACAATGTATGTCTAGGCAGTCATTTGGCACCAGTCCAATTCCCCAGAGGTTGGCCGAACGCCAAGCCGCCAAATTCGGCAAACTTGTTAACTCGGCCGAACGAGGGTACGAATTAGCCGGTTATGCAACTGGGCTTCGAACATTATAAGCGATGAATGTTGAATGGGGAACCAGGATAAACATCGAATTCAGCTCGTGAGATTCTCTTTTGACAAAACGAATTCTTGCGGTGTAATGCACTGTGTTTTTAGTTTGATCTCGTTGCTTTTCGGTGAAAGCACTTGAAGGGACCGTATCTCTAAAATGTGCAATGTAGGTAATTTTTGAATAATGAAAAAAGTTATTTATTCTGTTTGGAGATGAAAGTTCATGCCTTACGTACAGAAAGTACAACAAAACCACATTATTACGGAACAAAATAGAAGCCAACAGGATTTGGGTTACTGTAATGCAGCAACCCTCAATATATCACTGCTTTGTAGTTTTCATGAGATTCACAAATCTTATTTCACAAATTTAATATTGGTAACATTGGCCATGTTTTGAATATGGTTTCGTAATTTCATGGACATTTTGAAAACTTTGTGCGTAGGTGAACTCGGCGGTGTTTGTACGTGCGCGTGGTCGCGCCACATTTTTGAGAACACGGAGCAAGACAGGAAGCTGACACTTATATGAATGATTTTGGTTTTTGAATGTGAACAATATCGACTAATCAGATCAAACCTCCAAATTAAAGAGGAACGGTCCCTTTAATCTATGGGGTACATTGAGATCAAACTACATCGAACTTTCATATCCCTTCGAATACTATAAATTGAAAGATGTTGAACGGGCGAGCAATAATTGTGAATAAACCGCTCGTACACTTGGTCATTCCTACGCGGATTTCCACAGTAACAATCTCTTGAAAGGGATCTCGTCATTGTTGTAGTTTGGTCTCGGAACTCCGTAACTCGAAATTCAATGTAGTATCGAATTACAGACACAGCGGGGTAGGAAAACAAACACCGTGATGGCCTTTTTTGTAAAAAAAAACCATTTCTATATGGTTTGATACTATTATAATACTACCAATAGAACCTCCCCCCTAGTAAATGACCCACTTCCCCTCATTTTTCCGCCTGGATTTGCATTTCCGGCATGCGTCGCTCAGAACTTTTTTGAGATTGCAGTCGCTCCATCATAATTTTATACTGGGAAAATGTTAGATTGGGGACGATAAGTCTGTGAAAGATAGCAGGGGTAATCAAATCTTTGTTGCAATTTGATCTCGTTACACACCTTAATTCACAACTTTCTTCCATGAAGACACGGGATCAAACTACAAAGACCGCTGGATAGGGCAATATACACCTTACAGAAAAGCGAGTCCTCTAACTTGAAGTAATGGCCAGGTGGACGATAAATAGAAATATAGAAGCAGAAAACCACAGTGAAGGCCAGGATGTCCCAAAGCTAAAAAATGAGATATGTTTTTGCGCTGAAGTTAGCTCGCGAATTTTATGGATCAAACATCTATAAACCATATATAAAATACTGTCTTCCGATCAGAGATCAATAGTGTTTTAAGATCAAAGATCAAGAATGTACTTTATTCAAGTATCACACTTGTATTGTGATTGAAGATCAATTCTTACTTCTGTAGCAGTACGTGATCAGCCGCCTGAACCATCCCACATCAGTTATTGTGGCGTCTGGGTCAGACAGCTCACCTACTTTTTCCCTAGGTATGCTTTCACACGTTCATTACTGTCTCATTTCATTTAGTTCACGTGTCGTTATGAAATAAAAGTGCTTCATGCTATGTTAAATCGCGAATAAATCTATTCTATTCTATTCTATACTATCAGTACCTAGTAGAGCGTTAGCGCCACTCCATGGTAAATCAAAGACCTGTGAAATAGTTTCAGTCCTCTTATATCGAAGATCAAAGGTTAATGCGGTCTTGGCAATAGATCATGGATCAATACTGTCTCTTGATCAAAGATCAATACTCTGTTCTCATCATAGATAAATCTTGTCTTCTACTCAAATATCTATATTGTCATCTGATCAAAGATAGATATTGCATTCTCATTATGGACCAACAGTTCCTGATCGGAGATCAATATATCTTCTGTGTCGGTACGTAATTAGAAGCCCGACCGTTAGTTGTGTTTTTTTTGTCTGTAGCGACTTTTCCAAATTCTCGAAAACGACCAGAGTGCGTAAGCTAGAAGATCCCGGCACCTCCATCCCATCCAGGGTGTCCTCAAACATAGGCTATTTCTCTGATCTTATATCCCGCCGGGATACGAGTGGGGGGAAATAGAGAGGCAGGGCGAGAGACGCAGAATGGGATGAAGCTGCCGGGATCTTCTAGCATACGTACTCGGGTCTCAAAAGCCGTTTCAAGGCGCTGCTTAACCTTTGTAGATCAAAGTTTCATGCTGATCTAAGATCATTAGTTTCCTGATCAAAGATCAATACTGTGTCGGTACGTGATCAGACGTCCGACCCCGATTTGTCTGTTTTTCGTCTGACACTACTTTTACAAATTCTCGAAAACAGTCATATGCCGCTCTCTTTCGAAGCTTTCCTCAACCTTTGTAGATCAAAGTTTTCTGCTGATCAAAGATCAACTATTCTGTGTCGGTACGTGATCAGACGTCTGATCCTGATTTCTCTATTCTCTCTGAAAACTTTTCACACTTTTTCAAAAAGCGGCCAGGCCTTAGATGCCGTTTCAGACTCTCTTTGAAAGCGCGACCTATAACTTGTGTAGTTATTGTCCCACAATGCCTCAACTTTTCTAGATCGGAGATCAAAGGTCAATACTGCTTTCTGATCAAAGATCAATACTCTATTCTTCTGATCAAAGATCAGCCTTCTGATCAGAGATCAACTATTCCGTGTCGGTACGTGATCAGACGTCTGACCCTGATTTGTCTGTTTTTTCGTCTGACGCCACGTACTCGAAAAGCCGCGAACGGAGCACTTGAGATTGGCATTGATACATTGATTCAGTCTGCGGTTCGGAAACCCTTTATCCCCCGTTCTCTCTCCTCTCTCTCTCTCTCTCTTTCTTTTTCTCTTTCATTCTTTCTCTTGTCCTTCCTTTCTCTCTGTCTCTCTCTTTTTTCTCTCTTTCCCATTCTCTCTCTTCTCCTTTCCAAATTTTCTATCTGTTTTTCTTTCTTTCTCCCTGTCTCTCTTCTATTTTTATCATCTCTCCTAGCTCTTTTACCTTCTTTCCTTCCTCTCTCATTCTCTTTTTGTCTCTCTCTCTTTTTTTTTCTCTTCCTATCTCTCTCCTTCTCTCCCTCTCACCATTCCTCTTTTCTTTTTATTCCTCATCCCTTTTTCTCTCTGTTTCCGTTGTTGATGCATCTTCATTATTCCCCTTCACGCAGTCCCGAATTTGCTAGCAAATTGCTTGGCAGCAAAAATAGCCGATAGCACATTAGACTTGTCACTTTGAAAAATGAGAAGACTATGTGTATTAGCAGAAAAGAGAGAAACCAATAGAGGGAGCGAGAAAGAGAAAGCTAGAGAGAGAGGAAGAGAGAGAGAGAGAAAAGAGAAAAGAAGAGAGAGAGAGAGAAAAGAGAAAAGAAGAGAGAGACAGAGAGGGCAACACTCTGTTTCTGTTTTGACTTGTACATGAAATTCACACGTGAGGCATCGTGCACTTGGTCATTGCACGTTTCTGAGTTATGCTGTGTTCAACATGCTTCACGTGACTGTGCAATTGACGCACAGTGTAACTGTATTCAACGCACCGGAACGCTATGTGTAAACCGCATATGATAATCATAGAGCAAACTCCAAACTATCTTACTCCCTACTCCATTCCAGGTCAAAAAGTGGAGAAGATCTCGGACTGTTTCGTGTTCTGGCGCGACGCCAATGGGCGAACGCTTGGCGTCAACACTCTGTCCGCCCGCGACACGACCTCCTTCCTGGCCCATACCCAGGCACCGCCCGCCACGGCAGCCATGCTGCAGCACAATATTATGGCTCAGGTTAAAAGCGTTGATTAGTTTCGACCGAATGAACAATATTTTCTCTGCCGTAGTCCGAATGTGGCATTATTTTATCGGAATATGGTTTACACCAATATTATTTCATAACGAATTTCATAAAAGATTAAGGTGAGAAAACCGACAAAAAGTTTTGTAATATTACTGTAGAAGCCTCAGTCGGAATGAAAAATACTATAACAATACGATTTCTACCAGATATCTCCTTATTACAAGAGAACCATTGTAAAGAATATTTCGATATCATCGTAAGTTTAAACGTGTAAAAGACTCAAACTCAACCTCGTGAGATTTCAGGTCACGCTGCTCGCAAATTGGAACGGAAAAGAGATAGAGAAGAGAAGACCTCATCCGGAGACCACTATGGTAAGGTTCATTTAGGCAGCATGAACAATACGGCTCTACAGTTCATCAATAGTACGTCTATAATACACTTGGGTCAGAGTTGAAATGACTTCACACACGTGGATTCTAGGTTTTCTTCATTTTATTTTACTTTAACCTATACATTCTATAGTATATTTTTGTATATCCTCACTTAACTATGTCTTGTTTGTACTCTACGTCGGTAAACGAAAAACATAGATGGGATGTTAAACTTGAATTTAACGCACTTTGATCAATTGATTCGAACTTCCGAACAAATTCCATGTGCATTCACTGGAGAGTAATTTAAATTTTCCATCAATCTTTCACAATTTTATAAATTCAAACATTTTAAAAACCAAGTTTCACTATGTTTTATGTTTTTTATTGAAGGTTTTGTTCAGGTCTCCGTGAATCCCCTGAACCTCGTGTTCCATTACAATCACGGCTTGGTCAACGTTGATTTAGTGAGTGTTTTTTGCTGCATTTTATTTAATTGAAAGAACAATGAATGCGTTTGTACACAGTGCATCTTGTTAAACCAAGTTGTACAGTATACCGTCACTTCTGTCTATTTCAACTTATCTACCTGAGTGTTTTCATTTAGGTACATATCCAACATTCAGAAAATTAATGAACCAAAAAACACAGTGCTTGACAACTCAGTTTACACAGCTGTGTACATAACGATAGCCCATATTCATTTTGTAACCACAACTTTTTCAGTTGGAGTGTTTCGCCGCTTTCTCTAACCGTCCGAACGCTCTCCATCTCTCCTATACCTCCCAATTGTACGAGTTCGAGTTTTCGGGAGAAGCCGAGAAGTTCATCAAACAGGTATGAGATATGAGACCGACCAGAACAAGTGGGAAAGTGTCCTATTTTGATTGTAAAACAAGACGTCATTTTCCAAAGTGAACCGTATAGGGAAGCGAATCTCTACGGTGTATGTTGCCGGCTTGCCGCTGTGTTCGTAGTTAGATCCTGTTGCTTAGAGGTCGAAATCCATGCACTGATCAAACTACAAAAAAGTTTGCTCACGTCTCAGAGATCTCCCTCCCAATGTGCTAGCACTTTTATAGTGGTCTCCACGAGAGTGAGCAGGTCAAAGATACCTAAATTGACTGTCTGCGGTCTCATTGACCTTCATACTTCCATTCAGGTGTTGAACATGTCCTCCCTCCTGCTGGCCCGTACCACCTGTATAAAGAGTGTGTATGAGAGAGTCATACAGTCTCAGTCTATCTGCGGTCTCATTGACCTTCATACTCTCTGACTTTTGTAGTTTGCTAATTAAAATATATTGATCAGAATGATTCCGAGAATCGCATTTTCTCGATTTAGGTGTTGAACATGTCCTCTCTCCTTCTGGCCCGGACCACTTGTACAGATGTCGCCGTCTCATATCTTCAGCGACAGATTATGAAAGTGGAGGAAAAACGAGCCCTGGTAAATTGTTTTTAGTTTTTTTCCAATCGTTTTTGAACTCAAACAGTACGATCTTCACAAAAATGTAGGAGAAAAGTCCTGCCATCATTGACATACTGTGATTCACCATTTGGGAAGAAACTAAGCTGGAATAGATGAGCATAACATCTCGAAATTTATTATAGATAGTATTTCCTAACTTTTCATTTATTTCAGTCTAGTTAAGTTTATTTGGTTAATCTTATTCTGTTGTTCAAATACAGCGATACAGCCGACCATTCTTTTTATGTTCTACATAATAGTTTAAACTTGACCACACCCTCTTTCTCTGAAGTTAAAAACCGAGTTGTTTACCAAGGTTCTCCGAAAACCCAAGTTGTAAATCAAGGAGCAGACTTTTTACCGAGAGCTGGGTGCACAATTGTGCACCAATCTTTGATTTCACAACTTGATATCAACTAGTGACCAATTTGGTGGCGCGAACCTTGGTAAACAACTTGGTTTTTAACTTCAGAGTTGGACGTTCAAACTTTTCAGAACAGAAAAATTATGTCGTTTTTACATTTCTTTGAAATAGCTGGTTCTTTTATGATAATATGCATCACCCTGGAATTCCGTTTTTTCTCACACAATTCGTATATTGGCGCCCATTTTCACTCGTCGTTTCTAATATGCATGCATGAGTGATTACTACTTGAAAGTCCAAGAGGGAGACAGGGAAAGAAGTAAAAATAGGATGGGATTGAAACATGAAATATGGAAAAGTTGTTAATAAATATTATATTTATTACGAACCATAAATATTTTGGATGGTGGTATGATTAGGTAACCCTTCTGAGAAAACCCAAGACCTGATTGAATCAGGGTCGAAACGGTTTTGAGTACATCTTTCACTGAGCACATTAACTTAATCATACGACCATCCAAAAGTCCTAGTGACACAATTATATTTTGTTCAAATAAAATAACCTAACATAAATATTTTACTAATAAATTGATAGTTTTTTCTTGAGGAATTATTGCGGTTTCATGAAACACTTAGTGCTTTGTGAAAAAATGCCAACTTAAAGTTTAACATGACGTTCAATTGACGTTGACATTCAAGCATCTAAAGAACGAATAATCTAGTCAAAACAGGAAAATCGAAATGTTTTCTTTGTACATCACTTTTATCAAGCAAATTACAAGTCTAATAATTTAGTTCATCGAAATGTTTCAGTTGAAGTACCATCAGAATGTTCGCGAGTGCGTGGAGACGAGGGACAAATTGTGTCTCAAGGAAATTGGAATAAAACAACGTCTGTCCGCACTTAACGACACAACTATGCCAGGAATCGAGGTACTTTTTTGAAATATAATATTTTTAATATGTCTATTTTCCCTTTCTTTTTTCTCTTTTTTCTCTTTCTCTCTCTTTTTCTTGCTCATATGTGACTACAGACTACGTTTCCAAACTGTTTTATTAATTTTTCACCCACTCTCGGCCTTCTCTTTCCTCACTATTCTTCAACCCTTTTTACGACTTTTCTCTGCCTCTCTCACTATATTTCATGTTTTCTCTCTTTCCCTCTCTTTCTCTCTCTGTTTCTCTCTCTCACGCATTCTTTCTCTCTCTTTCTCTTTCACTCTCTCTCTCTCACCTCACTTTTTTCCGTTAGCATCTCAGAACGAGTCTCTCATTTCATGTTCACGTTTGTCCGTGTGATCCGCTCAGCCGTTTCTTATTTCTCTGCCCGTCTCGCACCCTCCCCACTTCTTCTGCTCTCTCGCCTTAAGCAGGTTCCGCATCATTATACATGCTTCAAGTGGAGTCAATTCTCGCCTCTTAGTTTTGTAAATCGGTCTTGAATAGCGTAAACTTGCTTCATCTCTCTCCCTCTCTCTCTCCATCTCTCCACTCTCTCTCGTTGTCCCTTTCCCTCTCTATCTTCTCTTTCTCTATCTCGCTCTTTCTAGATCTCTCTCTCTCTATTTTTCTCTCTCTTTTTCTCTGTCTCAGTTTCACCACAGGAATAGTTACGTTCCCACACCTCTCCCTTATCAATGTTTATGTTATTTCAAGCTTCCCAATAAGATAAGATAACAAACACCTATTGCCCACAGAGAGTGGACTGTCTATAGTTCACACCATTCCTGCTGAGACTCCTACAGTAACCTCACTAACTTTTTGAAGGCTGTTGTGAAGCTGAAAATTCAGTTCATCAAACAGCCTCTCGTATACTGACTGTACCTGCGAACGAAAATGAGTTGCGAAAATCCTCTACCTTTCCTATCAAAATTAAGTGAGAAAAATGGCTGGGAAGTTTCTAAATCCTACTGTAGGAGTCTCAGTAGGAATGGGAAAGACTATACTGTACCTTTCATTTGAATGAATAATAAATGAATGGAATTTAGAAAAAAATTTCATTTCTCGTGTGTACACTATATTTCATTTCATTCCCACTGACACTCATTGGCATCTTGCCAAAACTTCCGGATGACTAGTTCTTGAAGAACAAATATTCTTAAGACATTTACTATTCCCACGCTCTTATGGAACTGATCAACCGCTAACAGAGATTTGCAGTTTTTTGAAAAACTCCAAAGTGGTGAAAAACAGCCTGGGTAATTTATTGGCACACTGCCAAATCTCAGTAGGAATAACCGGAGAACGTATGCTAGAAGATCTCACCACCTTCATCCCATCCTGCGTCTCCTCAAACATACGCTATTTCTCTGCTCTTACATTCCGCCGGGGTGTAAGAGACGAGAAATAGTGAGGCAGACAGAAAGACGCAGGATGGGATGAAGGTGCCGGGCTGTTTTCGACAAATATAGTTGCTGTAGTCACTCCTATTTTAAGCGCCTTGCATAGTCTTTTTCATTCCTACTGAGACTGCTACAGTATGATTACAACACGTACAGCGTCTCAGTGTTCGTATTTGATTGGGATTTCCCGCAGTGTTTCAAGTGAAAAAGATAGTTCAATAGGGTTCAAGATAAAAAATGGGTACAGCGATCAAACTACAACAGAGATTTTGTTATTTTTATAGGATTTCAACTACAAAGTACGTATTCCTTCATAATCATTCTCCTAGGATGTTCCCATGCTATTTACCTATCAATGTTGATATTTCTCCTTATCGTCGCCAAATGTCGAATTGCGTGCAACCATGGTGGAGAGAAAATATATTCGAGTTCAAATTTGACAAAGTACATAATTTTTGAAAGTGAAAATCATACTAAAACTTTACTTTCCTTGTTGCTTCTTTTCTACCATAGATGTATTTCTCATTTAAGTTCTCATTCAATAACTTCATATTCTCGAAAATCGGTTAGAAAATCATAAAATCTACAGTATATACAATAATTTTTGTCATCTTTGCTTTTTGGATTTTTTGTGGGAGCGCAGAAGTTAACAATAAAGAGTCGCTGAATGAAGCTGAGTGTGAAGCTGAATTGAATATTCTTTTCAGTTATTGTGTTCTTTTGATGATATTTCGATTGTTCTTGTCACGGGAGTATTGCATAAATTGTGAATTGCTAACAACAGTGTTTCTAAGAACCGCTAGAGTAATACAACATGTGCTCAGCCACGATTTTTCCAATCTCGACACAAATGCCTAACTATTATTACATTTCGCGAGGTTACAGGTAATTTTACCGGTAAAAAAACGGTTAATTATGACAAAAACGGTAAATTATGACATAAATTTTCGTTTTTCAGTAGGATTCTACTTTTCACGCTCATTCTGTCCTTTTTGCTCTGATCCATGTTGGATTGGCTCTTTTTAAACGATTCCATATGCGATGCAACATGTTTACCCCACCGCCTCTCGAAAATAGACAAATGTCTTTTCTTTACTCGATTTAAGCCCCTTCGCATCAAAATGTCTCTCCTTCTGTCTGTTTTTTTAAAGAATCCTTGTTTTCCTCAATTCAAATTGAAAGTGTATAGAGAACTTTTATGATATGGGATAATACAGATCGCCTCGAGAAATTGGACAAATGTCTCTAGACTAGACGTCACATCAAAAACTTTCTTCTTACATTCATTTGTTTCGATATTTCGTGTATTATTCTTGTTGATATTCCAGTTTGGAATCTAGACAACTCAAAGTAACGATATTTTGACACATTTCTCAAAGATTCCAAGTTGAAGTGTACTTGATCAAATATAGCATTCGCCCAATCCACCAACGTATTCAAAACTTTTCCGCTTAGAATTTTTCATCCATCGAATTGTAGTTTTGTTTTGTCATACAGTCAAACTTTGTTATTACAATATACGTTTGAAATTTTAATCGATAATTCATGTTTTTGATGTCTGTGAGACTCACTGTTGAAAGAGCTGATAAGATAATAGTTCGAAACAACAACCGTCGACAAAAATATAGTCTCGATTCAAATACATTCCTGCAGTTTTTTCTCACACAGTTCGTCGTCAATTTAGGAGAAACTTCTCATTGTGTTTCTCAAATTATGTAGTGTCCTCGTTCTGGTTGCATAACTGATCAACTCCGTTATTTTAAATGAGCTCGGCAAGCGATACTTCCATTTCAACAGCAGTTTTTCGGCATTGGGGGCAGGGGTGACCACAAGTTGCACGCGTGCAACATTTTTAGGGAGAGGGGGGTCGTAAAGGCCTGCCAGGGCCGAAAAATTTCCAAATTACCATGATTTTTCACCAATTTAGGTGAATTTCCCACAATTATGAAGAATAAGTTCTTAATTTTCGGTGAATTTGCATATTTTAAGAGGGAGGGGTCGTACCGGTGGTAGGATTGGTCAACTTTTTGGTCACCCCTGATTGGGGGGACTCGAACCAGTTAGTCTGCGAACTGCAGTCGGCGATATGTGCCACTCTGCTACGCCATTTCTCAAGTTTTTTTCTCTTGGCCCTGTCGAACCAACGCTTTGAAAAAAATGTAACGGTGTTATCTTGGTTGTTCGATCGTACCCACAATGGAATCACAATGTTCACCTAATGAGCAATAGTCGGTCACGCTAGCCATTCGACTGCTATTTTTTTTATTTTCCATGTTCGCCTACCCCTTCCATATCGACACTATATCAAATAACATGAATGTGAAAAAGTTTTCCGAACGTAAGTTACCCAGTAGGGATAGGGAATCCAACCGATCACCAAATGAAAAAAGGTCGGTGTCGTTGGTTACTTCATGGTTACGTTGTCGTTGGTCTTTCTGGTGAAGAGCCGTGGTATTCTCTCAGCTCTTTTTTCCTCGAATTTTCAATGACTCAGTCTCCCTATCTACATTAGACTCCTGTGAATTGATTGGATATGGTTCAAGTTGTCCAAAGAGGAATCGAACCTGCCACCTATTGAGCTGTAGTCGGCAATGTTAGCCACTCTGCTATGATATTTAGCATCTTCTTTAGTTCCCTCTGACTTACCCTATCAGCACTAGGCTCCGAAATTGATGCCGGCGCAACATTTTTCGATTATGTTCATGATTTATGGCCGGGCGCCCCGTGGCTTTCAAGCTGCACGGCAGCCCATTAGAGACTGCGCGGCAGCCCACTATCATTTGCATATCTTATCAAGTTCCAGTTAAGTTGAAATATTACCTACGAGTGATCCAGAAACTCATATAAGTGTGGTGCTTCAACAGTAAAGTGATCCAGAGATCGGACATGTGAGTCAAGAGATTTTGCTATTCGTAAACCGTTCTTATGTTCTTCCTTCTTTCTTTTTTTCCAAAATAGGAAACGAGAGTTATTCACACAAGTGTTAGGTAATAAGTAACCAAGTTTTTGTACTAGTTCACATTGGAACCTTAACCTACGTTGACGCATGCTGAGACAGTGAAAGTGTAGGATTCGCTCTTTCCATAGCTATAATCTTTTCCATTCCTACTGAGACTCCTACAGTACAATTTCAAAATTTCCAACCCGTTTTGCTCACTTACTTTTGATCGGAGAAGTTGAAGATGTTTTTACCTCATTCTCCTTCTCAGGTAGAGTAAATATACGAGAGCATTTTCCATGAATTCTATTTTCAGCTTCACAACAGCCTTCGGAAAGTTTGTAAGGTTACTGTAGGAGTCTCAGTAGGAATGGTATGAACTATAGTCTATCGTGTATGTTCCCCTATCTCTCTGTGTTTGTAGTTTAATCGGGATTATTTTCGCCTAAATTGTGGACATAGTTCAAACTACAATTCAGAGTTGGTCAACCCCTTTTTATATCTATCATCTACGAAATCGTGTCAACTGAGAATATTTTACAGTTGCTGAGCTGATCAGTCATGTTATTATTTTACTAATTTAGCAATTAACTGTTCATTTTTTCCGTTAACTCACTTCTCGGATCTAAAAATGAATATACAGTTAAATGATGAGTACAAAAATCATAGATTGTTTGCTCAACTTGAGACCATTTCGCGAAAAAGGTGTCATTGTTTGCCTTCGATACTCGAAGTATCTCACGCGATTAACCACTTGATACAAAGACGATTATAACCTCATCACGTTTATATTTGTCTCACTTTTTTGGAATTTTACTGGTAAAATTACTGATAAATATGAGATCGGAGGAGCACCTCTAGCCACTATCTATATCTCTCCCGTTCATAGTAGATAATACTTCTTCACGGAGTCGGAACCTCAATTAATTTTGTCAATCTCATTTTTTTTTGAAAATTAGATATGAAATCAGTTTTGTGAATTGGATTTACTGTACTCGTTCTGATTCCGTAATACAGTCACAAACCAGAATATTCGCCTAGAGAAAAAAATGTCCAGTTCTGAAACATTGTGTTTGTACGTTTAACCTATTATAACTCCTTCGTAATTTGAAGACTGTGCTGTATATGCAGATAAGACCACATCCAAGATGTGGTCATTATCGACCTATAGTTTATAGTTGACGTCATTTTTCCAGTCCATCCCGTCTGAACTGGGCTGCTCCGTTCGAAACCAACTACTCGAGGGATCCCAACTGCCTTCTCTCTACCTCATCTACGCAAATATGTACAATTTTCGAATGTGAGTTGCAACAGAGTTCTTGTTGTATTTTAATGTTGAAAACCATCGTATTGGAACCGAAAATGATCGTACATTGAAACCTGGCTGACCATGGCAAGCTGGAAAATTGCCCATGGCATGCCTACCAAAAAATGTCTGGTAATGCCTGGTGCATGCCATGGGCAACCATGCGGGAAAATTGCCCGAATAATGCCAGAAAGTGAATATGAGCAGTGGTTGCCCCAAAACTGTCTTATTGAACAGTTGTTTTGTTTTTGAGAACAATTCAGAAGAGATTTTAATAAAATTTATGAAACCAATTAAATATCACGAAAATCAAAATAATCAATATTGAGAAAAAACAAATACAATTCACAGAAGTATGGTATATGTATGGTATACGACATATACGACAACTGATTTCATAGAGAAATTGTGTAGATTGTGTATTGTGGTTCAATTATGTTTTAACTGATTACATGTAAACGGCGATCGGTGATGTGTTTTATGTTTGATGTCGACACACATCATAAGTCTCGTATTAGAACCGAAAAGGTCAAACTACAAACACAGTAGGGTGGAAAAACATGTACAGTTTTCACCTTCCTTGTCCAGAGCGAACCTAGCTAATCTCATTTCAAACTAATGTTCGATATTCATGAAAAGTTATCCAAAAATCAATACGCATCTCTTCCAGGTGGCGCAAACCAGTGGACGTTCGAGTCAAGGACCTGAAAGCGCTGGTCTCCCCCACCACCAACGACGCCATAATGGCCTACCCCTCCTCCTCGGCCGATACCGTAATCCCAATAATGCTCCCGAACGGAAAAACTACAGTAATATCGCACGTCAACGAGGACCCCACGGAACTATTGTGTAAACTGTGTGACAAGCTGGCCATTCAAAAGGATCAGTTCAATCTGGTACGCAGCGAAATAGGATGGAAACTGATACTCAGTCAAGAGTATCAGGTGGAGAAGAAGGGAGGCAAACTGGGACTAACTATATATGCACATAATGACAACGGACAAATTAAGGCTGAGGTGCGTTATGACTTTTTTCCTACTCTTGGGGATTTTAATCACGTAAAACATGAAAACCAGGAAAAAAGTATGACTGAATTTCATTTTCTGGTTTTGTTTCGTCTACATTTCAAGCAAAGTATGAAATTCAGATTTCAAATCATTGAATCGGGTAACTGAAATTCGCCTTGTTGATAATTTTTGCTGAGACACTTTGAACTCCCCTTCCAAGTCCCAACTATGTCTCAGTTATCTCATGCTCATTTCAGGTCCGCGGTGTAGCTCTTTACGCACCGGGCGGTGCTGCTATCGGAGATATCGTGCTCAGTGTGGACGGAAAACTCATCTCACAGGTATATAATGATTATACTATCATTATTATTATAATTCTGATTATATTATTATTATTATATCTCACAGATAAGTCCTCTTAATTTTTACGTGCATCCCGCGTGAATGCTCTGGGTGTAGTAATTGCCACATGAACTCAACCTCGTAGTTCCATATAAGCCCCGTCCAATTAAAAAGTTTCGAAATTTTGCAATATCACCCAAATACAGGTCAATTCGAATCTTGTTGACCAGTTTTCGATAATCTGGTCAATTTGGATGCGTTCTCTCTCTCATTTTATCCGGATCACTAATGACAATGGTCAGAAACTGCTCTAGAAATGACCACGGTCGAAGATGTTGCAACCATGGTCATTTTTTTTCTTATGACTCCTTCTTAGGCAGGGTTCATACTTTCTGTCGCCGAATTAGGCGACAGCAGCAGTCGCCGCGTAGCATTTTCGAAATGCTGCTGTCGCTCAATTTGGCAGCAGCAACGTCGCTTAATCTAGCTACCAAAAAGTATGAACGACTTTTTCCTCCGTTTGTTACTAAATGTCATATTTTCGTTAAAAACAGTGCTCTTTTTGGAAAATGTCAGTTTTACTTGATAATTTTGATCCAGATTGTTCGAAAAACCTTATTGCATGGTTGATTGGTGAAAATTTCTATCATGATGCAATGAGCGATGTTTCTATACGATTCAATGTTTCACTCTCGGCTAATGATCAAATTCGTTTTAAAACTCACTTAAAGTTCGAAAGTGTGATTTTCGAAGTTTCAATAAACTTACAATATAGAGTGTAGACAAATTGTTTTGATAGCTCTAGAAAGTCAAAAACCAGATCATTTCCCACTCCATTTACGGGGAAATAATTTTGAAAGGAGTAATATATGTTTTAACTGAGTTAGTAACTACCTAAATAATCATTTAAAATTGATAAATTAAAGTAATGGAGAAAAAACTGAACGAAAACCAATTAGCGACGCTTCATGTATTTTACTAGCTAGTAAACTACAGTTGTCGCTGAATTCGGCAGCAATTGTCGCCTAATTAAGCGACAGCGACGTGATTTGGCAACAAAAAAGTATGAACACCCAATTGGCGACGCGGTGTCGCTGTAGCGGAATTCGGCAACAAGCGACACGATCGATAATCATGATTTGTGTGTTGTCGCGCGTGCTGCCGAATTCAGCGACAGGAAGTATGAACCCTGCCTTATGTTGATGTCGACCATGGTCATCACACGATTTGACCACTGTCAGTCCAGAAAATTGAGCCGGACTCGCCTCATGCCGGACTCGAACCCGCCTCAGTTGGGCCAAAAGCAAGAGGCTAACCACTGAGCTATGGGGCCGATAGTTGAGGGCGCTTCAGTAGTTTATACACCATCGCGCACAATACGAGCTCGAGATTAAATAAAGAATAATGGCGAACGTTAATAAGAAATGATGCGAAATAGAATAATATAAACTATTCCGCGCAATAGACCTTTTACAGTAAACTCCACATTCACTAAAGCACTATTACTCTTTCTTGATTGGTATCTGAGGTGTTGACTTTGTTTACTTACTTGATAAACTGTTTGACTCTTCTCTCAACTTCTTTTGTTGCGAGTTTATGATTTGTTTGTTTATATTCATAGTTTTCATTCACTAGGCTAGGTACCGGAATTATCTGTGCAGTAGGAATTTTATTATGCAGAAATCGGTGCGCATAACCTCCAGGTTGGTGACAAATAACGGCGAATTTATTAAACAATGCAAACAATAAAAACTTTTTTATTTAGTTATTCCCTGTACATTCTCATGGAAGATGAATGCTAAATGCGGGCCGCGGCAAGTATCCAGAAAGAGTGCAGCTCTGGTACTTGACCCCATAGCTCAGCGGCTAGCGGGCGCGCCTTTTACCCAGCGGGTCGCTGGTTCAATTCCGCGAGCTGAGTTGACCGTTGTCAATGAGGACTCAGTCCACAAATGACCGCGGTCATTTCTTCACTAAATTTAAAGAAGGTTCCAATTGACTTGACAATTGTCAAATAAGTTCTTCTCGTCAAGGACCATTGTCAATTAATGAGTTGACCAGATAGTAGTAATATGGTCATTATCGAACGAGTTTCTACAAATAATTTCTAGTTTGAACATTGACCAGTATTTAAAAAACAAGCAAAGTTTCCAAACTTTTTAGTTGGATGCGGCTTATATGGAATTCATTGATTTGGAGAAATTACAATGTTCCCGTTGTATTTTTATCCAATTATGTTTCATTTATGATAACTTTTCCTTCTTATCTTCTGTCTGTTTGCTTTCTAAGTACAGTATTTTAATTGAAAAATGCATACCATGCAGGTTGCCTCTGCGTCCGATGTTGAGAAACTGTTGCGAGATGGGCGAATTATCAGACTCCGACGAAAGACTGTACAGAAGGAGGAGAGGCCAGAGAAGGAGAGAGAAAAGGTACGGTGTGAAGGCGGACGCTATTGGCTGATACGGTAGAGGCCGAACTGGAGCAACAATTAGGGACAAACTCTAGTTATTCGTCACTTATATAAATGCAAAGTTATTCTGTTTTCTGCTTCTCACAATTTAACACTCTTCCTAATCTGTACAACGCGAGGTGAAGAAAACATTTCATACCATTTTTTTCACAGAAGACAATCGGTGAAAGTCTTACCGCACTTTACACCCCGATTTCATTGAAGAACATAATCATGTGTGCAACCGTATAGAGTTGGAGTTTTCCACAGGGAAAGGGTGCCGCCCAGGGCATGCCGAGAATTCGCCCATGGCATATCTGCCCAACTATGACGGGCGATGCCTAGTCAATGCCTGGACAGATTTGCCATGGGCATGCCCAGACGATCAAAATCAGTACTGGGGACCCAACAGAGCAAGCCCAAACGATGTATTCTAATCCGCGCTGTGTTTGTAGTTTGATCCTGTTGCTTCTTGGTCGAAATTCATAAATTATGGCGGGTGTCGAGATCAAATTACAACAAAAACCTGGTTTATCCTTATACTCACAAAGACTTCTACAATATGTACAAAGTATAATAACAGAAAATGGGAATATAAGTTTTCAATTCAGCAAACCACATTCCCTGTGCAAAAAGCACGTGCACGTGACCCAGGTCACGTGACCACGCCCACTTTCATCGCCCCGCCCACTTCTTTGGAAACGCGTGTGAAAATGGAGGAACGAATGGTACGCGGCATAAACGAACTCGTGCAGACGGAGAAGAAATACGTGGAGGATCTAAAAGAGGTACAAAAATCAATATGTATGTTTTCTACAGAAATGTGATTTGAAAGAGGTAGAATAATAGACAGCTATGTGTTTGAGAGTGGGAGAAAAGTAAGTTTTTGATCTCATTGAAATGCTCCCTCATTATTTATACATGTCGCTGTGCTACAGCATGGTCATTCTGGTTTGAAGAATGAACGTTTCTGCCAAATCAGAGTATGACCAATTTTATCTAGCACTACTTTTCAACTGTTTGTTCGATTCGAGTCAAAACCGAGATATTGGACAGATATTTCTGTAAATATATTTTAATCAATAATTTGAGATGATCGATCGATTCTTCACCATTCGAACTGTTAGCGAAATCATGGAATCGGCTCAACGATTGCAGAAAATTCAGGTTTGCAGTTTTGAAAGCTTCTAGTTTCTAATCATTTTTGAACTACATTAGTGGCGAGGCTTCGGATAACATTGACTAGGTGAATACCGATCAAGTATGTTACCACTCAGTTTTAGGTTGACCTACCGTCATAAACAGAAAAACTTTGAAACATTCGTATACCACTCCTCGTTAAGGCCATTCGATACTATATAATAGCACATAAAACATTGGATGAATTTAATAAACGCTGTGTGTTTCATCACCCGCTGAGTTTGTAGTTTGATCACGTTGCTTTCTGGTGGAAAACCATAGAGTTTGGCACGTTCTAAATAGTGTATCAGCTTCATCAAACCGTTATAGACAGCTAACGACCAATTTTCTATGAAGCGAGTTTTGGCAGCGGCAGCTCATCTGCGTATCTTCAGTCTACGCACTCTCTCGTCTGGGCAGATAGTCAATCGCACGCCACGCCTTGCGTGATGGACCTGATAATTCACGGTCTTTATGAGGGAATTAACACTATACTATTCATTTATCGATTTTGTTTCAGATAACTTTCCTGGTTTCTCTGGAAGAAGCTATCGGAGACGTGAAGCAAGACGCGCACTCCCGGCCACAAGTCAGGGTGAGCTGAACTACAATTTTTTTCTACTATATTTGGTTTTTTTAAAGGGTTCGCAAGTCTCTGTGGTCAATGTTGTTCTACCGTAGTTTGTTTGTAGTTTGATCTCTTAACTTTCCCATCGAAAACCATGAAGTATTGCCAAACGAGTTGGGCAGTCCCTATAACTGTGTTACCCAGAAGAATTTTTAGGCATTCAGAATAAAAATGGATAGTAAAGAGTAAACATGCCGAGCATTTGAACCTACCCCCTGGTTTTCCGAAAAAAAAATGGGTGAAACAATACTCCCTGTTTTAGCAGTGTTTCCGTCAACGCATGTAATTTTCGCAGAACTTTCTCAAGTTCCGTTCACGTGAAGTTCACGTGAGTATGTTATTGACTAGTAGTTTTGTACTGAATACTGTTTGCAGGACTCCGTGATGCGTGTGAGCGCATTGTTTGTCAACAAATGCGGCGACTTCAAAGTGTACGCGGAGTACGCGGCTGGCTACTTGCGCCTGCAGCGAGAGCTGTCGCTAAACAAGGAGCTGCGACAGCAGCTAGAGGTATTGTCTGCATCATTGTTAACGGGTGAATTTACGGTATAGATGAATTTGTGATGTGTCTTGGTTGTGTTTTAACGCACAATTTCACATCGCCAATCACACACTTCCTTGAGAATCAACTCGATACCTTAGGTCCTAAAATTTCGACTGCAAGACATACCAATAAGAGAAATCAATCCAACTTAGAACAATGAAATGTGCTTCCCGTATTGCCATGATTTTACTTTGCGATTTGTTTCTCATGTGGAACAAAAAGTGAACGGCTTATTGCAACCCGAATGGGTCAAGATGAGCTACTCATTGAGAAAATATCCCTGTTTCCCATCATTCTGTGTATGCCTAACTCAATAAAAGCTCACGCGGGGTAATAATAATAGGTTTGTTTCAAAACATCTTACATGGTATCTCATAAGTAACCACAAGAATAACCTTAGAACCCCAAAGTGACGGAATTATAACCCTCCCCCGTCTTCTGATATGGGGAGCGAGTCCGGCGTTCAGGTAATTCTCGCGTACTTTAATGTGAATAAAAAGGTATATTAGGATATAATATCATGCCCCATTTCTCTGTGTTTCTTGTTCCTGTTGCTTTTCGGTGGAAAATCATGAATTATTTGTCGACATCAAACTACAACACTGATTTTGTCCTTGTGTTGCAGGCCGTAAACAGTTCGGGCGAACAGCACTGCTCCTACGAGTCCCGCATGATCCGTCCGGTTCAAAGGGTGGTACAGTATCCCCTGCTGCTCAGGGCAATCCAGTCGGGATGCGAGAAGGACAGCATCGAGGCCAGACAGGTACGCGAACATTTGAGATGGACGTCCATATAGTCAACTGTGTTATAGGAGCCCGTTTATGGTCCCTTCATACTTTTCATGATTTAAGTATGGCTATCGCTCCTGTTTACTGTACGCATTGCACACAATCAATTATTATAATTTGTTAAATGTATCTGCCGTAGACAAAAATATGAAGCTACCCTTACGTTGCCGTGTTGGCAAATCACGGTAACGATCTAGATTTTTCTGCTGTTCTGTAAACGTAGTTTGATCGCGACTTTTCAGGAGGTCATACTCTCGCTGAACCGGAAACCATAGTTTGTAAATGGCCAACTTGAAATGAGTCGTTGTTTGTGTGAAAACAATGAAAAAAAATTAATTGTTGACTTGTTGTTTCACTTCAGATTGACGCTGCCCTTCACAAAATGCAGACCTTGGCGGAGTATGTAAATGAAATGCAGAGGATACATGAGCAGTTCGAACCGCAGATTGATATTGTCAGGAGGAACAATCAGAGTATGCTGGTGGAAAAGGTAAGAGAGAGAGAGGAAGATGGAGGGAGAGACTGGGAGAGAGGGAGAGGAAGAGAGAGGAAGACAGATGGAGAGACTGGGAGAGAGAACGAGATGGAAACAGCCAAAGAAAGAGATGGAGATAGGAGAAAGAGCGCGGCATATGGATTGGAGAGAGAAGGAATAGAAAGAGAGAGAAAGAGAGATACAGTATACTCTTCTAGGGTGTTCGCATCGATATCCGTGACCTACTGATCTTTGCCCACATTCGATGGCTGAACGGTGACAAGACGACGCAGGAATACGTGATATTCGTCTTCCAGTCCTTGGTTTTACTGCTGCCAGCTCATATCAGAGGAGATTGCAAGGTGGGAAAAAACAAATGTAGGCATACAAAACTACAGTTACAAGAATACAAATACAAAAATACAATTGAGTCTGAGGAGATTTTAGAAGGCGTAGGCCACCGAGGCCCGAACTGGAATCGAACTTATTCTTCTCGAACCAATTCAAATGATTTATGCTACAGTTGATCGGCTACGTAACTTTTATCAGAGTTCGGTTCGGTGAGATTATCGCGAAATGCAGTATAACCAAACTACAAAGACAGGAGCAACAGCCCTATATGCCTACTCTGTCACTAGCTTACTCTCTGTGGGGAGAACTGTAGTTTGATGTCACTACACGTAGAGAATCACATTCCATTGGTAAGCAAGAGATCAAACTACAAAGACAGAAGCAACAGCCCTATATGCCTACTCTGTCACTAGCTTACTCTCTGTGGGGAGAACTGTAGTTTGATGTCACTACACGTAGAGAATCACATTCCATTGGTAAGCAAGAGATCAAACTACAAAGACAGAAGCAACAGCCCTATATGCCTACTCTGTCACTAGCTTACTCTCTGTGGGGAGAACTGTAGTTTGATGTCACTACACGTAGAGAATCACATTCCATTGGTAAGCAAGAGATCAAACTACAAAGACAGAAGCAACAGCCTTATATGCCTACTCTGTCACTAGCTTACTCTCTGTGGGGAGAACTGTAGTTTGATGTCACTACACGTAGAGAATCACATTCCATTGGTAAGCAAGAGATCAAACTACAAAGACAGAAGCAACAGCCCTATATGCCTACTCTGTCACTAGCTTACTCTCTGTGGGGAGAACTGTAGTTTGATGTCACTACACGTAGAGAATCACATTCCATTGGTAAGCAAGAGATCAAACTACAAAGACAGAAGCAACAGCCCTATATGCCTACTCTGTCACTAGCTTACTCTCTGTGGGGAGAACTGCAGTTTGATGTCACTACACGTAGAGAATCACATTCCATTGGTAAGCAAGAGATCAAACTACAAAGACAGAAGCAACAGCCTTATATGCCTACTCTGTCACTAGCTTACTCTCTGTGGGGAGAACTGTAGTTTGATGTCACTACACGTAGAGAATCACATTCCATTGGTAAGCAAGAGATCAAACTACAAAGACAGAAGCAACAGCCTTATATGCCTACTCTGTCACTAGCTTACTCTCTGTGGGGAGAACTGTAGTTTGATGTCACTACACGTAGAGAATCACATTCCATTGGTAAGCAAGAGATCAAACTACAAAGACAGAAGCAACAGCCCTATATGCCTACTCTGTCACTAGCTTACTCTCTGTGGGGAGAACTGTAGTTTGATGTCACTACACGTAGAGAATCACATTCCATTGGTAAGCAAGAGATCAAACTACAAAGACAGAAGCAACAGCCCTATATGCCTACTCTGTCACTAGCTTACTCTCTGTGGGGAGAACTGTAGTTTGATGTCACTACACGTAGAGAATCACATTCCATTGGTAAGCAAGAGATCAAACTACAAAGACAGAAGCAACAGCCCTATATGCCTACTCTGTCACTAGCTTACTCTCTGTGGGGAGAACTGCAGTTTGATGTCACTACACGTAGAGAATCACATTCCATTGGTAAGCAAGAGATCAAACTACAAAGACAGAAGCAACAGCCTTATATGCCTACTCTGTCACTAGCTTACTCTCTGTGGGGAGAACTGTAGTTTGATGTCACTACACGTAGAGAATCACATTCCATTGGTAAGCAAGAGATCAAACTACAAAGACAGAAGCAACAGCCTTATATGCCTACTCTGTCACTAGCTTACTCTCTGTGGGGAGAACTGTAGTTTGATGTCACTACACGTAGAGAATCACATTCCATTGGTAAGCAAGAGATCAAACTACAAAGACAGAAGCAACAGCCCTATATGCCTACTCTGTCACTAGCTTACTCTCTGTGGGGAGAACTGTAGTTTGATGTCACTACACGTAGAGAATCACATTCCATTGGTAAGCAAGAGATCAAACTACAAAGACAGAAGCAACAGCCTTATATGCCTACTCTGTCACTAGCTTACTCTCTGTGGGGAGAACTGTAGTTTGATGTCACTACACGTAGAGAATCACATTCCATTGGTAAGCAAGAGATCAAACTACAAAGACAGAAGCAACAGCCTTATATGCCTACTCTGTCACTAGCTTACTCTCTGTGGGGAGAACTGTAGTTTGATGTCACTACACGTAGAGAATCACATTCCATTGGTAAGCAAGAGATCAAACTACAAAGACAGAAGCAACAGCCCTATATGCCTACTCTGTCACTAGCTTACTCTCTGTGGGGAGAACTGTAGTTTGATGTCACTACACGTAGAGAATCACATTCCATTGGTAAGCAAGAGATCAAACTACAAAGACAGAAGCAACAGCCCTATATGCCTACTCTGTCACTAGCTTACTCTCTGTGGGGAGAACTGTAGTTTGATGTCACTACACGTAGAGAATCACATTCCATTGGTAAGCAAGAGATCAAACTACAAAGACAGAAGCAACAGCCTTATATGCCTACTCTGTCACTAGCTTACTCTCTGTGGGGAGAACTGTAGTTTGATGTCACTACACGTAGAGAATCACATTCCATTGGTAAGCAAGAGATCAAACTACAAAGACAGGAGCAACAGCCCTATATGCCTACTCTGTCACTAGCTTACTCTCTGTGGGGAGAACTGTAGTTTGATGTCACTACACGTAGAGAATCACATTCCATTGGTAAGCAAGAGATCAAACTACAAAGACAGAAGCAACAGCCTTATATGCCTACTCTGTCACTAGCTTACTCTCTGTGGGGAGAACTGTAGTTTGATGTCACTACACGTAGAGAATCACATTCCATTGGTAAGCAAGAGATCAAACTACAAAGACAGAAGCAACAGCCTTATATGCCTACTCTGTCACTAGCTTACTCTCTGTGGGGAGAACTGTAGTTTGATGTCACTACACGTAGAGAATCACATTCCATTGGTAAGCAAGAGATCGAACTACAAAGACAGAAGCAACAGCCTTATATGCCTACTCTGTCACTAGCTTACTCTCTGTGGGGAGAACTGTAGTTTGATGTCACTACACGTAGAGAATCACATTCCATTGGTAAGCAAGAGATCAAACTACAAAGACAGAAGCAACAGCCTTATATGCCTACTCTGTCACTAGCTTACTCTCTGTGGGGAGAACTGTAGTTTGATGTCACTACACGTAGAGAATCACATTCCATTGGTAAGCAAGAGATCAAACTACAAAGACAGAAGCAACAGCCCTATATGCCTACTCTGTCACTAGCTTACTCTCTGTGGGGAGAACTGTAGTTTGATGTCACTACACGTAGAGAATCACATTCCATTGGTAAGCAAGAGATCAAACTACAAAGACAGAAGCAACAGCCTTATATGCCTACTCTGTCACTAGCTTACTCTCTGTGGGGAGAACTGTAGTTTGATGTCACTACACGTAGAGAATCACATTCCATTGGTAAGCAAGAGATCAAACTACAAAGACAGAAGCAACAGCCTTATATGCCTACTCTGTCACTAGCTTACTCTCTGTGGGGAGAACTGTAGTTTGATGTCACTACACGTAGAGAATCACATTCCATTGGTAAGCAAGAGATCAAACTACAAAGACAGAAGCAACAGCCCTATATGCCTACTCTGTCACTAGCTTACTCTCTGTGGGGAGAACTGTAGTTTGATGTCACTACACGTAGAGAATCACATTCCATTGGTAAGCAAGAGATCAAACTACAAAGACAGAAGCAACAGCCTTATATGCCTACTCTGTCACTAGCTTACTCTCTGTGGGGAGAACTGTAGTTTGATGTCACTACACGTAGAGAATCACATTCCATTGGTAAGCAAGAGATCAAACTACAAAGACAGAAGCAACAGCCTTATATGCCTACTCTGTCACTAGCTTACTCTCTGTGGGGAGAACTGTAGTTTGATGTCACTACACGTAGAGAATCACATTCCATTGGTAAGCAAGAGATCAAACTACAAAGACAGGAGCAACAGCCCTATATGCCTACTCTGTCACTAGCTTACTCTCTGTGGGGAGAACTGTAGTTTGATGTCACTACACGTAGAGAATCACATTCCATTGGTAAGCAAGAGATCAAACTACAAAGACAGAAGCAACAGCCTTATATGCCTACTCTGTCACTAGCTTACTCTCTGTGGGGAGAACTGTAGTTTGATGTCACTACACGTAGAGAATCACATTCCATTGGTAAGCAAGAGATCGAACTACAAAAAGAGCAAGGAACAACATATGTCGTATAGGCTCGCTACCTTTAGAAAATGACCGAGTCTGAGCTGCTCTGCGCACACAAAGTAACTGTCGAATTCAGCTAGAATTGCAGTCTGATCAAACTACAAACACAAAATTCAATAACCGTGTTTCAGGCGAAATGGATTCGTGTGCTTCCTATCAACGAGATAGAGATAGAGGAGGGGAAGAAGGAGGACTCCGTCCTCGTATTGGTACACATGGCCTTCAAGGGACCCAACGGACAGCTCAGTCATGGTGGGCAAAACATAGATATCGATTGATTGATTAATTGATTGAATGATTGAGTCGTTGTATCGCTCACGTTCTGTATGACTCCTGTAACGTCCGCACCTCTTTTACTGTATACAAGTTTGAGTCTCTCGCTCTTTCTCTCTATGCTCTCTCTCTACGTTGCGGTCAGTCGCCTTCCCTCTGTCTGTTTTTTTCTTTTTCCTTTTTTACCTCCTCTCGTTTTTCTCCCTCTATTTCTCATTCGCTCTCTTCTTTTCCCTTCCACGTTGTCTCTCTCCTTTGTTTTATGCTTGTGAATGGTTTTTATTTCTTCTTCATCTTTCCTAGTTCAGGCAACCCGGAGGCCGTCTACCACCTGGCTTGCTGCCAACAGCTACTCAAACAGCAGATCATCAAGAGCATACGCAAGGCACGCACCAACTTCGTGTGAGTTCTCGGACAATTCCCTTTGTAGCGACCTCGGTGAGAGATTGTGCAGGTCAGAGAGACGCAGACTGTCTCAGCCTCTCTGATCGTTGACCTGCGTGCTCTCTCGCTTTTGTCACTTGCTAATCGCAGAAAATTGCGCTAATGTTTCAGAGTTTTTTCCTTGCTCTGTGTTCAACTTCAACTCAACGAGACGTACAAAACCACCAAAAGTTCCAACTCGAATTCTGAGCACTTCGGAAATCGATTTTTGAAACTGCACCGCATAATTACAAGTTATCCAACCTGTGAAGTAGTGAGTACTGAAAAATGCCGCGCGAAAAAGCAGTTTGGTCGCCATTTTCCCCATAAAGACAGCAGAGGGTTCAATTGATTGAGCGATGCGGGGCGAGCGGTCGTTGATTATATGCCAGCAGTTGAGAGAGTGACTCAGAACGATTGGCGCCAATTTTCTTCGATTGGCCAGCTACAAAAGCGAGAGAGTGTGAAGGTCAATGAGGCCGCAGACATCTGGGTCTCTCTGACCTCCACACTCTCTCGCTCAGCCAATAAAAAAGTGGCTGGCCAATTGGCTGGGAATTGTCTGAACTGAAACTGAAACTATATAGTCGCCATTTTTCCCATAAAGACAGCAGAGATTCGATTGATCGAGCGATGCGGGGCGAGCGGTCGTTGATCACTTGCCAGCAGTTAAGAGAGTGTGTAGATCAATAATACGCAGACGATCTGGCCGCTCGCCAAACCCCGTCCTATACAAAATCTATGGTACGGTGTCCACAACGGTTTGGCAAATACTATAACTCAGTTTGCAATGGTTTCCGAGAAATGTAACCTGACACGGTCATCGAAAACCAGGGTATAGGGTTTTCTCATTCCAAAGTAAGTCTACTATGCTATACGATGTATGTTGTCCAATTGCGCTGTGTTTGTAGTTTGATCACCCGTTCAGAACAAACTACAACGAAGGTTTGGTCACTGCCTATATGGGGGATGCCAAATTTATAAATTTCTGTCTCTCCCCGAAATCGAACCTGCGAGCAAAAGTTTCGTAGCCAAGTGCTAACCACTGCGCTACGAGAACCCATAGCGGGCAAGCTTTGGAATCGAGAACATGTGTCTGTACACAGCGAAAATTGAGATATACAGTACCCTTCCGCCTTCCCGTCGGCGACGACTATACCTTGTTGAAAGTTCGTATTTCAGCCGCGAAACGCGACGTCCGTTGAGTGGATCCAGTCAGTCAGATGGCGGATACGGTAGCGATCCGGCAAAGGAACGGAAAAACTCGTGAACGCTGGATTGTTGACCTTTGACCTTTTTCTTGACTTCTGACCTTTTGAAAAGTTAAGCTCTCTAACAACAAACTATTACACGTCTTGTGAACTTATGAACTCTGGAACTTGTAAACTCTATGAGTTTAAGACCAGGTTTTAGAGACGTACAACTCCGAGTTTTCAATTGTCCTGTTGTAACATAGTCTCTATACCTTTTTCAGAAGTTATATTTTAACCTCCTTCTCACCGTTTTCGAGAAATAGTCCTTTTTGTTGATTTAATATTCTAAACTCTTCTAGTTAGTCATAATCATTCGACTCTGTTATTGTTTACAAGAATATTCTAGTTTCCAAATGAAAAGTATATGTATATGAGAAGTTATATTATCCATAATAACATTATTCTCGTTTCTGACCTAATAATACATCAAGTTCAAATATGTTCGAGACATTGTGTGTTTCTGTCAATGTAACTAGTTGGAGAGCCAAAGTACTGTAACCCTCACTTTCCTCTGTAGCTTAAATATGGGTAATACTTGCCTTTTGACAAGTATCTGAACTAGTCCGTTTTGTGCCATTTATTCAATTTTTGCTAAAGTGTTGTAATAAAAGTCATTCTACTTCCTGTTTTTTTTTCTCTAATCCAAAGGTGGATTTACGTTTCTAAGAAGAGAGAAACATCAAAATTGACACAAGCACTACATTTTGGATTTTGAATTACGAGTGAGTTGGATATAGTTTGTTCCACCCACATATAACTTTCTACAGTAATATGCTCAAACTTTCAGGTCAAAGTTTGGTATATTGGCGTTTATGGATTCTCTCCAAATTTTGCCAGTATCTTCTACACATTTACCACTACAAACTTTGAATGTTTGAAACCCAAATGATGAATTTTTTATTAGAAAAGGCCCCCTGAATATTGCACGAATTACTTTAGAAGGACATCGATTGGTGAAACAGAGTATGAATATCTGGCCGGATCAAACTACAAACAGTAGTGGGATCGATCTACACACACAGCAGAACAGTACGAATCTACAGTTTTCGTCGGCCGTTCTCTGAGAGCACCCTTCATCGTTTTTAAAAATAAATATTTTGCATTATTGAAGACACCCTCACTTTTGAAGTTTTACTCTTGCAATTCGATCAGATAGTGCTAGATTTGAGAAATGTAAAACACAAACTAATCATTCTTGATCTTTCAACTTATGTTATATATATCGTCCCTTTCTATGACTTGTTATCACTGCACCAAAAAAAAAAACTAACTGGTAAATTTTTATCGACAAATATGACAGCTGCGCCAAACCTGCGCTAACAAAATTGACATGACGCTCGAAGCGCAAGCAATGTTATTGGCGCACTTTCGGTGTGTTTTGATGCGCGCGTATCGACTAAAATTCTGTAGTTTGTACATTACATTGATGAATTCAAATATATTTTAATGTTATTTGATGATGTTACGCGTGCACTCATAAAAATAGAATAGGTGTGTGTTATCGTTCATCGACCATTAGAGTGCGTGCAGTCGTTTTCTTGTTAAACAAAAGACGCCATTTGTTTCATCGATCGCCTCGAAACTGAGTTTTTCTTGCGGTGAGAAAATTTGTTTGTACAAGTCGTTGTTGGCAATTTGTATATTACTTTCACCCCCCCCCCCCTCTCTCACCTCTCGTTACTCAGCTGACAGAAAGAGGGTGGGAGTAACATTGAATAGAGTTTCTTGTGCCCACTATGTATAGATTCGCAAGTTTTCTTTCTATTCAATGTTTAAATTGTTTTGCGTCAATCATCTATTTACAGGGAATGGGTTCTACTAACAGTGTTCCTGTTGTCTCTCAGGCGAAGTCGCTTGTTCTTGCAATTGCTGGAAAGAATGATGAGGCTTTGAAGGTTCAAATGGATTTCGTACATGAGTGTCCAATTGCCTCCCAGGTATGCGTAGTTTTCTGTCGGGTATTGGGTTGTAAAGTAGTGTCTACATACCACACTGTGTGGCTGTGTGTTGTTTATTTGAGAAACATGAACATGTGCATAGAAGCTGACTGGACGCTGGATTGTCCGTTTGCTATTGATAATTGATGTCATCATGAGCGAGATGTCGGTGGGGAATCATTTCATCACTTCATGTGTGACTAAAATATTGTTAGGCAAAATTATTAATATTAAAATCGGGGTAAATATGAAAAAAAAATCCGAAAGTGTGAGTTTTCTTCTCAAAGTGAGAATATTGTTCTGTGGCCGTATTCATATTCACCAATGTCGCCGGAAGATAATAAAAAAACCTTCCCGCGTCTCTGGACCCTCCTCACCAGCACACTGTTTCTGTGCTCTATCTTCCGGCGGGAAGGTATTTCAGCATCCCGAGGATTGGTGAATACGGCCACTGTTCTGCTGTGTTCTTAGATTAATTCCTCTGCGTTCAATTCATTTTTATGCACAATTTCGTGGTCAGATTAAACTTTGACGGTCACTCCCTACAGCCCTACACCATCTCGTTCAGGTGACCTCTGCCGTCTACATGGCGAAGAACAAGCCTGAAAAGGCGCTGGAGACCCAGAAAAGATGCGGAAAAGGGCTGGTGGCCATTGTTGACGGGATCCCGGTTGTGGGCCATATCAAAGGTGAGTTTTGATTATTGATTTACTCCAAACGTTCGCAAGTGTAATTAAAATACTGCCCTTCTTTTTTATTACCCAACAGAAATTAAATCTTTTGGTCAAGCAAACTCAGTACTCAGAGGTGAGTAGCATTGAGGGACTTAAACCTCGTCTATAGCTGGTAATTATCATCTATGTAAGTTTAAGGTATTTTCTATTAATTCTATGGCAAAAATTAGGTTGATAAATTCTTCTCAGCGGGAGGGTACTGTATATCTCATTTTCCGCTGTGTACGCACACATGTATTCGATTCCAAAGCTAGCGCGTTATGTGTTCTCATAGCGCAGTGGTTAGCGCCCTGCTACTAAACTTTTGCTCGCAGGTTCGATACCGGCGAGACACAGAAATTTATAAATTTGACACTCACTATACACACGCGTGTGGCTGTCATTCGAAGTTTGTCAATGAAGTTCAATTTATTTTAAATTCTATCAATTAAGGTGGCGTACATTACGCTCTCGGTCAGGATGATGAAGGGGCAGCCTGCATGAAGGCCGCAAGTCGCACCGTACTTGTTGTCGGCGGAGGAATCGGAGGTGGGTTTGTCGTACATTTGAAAATATACTTCTCGTTTTCAACCTGGTCACATAATCCTGTTTCAGTAAAGTTGTCCGAAAACCCAAGAAATTTCGGAAAATTTAACGTATCTAAATTGAGAAACGAGTTCCTTTTCTGTAGAATAGTCACACCTATGTCACGTATGTGCGTACTACGTACACAAATTCATTTAAAACTTATTTTAAATCAAATCAAATGTTTCTATAGGCGCCGTTCTCTTGGGACCAGTGGGTGCAGTCTCGGGCGCTATCGCGGCCGGTTCGGCTCTGGATGCTACCGTCACGGTAATCGACAGTGAGATCAAGAAACAGTACACGTGAGTCGTTTTGTAAGGCGAAATAGTGTGGTGTATATCTGTGAAAAAAGAGTAATATGTTAAGAATTCTGTCTAGAACTATGCGCGAAAAAAACTTCGGTAGAGGGAGATAGGAGTGGGAAATAAGACGGTTTCAGGTTATACTTCTGTTAATATAACGGGAAATCCGCATATATCAGCTTTGTTCGGGATAAAATTGAGAATTGCAATCGTTCAATGTCGGAGAGATAAAGTATAGACAATATATTTTCCAACTAGAAATGAATGTGGGGATTGAAACTATAAAATAAAATGTGCCAGTGTGGCCGTACTCACCAGTATTTTGTTTGGTTTCCTGGGAGCTAAAAACGGCTCCCATGAGAGGACTCCCCAAATTCGGTATCCACCAACAGTTTCACCTCTCCCGCAGCCGTTATGCTCTCCCGGGAAAGCAGAAAAAGTATCGGTAGATATGACGTTTTTTTTCAGTCCTTACGGCGTTTGTGCTGCTGTACATGAGTGCATCAAAGCTCCTACCGTGGAGAATATTTTTGAAGCGACTGTAGGAGTCGTGATGGATGGAGTTACTGGGTATGCTCAGCTAGTATGCTTTGTTCTGTTTTTGGATCATATACCGCCAAGCCCTCTCATGAGATGGGGGTTCACGAACTAATTTTCATGAAAAGTAGGGATCTCGAGATGAAAACCAGCAAATTTCACACAAAACTAGTGAAAATATAACCAAAAATTGATGAAAATCACAGTTTTTCACTAATTTGGAGGGGTCGCGACTTAAAAAGAGGGGGGTGTTGCGACCTTTCAGCGAAAATGAGAGTATGTTTTGGATATTTCCTTAGTCTTGGTATCTTGGCTTGCTGCCTAAATAAGAAAAAAGTAGAAACAAGCCCTTTCACTTTTTCTAACACCTTGACTTTTTCTAACACCCTTTTTCCCAGATACGTTGTTTCGTGCTTATCAGCCGACCAGAAAACTGTTATTGTCGGCTCCTAGCAGTACAAATTTGATGATAACTGCATAACTGGTCTTTAACTGGTCGCTCATGTTGTGAACGTTTCAGGGCGATTGCCGCCAGTTCGGTCAGTCAGCCGGCTAAGATGAGCAGGTCCCAATGGAGAAACTGGCAGAGGCGAGCTGGTTAGTGGGAACAGGTCATGGCCAATTCTACAACTAACCCGGTTTTTTTAGGTAACCCTTTTTTGGTAACCGTTTTTTCAGGTTACATGAGTAAAGCCAAATTTGAGGGTAACCTGTTTTTGGTTTTAGGTTACTTTCCGGTTACTACCGAAGTAACCTGAAAAAAGGGTTAGGTTACCTAAAAAGCGGGTTAGTTATAGATTTCACCACAGGTCATACGTCATCATACACCAGTAAAGTTGTCCGAATAGCCAATATCGGGAAAAGACCCGATTTTGATGAAAATCAAGATGGCTCAACCCTTTAAATCGAAAAACCGGCTCCTTTTTGTGCTATAGGCTGCGTTCACACTTCGCGCCTCCAACTCGAGCCGCTGCATCTGGATGCAGCGGCCAAAAATAGCAAAGGCTGCATTTCAGTCAAAAGCCGCTGCATCCGGATCTGAAAGCTGAAAGCCGCTGCTTCTTGCTGTCGAGAAGTATGAACCTACTTGGAGGCCGTTACGATTTTCTCAAACTTGAGCAAAATTCAAACATTATTATATAATTTTGTTTAATGTCAGGTCTATACGCAAACCGTGCCATTGCGTACGCGTGTCCTATCGCTCTGGCGCGGAAAGAAGATGCAATTCTATTTTCGCCTTGTGTATACTTCAAATGACTAGACGCCGGCGGCGTCTAGCAGTTATACATGTTGTAGATCACAAAATTTGCTATAGAATGATACCAAACACGACTATATTGTATTTAATCAAACAATTTCATTTTCCTGCGTGCCATTGAATGAATGTGATATTTACGCCTGTCGACGTATTTTTTGCTTTCACTGCGTGCAAACGGCCTGTCGAACAATTTTACGCAATCTAGACGCTTGCCAACGTACAATGTTCATTTTACGGCATGCCTAAGACCTGCCAAAAAAGCTGTCGCGCGCGCTTTTCTCGTAATTTTGAATAGTATTTGACGTTATCAGATACTACTACACTCTACGCCGAATTTGAAACGATTTCATCCACTCTGAAAAAACTGTCGCGTCGCGTGCAGCTCGCGCTATTTTATTAAAATTTGACTGGTATTTGACGTAAGAAGATACTACCACACTCGTACGCCAAATTTGGTACGATTTCATCCACTTTAAAAAAAACTGTCGCGTCGCGTGCACGCGCGCGCGATATTTTATTGTGAATTTATGAAAAATAATAGCTCTGACGGTTGCACACCGGTATTTCCACTATAAAATTGCTGCTCACTGATGATATTGTTCCAAACACCTGACAGAACTTTATTAAAAATGCACAATGGGAACAGAACAACAAATAAACCAAGTTACAAAGAAAATGCAAGCACGGAAGTGGCCGCTGCCTTTGATTGCAAGCAAAGGCAGCGGCTTCTTGAGTTGGATGCAAAAATATCCCAAACCGGCGGCAAAAGTGAGCGGCCGCTGCAAAATAAGTATGAACCTCCTAAATGCACCTGGGTGCACGAGCCGCCGCACCTGGATGCGGCGGCTCAATCGATAATCATGTTTTTAGCAGGCGAGCCTCCAGGTTGCGAGGCCGCTGCATCTGGGTGCACGTAGTGTGAACGCAGCCATAGTCACACCTTACTGGTGTGTGTACGAAAAATATGGTGACCAAAGTTATTGTTTTTTAGTATTTCAATATTTGGGAGATCAAAATAATAGGGTCACCTATACATATAATTTTTTGATGACGACTATGACTATTAATTGGACGATTGAATTTCAGCTAGGGCGCGTAACGCTGGACGTCCGGCTGTTCCTAAGCCGGTTGGCACTGCGTGGAAAGTTAGAAAGGTCGCACTCGTTGTGGGAGATAGAAAGGAAAAGAAGAAGGAGAACAAAGAGGATGACAGCTCGGTGAGATTTCATTCACATTTTCTGGTTGGTTTCATGTTTCATACAAAAAGGAATGTTTTTGATTAAGTTTTATTGATTTTTTGTTGCTTGCTGCCTTCTAAGGTTTGCATCAATTCTGTAAGTTCTATTGGAACATCTAAAACTAACAACGAAATGTTACGGACAGTGCCCAGAAAAGTGTTAATAATTGCAACATTTCTAACTCTCAAATGGTAGCGGTTCGTGTTACAGAAACGCATCAACGTATTTTCATCATACACCAGTAAGATCCGACTATTTGTCAAAATTAGTCCGTTCTTAGAACTGAACACTTGAAAATTAACGATTCTGCATCAAAAACTGACAGATTTTCCGATTTTGGGTGCAAAAGTAAAAGTAACCCGTTTTTCAATTGTTCTAGCTGTTCAGACATCTAATATCTTCCTACTTTTCATAGGACAATGACTCTGCTGGGGATGATGATGGAGAGTATAAGAATACGGATAACATGAAGTGTGGTCTTCGTCGTTCTCAATCGTGTGATTCACTCGGATCATCGTTGAGTAAGTTTTGTGATAAGTTTTTGTCCTCGAAAGTAGTTCTCAAGCGTTCCGAGAAATGCAAGAAACAGTTTCTTTTTTCACCTAGTTGAGAATATCGGACAATTGCGGGCAAAACAGTATTTTTTCAAGGGTTTCAATCGCAACAAAAATACCTTCTTGAGATAACTATACCGTGTATGTGTAGGTAGTGTATACACCGATGCACGTTTTCAAGTTTTAGTAGTTCTAGATGATCATTAGCACATGAACGAACATGAGGGTTTCTCGCTAGACTTTTGTGCTCTCACTCTCACGTAATAAGCATGTTCAACGTTTTTCTGTATTCCGTTCATCAATGGTTGGTGATGTCATATCAATGATTTATTTGAGTAAGAAACATATTAATTGAAATATTTAGCATCATATCAAACGCTTATTCTCGAATAGTGAAATCTTGCCTGATTTTCGTTAGTTTTTAGTTCACTGCTCGGCATTCACTTCACTGGCGGACTTGTCGAGTTTGGAATTCGAAGCTGGTTGGGAAAATGAAATGGTCGCCAAACTGTGAGATGCACCATGTAAATGTTCTGTTTTCTTTCAATGTACATTGTACACCCTCAAGCCTCACTCCCTTGTCACTGCTCTGTAAGAATTGTTCTTCACGTGGTTTCAGTTTGATTCACTTTTGTAACTTTTGATGTTATACCAGTTTTATTTGTTATCGATGTATCATCGATGCGTGCCTCATCATCTCAATGCCTTTACATTCGGTGTGACTTACTTGTTGATGCAACTACTGTGAGTAGTTTCTCATGATCTCTCCATGTATGTTTACATATTCTTGCATACATTTATTATTTCTTTCTTACTCTATTCACCAAGTTATTCAGTTTTGTCAAGTTTTACGTTTTGTTGGATAACACGCTAACAGGTTATGTTCAGTGATTGTTATGTGTTCGCAGTTTTTGTTATCGTTGGGTTTGTTCTGAAATGAAATAATCACCACTTGTTCACTTCTTGCTGCCTTGGTTGTTTCTCCTGTTATTACTTGGTGTTGGTTTTGAGGTTGGTGAAGATAGGGTGGTAAGTATAAGCAATTGCGCAAAGGTAGTCTTATTACCAGCTCTTGCATAAATAAGGAAGTTTTGATGTTGATTTAATCCTACTTCGGAGCTGTACTGCCAAATCTTAATTCAATATACCTGGGAAAAGGTTCGCACTGGCCGTTGAAATTGTTGCTTACCGTAGTGATATAGTTCCTGTATGGCAGCTAGTTTCAGTTCCAACCCAGTGTTTACTATCAGTTCAAACTAATGAGCATGATAGTAATGTAGATGCTTTTTATGCTGTAGTCTGTTCTGCAATCAGAAAACAAATTAAAACTTCAGATTTACCTCTGAACTCGCGGGGATCAAACTACAAACTCAGAAAAACTGAAACAAGTGACCGTTTCTGTTTTGCATTCGTAGTGCAGTTTTAGGGTTCGCTCTTCTCGAATGAATCTTATGCGGGGTGTCATATCGCACGGCACTTGTAGTGTGATAGTGGCTTTTTTGCTCGAAATTCGTAAGTAATGGCTCGCAACATCAGACTACAACTAAGCTTCGGTTACTCCCCATAGTGTCTCGATGTTCCAGGCGTCGGGTCTTAGACACCCAACGAAAATCTTTAGTTTGATAATGCCTTGCTAGGGGTACCCGCGCCCCTTACGGCGGTTTACACATGCAACCAAAATGCAACAGGGTTGCATGTGTTAAGAAAACTTGGTTGCTTTCCAAATGCAACCGGGTTGCTTTTGGTTTTTCAAATGCATCCAAACACTCAATTTTTTGACATTTTCCTGTTTTACTGCAATTTGGTTGCTTTTGGTTGCATTTGGAAAGCAACCGAACTGTTTTTACACACGTCAGTCTTACGTCGGTGTCATTTTTTTATGTTTATTGATAAGGAGATGTTTACAGGAGTTCTTCGCGCATCGTTCCAGTCTACAGTTCCAATCCGTCCTCCAAATTCACAAACAAGTAAGTATTCCGGATTCCGCTTCGGATTTGAATATCTCCAATTTCATAAAACTGCAAAGGGACCCTATTAATAGAATTTCGCAGTTACTGTATTCTTATCATCAGAATAGGACGATTATGTGGACAAATCCCGACATATCGGTCGTTTAAACTGCAATTGAAAAGTGTATTGCAGTTTAAAGCACCGAAGCGTTGGGTCCTTTGGTCTACATAATCTTCCTTCTTTATGTTGTCAGTGTTTTCCATGTACATTGAGTACTGTGTATGGTGTGGGTCACCTGAGAGCAGACTGTTGGCATTAATACGACAAGCATTCTGGCAGATTATGTAATGCGGACAGATAATACACAGTCACGCCCTCGTACTACAACTCATTTGTCCGTGCAAGATCCAAGACGGTCTTCTTAACTGTTTCCACAGTTTTAAGGAGTTTATTATTGTTTAGCAGTATCATTCATATAAGACGCTCCAATCTAAATGGTTTCCATTTTAGATAATTTCTTGGAAAACCTCAAAATATTGTGCATCATCAGACTTGTCCGATATTTTTTCTGAAATGTCCAATTCTTCTAATTCTTGTGTCGCTCTCATTTGGAGCGCAGATAAAACTACCGAATATTTGTATGTTTCAAAATCCTCTGCCACAATTATTTTCCTTTCAGAACATTATAACACACGTTTTCGCAGTTGAAAACAGTGTGAAAAAATGTGCCCAAAAAATTGTAGTGTGAAAAATTGGGCCCAAAAAATTGAAGTGTGAAAAATTGTGCCCAAAAAATGGAAGTGTGAAAAATTGTGACACATTTGTTTCTCTAAAGAGAGGTACTTTGCACTTTGTATGTCTCTCGCGCGATAATGCTGTGATACTCTTTGACACAGCTCTCAATGATCCGTATCTTGTTATGGTTGCAAATCCTGCGGATCTGTCTCGCCTGTTCTTTCTCTGCGTCTCTTTCTCTAATTGGGCGATGCCCTCAATGCGCGCTCGTTTCTCTGCGTCTCATTGCTCTAATCGCCAATACTAGATACGGCGCAGTCAGGGGGGTATGGAAGGAAACATTAGTATCGCGCGAGTGGTTCAGTAATAACCTCTCTTGCTGGAACATGTACAATATTTGGAAAAGTGAAAAAATGTGCCCAAAAAATTGTAGTGTGAAAAATTGGGCCCAAAAAATTGAAGTGTGAAAAATTGTGCCCAAAAAATTGAAGTGTGAAAAATTGTGACACAATTTTTTGAGAGATTTGTGAAAACTGCAATTTTTTGTGACACACTTTTTTTCAATTTCCTGAATCGGGACACAGCGATTCGATCGTTTGGTTTTTAGTTTAAACTTCAAATAAATGGGGACTACCCGATGTCCAATCAGAAATAATTTTAAAAAAGTGATAACTCTTCGATGGTTAAAAGTCTCATCCTAAAAATTTCATGAAATCACTAGGATTTCCTGATTTCCGAAACCATTTAGATTGGAGCGTCTTATATATATTCACGTGATTCTAGACTACTATTATTTATCCGGTGCCTCACTAACATTTCAAACACGTTTGGGTGAAAGAACTTTTCTGAGAGAAGTCGGTGTTTTCCTTGGACTTGCATCAGAATAGTCACCGAATTGCTGCATTTAGTTACATAACTTGAACACCCCCTACCCCGTCAAAATGGCGCTGGCCTATGTTCATTGTTTCTCTGTTTCCGGAACTCACGCTCGTTGTTAGAAGCGAAAACTGCTTGATATGCGATGAACGAGAGAAATAGTCACTTTTGCAGGGGCATCTATCCCGTTTTTGATGGTTACGCACGTCAGTTCCAGTTGCACTGGAATCGAACTATTTTACCTATGCTTTTGTATCATCTGTGAACCCAGCCTCTTTTATTTCCCAGTGTTGTTGAGTTAAATGGCGATAATGTAGTTGTTAGCGGGCCGCCAAAAAGCGAACGAAGTGCTATTTAGAGTGAGAAGTGAATTGCTGCAGTAGGTTACTGTAGGGTTATTGACGTGGTTTTGAGTGTACATGTTCTAGAGTAAATTTTTTACTCTGTTCGAAATTTCGTTTTTTGGCGTAGTATTAGTATTTTTATGTGTCAAATTCTGTCGTTCTCACGTCGACAATGTGAAATGTCTTTTCATTCATCTACCTTCAAAGGTTGTTTATTCGTTGCTTCCGTTCAGCAGAGAATTACAGATAGTTTATGAAAACCTCTCGAGTTTTGTTTCAACCAGTTAATTACATGTGGACATGAAGTTTTCAAACTTTCATACCTCAGTATATGGGGAGTGCGTAATTGGATAAGTGTTGGGATAAGTTTAATTGCCTTTGCTAAGCTTTCTGTTGTTATCGCATTACCCGATAGTTGACGTGAGAAGGATTATTTTGGAAACGTCTGTTGACGAGTTGACGTCGTTAATTACAAGTTGTAATAGGCCAGGATGATCATTACCATTAGCACGTGTCGAAAGCTTGTGGCATCATTTAATAGTGGTTGCGTTGCGGCCAAACGTTGGGCGAAATTGTTGGACGCTCTATTAAATCACTCATTTTTCTTACTATCCGAACTTTTGAACTGCCCTAATGTCAACAATAGTCGCACTTTGCTGGTGAAAATCTGATCTCCCACCCTGTCTTGTAGTTTGGTCACCCCAGGTAAACACAGATTTCCAATCAATTAATGTGCACAACAAAGTCGCCTCATGTGTGGTTGCGGGCAAGTCGCTAGTTTTTTTCTGTTTTTCATTTTTCATGGTTTTACATAGGAAACAGTCTCAAACTACGATGTTTCAGTAGTAAAGTATGGTTATATGGTTGCGACAACGACAATACAGCAAACTTTTATGGCAACTACCTCTGTCAGTCATATTGGTTACTAGTTATTAGGTGGTAATTGTAGAGCAATACAAACATTTATTTTCTATTCAGCCGTTCATTTTGAAACCGATTTGTTTATATTGAGCGAGAACACATTTTCTATAAAGTTGTCCGTTCTCATAAAAACTCGCGAAAACGTGAGCCGTATAGTCTAACTGATGTTCACTAAAATATTCCGCATAAACAATGACATGGACTCACAAAACGGAAAATTTTCGCGATATGGACAAGTTTGCCATTAAGCAGAGAATCGATTATCTGTGCTCGTACCACACTGACATTCGCCCTTTGTGCGCGCGTACGGTTCCCACCATATGACTTCGTTGTGTTTGAGAATTCCGCTCATATTCATATTCCCTGCTCAGTTCTTACTATAGATTATTTCTCCTTTCTCTTTATCTTTCTTCCTCTTTATCTCCCTTACTCGCTCCCTCAATCCTAATCTCTGCTATCCATGTGCTTGTGCTTTCTGTTTAATCAAAGGATGATTTCGTAGTTTTTAATCGAAGAAAGTCGGAAAAATGAGAGACAGAGCTGGTATCATTCATTCTCCTTTGTTAGAGTATATATCTTTGTAGGATCCGCTAAGTAGGTAGTAGGTTTGTAGTTTATACGGTGTGTTACCCTATCTCGCTGTGCTTGTAGTTTGATCTCAGTATTTCGGCCGAAAATCGTAGATTAGTAATCCCGATCAAACTACAACTCAGCTATGGCCACACCCCATGTATATGTAGTTTTTTTTACACATACCACCTGTAAGGTACGACTATCCGAACAAGACGGAGTCCGTTTCTTGATTAAACTTGGGGAAAATTAATGATTTTGCTTCGAAAATAGACAAACTTTTTCGTCTTCGGCGAAAAGCTATTCTATTTTTGATTCATTCTGGTTATTCGGGAAACTTTACTGGATTATGATTTTCTGGCGAAAGTAGAAGATTTGGCGTGTATCCAAATCAAACTACTGCTTAGCTTTATCATAGCCTATATATGAATAGAATAATTTCAGATGTCCTTCTCGTGGGGAGGTGTGCGAGTTCTGTCGTGCTCGGCCTGCCCAGCTGGTCGGAAGTCCAACTATGACGTCATCGCGTTCCAAGAACACTACGCTCGTCGACACATGGGTTAGTTTCACGTTTTGGGGTAGTTGTACATCAACTGAAACTCTTCCCAGAAACTCTTATCGTATCCTATTGAAACGTACAACTTGCTTTGGTTGTTTCACGTGAATGTTACAGACAATTTCCACGTGTACCAGTGCAAAGTGTGTCGTACAGTTTGTGCTACCGCCCACGGAATGTTGTACCACTGTCACAAGACATGTACTGCTGAAGCGGCGGTCAAGAAGCATAATATTGCTAAGGTAAGCACCAAATCATTTAATAATAACGTTTTCCATAGTTTGTACAGGTTACGTTCTTGACTTTTCATTGTTAATTAGAAGCAACTTTGTTTTTGAAGCTCAGAACTTCCAATGGTGTTTGATTAATGATTTGTGAAACACACAACATTGATTTTCGGGTTGGCCAGAAATAGCGAAAAGATCGCATACACATTTCTGCAAATCCTAGCAAATTTAGTATTTCCCACTCAAATGGTGAAAGTTTAGGTGTTTCAATGGAAACACTGGTATATGAATTGAATGACTTTCCAGGGCCCGCCGTTTCGTTTAGTGTCAGCCGATCTGTCCAAAATGAACCAGTTGCAGGTGGCGTTGGAAGAAGCAATCAAAGGAGCTGTTGAGAAGAATGGTAGGAATAATGTTATAAATAAGTTATCAGTAGTTATGAGTTATACAATGTTAGTAATGAGCGGGAATAATGTGAAATGGAATAAACATTGAAATGTTGTTTTATATGTACATTTATTTGTCATCTAAACGGGTGTTCTTAATCGGCGTTGAGACGGAGAATAATCCAAGAAATTGAATAAATTTCCAGTTTCTTTTTTTACTAAACTTCGGAAATGAAGTGTTTTATATCGGTATCTAGTACTTTGTGAATCAGGAAGTGTTTAGTGGATTATCCTCATAGCCTCATACGTAAAAAAGGGTTACATCAAGTCGATAAAAGTGAGCATGAGCATCTCCAAAAAGTAAGAATAGGCGATTTTTCTTTAATTTTACCGAGAATCTGCAACGTTATCCCAAAAAGTGAGCATGCCCCGGTCAAACTCGGGCAAAAGTGAGCATCAGTCAACATCAAAATAAGGGGTATTTTACGTATGATTATCCTAATTCCAGTTTCAATTTTGTTTCTCCAGGTAAAAGTAACCAAGCGGAAGCCGATCTCGAAGCCATGGGCGTTTCTCCCACAACCCCAGGTCGGTTTATTATAACTCCAAGTGCCCAGGTTGTATCAGGATTATACCATTCACATACCAGCAATGTGCCACTAATCCACAGAAAGATGTTGGTTTTTCCATTGATGTCCGTGTAAATTCTTGAGTTTGCATCGAGAATAGGTCTAACGAACCAGATTTAAACGAAAATAGCCTGTTTCTTGAAGTTTTATAGCTATTCGGCCAACTTTTCTGGTGTATGGTAACATCCGAACAATGGTCTCTAATTTTTCATTTCTTCTGGTTTTCAGTGGAGCCTGAGTCGTGTGACGTCATCATTACTGATATAATTCCACCCTCCATTAATACTTCGCGGGAACGGGACACTCCGCCGGAGGTTTGTTTCATAGATGGGAGATGGGATACTAACGGTTAGAGGGTTTGAACAGTTAAACATCTCCTTTACAGAAAAGCGAAAAGTTATAGGTAATAATTACGCAATAAACTCAGAATTACTGGAAAAGTTATCGCCCCCCCCCCTAGCTCAGTTGAAGGAGAAGTTAAGGATCCACTAGTAATCCAGGGTATCGAACTTATGGTTTTTTTCCCGGAATATCCGAACCGTTTATTGTAGTTTTATCGTACATCTGCACACGTTTTCTCACTTGGCGGTTTTTTCTGTTTCATTCATTTTGTAACTATCTGCCTCACTTGTGCCCATTCTGACCATACACCTGTAGTTTACCGCCCCTATTTGTTTTGATCAAAGCGAATCATCTTTTGAATAAGTCGCATGAATCATTATTCGAAGTTCGCAATATTGTACACGAAAAATGATCTGCGTGCGAATCGTACTATATTCAAAGTTTGTTTTGAGTTTATACCCCTCCCCTTCAAGTAGGTTACGATTATGTGGACCAATCCCGTGTCAACGGTCCTTTAAACTGTAATTGACGAATGTCTTGTAGTTTAAAGGACTAAAGCATTGGGATCGGTCCACATGATCGTCCTTCTTTAATATGTTCAGAACTGTTTTTCGTCGTTCTAGGGTTTGGGAGCGACTTCTCATTCAGACGGAAGCCCTAACATGCGGTAAGTTGAACATTTTTTTAGTATTGAGGTTTCAACTCCCACCTTTCTGAACATCTGAACTACTTATAAGATATTGAAGTCTGAAGTTCGATCCCTTCCACTCCCCAGCGGGATGTGGAACTCTTTAAGTGCCATGTGGTATGGGAAGGTCATAACAAGAGATGGGAGGCCATACATCTACTTTCTCTTTTGATCTCCTTGTACATTATTTTGAATGTTATGGTTGGTGAACATCTGAAAATTGCCACCTCGAAGTTTCAGGTTTAGGAAACATTGTGTAATTTTCACATGCTCCAGTACAGTTATCTGAAAAACTGATTGTGAAGAATGACAGAAGAAATGGTCTATTTATGAATTACGACGAAATCTAGAATGTTCACGTAATGAACTCGCAAATGTGTTCATTCACTGGAAAACCGTCGGTTCTCGATGTCGGGTTGGTTCTCCAATGACTGGTTCACGGTTCCGTTTGAAAGGTACCCGCTTCTCCAGTGAAATCGCCTCACTCTTGTGCTACAGTGAATCTTGAATGTTTCCAGCTTCGCGAAGACCTGCGGTGCCGAGCCGGCTGCCAGCAAGGATTCGCTGGAAGAGTTCTATAAATCGGCTGAACGGGAAAGAGCAAAGAGGTAATTGTATAGAAAGGGACCAAATGTACATTGTAGTTTGATCTCTATACACTCCCCACCACCAATTTTGACCGAAAACCAAGAGCATCTAACACCTTATGCGGTGGGAATATGGTCAAAACTAGCTCTAATCATGAAAAGATGAAATGAAAAAATGCCAAACCAGCGGGTTCGAATAGAATCTTTAATGTTTGGCTTGTGAAAAGTCGGTTTGGAAATCTAATTCGCTTTTTTTGCAGGAGTATCCCTGACGAGTTCGACCAAATTCTTGCCGCTTCGGGTTTTTTCGATAATCCTCCCCAATCGTGTGCTAATGAGGTGAGTGTTTCGGTGAATTCTCCACGTATTCTGCTTTTCATGTTATTACGCTTTTTGATACCGATTATATTTGAGCTGGTACATGTCGGGCAGTATGCTGTTTTACGAGCAAACTACTATGGTTCCGCCGAATCGAATAGGTAGATCCTTCATTTTACAACTCTTCTTCCCAATATACGCCTTTACAGTGTTTGCTGTTCTATCCCGCTGTGTTTGTTTGGGGAAGAGGCGAAATTACTTTCCATTCTCTGCTTATCTCTTATTCTCCCAGTTTGAATCACTTTCCTTGAGCCTACCTTTATTTGTCTTTCAGGTGAACTACTCATCCGGTTTTGCGCCTCCCTTCGACTCGCAGCCGGCTGTGGTGGACCAGAACTCGTATTCGACTCAGCTCCCTACGGTAACTGAAGCAGATGACTACCTGTCGCTGGCCAGACTCAACGCCCCGCCCCCTCCACCGATCATGATGTCATCCTCGATGCCACCTCCCGGCTACGCGCCGGTACCTTCGTCCTACATGCATGCTGCCCCGACTACGATGTCGTCTGGTTTTGATATGTCGATGCCACCTCCTGTCAACGTGGCGGCATCTTCATTCGACATGTCTGCGGCAACTACCTCAACTGCTCTTGACATGTCCGTGCCACCTCCCGGCAACGTGCCGGCACCTTTATGCGACATGCATGCGGCCCCGACTACGATTTTGCCTGGTTTCGACATGTCGATGCCACCTCCTATCAACGTGCCGGCATCTTCATTCGACATGTCTGCGGCAACTACCTCAACTGCTCTTGACATGTCCGTGCCACCTCCCGGCAACGTGCCGGCACCTTCATCTCACATGCATGCTGCCCCGAGTACGATTTTGCCTGGTTTCGACATGTCGATGCCACCTCCTATCAACGTGCCGGCATCTTCATTCGACATGTCCGTGCCACCGCCCACCAACATGCTGACAGTGTCCACTGATTTCGCTCATCCTGACAACATGTCTTCTGCACTCCCGACACTGTTAGCAGCGCTCAACATGCCGGTGCCGACCAGTGGCAGTATCTTCCCGCCACCCGCCTTCAACACAACGGTTCCATCGGTCGCGCTGTCACCTGCTGCCGACACGTACGCGACACCCACTACGCAGCCACCCTCGGGCAACATGCTGGCAACGTCGACTGCGGTTTCGTCGGTGATTACTGGCGATCAGGAGGTAGGAACACTTTCTTGTTTTGAGGTCGCTCGGAAGAAGCCTGGTGGCAGCACTGTAACAAATCCAACTTGGAAAAAACGGGAGCTTGTCTATGAGAAACAACACATGTCATGCATATTGATTAGTTGTTGTATTAGATATTAAGTCACTGGAGTAAATAGATAATCATGCTTGTTTTATGTAAACGCGGTACGTCAACGTAATGTGACCTCTCTCAATGAGTTTTTGCTCAAATCAATCCAATATGAACTGTTTTAGACAGAAATACCCAACAAGACACACTATTCCTAGATACTGGGTAGTTCAACTCGGCCTATTTTTGCTGTTTATTGCAGACTACAACGGCAAGCGGATCGTCTGCGCCTGCTGTCCATGTGTCGCGTCCACCGAAGTGTTCCCTCGGAAGCCTTCTGTTCGATGACGTCTCCAGCTCGTCTTCTGATGAGGATGACGACCCGCCGAGACGTAACTACGGACGAGGACGGCCACACAACAACAACAAGAGAAAGAGGAGCGGCCAGGCGAGGGTGCGTTCGAACAACATAGGGCGTCAGAGTGACAAAATCAGATTTGTATCTCGATGTTTGATCTCGATGCTCGCGATAATTTACGAGTTTTGGTTGAGAGAGAGACATAGAAAGAGAGAGGGAGAGAGAGTGAGATACATAGGAAGAGAGAGATATATATAGAGAGAGAGAGAGATGATCAGTTCTAACAAACGGTTGTTTTCAGCGTAGGTCTCGTAGTAGATCGCGTCCTAGATCGGAAAGACATGATCACAAGGAGAGTTGGCGGTCGGACAGACAGCATCAGACCAGTGATGACTCGAGAAAGTCGGCTGGAAAGGTGGGTGGGGGGAAAGAGACAATTCGGTCACGTAGGGTCGTAGGGGAGTCTGGAGTGGGTGACGATTAGGCACAAGTGCATTGAGCTACAACCTATAACTTAAGGTTAACACATCAACAGAAAGTTCAAAGTATCACGATGGATACAAATTTGTAGAAAAACAATTCATTCACTTTTTAATAGGAGACACCCGCTCAATGTGTTCAAGCTTAATCGTCACCCACTCCGTAAGGGTATGGGGACGTAGGTATAGGGTCATGTGCGGATAAGGTCACGTGAGGAGGGTAGGGTCACGTGTATGCACGACTGCTTCGGCAGGGTTATGAGTGACCATGACTACAGTTGTACGGGGGAAATGGTCGTAATTGCCACAGGGGCCGAAAATGAAAGGTTACTAGTTAAATTGAATTTTCAGTTAAAGGGAAGGGGTCGTAGCGGTCAACTTTGTAGCTTCATAGTCGCTCCTGACAAGGGTTCAAGGGGCTCCACAACAAGTGCTGCAGATTTGTTGTTCACGGAGATTGCACGAAAGTGACGTGTCTGACCTGGTTAACCAAACTACAAACTGGGGTGGAGGTGAGGTTTTCACCAGTGAAGGCGACTATTGTTGAAGTTAAGGGTATTTCAAAATATCGTGTTGGAAAAACACGGGTGGTTGGTTCAATGGAATATCTAACAATATAAGTTTGTTCTTTATGATGCTACACTAGAATTTCTGCTCTCAATAATCACCATAGTCTCATGTTCAGGGACGAATGGAGCATGGAAGCATAAATGCTCTGAGGAACTGGCGTCTCCCTGTCTCGTCGAGAGAAATAGAAGATGGTGAAGTATTATGATGAGGGGAGTTTCTATTCATGCCGCAGTAAAGTTAAAGCTGAACTATTCTCCAAAGGGGTACCCGTTTTGTGACTGGAACACGTAGTTTTTCTTACTCTTCTCGAGGACAGATACGGCACTTAACGGTCGCTTGAACAGAAAGAGTATTTTCTCCTTAACGTCTCGCTCCTCTTCTCCCTATCTTTTTCTATCTGTCTCTCTTCATCTCTGCTACTCGAAACGCAACATCTTCTCCCTCCTCTCTTGTATTCACTCTCATACTGATTCATCCCTTTCAAGCGCGCGTGTTCTTTGTTTCCCTCGTTTCCTAACCCTCGAATAGCACCACCTACTAGACCTGCTATTTACATTTAACATAAAAATTTACACATACATTTACATTATTATACATTTATCATGGTTTGATTTTTCCGCTCTAGGGTAAAACAAAGTTTACAACCCCTATACTCAGTTTGTACCGGGGCCCGTAAAGGTAAGTTTAATGCAGTTGGGTGCCGCGGTCAACCGTTTATTTACAGTAGGATGCTTATCACATTTTTTTGTTATCATTCACTCGGAAACAGTATATTCGTTTACGTAATATGCACTGACTAGATGGTTTTATAGGCAGTGTTTTATACATCGTAAGACCAAAACCAAATTTCCACGTTCTTGTTAACATTTCATTTTATCTAGAAAAATGCAACTAAACACAACTTTGTTTTCAGATTTCTCGCTCGGCTACGTGTGTTTTTTGGTTCGACGATGTTTTTTCCCTTCTCGTTCACTGTTAGATCACAATACGTTTTCTCAAATCTCAATTTCCACGAATCTTCTTGTAGTTGTTTTATAATATATCCATTCATTCCATTCCATTCATTTTTTCAGAATTTCTAGAATACATCGTGCAGTTAGACCGTCTATTTTCTGGCAATCGATTTTGTTCTAAGTTCGGTATTTCATATACATATACGGTATTCCATATGATATTCATTGAGTTTTCTTGCTCGTCCTCAATCTCATTTTTGTCATTCTCAGGCTATTAACATTTCTTTTTTTCGTGTACTTAGGTGCCTACCTATACGGTGTATAGAAACGTGTTTTATTTGACGTTAATTTCCAGGTTCAATAGTTTCATTTCGATTTTTAATGTATTCCTCGTTTTCTCTTGTATTGATTGATGCTCGGTGCATGTCTATTGATGTATGAAGACAGTTTTTCTGTTTTTCAGTGGGTATAAGTTAGTCCGTCATTTAGTTTTCTTTTCTGCGAAGTAGTTTTTTTCCAAATGGTATTTTAGATGCTTTTTGCTATCTGTCTCAGACTGTTTGTAGTAGTATTTTCATTGTTGCAAAGTATATTTCGTCTGTTATTCGGTGATGCAAAGAAATTAATGAAACATTTAATGGAAAGTCTCCATTGAGATTATCCGACTGAATTTTGCATCTTCAACCAATTATCAAGACCCCTACAAAAGATCCAAATGTATTGAGAAACTATCGACCTAGTCGGTAGTTAGGAAAAAGATATCTAGGTATATTTGCTGCTCACCAGAGAGGGATTTCTGTTCGTAGAGGGGCGGGGCTTGAGTTATCATACAAAACATCATTATAGAGGTCATAAGAGGTTTTTTCCGGACACTCTGCTCATATTTTAATGTTTCGGAAAGCTCATTTTTTCTAATCAAGTCTATCGGGTATAAATTCGTCACTTTTAGTAAAAAAAACAAATTAGTAAAAAAAACGTTGAGCACGAGGCAGCTGAGATCAAATGCGCTATAATGCTAAACCTCTGCTCCGTCGCTAATTCAAAAATTGAGTGAGTACGGTAGTTTTTGCCTTTTCAATTGAAATAATTTTTTTCTCCTAAAATTCTGAGCTTGATATCAATCTTATGACCTTTGCTTCTGTTTTGACATACATGTGTAAATACGCCGTACTGACTCAGAAACGCAGAGGATCGATCAATCGGAACCCATTCATTATAATGATGGTCTTTCTAGAAACCGCTAATTTGTGTGATCTATAAAAACGTGAAACTAGTCAATTTTGTCCTAACTTCTCTGTGAACATATACTTGTTTGTCATTTATGTCATATATCAAGTTGTTCTGTTTTTTTTTTGCAAAGGCGGTCTTCGTTAACTTAGTCGATTAGTAATTTAACCGGATTCCTGGTTGAATTACGGCTCTGTGATTCTTGAATACGATTCAGTTTTGAATTTGGCCGAATATTCAATCATCGTGTTCGTTTAGTTCCAGGTCAACTTATTCACGCCTTCAGTCGTTAATTGATGACAATTCGTGGTGGTAATTGATTGACCCGCTATGGATCGGTTGAAAGTTTTCAAATGTCCGGAGTGCGTTGCCTCGTCTGCTCCCCATGCCGAGGTCAAATGGGATCTGTCGTTGTTGATGGAACACTATGCGAAAGTCCATATGGGTGAGTTCACACATGAATTCAAACACAAATAAACTAATTTCAACTATTTGAAAAGGGACATCTAAAGTATCTACTCCATTATAGGCTCATTTTCAGAGCATATGCACCGTTTAAAGCCGTGAGAATCAAAAGGTATCTAAAAAACAAAGCGGACGTTTCGATTCGAGCATTCAGGTTGAAAAGAAAAGAAAAGAAACATGACCGTCAGCCGTCACATTTTTCTTTCTTGAATTATGTTATTCAACTCTATATCTGTTAAACTCGGTTTCAGTTGGAACAACGAACAGTTATGAAACAAGTAGGAAACGGGTAAGAGGATCACGGAGTTAATAAACTTGAATCAAACCGATTTATTCAAAAAACACATAAAGTTACAGCAGCGTTCAAACAGTTTCCAATCTTGGGAAAGGGTACATACGCGTATTCGTATGTGATAAAGTATTTAATAGACAAACTCTTATTTAGATCGATTCTATCTGTATTCGTGTCCCCAATGTCGTCAACGGCTTCTATCGCCCTTAATGACCAAGGTTCATCTTGAGAAGTGCAAAAAGGATAATGCATCTGAGGTAATTGCAAATTTTTCATTGAATATCCTGCAAAAACATCACTCTTCATTGAAAACCAATCTTTTGCAGAAAGTTACTTATTACTTTCATTTTACTGTTAGGTTCTAGGTTCCGGTTCCGGTTAAAGTTAGTTACTTATCAAATCAATTAATTGGGCGGTATTGTAATTAGTTGTTGCGGTTTGGAGGAAACCCGGCTGTAGTTTTTTCTCAGTGTTATTGTCTTTGTCTTATTCACTTATTAGTGAACGCTTGTTTACTTTGATTGCGTTGTGGTTGAGATGAGACTGTCATTTTTCTCATGTTTCATCACAAATTAGCTGACTCTTCAGGCCACTTCATTTTTGAGACAGATCGTGTTATGGTAATCGATTTTTATCAAGAAATAACACAGTTACACGAACACATGTCTTTATGAATTATGAAAAGTTCAATCTGGAGACTTGATTTTGAATAATAATAATAATGATTTTATCTAGAATTTGGTCCAGAGAGAGAAAAAAGTCAGCTGATTTGTCTGGTTCATCGCTCCTTTTCACCGCCATTGTATAATGTCTTTGTTCCAGTCTGGATCCAATTTGGTAACCTCGTTGCCATTACATAGAGTCGAGTCATCGCAGCTGAATGTTCTACAGAAGGCGATGAATGATGCTATTCGTCTGTATATTTCACAGAGTAAGTTACAAACGAGCAAAATTACAATATCTATATCAGGCTTTTGTTTCGGTAAACGGCTACCGTTCTGTGATCTCTATCAATAACACTCAATACATAGTATTTAGACAATGACATAATGGTTGTCAGATGTCAAGTATATATATTCATCTTTTCAAGAATGTACTACGAATGCTTTGTATCTTTTCAAAAATGTACTACGAACCCTGCTTGATTTGAACGTTTCCAGGTTTTTTCACCCGTTTTATTACTTTTCAGATGTGACGAAACCGGAGCTTCCTGATATGGTTGAGCGCGCTTTTCAAACCGAAATAGAATCTGTTACTCGTACGTTCATTTATTCATCTACATTCAATGACTGTGACATTTGCTCATCACAAAAGATGATGAAAACAAGATGATAATGAGAACAAGGAAATAGTGTGGTTATTGTTTTCGTTCAAGTTCTTGCTTTGTTCAAGGAACATTCAGAAAAATTCCAGTTATCTGGAATACAGTTTGTATTTTCTTTTTTCAGGTTTCACTCAAACGGATGTAACTGGAAGTTCGTTTCCGTCTGAATCTACGCAGAGATGTGAGGAGAAGTTCATATTCTCAGTTGTATTTCCTCGACCGAGGGTCAAGGCATCTGTTACGGTGGCTGCAATGATCACTAAGAGAGTGGTCTAGATGGGGCCCTTACCATTGTACTAAATATCAAATATATCAAAAATTTGCCTATAAAACCTCATCATAAACTGCTCAGTTTTCTACACTATTCCCATTATTCATCTTGACACGTTAGTTGTCAGGTGTTACGAAACCAGCCTAACAGACTGACAGTAACATGTGTTTATCTGTCGGTAAACGGGTAAACATCTGTCAACAGCATTAGACAATAGATTGTGAGAAAACATCACACACCGATTTGGAAATCAGTTGGAAGTAGGAGCTGCTGGTTTGCAAAAAAGTGTAAAGTTGTAAAGGTGACCTTATTTTCCTGTTCTAGAATAAAGTTTAAGTTTCCAATACAAAAATAAAGCATTTTGTTATAGGAAAGCAAAATAATGATACTTTTTTTATATCCTGGTCTTATTTCAATATCGCCGGTAACTACCAGTATTTTCATGATGATTTTTAGTAGCGGAAGCGGAAGATGATGAGCTGCTCGACGCACTTTTCGGGTCTCCTCGAATGCACAACAACGACTCGGATGATAATATGGACGAGTGGGTTGTAAATAAGTAGTAGTAAGAATAATAATAATAGTTTGCTACACAACAGTTGAACAACGGTAAATGAACGATTAAGCATAGTTTCAAACATGGTCCTGTAAGGTTGTTCGAATACTCATAAACGTCCGAAAAATGGGCTCCTAATTTCCAAAAGTCCTGGAAATTTGATTATTTCCAATGCGAAGGTTCACGAAATCGAAAAACAGTTTATTTTTGGTTGTCATAACTTATTGGTGTGTAGTTCTGAATACTGAGAAAATTATGCAATAGTTCTACTCTTGGCGACTTTGGGTAGATATTCAGGAAAAAAGGGGCTTCCCTTTCGCCGAACTATCAATGGAAAATGTTTTTTGATTCAACCCCGTTTTGAATAAAACTATGGTAATAACATTGCAATAGATGTATTACCATATGTTGCAACTTGCAAGGAAAAGGCTGCGCAGCTGTTAGCTTTGTTATGGAAAACTTTCAGCGCCGCGACCCGCAATTGTATTCATCCCCAGTTCGCAACTTTGATATGTCAAAGTGTTACCGATTCCTTTGAGCATAATCAAAGCAAATAGCGTGTTCTGGGTGCCATGCAATTGTTACTTTTTCTCGAGAGGGTTTTCAAAGAGCAGCATGTTTCCCCTTTAAAAGTTCAGTAAATTGCGGAAACGAAGAAGAAATCGGAAACAAATTGTAAATAAATTGAGGATAGACGAATTTGAATATGGAAATTATTGCAGCTTCAGCATCCGATCATGTGACGCCTCGAAGCTGTCGGATGTTAGCATGAAAGAGGTGCCGCAGCGACAGCCAGTTGCCCCCAATGCGCTGGAGATGACAAAGAAGGACATCGAGTGCGGTTTTGCAGTTAGCTGGTTGTATTTATAGCTTGGCTTATCTAAAAACACCTAAGTGAGCTAAATTGTGGTTTTAAAGGAGTTATTTGAAACGTGGAAACATATGGATATGTTTCGTATTTGATGCATCAGGAGATGACAAAGAAGGACATCGAGGGCGGTTTTGTTGGTTACACGGCGTTTTCTCTGCCGGTTACAATTTTATACCTAAACCGAGCGAAATACTTCTGATTCAAAGTTATTGAATTTAACTTATTTTAATGGAAGGATAACGGGTTCATTTATCTACTCAAATGTTATTTTCGGTAACGTTCTCTACAATAGATGAAATAAGTCTATTATTGACAATATATAAATTGTTCCATTTTGTGAGCTTCTGGCGCAGTGTAACATTGGTATTCACAGTGATCTTGCGCAAGTACCACTTTAAGTTGACCTTTGGCAGCCAAAAATTGTCAGATGGATATTTTATAGTCATTCTTAGTTTTGCTACTTGAGGCAAGTTGGGGATAGTTCAACTGTTCATAAAAAGTGTCATTCCTTGCTTTATGGTGTTTATTGTCGCATTTCTGCGGGGCGGCAAAGCGTTTGACTTGTAAACATATTGGCGATCATGTTATGAGATTAGAATATCATCATTACACTATTACTGTCGAGCGTGGCCTATTAATACAAAATTAACCCAAGACCCACGCTTTTCTACCATCTTGAACTTGAACATCTATTGATTGATTTATGATGTTGTTCGTCTTATCGCCGATTTGCTGTAAGCACTGAACTTTTGTTGACCTTTCTGTCCCATGTGTCTCAGACTGTGACGATATTGAGTTTTTTGCCTCTGAAACAATTCCTCTGGTTGCGTTTTTATATTTTCGAAGGAACATTTCAAATTGACTATGAAAACTTTGCACAATTTGATCGAGAATGCGTGGCATATTCTAATGATTATTATAGTTGAAATTTTTTAAATTGCTTTGAACTTTGAACTTTGAACATAGACTCATGAGCTTGTACCGAAAACGAAATACGTTTTAAAATGGACATAGTCACGCACTTTTCGAGAGTTTAAAAAATTATTTCTACTTCTATTCCTCAAACTCTCAACTTCATACATTCAGAAAGGTGAGGGGTGTGTTTCGGCCTCAGTGGCTTACGCCCATTGTTCAAACTGCCACGTTTCAACAGGAAAGTATGAACTGTTCGAGTTAACTAGTGCGGCTCACGCCTGACAAGTCATTTTTCAATGTTCAATGACAATTTCAATTTTCCCATTTTTCATTTCTTATTTCTGCTTGCAGATGCCGGGAGCCGTCTCCAGAACCGATCTGCCTGGGCATAGTGAAACGGGAGCCGTGCGAGTCGCCAGCAGAGTGTCGACCTCCCTCTTCGGTGTCTCCGCCGGGGACACAGGTATTCGTACCGGACACCCCGCAGGTTTCACAGGTACGTTCAGCGTGTATACTAGTATAATCATTCTATGAAACTTTGTATTTCGGTATGTACTGATACCGGACAGCCGCCGGTGACACAGGTATTCGTACCGGACAACCACACCAGTGAGGTGCGACTATTCTCGAGAAAGGCAAAAAGGATCTCGTTTTCCGCATAAATTAACGGAAACTCTGTGGTTTTGCATCAGCAGTAGGCAAATTGTTTTGGTATTTTCGAAAAGAGTTCTTCGAATAACCCTGGCGGATCCGACAACTCTATTGGAGTTTGATTTACACACTTCCCGTTGCACAGGTACACTCAGCGTGAGAGCATACTTTGAAAGTTTGTTTTTCGCTAACATCTTCTGGATGTCAACACACCAACATCAATAAGGTGTGAGTCAACAAAGTGAGTATGTCAACAGCAGTGTATCAATACTTTCCACCATTCTCTACAAATGAAGCCGTCCTAGCGGAAAGTTTGAAAAGTTCCATAATCCTGTATAGAACGTGTATTCACTTGCATTAAGCGTGTCTTCAGGTAGCGGACACACCACCAGAGGCACAGGTTTTCGGTACGGACAACCACACACAGCTTACCGGACAGTCAAGAGAAACAAATATTACAACTGAGCCGACGCAAGAAACTGTCAGGTACCGTATTCGTGTTTCAGAAAAGTCTGTTCTCTGGTTTATCAATAATAATCACAAAGTTTATCAGTCGTCATCATTTTTTATGTTCTCTAAAAACTACAAATGAACCCCTCCACAGCGAATAGTTATTCAGTATTCAGCGTAGTATGATTTTGCGAAGTTTATCCATTGAGGTGCCTTTTTGTAATGTTTTTCCAAGTTCAGGCAAAGTTGCCCAAGGATGGACGACCACCCGTCAGCTGTTACTGTTGCGCATAAAGAGAACAGCACTACGGAGAAGCTCAGACAAGACCCTGCCAGGTACTAAAAAAAGAAAGTTTCAAATTCTATCAAAATCAATGTTAAAGGGGGACAGAAAGGAAAGTTAATAACAAAGAGCTGCTCAAGATAAACTGATATATACCATTGTTTATTCAAACTAATTAACCTAATTTGCATACGGTTTACATGTTCTAGTCTGTTTTGGTGTGCGCAGCGTTATGTTTAGGTACCCGGGGTACCTAAACTAGCTTTCCATTCTGCCCTCCTTTAAATCGTTCATAGAAAATTCCGCAAACAGCAGCAAAATATGTTTGCTAGTCTTTGGAGCTGCTGGTTTGCGGGTTGAGAAAACATCGATGTACATAGTAGGTAACAAGGTAACACCGTTCTCAAAATGAATGCTCCAAAATAGAACAGTTTTCCAAGCTTTGGAACGGAAGTGGTCTATTGTTTTTCCTGGATATTGGAGAGAAATTTTTGAAATACCTCGATTCGGTTTAAGTAATGAATTGTATATAATATTATCTTACTGTTACAGATCAGCACCCGACGTCAATGTACCTAGCAAGAACATCGTAGCGGTTCCGAGTGATTTTCCAAGTGAAGCTAGTACCACCCTTGTCGAAAATCCGGTCGAGATGAGAAATCCGCGGACGAAAACTAACAAGGATACTGGACCACCTCAGATCAAGGAGAAGTCGGGTGGAAAGAAAGATGAAGGGTAGGTTGATTTCCGTATTTTTTTTCTATCGAAAAACTAGTTAGTTCTTGTCAAAAAGATACAAAAAGGAAAAGGTCTCCTAGATCGTGTGAAACTAGCAGAAACTCTCATTCGCTCTCAGCAATAATTTTCAGTATCAAGTCTGCGTCTGAATCCAGCCACTTGGCCGACTCTTCTACTGCATCTGAAGATGGTGAGAGCAGGAGAAGAAAGAGTGTCAAGGATCAGGAAAGGTGGGCAATCATCATGAAATACGAACTATAGGCAGTGAGCAAATACTCGTCGTAGGTTGATCTCATACATGCCATAACTTTGAAGATGGATAAACGTTAAAACATGTTTTAGTGTCCGGTCAAATACTACTATACTGTTAGTCAATTGCAACGTCACGTAAAACATGTTAAACACAGCAAAACTCAGAAACGTGCAATGGCAAAGTGCACGATGCCTCATTAGAGTACTTACTTCACGTGACTATTCAATTGACTTCTAGTATTGTGGTTTAGTAGCTTTCGAATTTTTCTTCAGGCCCAAACGTACCTCGGAAGCCACAGCTGACCTCTCCACCACATCTGAAGATGTGGCTGGCAGCAGCCGAAAGAAGGTCCAGGACAAGGAAAGGTTAGAATAGAATAGTTGTTACGAGAAAATGGAGATATGGAAGGTAAAACATAAGATTCCATCAAGGGCTTCGATCATTAAAATATTCCAGGATTAGCAAAGTGAACAAGCCTCTCGAAAAGGCTGCCCGGAAGCTCAGTCGCAGTCGTAGTGAGAATCTGGCCACAGGTAATGAGCACATATTCACACTTCCAAAACATTGCCCCACTAGCTGGAATGTATCTGGCTGTTTTGATCAAAGTTTAAAAATTTCGTTCGTTTTTGTGCAGTTTGTAATTTCCGGGGGTTCCGCATGTTTTTGTTATTCCTAGTGGCAAACAGGCATTCAACTGATCTCAATGATTTAAGCAGATTCTGAATCCAGCGCAACGTCTAGCAAGAAAGGGAAAAAGTCGCTGTTGGATTCGTTCAGACGGGACATTGCGGAGACACCGGCGTCTCCACCGAGTAGCAGAAGGGAAAAGAGCACAGAGGAAAGGGAGTGAGTAGCGTGTCTTATTGGTTGTGCGCGCCGTGTTGGTTCGGGGGTAGCTGGCTCGGTTCCGGGTAGACACAAATATACTGTATGGTAATTGGACATTGACAGCATTACTTCCTCTATTGTCAATTTTCAGCCAATGGCTTATTGGTTGTGCGCAAACTACAGTAAAGTTGTTTGAATACTCATAAAGTTAAAAAAACGGTTTCTGTTAGAGCCAAAATTATAGAAATTGGATCATTTTTGATGCAGTTTACTTATAGTCTCCCATGAGTATTTAGACCAACTGTCGCGGTGTCGAGAGAAGCTGAAAAGGGTGGTAGCAGTCGAAAGAGTGGCACCAAGGACAAGCAGAAGACTGTCACCAGGGCGACGCTCGAGAGGGAGAGAACACCTCGCAGTCATACCTCGGTGAGCATTACATCAGCCTAATACGAGAATTTTCATGTTTTTTTGTCAAAAATAGGCAAATTTCCCAGATAATGACTTAAAAGGTAATCTTACAATAGTTCTGGCTATTCAGACAACTACTCGCAGCGGCACCAATACGAAAAACCAGGAGGAAAAGGCAACAAAGGAGAGGACAGAAGAGTGAGTTGGCTTGTATATTGCAAATAATAGAACAGAACGTTTTGTCTCGTACTAATCATCTATCAACAAGAGAGGAAACGTATATACCAGTTTATTGAAAAAGGTTTACAAATACTGGTTTAAACGGCAGAATACATATTTCTTAATATCCTCCGATTGGCTGAAGATGCTTGTTAACTGAATTTACGTTGACCTTGTTGTGCGAGCAGGTACCCAATGAAGACCAATGTGCACTCGACCAACAGAATAATATGGAAAATGATACATTTTTCCAGTTCTTCACCACCAGTCGCAACTACCCCACGAATGGAGGAGGTCAAATCATCAGAAGAGAAGACGGCTCCATCGAGCAGTGAGGACAATACAGACACAGCCGAACGGTATGGTCGGGGTTGAGAAACTTTCTCACACGTAAAGTTGGCCGATTAGCCACAAGGTTATAAAAACGTACTTTTTCGTCTGTAGCAAAAAAAATTAGTGGAAATCAAGGAGGTTAGCGTCTTCAAGTCCAGAAGCGGGCTCATTTTTGTGGATTATTCGCACGACTTTGGTATATGGAAACTATTACAATAGAATGATAACATGGAATGTTTATATAACGCATGAGACTCCTATCATACTCTTTACATCCAACAATAACGTAACATACGTATCGATTCACGTTAACGCGAACTAAATCAATACTCATGAAATGCATAGTTTCCGGCAGACCTAAAAAGTATGTTTGCTGCCTGTGATCTTTTGCTTATTGACAGCTACCCAGAACGTGTGAAACAGGCTGGATATTTTGTTGAAGTTTGGAGATGTCTCAATAAAATACGCAATTCAATATTTATTAGAATACAATACAATATATTAATGAAGAAGGGAGACCAGCCATCTTTCTTTGCAGGCTTTTGAAAAGTTCATGCCTTTCACTGATTTTTCAGTAAACGTCGTAGAAGGGGCTGGGATGTGGACCAAAGCGTCACCGGCGAAGATAGGGGTCACTTCAAGAAGAGAAAGTAAGTCATATATCATTAAAAAAGAAGTAGCAGTGCAGTATTTGCAGTGAGTACTGTGTACGAAGTAATAGGTGTATTTCGACCGAAAAATCATCAGTAACACCGTAACCCTCATCTTCAGCAGTTTGGCAGGAAAATAAGTCTTCTAGGCTCTACCTGTCTATCTACCCGAGGTTGCCGACATACACCAGTAATGTGTGACTATCCCACAAAAAGGAGTCCATTTTTCGTTACATATCCGTGAAAATTGATGATTTCGCATCGAAAATAGACAATTCTACTCGTTTTCGGCAAAAAAGTAGTCCTTGTAATAATCTAACTATTGGGACAACCCTACTGGACTATGGTTGCCAACCATACACCGCCAAGGGTCTCTTTTTCTGAAAACTCGCGATACCCCTCTCGTTTTTGAGTCGTGACCCTTCAAAAACACTTCCAAACAGCGAATTTCATCAATTTTCGGTTTGAAATTCAACCGTTTTGTATGAAATTAGGTGGTTTTGAACTCGCGACTTCTACTTTTAGTCAACATAAGTTCACAACTCCCCATCTCATAAGAGGCCTTGGCGGTATATGTTGCCGACCTCTCATATGTAAAGTGACTTCGTTGGAAGCCCATCCCCAAACACCCGGTTTCCTTCCAACTGAAAAAACAAACCTAAGTGTCAAAAATACGGAGAAGTTGACTTTACTATAACGCATCCCACTGTCACTTTATCTAATTTTGAGTTTTCTAAGCTGAACCACCTGATTTTCGAAGCATCTCTATGAATATTGAATAACAAAGTCGCCCGTCCTATGCATCTCGAGCATGCTCTTGCAGAACCCTGTTGCCGGGACTGGCAATTCCGCCGGCCGTGCGGAAGACCGTGTCCGGACCACTGGATCGAATCATAGGCGAGATGGACGGAACATCCTCACAGGTATCATAATAATAATGTTTATTTGCCAAATTTGTAATGTAACGCTTACACAAACTACGCTATTTGATTAACAGGTATCATAAACTTAGTATTCATAACCCAAACATGTAACGACGTTACAAAAACTACGCTCTTTGAATAGTCACAGGTGGAAGGGAAGTAAGGAAAACGAGTAGAAAACGAAATAAATACCACAAGGTCTAATTGAAAATGTATATCAAATTTAGTACGATCATTCATTCCAATATAGCATCTGAGTTTTCTGCGAGAAGCTGTTCTTGAAGCAGGTGTTTAGATTTTTTTCCAAATTGAGCTTGAAAAACGTCTATATCTCGACGAAGTTGATGTGACGACCTCGATGAGGTCGGAACCATCTGAGAAGGTCAGAGTTGTTTGGTCATCGCCATACGGTTTTTAGTATTGATTCACCTTTATTTTGAGATATGTTCTGGAATTTCGATATATTATCAATAATTTTGAGCTAAAATCACTTGGTTTTCAGAAGAGTCCAGATGTGGACAGTTCTCTGCTGGTGGCTGGCAACGTGCAGGTGTCAGCTGGTCTGATGGTCGTCAAGGATCCGTACTCGGAGTCACCCACCGTAACCCCACCTATCGGCAGGTAGTAATAATCGGTTTGGTCTGGCTCAGCGATTCAGAAAGTAGAAACGTTTGAACATTAACTCATGCAAAGAAAAAATACATAGAAAACTATTATAAAAAAGTTTGACTGTGTTTTTCAAAATCGTACTTCAGCCACACAGTAGTAAAGATGGGATATTTTCCTAAATTTATCGAAAATCGTCAATTGTTTCTAGGTTTGGTGAAGAAGTAGCCTGTTTAGGCTTGTTCTATTTGAACATTATGTATTATTTCAGTCGAAGCGTCAGCAATACGAGTGCGGAAACTATTCCGGTGGACTCGGTTGGCTACGTGGACAACATCAACACCGGCTACACGCTGACACCTACCTACCCGCCAGTTACTAGGGTACGTTCTATTGTTGTTAATCGATATTGAAAAACCGGTTATTTCGACTTTTGAACCATTTTGAAATTTCGAATCAATTGGATTTCGGTTTTAGTTATCCTCAGTTCAGAAAAAATCGATTTTCGACTTTTGCTAAAATTTGAAATTTCGATTTTCGACGTTTTCGAATCGGACGAATTGTTGAAATCGAAGTTTTAAGTATTTTTCAGTTTGTAAAATCACACACAAATTGTTCTTAGGTCACACCCCGGTCTTCAATGTGTGTTTGAAAGTGAACTGTATGATATATAGCTGGAATAAGATCCAAACTAGAACGTCGATTCCAAAATAATGTTCAGAGGTGATCACAAGTTGCGCGCATACAATTTTTTAAGGGGAACGGGGTTCGTAAAGACCTTGTCGGGACTGAAAAATTCTAAAATTATGGATATTGTTCTCAATTTTGATCGAATTTTCCAATTTTTTCATATTTTCGGGTGAATTTTCATTTTTCAAGAGGGAGGGTGGAGGGGTCGTACCGGCGGTAGGGTATGTCGTGATCATTATGATATTCGCCATATGGGGAGGAACCTGAATTGTAGTTCGATCTGCAACTGACGCTGGGTTTCCGAATCATAACTGAAATAAGGTGGAATCAAGCTAATAACACAGGGGTTCTGCGGTAAATTTACAGTATCGAACCCCTATTCCTTGAGTGAGCCTATATAAGCGTTTTTGACAAGTGTCAAAATTGGTGGAGACAATGCGGTCATATGATACCCTGTGGTTCGAACTAACCTAATCTCTGGTAAAATTACCTCCGATAGAGCAAGTTTTGTCGGCTGTCATTAGTTGTGAAAGCCGTCGAGGTTCAACGGTTGAGTGGTGTATGATGACCAGCATCATTTAAGCGAAATTTTCAGAATTATTTGTGTTCAGAGTGGAAGTTCGGGATTCTTCTTCAATAATACACAGCAGAAACGCGTGTATGAGGCAGCCCGCAAACAACAGGTGTACGACTGGCAGAATAAGGTCATGACGGTGGGTAGTCTTTGAATACAAATAATTGAATTGAAATACTCGAATCGCAACCTCCACGCGCATTTCTGTGTGTTCAGGGAAAATCAAAATTGAATTTCGACATTTTGTCTCTTCCTCACAAAAGCGTCATTCGAATAGTAATAATAATAACAATATTAACAGGCGTGTGAATGTTTGAAACGTGATTCCTTCTTTTTCCAGGCGATGATGTATGCGTCGGTGGTGGCGCCGTCCGCCTTCGATCCACCGCAGCCGGTTCCGCCGCCGCCTCCACCGCCCCTGGCGAAGTCGTCGAGCGAGAAGTTGGTGAACATATCATATTCACTAGTAAGATGTAATTTTTTGTACAGAAAGTACCTCTTTTTAATAGATTCGTGACAGTCCATGATGTCGTATCAAAAAAAGAACCAGTGTTTTTGCTTTACTGACAGCTTCATTTCAGTATATTTTCAGACAAGGATATGAGACTGTGACCCTGCCGCCGGCTAGTCTGATACCGCGACCATCGTCGCCTCCACCGCCACCACCCCCGATGGAGGCAGGGAAGGAGAAGAGACAAGAGAAAGAGGGAGGGGAAAGGAGGTGAGTTGATATCGTCATGAAAACGTTAACCACATCGAAAAATGTAGCCTGTTTTTGAGGGTACTCAGCAATAGTCTAAAACTTTGAACGTTACACTGTTAGGGGGTGATAATTGCGTGGCAGACACTATATATATATATATATATATATATATATAGATAGATAGATAGATAGATAGATAGATAGATAGATAGATAGATAGATAGATAGATAGATAGATAGATAGATAGATAGATAGATAGATAGATAGATAGATAGATAGATAGATAGATAGATAGATAGATCTTCATTCACAAGTGTTGTATAAACAAAGAACCGTAAACCATTGAAAATCATATGGCTTTAATTATTTATATCTACCTTTCTTTTCGTTCTGTGATGAGCGAGTGCCAAATGTAGATATGATGAATGAATGAATACATAAATGAATGAATACAACGAGCCTAATCCTGTCTTTCTGCAGCTGCCGCGACAAAGAAGTGGCCGGCATTGGTGGCGACACGATGACCGAGGACATGGAGTTGGTCAGTTCGACAGAGGTCAGTCCGCGGGATGAACCGGGTGGAGGGGATGTGGAGAAAGGGACGGGAGAGGCCAGTGGAGCACAGGTTGGTCTTGTTAACAATGTGAGATGGTCAGCGTTCGATCTCACGTCCAACGAACCCAGTGGCCGTATCCAGCTGTCCACCAATAATGTTTTCTCTCTCGGGAGCGTTTATAGGCTCCCGGGAGAGCGAATTTGGTTGAGATCTCGCTCCCGAGAGGGAAACAATTATTCATGGATACGGCCACAGAACAATAGTTGTGTGTTTTATTATAACCAGTCGAGTGTTCTAGCGGTATAAATCCAGATTTTATCTCAGCTCTCATTCCCTTTCCTAACCACAGGTAGTTCTAACACGAGAAAAGTTTTTTTCTAAACACACACTAGCACACCACTAATCAATAAGCGACTTTTCTACCGTGATGTATCCGTTATCCATTTAAAGTAATGAAATCGAGTTTGGTGGCTGTGTGGCATATATTCGGTGCTTCAGCCGTTTGGGCATACTGTATCAATGTTTTTTTCTAGAAATCAGCACCAGTTGCGCAAGATCCTTTCGAATTGTGCGGAATGCTACCGAAGAAGGCGTTTGATGAGAATAAGGTTGGGGGGTTTTTGTGTTCGTTGGTCTACGTGTGGAATTGTTTCCCAATTCCCATTCAAGTGGACGGTTGGTCATGTTCCAATGCGCCTAAAAAATATCACCTCACCTTAAGCTCTCCAATCAACATTATTGAAAGCAGCGGTGTATATTATAATGTTTGTCTGTAGAAGTAACTGTTTGCATCACGAATTTATCAGCAAATACAGAAGGAGTGTACTAGGAAATAACCAGGAATAAACTTTGTATTCTAGGATAAACAGAATAGGAATCAATTAGGTGTTAGGAAGGTCGAGGAGGATGCATATTATAAAATAACTAAGAATAAACTAAGAACTTTGTATTTTAGGATAAACTTAGAATAGAAAACTTGGGATTTTCCAGGAAATAAAGAAGGAAGAAGCCGAGGAGGAGGCCGGGGACATTGACATGGCGGACCCGATGGACGCGGACCTATCTGCCATTATGGACAGCAGTCGCAAGGAGAAAAGTGGGCAGAAGGTGCGAATAATAATAATAATCATACAGTAAAATTGTCCGAAAAGTTAGAAACGTTTCCGAAACTGCCTCTCTTTCTGGCCATATCGGGAACGTTTGCTTATTTTGGAAGCAAAATCATTAAGTTTTGTGTCTTGGTATTGAAAAACGGACCTATCTGCCATTATGGACAGCAGTCGCAAGGGGAAAAGTGGGCAGAAGGTGCGAATAATAATAATAATCATACCCCAGTAAGGTTGTCCGAATAGTTGAAATAATCGAAAAACGGCCTGTTTTTCGGCAATATCGGGGAAATTTGTTTATTTTTGAATCAAACTCATTGAGTTTTGTGACTTTGTGTTGAAAAACGGACCTATCTGCCATTATGGACAGCAGTCGCAAGGAGAAAAGTGGGCAGAAGGTGCGATTAATAATATTAATAGTAATCATACCCCAGTAAAGTTGTCCGAATAGTCAGAAAAGTTGGGAAAACGATCTCTTCCTCCTGCAATACCGGGAATATTTTCCTATTTTTCAAACGAAATCATGAAGTTTTGTGTCGCCGTATTTAAAACCGGACTTTCGGATGGAGAAAAGTGGACAGAGAAGGTGCGCTGGTACGGAATCTGATGATTATTGGAATCTCATACATTATCGTAAATGATGTATTTTGGAAGCATAACTAGTACAATTCGCTGTAACCTATTACCTCTCCAGGTCGTTCGCTCTTCTCTGGAATCTCATACTCAGCTAAAAAAATAGACCAAAATGAATTCCCGTCATAAATTGGAAATGTTTTTGTTCTCTTTCTTGTTGAATTGTTTTTTGTCTTACTATGTTTTCGTTTATCCGAAAAGGCTCACAGAAGTATATCTGTTGCAGTTGCGTCCGTTCCACGACGAGACCGAGTTTGGCGTGTACGCGGCCGACTGCGACAGTCTCTCGGATGACAATGAGCTAATCATTGCCGGTACATTTATATGTTCATTCAACACATTCTTGTCATGTACTCGACACATAGATAGTGTCACATGGTGCTCTCTCTACTTCTCGCTTTATGTGCTCCTTAAACGAGTGAGGTCCAGGGTTCGTAGCGCAATGAAACGATGTTAGAGTGAAAGTTTTTTATGTTCATAGATAAAAATGCGTCATTTTGCATCAAAAACAAACAATGTTCCCTTATGTTTGCCTAACTGGTGAGTTTTTAGATGAATAAGCGAAAGGAACCTAGATGACAATGAGCTGATCATTAGCGGTAGGCTGGAAATGAGGGCAGAATAAGAGTTGGGCAGTTTTGTACAAGTTGACCTAATTTTCATAATTCTATGCAAATTAACTTTTATTGTCCTTCATTGAAGAACATTTTTTCTAGAGCCGGATTCCGCGGAAGAAGACGAGAATAAGCCAGCCGACTGTCTCGACATGGAGGACCCGATGGAGATGGTGGACAATAATCCTCCTCCTAGGGAGAAAACAATCAATACGTGAGTTTAGGATGGACTGTCCAACGCTTCTTTTGCACGTGTAATAACTATTTAATATCAATATTTTCCAGCCGCGGCGGTGACCAGAATTCTACAGCCGCTAGTTTGCAGCCGGCTGCAAGTGGTAGGGTGGCACCCTCGGAGCAGTCTCCAAATAAAAAGTCGCGCGGACTCGATTCGGACGACGAGGAGCGACAGAGAAGCAGCAGACACTCTTCCACCAGGGATCAGCGCGGTGGGGGATCGTTTTTGGCCGAATATGGGCAAGATTGAAAGTTTACCAAGGCAAACTTATCCATTTCGACGAATTGTAATCGAATACTGATTGCTTTTCCGGACTAAAAATCGACTTTTATTAATATCGTCATTAGTGTTGAATTTAATTGAAACTAATATATTTGTTGTCACAAAGAATTTTAGATGTATCAGGATTTGGCAACTTTGACTGAGCACATAATTTCCTAATATTGTCATTGTTACGATGGACTTTGTTCAGGTCCCTCGCGACGCGATGATAGCCGAGGCGACAGTCGACGGCGTCGTCGCCGAGTGGTGGTCAGCAGCAGCAGCGAATCGGACAACTCGTCCGCGGACTCGCCCAGCAGAGTCTATGTGGCCGGCCAAATGTTGAGGGGAGGTTGGTGGTGTTCCTATTTTAATACTATAATTGTATTTTACGGCTGTTTCAGCCGTTTATTACTATATAGAGAGAAACACATAATCACACACAAATCACATCTCAACCGTAGAAGAACTATCGGTAGAGGGTGGAGATAGGCATGGCGAGCTTTACTGACAGGTGACAGCTCACGCGTTTCCGCCATACAGATACCGTGGCGAGCGGGTATCGAACCTAGGTCTGTGGAGCGACAGCCGAACGCTAACCACTTGACCACTCGGTCCTCTCAATTCCTAATCCTTGTCTGTTTCACGTATATTAGATCCAGCTACAGTTTATCTACTGCAGAGGAGGCGAGGTAAGGTTTCTCAGCCCGTAATGGGAGTTTTGTACGGTAATCGGGTAGAATAATTGAGACAAACTGTTATCCTGGCAGGTCGAAATGGAGCGAGGAGAGACAGCGGCAGCCAGCATGAGGACGGTCATAGGACGAGAAGAGACAGCGAGAGACGGCAGGTGGGATGATAAAACCTTGTTTCGGGGCAACAAGAATATGATGCAATATTGAAAGTCATTAAAGTAGGACGATTATGTGCTCCAATCTCAACGCTTCAGTCCTTTAAACTGCAATACATTTTTCAATTGCAGTTTAAAGGACTGACGCGCCGAGATTGGAGCACATATTCGTCCTTTAAGTACAGAAATGGTTGAGAATCAGAAATGAAGTTTAAAATTTTTTTGTTGTTTTAACAGTTGATGACTTTTACTTTGAAATTATTTTTACTCAAGTGGCGTTCATTTTTGAATAACTCATTCCTGGTACCTTGTTTCGGTCGTTTCCGACTGATGAAAGTTCCAACATTATAAAAATATGATGTATTTAAAAACGGCCTGTTATGAAGAATATTCTACACTTCTGGAGCGTGGCTAAATTAGAATATAACCGAAATTTCGATAATTGCGTGATATAATTGAGTGCCAGTGATGTAGCCAACACAACAAAGTGGTTTGGCTTAACTGGTTGGTTCTGTTAATGCCTGTAAACCGATTTATTACATGTTTTGTTTGCTTTTCTCCCGTAAACTAATAGTAATTATTAATTCATTGCAGAGTGGAGCTCATGCATCTGGATCAGCAGAATCTCACAGGTGATTTCTTACAGTCTTTTCGTTGCCCCACAATGTTTCACAGAAAAGGGAACTTTTCACAAATTTGGATGTCTTTTGAGCCTAGCTTTCTAGTGTTCATGTACGAATTTCTATTGTTCAACTCGTTCGTCTGTATTAATTTTCTAGTGATAACAATGAAGTGTCACTTTATAACCTTTACTCAATTTATGTACCTATGTAACTTATATATATATATGACCTATATTATAGTCTACGTCTAATTCCCGCTGATTGCAGTTCGTTTGTGCCGCGCTCCGTTCGAGGTGGCGGTCGTGGACGGGGCTATGGCTTCCGCGCACGGGGACGCTCGGTGAGTGGTTCTCACTTAGACAACTCCCTGCCATTCAGCAAACCGCTTTTGTAGCGGCCTCGACGAGAGGATGTGCAGGTCAGAGAGACGCAGACTGTATCAGCCTGTCTGCCGCCTCATTGACCTGCGTGCTCTCTCGCTTTCATAGCTGTAAAAAAAACTTCTTTTCTGGAAAACTTGAGGAAGTCCGGTTTCTTTACCGAAAAGTTTTGAGCTTTGAATCAGAACACAGGTTCCATCTTCAAGAATAAGCACATGTTACTAGTATTTGGTTTGTATATAGTTGCAATGCTCTGTTCACAAATGATGTGCAACTTTGATGGGCAAATGTATATCTGAACTTATGAACTTATGTCTCATTTCCAGCGTGGACGTGGTCGCTACTTTTAGTACTTGACACCAACTGGACGGTCACTAATCACAGCTGCAAGTCTTCTACAAATTTCGTCACTACTGCCTTACCCTCACTCAACCAGCTGTTCATCGTAAATGCAAGGTCGCAGTTTCTTGATTTGTCTAATATCAACCGATTTGTACAGTTTTTATTCCATCTATCTAAAATGAACCTTTTAACCATGAAGAGCTCTAATTTCAAGGGATCACATGTAGTTTAGTGGACCACTCAGGTCGGTTTTGGTATCCTAATTCCGTCCTTTTTGCCACGAAAACGAAATACCACAAACTGGTTATGTTTTATGTCTGTAGTTTAGCTAGGTTCGCTTTGTACTTTGGTCCAGATGGTGTGGTTTCATTCTCCTAGTTTCTCTTGTTCTCTTGTTGAGTCTTGCCTGAAGATCAAAACTTTTTTGATATTTCTCTCTCTCAGGATATTTCCCTCTTGATTCCTCGATCATATTGCGAGTAGGAATCTCATCATTAGGTATATACGGTGTAAGTTTTAGGCAAACTATTCATTCAAGCTCAGGTTTCGGTAATTTTTTCATTGTATGACGTATGTTGAACTCCACATTACCTGCGCGAAAACTCAAATACTTGGCGTTCTGTTCTTTCTATCAGATGTTCAGTTGCATCTGCAACTGAAAAAGAAGGAATGCAGACTTTTGAAGTCAGTTTACGCGCCAAACTCTGAGCTGAATGAATAGTTGGTCATTTACAGGACAATATTTTATTTTTACCCATGTTGTCTCTCCGTATCTGCCTAATACTCTTAATTTTAGTCCTTCTCTATGATCTATCGTATTCTAAAATGTAATTGCACGTTATGATGTAGTTAATGTTAATCGAGTTGGCCGGTAAAGTGACCGAGTTGGACTCGACTCGAATTTTTTTGAGTTTCAAGTTTTCTCGAGTCGGGTCTGACTTTAACAACCGTATTGTTTATCTTCATTAGTGTATTTGTGTTGTTAATAGAGTATTTTATGGTAAGCGGGTGACCCCCTATCTCACAAATGCTGGTACCTCCACCTAAAATGTTATTTACCGCTTTGTTGTTCTTTTTGTTCCCAGAGTGTTATTCTATTCAAAATAAAAATCAGTTTCAGTTTATCTGGCATTCCAGTCATCTGTTTTCAAACAGGGCTAATTATTTTATCCTCTTGTCTGCTTTTGTGTTGGTTTGTTGGGATTGTCAGCCAATTTGGTACCAAATACCGCCAAAGTTTTCTACGGGTAGAATTTAATAATGTGTTATTGATTGAATTCCAGGCGTATATGTCTAGCCAGCCGGTTGCCGATAATTTGAAGATCTTCCCGTGTGACACTTGCCAGGAGGGCGAGAATGAGGCGGCGAGACGGGCCCGCTACAATCTACAGTCACTTCAGGAACACTATGCCAAGAAACATCTAGGTACGCCTTTTGTTTCTCGCAACTGTCATAAATACATAAATATTGATTTTTTCTCTCGTCGAACTCTTCGCGATGAAACATTTAGGTACACTTGTAGGTTTCGCTCCTCCCAAAGCAAGTCGATATGATGCAAGTTTCTCTATCCCGTTGTGACTGTAGTTGGATTCCCGTTGTTTTCGAACGAAATCTCTATGATTTCATTCGTAATTAAAATTGTGCTGTACACACAAAGTGCACTTAGATCGAGCAGTTATAAAGTGATGCCAATTTACGCGTAAGTGAAGATTGATAATATCGATCCAACGAGAAAACAGTGAAAACTAATTAAAATTAAACTCTTTTTATTTGTTTTTTCTTCAGATTTCTATATGTACCGCTGCGGCTGTGGAGCGCAATGTGCCACACCAATGTTCGCAACCTATCATATGCACATGGCGACTATAGGGTCGGAGAAGGGAAAGGTGTTGGGGAAACAGTCGTGTCGCGACCGGAATGGGGTTAGTGGACGTTGATATACTGTATAACAGGAACAGTGATACCTGGGTGGCCGTAAAGAACACCATATTGCAACAATGTGAAGTGAATGAATAAATCTTGAAATCTTGAATAATTCACATCATTCTCGCTGAGACTCCTACAGTACACATTTGAATTCTCCAATGACTGCGTTGTGATGAAATCTTCAACTTTGGCGATAAATCTTTCGGAACACTTTGTGTAATCGAGCATCAGAACAGAAAAATACAGTTCAAACGCGAAAGTTGTGTATGCTGTTCGATCCTTTTGTGCTATGTTTATACCAGATTGTAGTTTGATCGGGTTACCATTGCATTTCAGAACTTTTATATTGGCGAAGTCATTATTAACATTGTTTGTGTATATCATTTACAATGCTTGTAACTGTCAGGATTCAACGATGAGCACGGTACCGTTGGAGATGTTGGATCTTCCCAAAATGCAGGAACTACAAAAGGCCGTCAACCGAAGTGTACATCGTGTTCTATCCAATCTCAGAGGCTAGTTGACTTAATTATGAACACATTTTATTTAGTGGAATTAAGTTAGGTCGTCTATCCGCTAAAAACAAGATAGAAACGATAGTGGGGAACAGAAAGTCAAAGTTCAGTAACATATTACGAGCAAAGATCAAGTGCACAATTGCTGATGTCGTTTCACGTGATTATTTACTACTAGTGAAGCTGTTTGGCTATTCCGCCTAGAATTTATTTCATCTTCTCCAGATTTGCCGTCTGCATTCCATGCACTAATCGCAGGAGGTTTATCACAGGAAATCTCGAATTTTGTGCCTGGAGCAGGTAAAGTTTCAACAAAGTTTTCCATTTCGTTAGACAATGTGTTGTTTCAGTTTCATTCCTACTTATCACGTCTCCACTATTTAGATCTGATTCTCGACTTTTCCAGATGTACCAACAAAGAGTACCAATGGTTCTGGAGAACAGAAAGTAAGTTTTTCTCCTTTTTTAGCCTGAAGCTTCGTGTATATTAATAGTTGAAGCTTGAATGAACATTACAGTTTTACGTCAACTTTGAAGCTAACCTGAACGTTTTTCAGCACATCAATGATCCGATTCGGGTGACGAACCCTGGCGGTGCGCTGGCATCATCATCAGCTTATCAGGTGGCAACAGCTGGTCACTCCTCTCATCGTAGTGAACGAGCGAAAACCCGGGATCGGGAAGTTTCACGTGATTCACGTGCAATGAAAGATTCACGTGAGATGAAAGAATCACGTGAACTGAGAGCAGGCAGTAGAGGGATACAGAATACGCGCGACGCAGAAGAGAGCGTGCACAGTCGTGCGAAGAGTAGAGGAGCCAGCAGGTGCAGGTGGGCACATACTTTTCTTATGGTTGTTTAGGGTTTAGTGTATCATGACTGAGTTGGGCATAGAGGCTGATAGCCACTAGCGGGGTCTATTAACGGGTTTCTTAGTCTACCGTCATTGCATGTAAGGCAGGGTTCATACTTTTTGCTGCCAACTCTGGCAGCAGCAGCAGCAACATGCAAAGTGTGATTATCGATCGTGCTGCCGACTGCAAAACTTGCTGCCGGCAGCAAGCAGCAACAATCTGCTGCCAACTCTGCGTTCATACTTTTTGCTGCCAACTCACGCGGCATTTGTTGCAGTCGGCAGCAATTTGCTGCCGACTCGAGCAGCAATTGCAGTTTGGTCGCTAGCAAACTGCATGACATGTTGCCAACTCCTTATAATCCATGAAACATTGTTTTTACTCATTTTCGAACATTTTTTTTTTAGTTTTTCAAGTGAGAAATAATATTGGCAATATAAATGCCTCCACTCAGAATGACTCGAGACATGTAATTTTATATAAATTCGTATATGCGACGCGAAAAAAACCCGTTACTGAACCAAATTGGCTGAAATTCGGCAAACTAGTGTGAACCCCGAAGTTAGCTCGGTGCCGAAAGTTTGGTGTTTTTACGTTCTGTCTGGCGCTTGGCGCGGGCGCCAATAGGCGCCAAAAGCTTGAAATTATATGTTACCATAAGTGAAATTGTCCAAATTTTCGCACAGTTGTCTTAGTATTGGTTTTGAACTAAGTCCCAAATTATTGTGCCATGGCTGACACTGGGCGCCAATCGCGGGCGCCTACTGGCGCCAAATGAGAAAAAAACTTGCGGAGTACAGAGTACTGTTATGACTGGTATTTTGCAGAGAAGTATGAATTATGAATAATAGAAGCCATATCGGTTGATAATTCACCACATTACCAACGGCGCCTATTTTAGGCGCCAGTTGGCGCCAACATTGGAAATCGGGGTTTGCGATGAAAAATCAGCGTATTCAAATTGAAATCCCCCTAAATAATGGGTCAGAAGATTTTTTTCGCGGTCAATTTTGGGTAAAAAACTGTAAAAACTGTCGGTTATGAAAATATCCGTCGTCCGTCGTGCCTCGTCTCCCGTCCGGTGTCCGCATAGGTTTGAAAAACCACTGAACCGAATTGGCTAAATTTTTGCACACGTGTGTGAACCCCGAACATGGCTCGGCGCCGAAAGTTTGGTGATGTCTCGTTGCTCATGGCGCCTGGCGCGGGCGCCAAGCTGCAAAAAATATGGGATCCCATGCGTGAAATGATCCGAAATCTTGCATTAGAGGTTGAAACAGTGAGTTCCAGCATTTTCAGATTTGTGGTACCATGGTTAACATTAGGCGCCGATCGCTGGCGTCGTCTAGTGGCGCCAATTGAAAAAGGCTGTTTTTGTACTATAATGACTTAGATTCATCAGAAAGCTCAGATTTTAATGAGCTAAGTGGAAAAAGGCTGTTTTCGTTCCAGTTCGCCTATTAATTTGAAAAACCAGGACCACGCCGTTGCAAAACTCGAAACTTCGTCCAGATATTAGGATGTTTGATAGTCGCCATTTTAATTCATATAATTCAATTCAGTATAATTCATTGTTGTTGTTCTAATCTAGGAGTGGTTGTACTAGTACAACTGTCAAAAAGAGAACAATTCGTAAAAAGTGGGGGACCAGGAAGTGTGTGAGTTCTGTTCGCGGTTTCACCGTTTTCAGCAAAAAGTGTACAATACGATGTTGTGAATGAGAGTGCAACAAAAATTGAACAATACATGTGTTTGCACAACGGTTCACAACGTGCGTACGTGAATCCACTATGCATTTTCACGCTAACATTACATTTTTGTGATTGTTTTTTTGTGAACCGTTGTGCAAACAAATGTATTGTTCAATTTTTGTTGCACACTCATTCACAACATCGTATTGCACACTTTTTGCTGGAAAGGGTGAAACCGAACAGAACTCACACACTTCCTGGTCCCCCACTTTTTGATAAATTTTGTCTATTTTTGATACAAAATCATCAATTTTCTTCTGTTTTCGTCTGAAAACGGATTCATTTTTTTTAATGGGTCTACCGCTCCCCATGGAAAGCAGTTTCGGAAACAATGACTTTTTACCCACCTTTCTGAATAGTAAATGTCGAAGTTGAACTTTGACCCCCCCCCCCCCCCTCTTCTAAATTTTTAGGTTCTCCAGTGAATGCTTCGAACCGAACCGGGATCCACTCTTTTTATCTTGTTTACGATTTGTTTACTGCCGAATGCTACTGCCGAATGTCATCAATTTTAGTCGCATGTCGCATCGTCTGCACTTAGGACAGATGCATTACTATGTCGTTTAAAAAAATTAAATCCATCCGGCGTTTTCAAAAAATATTATAATGTAAGCGGTTTATAAAATATTAAAATAAAAACTAAGTAGCTAAATATGAAATTTTTGAGAACAGAAAATCTGAGCAGCAAAATGCGTTCATACTTTCTTGTCGCCACTTCATGCTGCCAACTCCGGCAGCAACAACATTTCGGCAACGCTGCACAAATGCTTGGCAGCGGCTGCTGCTGCTGCCAGAGTTGGCAGCAAAAAGTATGAACCCTGCCTAACGAACAAGTAAAACTTTTCTCAATTTTAGAATGGACTATTTATTGAATCACGTGTGAGTTCAGGAGCTGACTATTTTCGTCGTCGTTCGTTAGTTACGTACAGCAGTGGAATGGGTATAAACAAAGGCAGATAAATCTTGTGTTTTCAGAACAACCACAGAACGATCAATTGAGAATGAAAAGGATGACAGAGACGCACGAAGAACGGCACGCGGAAAGACGAGCGAACGAGATCTGGGTCGCAGAAGAAGGGAGGATAGTAGCGATAGAAAGAACAGAGGGCTGAGCCGCGGTCGCAGCTGCTATCGCGAGGTATTGTTCGTGTTTGTACACTATACTACACTTGTATGGTGTGTACATTCAGTATATTGGGAAACCACCTCATTTTCCAACCTTCTCTGTTTACATTAACATTTTAATTCAACTCATTTGACTCATAAATTCAGGTGGCGGGCGAGAAGAGGCGGGGCCGGTCCAAGGAGAATTCCGATAGAGTTGGAGAACAGAAAAGGGCGGATCGCGGCCGCAGCACGAGTAAAAGACGTTTCACGGAGAAGGTACATACTCCAGTAAAGCTGATCGATTAGTCAGAAAACCTCACAAATCGAAAACGAGAATATTTCTCAATTTTCAGTGCAAAATTGTATTTTCACGTGTTTGAATCTAGAAGCGGACTTCATTTTGTCGAATAGTCGAACCTCACTGGGCTATGCGCAGATATCGAGCAGTACGAAGGAGTCCTTCGAAGGCCCTCTGGGTCAGGAGATGAGGCACACCGCAGGAAAGGAGCGAGAGCAGAAGGGTCGTGGCTGGTCCACAGAAAGGAATATCGATCGAGTGGAGGGAGGCGGTGTGACAGAAGGCTGTCAGCAGTCTGGTGTCAAACTGGCGACAGCCGGGAGGAAGGATAGATCAAGGTCTTCCGGTGTCGAGAAGGGGATTTGTCGGAATGGTGGGTTGAGTTTGGTATTTTTTTAAATTTCAAGGTCTTTCTTGTTTTATCGAAGATCAAACAGGGTTGAATTAGGTTTATCACCACATTACAATTACATTGAATTAACGTGTTATTTACAGGTGAAAGTGCGGGTAGAAGACGATTCACGGAGGTAGCCGGCAGTGACCCTTTGAGCCAGGAGGTGGGGAACACCCCAGACCAGACGGTCTCTATGCACATGGAAAATACGATATCATCGTATCTACAAGAAGTGCCAGTGCAACTGTCGGAGATTTCGTTGCCAGCTCCAGAGCAGGCTCCGGAGCTCAATCAGTCGCCGGCTGCCCAGAGTGACGCGTCATTCCACTGGTTTCCACAGACTCAGGTGGGTGGCGGGTTTTGGAGATGGGTGTACAGTAGGATTTTTAAAGTCTTACTAGAAACTAGAAACAAAAAACTTGATGAAATTCTGGGTTCGAAAGTACTTAAAGAAGGGCGGCCATGTGTGGACCAATCCCGACGCATCGGTTCTTAAAACTGCAATCAAAAAATTTTTGCAGTTTAAAGTTCCAAAGGGTTGGGATTTGTCCACATAATCGTCCTTTTTTAATACTCAAATTCTTTAACATCAATATGTTCTGCTGGGACTTCTAAGTAGGTCGACTCTCTGCGTTATATATGACATGTCATAGTTCTGTCTTAGAGTGTTTCTTTTCAATTTTAATAGTTTTCTACACTTATTCATTCCAGAACAATGAGCATGGCGTGCCGTCTTTCAAGGCGGTTGCGGACAGTTTTAAGCCGAGAGATGTGACCAGGAGAAGAGACGACACTCGATGGGCACCCGTGGAAAAAGAAGAACCGAAGGAGGAGGAGGAGAGAGTAACATCATCAAAGTGAATTATATATCCAACCGGGGATTTGGGTAATAGTTGTTGGTTACCTGACTAGGTAACCAGACGGTAATTTGCTTAAAGTGGGACGATTATGTGGTCCATTCGCAACGATTCAGTCCTTTAAACTGCAATAAATTTTTCAATTGCAGTTTAAAGGACCGTTGACACGAGATTAGTCCACATAATCGTCCTTCTTTAATACGCGATGGGTCGGAAGGTAAAACGCGATGGGCACCCGTGGAAAAAGAAGAGCCGAAGGAGAGGGCGGCAGCAAGGTGAATATATTCGGGGTGTTTAGGTAACCTAACCTTTTTGGTCTCTTGGTTACCTGAGCTGGTAACCGGGAGGTAACCTACTCAGTTCACCCGAACATGTGTGTTTTCGAATACAATAAGATACTGTTTCTTTTCTAGGATTGGCTCCTCCTCGGTATTTTCGCCGGTCGTTACCGTTCAACCGGCTGTCAAGAAACCTATCAAGATTGCCCTCGGCGGGTAAGTCAAAATATACAAAGAGAGAGAGAAGAGGAGAGGGAGGGGGAGAGAGAGAGAAAAAGAGGAAAGTTGAAAACGGAGAGAGCAATGATAGGCGATGAGGGCTACTATGTTGTGCAAGTAGGTGCTATTCGGACTATTCTTGTCGAGTGTCGAATATAATAGGCGTTCCAACCCCAATAAGTTGTTTTCTTGTATTTCATGTATATTACTTACAGCTGCCTATCCAAGATCGTGAAAGAAGCGGATTGCGTCATAAAAACTGAAGAGCCAGAGCCCGTTACGTGAGTCTGATGATTGTAATCACGAGCATACTTCTGTCCTGACCTAGAGACACGTAACACCTTGTACTATGAATTCAATAGCCTCTTCAGACAATATCCAAACCAACACGGTTTCTCTCTTTATATCTTGGGTTCAACTGTCAGTTTTCACTACCAAAAATCAATATTTTCATGATGTTGTTCGCCGAAACTGGTTCTTCCTTAAGAGTTGTCGGACGTTTAGGGTGTGTACTTTGTATTCTGATCTATGAAATAAAAATTAAATTTGATTTTCAGATCCTCCTTCGACTGGGCTATTGTTGAAGCAGAAAAAACAAAAACCCGGTCTCCCAAGCAGAAAAAGAAGACCAAGTCGGCAGATGTACGAGAAGTAGCGGCAAAAAGATGTGAGGCTGCGCTGCCCGCCCCCGTGCCTCCTGTGGCCATAGGTAAGAGGAACCGAATTAGGTTGAAGCAGGACGATTATGTGGACCAATCCCGTGTCACGGAAAACGGACTACTTTTTTTGCCGAAAAGAAGAAAATAGGTTTACTTTTGATGAAAACTCAATTTTAATCTGAGAACGGGCTACTTTTTGTCACTTATTGGGACCTTACTGGTGTTTGGATGCGTCGGGATTGGTTCATATATTCGTCCTACTTTGAGGCGAAAAAATGGTAATTAGAATAATGTTATTACATAAATGAATGAGTAGACTAAAAATAATATATACTATCTATAAAATTAATTAGTGAATAATTTCAAAGTTACACCGTTTCGTTCTCTGCACATCTATGAGTTCACCTACTTCTGAGTAGTCATAAGTTGTGAGGAAATAAAACGTTCTCGGTTTTTCAGTTACACATGCTTGTTTGTGCTGCTCCTGCTCACTTTTATCGAACTGATGTTAATATTTTCAGGTATACCCATGGCCAGCGCCGTTGCGGAGCCGTACGTCACCCCGTACACCGGTCATCCTGCGGATATGGTCAACATGCAACTATACCAACAATATCAACAACAACATCAACAACAATATCAACACGGGTCAGGATATGAGACGTACCAACAGCATTGGCAGGATTACAGGTGCGTTTTATGCGGTCGGAGTGGTATTCGCACCAGACAGTTTAGAATAGGTTTTTAGAGGTCATTGTTTTGGTAACATTCTGGTATGGCGATAGTTTTCTTCAGATTTGCATCACATTAGCATTGCGTACTGGTATTCGAGGAGTACTGAACTAGTCACTCTGATTAGTTGATTCAACGTCATTCTTCTTGCCGAAGTATTTTCAATTTTTTGATCCCTTAAAATGGCCATTCAAGAGGTTGTACACAATTCTTTTAGAGCTCAGAGGATGCATTTCTACGATAACAATCCATACGAGGGGGGTCACTGGGCCGGTCAGAGCAACTATCCGTACAGCCGAGAAGACTGGATGCGCTACCAGCAGTACCACCAGCAGTACCAGTCGCAGCAGTACCATCATTATTATCAGCAGGAACAACAGGAGGAGGTGAGGACATAAATAGTGTATTTTGTGGAAAAGAACATATTGTAAACACAATTTTTAAATGTTTTGAAAAACTCGAAAGGTATGAAAAACTTTGAAATTCATCGGAACGATGGTGAGAATTATATTGAGTAGGTGGTGTTCTTTAGATCTTTAGGGTGGATCGGCTATGAGGATAAGCGCTCGCCGCGCGCAACGTGGCGTGATATAAGTAGTGCTGCTAATTAGAATTATACACAGGTTATATTTTTTATCTATCTCTTTTGCTCCATTTGATATACATTTCGTAAATGACATTGCCAAATCTCAATTTGAAACCCTGATTAGAACTGTTCTCCGGCACACTTGGCTGAATACCGCAACCGTGTCAATAACGGGAATTGGAAGTATTCGAATAATATGAAAAGGGAGAACATTTGCTGGTATGTACAAATTAGAACTCTTTTCTAACTTTTATAACACTTGTCTATTTCAATTGTAATGTTGATCTATTTAGTACAACGGCGTGTGGTTGGACTGTTCTGTGCCGCAGTCCGGAGAGAATCCGTTGACTGCCGGCGGTTCACTTCTGAATCTGATGGAGGATCTGGTCCATACGGTCGTCACCGTGCGCGCAGGCAGGGACAGTGGGCTGGGGTTGGAGGATATGTTGCGGGCGCGGTCTCGCACACCTATTGGAGAGAAGGAGTTGGTGAGTTGTCTATAGACAGCGACCAAATCTTAGTTGTAGTCTGATTTTGACACGGGCAAAGTTTTACGACTTTTGATCGAAAAACAACGGAATCAGACTATGAACACAGCGGGGTAGGGCAGATAACACCGTGTGCTTGGGAAAGGGGAAACCCTATGTGTATCTATGTATAATGAGTTGGTGCTCCAGGAGTCGAAAACGTCTGACTCTCCATACGCGCAGTTTCTGTGGTCGGCGCCGAGAAGAAAAAGGTCCCTGCTGCCAGCCCCAACTGCGTCCCATTCATCATATTATTACCCGACTGACAACAAGGTGGGAACATGGGAATAAGTTGTTTCAGCTATAGTTTCTTGGAAACAACTTGCTTAACATTCTCGAGTTTACACTTATCACTGTTCCCAAGTACCGTGAGAATGCAAACACAAATAGAAGACAGCCTCTTGGAGGATAGCCACGGTCTTCCTAGAAGACTCTTTTCCTCCAACTCCCATCAGCCTTTTGATGCCAACAACACCTTCACATAGCACCTAAAGATGAGGGGAAGAATTGAAGAAGGACGATTATTTGATCCAATCCCAACGCTTCAGTCCTTTAAACTGCAATACATTTTTTAGTTGCAGTTTAAAGGACCGTTGACACGGGATTGGTTTACATCAAACATAGGACGACTTTGTTGGATCGTTCATTGATTCACCTAATTTTCCAAAAAATCGGGATTTTAACCTACCCCAAGTTCAATAATTGTCCAACTTTACAGTTGACAACTTTTACACCAGTTTCTCAGTTCAGTCATACAGATGAAACTCATTTTCATTTTACATAATCGTCGTACTTTGAATGAGTTTTTTTATTGTAAACTCACACTCATTCTCATATTGTTATTGTTTCAGCTGTCGTCCGGTGATGGTAATTACGTCAGCCGTGGATTGGTCGACCAACCGGATCCCCTGACAGCAGACGCGCCTCCTGCCGGCATATCGCCCGATATACCACAACAAACCAAGGTAGACACAATCGGCCATTAAAGTGTCACGTAAAACAGATTGGATAAAAAGGAGAGAGAGAAAACAACATTGCTACATTACATTGAGGGTAGAGATCATATCACAAGATATACCACAACAAACCAAGGTATAAATGGTAGGTCATGTGTGTTGTAGTGATAGTTATATGAAGGTCAGATGCATGTTCAGGGTGTAAACGTGTCATTTTTGATCAAGTCTCGTTCAGTATCAGTATCAACAGTTGGCCATATATGTTGCACCAGTTGTGATTATAGTTAGGATTTACAACGAGGATACCAGACGTGTATACCTTAGGACGGGGGGGGGGGGCATGTTTATGGTTTAAAGATGTCAGTTGGTCCAGATATAATCAAGTCTTATAGATAATTGCATACTTTTCTTCTACACATCCGTACTGTTGCGATTTTACAGTTAAAGGCAATGTGGTCATTTTCGAAAAGTTAGTGACACCTTGCTATCATACAATCATAATTCTCATTACATTGAAGGTGGAGATGATAGAGGAGGAACAGGAGAAGGTAGTTCAGGCGCAATCGGCATTCTGCCAAAACAGTTCCACAACTGATGATGAGTCGAAGGTTAGTTCTATTTGGTTAGGACAACATCCATTCTCCGAATGATTGCTATTTCCCTCAGTGGTGATTGGTGAAAACGGCTTGGAACTCTCATTGGCATGCTGCCAGTGTCTTGCTTCCAGATGTTCTTCCAAGACGGTCGTCTCATGGTAGAACATGGCCCCCAGAATCAGAATGACGTCACGAGGCAGAATGACGTCACTACAACGACAGCGGTCTCCACGCCCATTCTTCTGGAGGCGAAGACGGAGGTCATCGACGATGAGCTGGAGCAAGTAGACAATACACCAGTGAGTTAGAACTGTTTTCAGGAAAATTGTGATTACAAAAAGTTGATATCAGTGTATGTGTGCAGTAAATAAGGGCCAGTTCCGCAGGGAGGTGGGTATTCCGTTAACCCTGTCAACCTTGAACAGGTCGCCTGGTTAACCTTTTTGTTAACCCTTTTTCACAATGTATTTTGGAAATACCGAATGAAATAGAGAATTCGCCAAAAATAAGCGTGTTTTACAACTTTCATTGTGCATGCTCATAGTTGATCTCATTAGTTTTTGAACACTACCTACTTTTAAAAACGGTTATGTTTGGTCGAGACCCCATTTCAATTCCGTTACACACGGTGGTGTACCGTTGTCTGCGCCCTCTTTGTTGTACACAATATTTGCACAGGAATAAGGCGAAAAAGGTGTACTGTAAGCTCGAGCGCGCCCAAACGCTGTGCTTTCGCAGCTTGTCGTGTCAATGAATCTCTCGTCTTTCTCTAGCTGTTATTGCAATAACTTGATTGTTGCTTAAGATCATAATTGGATATGTGAACCATTATCACGTATCATCTCATGGCATTACTTGTCTACGCTCATTAGCATAAGCATACGTCTGCTACCCTGTTAACGTGTTACGTTTCCTCGTCTGCCTACGTGTACAAAGCAGCGAGCATTGTTAGTATTGTAAGCTCTACCTAGCTAGTAAGCAGTCTGGCTACTAGGCTAGTATTCTATCACTTCTCTCCCAGTCAGGTATCAAGGCTTTATTGTATTGTCTCTTTTATATTCATAATAAACCTAGTATAGTTAGTGTTTTGTTGTGTTATATTCAAAAGGCTAACGTATCGCCTGAAATACCTAATCGTTGTGTCTTCGTGAGTACGAGGGTTACAACATAATTGGCGATCAGGATAGGCAAAACTCTCGTTGCATTTACTGGTAAGTTACTGGTAAGTTTGAAACCCCTGGAACACTCAACTGTTGTATAGTTGTACTGTGTACAATCGATTCGGAGACCCTCACAGGTCAATACAACATATCGGAGACCCTCACAGGTCAATACAACAAATCGGAGACCCTCACAGGTCAACACAGGAGTGTTCTGTCTTTACCTTTACCTTTGCGAAGTTGTCTGACGTTGCTAACGTCACATAGACACTGTCGCCGATCTGCCAAAGGGCAACCGAGTGAATTCTTGGGTTGAAAGCTATTTTCCTAGGGGAAGTGCTGCCCAAATTTTCATTTTCGGGTTGAATTATTGGCAGAATACAGGGGAAGTGCTGCCCAAATTTGCATTTGGAGTAATAGTGAATTGTTGTGATTTGGATCGGTGATCAATCAAACAACACTATGACTAAGACAAAGGAAGACGCAAGGGAGGAGAACAGTATGCAGGAATTGTTGTTGAAGTTGTTGCAAGGGCAACAAGAACAGCTCAAACGTCAAGAGGAAAGACAAGAGGAACAATTCAAGCAACAGGAGAAACGAATGCAGTTGTTGGAAGACATACTGCTGGAGAGGAGGACAGAGCCAGGCAGTGTATCTTCATTACCAGTTGTCTCAGGAACAACTAGGTTGATGGCTGATCTCAGTGGGAGATTAGCAGTCTTCAACTTTGATCCGGAGAGTGATCAAACTTTCTCAAAATGGTACGAACGTTATGGAGAAGTGTTGACTGTGGATGGAGAAAGGTTGGATGACAAGTCTAAGGTTAGACTATTGGTCGGAAAACTTTCGAATGAGGTGTTTGATCGCTATACGAGGCAGATCTTACCAAGTACATCCGCAGATGTAACCTTTGACGATACTATCAAGATTTTGGAGGAGATGTTCGATGTGAAAACATCAGTGTTTTCGACACGATATCATTGTCTCAAAATAGAGAAGAAGGACACGGAAGACTACATGGAGTACACTGGCCGCGTGAATGAGCAGTGTGAGAAGGCGAAGCTCCAGGAATTGGACAAGGATGGTCTGAAGGCACTGTTATGGATTTATGGATTGAAATCTAACAGAGATGCGGAACTCAGACAGCGACTTCTCATGTTTCTGGACCGTAAACACTCTGACCAGAAGACTGTCACGTTACATGATCTGTACAAAGAGTGTGATTTGTGGCTCAACATCAAGCGGGAGGCAAAGATGGTTGAAACAGGAGCACAAGAGGTGAATATGGTCAGAACAAGGAACAACAGCGGAGATAGCAATGACACAACGAGACATTCCGAAATGTTATGTTGGAACTGCGGAAAAGGTGGTCATATCTCGCGCAAGTGCCAATCCAAGAAGTGGAACTGTGGTAAATGCAAAGGCTCAGGACACAAACCGGAGTTCTGTGAACGTTCGAAGAAGTTCAGAACTGGCATGAGGGATGTGAGTACTCGTGTGAATAACTCAGTGGTAGTTGAGTCTCATAGTCCAAGAAAACAGGTTAACGTGGTTAGACGTTACCTGCCTGTTCAAGTCAACGGATTCAAGTTGGACATGCAGTTGGATACGGGTTCTGATATCACTATGTTGAATGTGAAAGATTGGAAACGTATGGGAAGTCCAGACTTGGGAAGATCAGAAGTGCGAGTCGTAGATGCCAAGGGAGACAGTATGGTCGTTATGGGCAGACTCAAATGTCATTTCAAGATCAAATCGACTACTGGAACAGGCTATGCGTATGTGTCGAAGGCTAAAAGTCTGTGTGGTTTGGAATGGATAGCACAAGACGAGAAAATGTCGCATCATTTAAGTAAAATGGCGGACATGTGCGAGATGGAAGATCTCGGCACAGCAGAAAGTTTGGAATCACCAACGAAGGATAGCGGACAGACCATCAATGGAGGAAATGGTATTATGGAGACGTTCCGAAGAGAAGAGTATTCTGGAAAGAATAAGGCTCGAGGAAGTTCCATAAATCCGGTGATTCCACAGCAGAAAGTTTCCGGCGTATGCACATCATGGTCAGCGGAAACGGGAGGACACTGTACGTCAGCACCAAGGAGGGTATGCCAGTCAGTCAAGGAGTTGTCAGGTCCTAGGAAGGAGAGACACATAAGTGATGATTTGACGAAACCGAAAAGTGTGTGGCGGAAGGTTACTGTCAATGTGATTGGACCAATGAATGGCACTTCCTATCTTGTTGCAGAAGATATGGAAGAAAAGTGGCCAGTGGTTGCAAGGATGACAGATATCAGATCGAAGTCAACAATCAGAACGTTGAAGGAACTGTTCAAAAGTATTGGACAAAACCCGGAAACTGTTGTAACTAGTTTGAGTTCACAGTTTACATCTGAAAAGTTCAGAGTTGGATGTGTTGAGGCTGGTTGGGTAACTGAGTATGTTGACCCAGAGACCAAAATCACAGAAGGAAGATTAGCTGGACAACTTCTGAAGGAATATCAGAAATGCCGGTTGTCAGCAAGTGAGCTGTCTCTCGAGATGGTGAACAAGATGCGGGAAGCATACATTTTGTCGTGGAGGAAGAAAGAAGAAGAAGATGAACTCGTTCCCATGTCGTGTCGATGAAGAAGAATCAGTCCGTGCCAAAGATTGAAGATCAGTGCCGCTCTACTAAGATTAGTCTTCGATGTCTCTCTTCGTGACTTTAGTTCATGTTTCGTTCTTATTCTTATCCCCAATGTTTGATGTTAAAAAGGGGAGGTGTTGGATATGTGAACCATTATCACGTATCATCTCATGGCATTACTTGTCTACGCTCATTAGCATAAGCATACGTCTGCTACCCTGTTAACGTGTTACGTTTCCTCGTCTGCCTACGTGTACAAAGCAGCGAGCATTGTTAGTATTGTAAGCTCTACCTAGCTAGTAAGCAGTCTGGCTACTAGGCTAGTATTCTATCACTTCTCTCCCAGTCAGGTATCAAGGCTTTATTGTATTGTCTCTTTTATATTCATAATAAACCTAGTATAGTTAGTGTTTTGTTGTGTTATATTCAAAAGGCTAACGTATCGCCTGAAATACCTAATCGTTGTGTCTTCGTGAGTACGAGGGTTACAACAGTCGCCTCCTATTTTGTTGTTCTAGTTTCAACCTAACCTTTCAGATGTATACTGAGGTCGCAGTTCCAATTAGGACCAGCTCGCAAAAGACAGACTGTGAGATGGATTACGACAATATTACAGGTGAGGATCATGGGTTCTTTTTATGACGAATGAGTTGTATTCGCGCTGCTGCCTCTCAATCTAAGAGCTGGAGGATCGACCAAAAGGGGTGTCTGTTATAATGTACAAGAAATGTTATAGTATAGAACAGTTTATTTCCCATTCAACAAGTGGCATTACGCATTGAATGTTAGATGTGACACTCCAATCAAGTAGATAGAGAGAGAAAGGGTTTGCCTTGTTACTCAACAGTGCTCAAACGTAGGGTAACTTTGATAGATTGAAAATTGGATCATTCGTCTTTCTGCAAAATAGAGAGTTGGAGCTTACCTAGTTTCGATCAATATCATGAAAATATGTTTCCTGTTTCCTGTATCAACGCTGCCGAAGTTCGAATGGGTGTGCTCATGGACCAAACTACATGAAAATACGGTACGAGCAATAAATCGTTCAAAAGTGAAAGTTATTAAAGGAAAAGTCATTTAAAATAAAAGTATTTAATTCACTTTTAGTCAGGTTTTTGGAAAAAAAGAGAAATAACGAAAACATTTGTGAACTCTATTTCTGATCCTCACCTTTTTTGTACTACAGTACAGAAAAAGGTGAGAATCTGAACTTTTACTTTCTAATGACTTTTACTTCATTGACTTTTGATTTTGAATGATTTGTTCTGGTAGCCTGAAAATACATGCGGATGAAAGTTAAATATCGACTTAGTATAACTTGTCACAGACTTGGGCCTGTTGCTGGTGGACGAGACGGACGAGAGCGCCTTCTACGAGGACATAGCTCTCGAGATACCACTGCATCGGGACGGGGATCGGATGCATCGTGTTAGGTAGGCGAATCCTTCATTTAACTCAGGTGTTCCAACACTAGCAGGTAACCACTATCCGGGGTTCTCGGTTAACCGTTAACCCTTCTGTGATCCACTTGATAACCCTAAATTTTCCTCGAAACGTGAAAGGGGTTACAAAGGGGTTAATCAGATAACCCGGTTGATTACGTTACGGCTACCTGATAGGGTTAACGAAATACTCTTCCCCAATGGCCTGTTAGGTGCGATCTATAGAGTGCTAGCTAGGACATAGCCCCCGAGATGCCACTTTATCGGGCGGGGGCCGGCTGCATCGTGTTAGGTATAGTCGACACCATTCCTACTAGGGTTGTTAATCGAGTTCAAAATTTCGAGTTTTCGAGTTTTGGGAAATTTCGAGTTTTCGAGTTTTGGGAAATTTCGAGTTTTCGAATTTTGGAAAATTTCGAGTTTTCGCGTTTTTGGAAAATTTCGAGTTTTGAGAAATTTCGAGTTTTCGAGTTTCGAGTTCGACTCAACTCGAAAATTTTCGAGTTTTTTCGAGTCGAGTTTCGAGTTCGACTTTAACAACCCTAATTCCTACCAAGACTTCTACAGTGGGCAATACAACTCAACACTATTTGTACAACTCGAAATTACCGACTCATGGGAAGGTGTGGGAATGTGCGAACTATGAGTGCGCTTTTCGGGTAATCGAAAATCCAAGTATTGTCGAGTTTTTCAAGTTTTGAGTTTGGATTCAACGACCCCTAGTGTTCACACGTTAGGCCCTGGTCGTCATTCATATATTCCCAAAACTTATACTAATCTTCTCTACGTTGGTGTTTTTCTCACGCGTTTGTTTTGCATTGTGACGTCATGAACCCCGGTAAAGTCACAGCATCATCATGATCGGGATTGACTAATACGGTTCTGAGTCATGGCGACTCATTGTTTATGGGGCTAAATGCAACACATCTGGTCTCCTAATTGGGTCACGTTAATAACCTAGTAGCAGTACATTTTTATGAATGTGATTAATGTTCGTCAAACGTTGTGATTTTGCAACCAAAACAATCATTCCCTTTTGGAGTGTCACATATTATGTGGAAAGTCACGTGTTCAATCGCGAATAAATTCTATTTTGTTCTATTCTGAGGTCAGCAAAAAGTGAGACTTTCACTGTATAATTATACAATACAATACAATACAAACTTCTTTTTTTCCGTATTACTGGGTGTTGTGTGAAGGTGTTGTGGGCGTCAAAAGGGCGCTGGGTGGTCAAAAAGGGGCCAATTCTACAACTAACCGGGTTTTCAGGTAACCTAACCCTTTTTTGGTAACCTTTTTTTTTCAGGTTACCTTAGTTGGTAACCTGGAAGTAACCTGAAACTAAAATCCGGTTACCGGTAAAACCAACGGTAAAAACCACATTTTGCGTTGGAAAAACAGGTAACCGGTTTTTCATTTTAGGTTACCATCCGGTTACCTACTGAGGCAACCTGAAAAATAGGTTACCAAAAAAGGGTTAGGTTACCAAAAAACTCGGTTAGATATAGAATTCACCTCAAAAAGGCACTGGGAGTGAGCAATGATCGATATTTATCAGGCATTTAATGATTTCAAGATTTATTCATTCACGTCATATTGTTGCAATATGGTGTTCCTTTATCGCTTTCCAAAGATTTCTATCTCTGCACATCCTTATTATCTAGTTTGTAGTTAGTAGTTTCAGTCCATCGTCACCGTCTGTCTCTGTGGTTCCAGTGGAATATTCTGCAGACGAAGAAGTAGCTGTCAGCAGCCAGTCTTCACATTCTATCGAGAGAGGTATAGTCTGTTCCTCTGTTACAGTATTCCTCTGTTCAAGTAGGACTGGGTAGTACATTTTGTATACCGAAGGACTTTCATAACGTTGAAACTTCGTTCTATAGTTTCTTATCTCTGTAACTGTAATCATTCAAAATCTTTTCTCAATAGAGTATATGGGACGAGAGCATTGTTGGAATTTGATTTCTGAACACGCCATAATTCACAAATGTTGACCGGAAAACAACAGTATCGAACTGCAAACACAGAGAGATAAGCTTGTAATGCCTGCTTCGAAATAAATGAACTATACTGGTGGGATGTTAGCCATGCACTTATTTAGGCCAATTCTACAACTAACCGGGTTTTCAGGTAACCTAACCTTTTTTTGGTAACCTTTTTTTCAGGTTACCTAAAGAGGTAACCTGGAACTAACCTAAAACTAAAATCCGGTTACCGGTAAAACTAACGATTAAAACCACATTTTGCGTTAGAAAAACAGGTAACCGGTTTTTCATTTTAGGTTACCATCCGGTTACCTACTGTGGTAACCTGAAAAATAGGTTACCAGAAAAGGGTTAGGGGACCTGAAAACCCGGTTACATATAGAATTCACCACTTATTTAAGGATTAAGGTCTGAGTATGACACTTTCACACAGTTTCTCGATTCAAAATACGTTGCTCAGAGTACTATTAATAGTTTCTCGATAAAAAAAAACATGAAAATTCTTCACAATCTCTCATCTCTCAACTGATGTTTTTCTATTCTCAATCCAGTTTCCGTGAGTCCACAGGATTGCAACGTTTCTCAGCAATTACATCGCTGTAACTAGCAAATAAAATGAATCTCCGGTTGAAACAGTTACAGTTTTAAATAATAGTTAAGAGAAACAGTAATATGCATGGTACGTTTCGCCCCCTACCCAGTCCCTTGTTTAGTCTTGGCTCTTGTTCTCGCAGTCTATTTAGCACTTGTACAGGTTACTTTTCTGCTATCTTATCGAGATCGTCCGGTTATTGTCGTTTCACGAGTGTTTGATGTGAAAGATGATGTAGTGCTGATCCCGATAGAAAAGTGTGGGAGAGAAAGTGCGAGACTGTGGTTGCATACGTGCGCTGACTTTGTTGTCCACAAAATTTGATTGGAAAATAGGTGTTTTAACTGAGTAACTAACCAACAAAACTGGCTGGGAGGTGATCACCAGTAAATTCGACTGCGGTTGAGATTGAGGGTAGTTCAAAAATCGTATTTCATGAAAAAATACGGGTGATTCAATGAGAACCATCCAACGATCCAACAAAGTCACCCTATGTTTGGGTTGCTGTAATTACGTATGCCCTACCTTCTCTTCCACCTGATTTTTATTCATTTACAATTGATTCTGGACAGTCTGACAGTTATTCTGTCACATATGCTCACTTTTTTTGTCACGATCCGCAACTACTTTACCTGTTTTTATCGCTGAGTGCGTTAGTAACACATTATTTTCCTGTTGTCATCCGAAAAAGCTCAACACCAATTGAGTGATCAAATTTTTGTTGTAGTTTTATCGCGTTACACGTCATAATTTCGGAGTTGGGACCGAAAATCAAGGGGATCAAGATACAAACGTAGTGGGTAGGGCGAATACGCCTGCTTCAAGAGGAGCGAACCCCATAAGGCTTTCACCCCACTGTTTGACCACTCCTTTTGTTGATGTCCTAATTGTATTCTATAGGTGTTACAGTGCTTAGGTTACGTAATAAGCTTGTGTTTGTGCAGGCGGACTAACCTAATACTCCTTTGTGCCATGGATAAGCCGCACAACCTTTGTTGCGTAGGGCAACATGACCGCGTATTGAAAAAAAATAGCATACATTTGACACTTTGGGGTCAAACACCGGTAAATTGTCGAATTAACCAGAGAAGCCCACAAATCGAACTCTTTTTCGCCAAGTTACCTACTGTTGCTACAAAATTATGATAACTGACATATTTCTATCGAAAACTGGGCATTTTTGCCGAATGTCACACCTTATCAGTGTATGGGGGAAAGCGGTATACATCTACCACCCCAGGGTACATTTCAATTGCTGGTTGTCATTGTTTGGTATTAGTTTAGTTCACTTTTTTTCATTGAAATTATCTCTTATATGCCTGAATAGTCTAGAAAAGTAGATCTTTTGACGAGATCGGAGAAAACTGGTTTTGTTGAAAATTAACAAATTTGTCGTATTCTATCTAGTCAAAGTTCGAGTATAATTCGGATGAGTATTGACGACTATTTGGTATATGGTAACAGAGTCGTGTAACGTGAAATAGATGGTCTTTGTGACCTCTCTCATGTCATGATCGTAGGATGTCACGGGGGGTTCAAAGGGTAAAGTGACAGAGAGTAATAGGCAGTAACAGAGAGAGAGAGAGAGAGAGAAGAAAGAGGTTAGAGAATAAAGAGATCAGCTGACTTGTGTAGTAGAAACCACGTTTTGAGAGAGCGATTGTTTTGAAGTGTGAGTTTGATGCAGTTTTGTGAAGTTTTGCGTTGGTAAATCGAAGAACGGATTCGTAACAGTTTAACTTTTTAAAATAATGAAGAACAGTATAATAATTAATGATAATGAATAATGAGATTGAGATTGTGATTGAGAATTTATGAAAATGAATATGAGAGAAGAAGAAAAGAAATGAGAAGAGATTGAGAATGAGATTAAAATAATGAAGAACAGAACAGAAGAGAGAAAAGAATGAAGAAAATAAAATAATGAAGAACAGAAGAACAATAATGAAGAAATGAGGAAAGAATGGTACGTTTCTCGTTTATCCCAGACCGAACCACTTTAAATTGAGATACCTTTTCTTTAATGTTCCTTAAACAATAACCTTATTAAAACATGGTCATATGATTTTCTCATGTTCCCCAATTGTCTTTGTCTATTTTTCCGTGCCCGTCTCACTTTCTCAGTTGGCAGCCCATGAGCCCACCCGCTGTGTGTTGCAAAAGGAAAAACCGGCGTCATGTTTCACATCCAAGCGCATATGGTCTCTTTCACACAATTCACACTTGCTACCCTTTAACCCTATGATACTTTATGAGGTTCTTAGCACGAGTTGCTCATGGGCGCCGCGTGACCCCTAAAGGTGTCAAGTGTGCTCAGGTAGTTGGGTGATTACTGTAATTAGGATATTATCTGAGAAGTGGGGTCTCTTTTTCGATATTTGGGTCGACAATGGATGATGGATGCTTTATTACCGATTGAGTGTGATCAATAATAATAACCATGATAATCATTAGATTAATTAAACTTGCTGGAGCGAAGAAGTAGTTTGGGTATAAATTTTCTATCCGGAGACCGGAATATGGTATTGTGACGGGTGTGTCTATGTGAAGACAACTATCTGCTAACAATGAAACACATTCGCTGGATTCACATTTCACACTACTAGAAATGGGAAAGTACCGTGTGTTTTTTTTCGGTTTTGTGTTCAAGAAAAGTTTCTTCAGCCATCAGAATGAGTTTATATACAGATTGGCAAAATCTTAATAATAGTTTGATCTTAAAGAAGGACGATTATGTGGACCGATCCCGTGACCTCGGTCCTTTTAACTGCAGTTGAAAAATGTATTGCGGTTTAAAGGACTGAAGCGTTGCGATTGGACCACATAATTTTGCTTCTTTATGCATGCCACGGTGTACGAATTACGTCTGGAAAGAATGGGATTAAACTGTGAACACCGCGGGAAAGAGAGACCGTATAGGCCCGCTTTGAAATAGCGAATTCTATAGGAGAGTGCGGTGTTTTTGTTGTTTCCCAGCAGCTCATGAACCACATGGGGAGGGGAGATTCTGATTGATTGATCGATCACACTCAACATTCTTACCACCCATTGGGTAATGCGGTATGCTCAAAGATTATTATTTTCAATTCACTCCTATCAGCATTATTCTATTGTTAGGCGGCGCAATGACAAAGCATGTTGTTGTTTGCATGGTTCTGAAAAACGTTTTTGTAACCCCAACTGAAGCATATCTTTCTTACCCATAAAAAACTGCACGTGGTGGGTTTTTTTATTGCTCTGTGAGTTATATGATCTTTTATAACAGTTCTGCCGCCTTTAAGAAAGGGACGACCCTGTAAAAACCATAACGTAGATTGTAAAGTTGTAATTGGTTACGCATACCTACCATACGGCAAATCAAATGAGCCGCATACGAGTGTCATAAAATGCAATTGTCTGGAGCTATCCGCGCGTGTCTTGTCTTCCATGTAACCGGCTGAGTTGCGTAGATTTCATTCTCGATTCGAAATCCAGCTCGCCAGTCTCCGCCAAACTTGGCCAATCGCTGGGAAAATTACACGGAAATTAACGTAATTAGGACCGTATTTGAGAAACTGTGTTTTTTTGTATTCATAGGTAGTTGATAGAGTATGAGTGCCATGAGTCAGTCGTTTGAAAATACAGTAATTAACTGTATCTGTAATTATGTAAACAGTAATTCATTGTATATAATTACAATAATGGACTGTATCTTTATACAGTAATGTACAGTATCGTAACAATGCCTGTAGTTTTGCATTTCTCTTTTTGCAGTGACCGTGAAACAGTTTCAAACGACACCAGCTGTCAGCTGTGAGACCAGCGCTTCCCTTTTCACCGATACACGCCATATGTTTCGTTCGATCACTGACCATATCGTATACACATGTTATTATATGTTCCTTCGCGATTCGAATATGCCCACAATTAACGGGGTCAATGTACATTTTATGACTACGTTCTGTGAGACGGTCACATTCTTCACGTACATAGTGCAATTTAATGTTGCAATGTATGACATTCAGAAGATTTGCCTGAATTCTAAAACGATTTTCACAATTTAATTATCACCATTTTGAATTGTGAGACGTGTGACGTGTTTGCTTTCTAATCACAGTCTCCCATCCTTTTTCTTATTTCTTATGTAAACGGGTCTAGAGAGTGCATGTGCAACTTTATAAAAACCTGCGCGTTGATGATTATAGCCAATTCAAAGTTTTCGTTGTGTTTTCAGAGAGTATCGTCTCGGTTGGTTAATATAAACTATCCTTGCGACTACAATCTATCCTCTTTTGTTTGTAGTTCTATCCAGTTTCTCTTCGGTCAAGTATCGTAATATATAGCGTGCATGGGGTTCAAACTACAACTCATCTATGCTAGTTCTCTATATTCTATCAGTCTGATCTGTTTAGAATTGAATTGGTATGATCCCGTTGTTTTTCGGTCAAAATTCATTAATTATGGAGTGTTTCGAGTTCAAACTACAAATATTCTACCAATTTTTTTTCCGTTAAGGAGATGTGCAATTGTTCTTCTCGCCCCCGCCTGGCGTCAAGAGAAACAGCCCGAATGACGTCATCAAAGTGGAAAATGACGATGATGATCAGACGGAGCAGACAGCAAGTCCAAGTAGGGAATTATAGATTGTGCCGCCTGTAATATACTAGAAGTAAATGGAATAGTCAGGTAAAGTAAGCATTCGAATGACGAATCGTGCACGTTCCTGAGTTCTGCTGTGTTTGGCATGTTTCACGTGAATGTGCAATTGACTAACAGTATTTACATAGTCACGTAAAACGTGGAAACAGGTCACATTTTAAGATGACACACTGATATGTTACTGCTGGTTTGTTGTGAGGTTGAATCGAAGCTTTGTCGCGATAACTATGACTGAAATGGGTTCAATCCCTATAATGAGGTGGGGGAAACGTAGTGTTCGTTTTGGCGGAACTTTCATACAAGTAAGTTCAATTTCACCTATCTGTCGCACATATCGTAGATCCTTATCTATCGCATGTATGTTCACTTGCCGACAAAAACCCGATTTGAGTTCTATTGGCTGTAGATTCAACCCCAACTTACTATTTTGATCGTGTTCCTGATTTACCATGAATAGGATATTACGGTGCGTTAGTTTTTGGGTCATTTATGCAGGTAGTATTCGATACAGAATAATTTACGGTAAGGTACGACGAAATTTCAATCTTTTGCATGCAGCTCGAACCATGATCACGATACAATGAATGTAGATAAAGCTACAATTCTCACCATGAAGTGAATCCCTCTCGTTGCAGAGATCACGTGGTTTAATCCGGCCCAGTTTCTTTAGCGTCCCGGTAGATCAAACTACAACTGACACCCCAAAAATCGATATTGTTGCAGAGATCACTATCACCGTCCCGGACAGCATGGACGCGCGTTCTCGCTTCGCCGGCACCCTGTCCGAGCTGAACGCCAATAACCCGACCAGGTGGGAACTGTTGAACATTCTCGATACCTTATTCGGTAGCCACACACCTGGAGAGTGCCACTTTTCTGAGAAAATAGGTTGTTTATATCATTCGATTGCGTGAAATACGTAACTCATCACATTTTCATGAAAAATAGGCAGTTTATCTCGATATGAGCGAATTTTTTTTGAATTTTTGGGACCACAACTTTAGCGGTGTATGTGGGCACCATATGTTCATGTATCGATGCACATTTTGTATAATGAGTATGATTATCTTTATTACCCCTATTCGTCCCCCCCCCCACACACCAGGAAAGTGCCATTTTTCGACGGAAAATGATGTTTTCTTCTAATTCAAATAATGAAACTTCTCACATTTCTATTAAAAAAAATAGGCAACTTTTCCCGATATGGGGTCCGTGATTTGAATGTCTGTGACTACAACTTTACCGGTGTATGTCGGTACCATAGAATAGAATAGAACAGAATTTTATTCGCGATCGAACACGTGACTTTTCACATAATATGTGGCACTCCGACAGGGTAAATGTGGTCTTCTACCGTTGCAAATTGTTTACAACAACTACTGTTATTGATAGGAAGTGGGAGAAGAATGAGCATGCGACTGGTGGAAAGAGAAGGTCGTCGGGTGGCAATAATGAAAGAGATGCCAGAAGGTGGGTGGCTTTGTTCGGTTCATCGTCGTTTCTACGTCAGATGTATCTGGTCTTTCCGTCAATTCCGTGTTTTGTTTTTACGCGCGTTCTAAGTACTAAGTACCGTAGATCAGAAAATTTAACAGCATATGAAATGCGTATGAAATGCGGATGTACCCCAGTAAAGTTGTCTGAATATCTAGAAAAAAAACTTTTTATAACAAAATATTAATTTTCACGCGTTTGACTTCAAAACGGAGTGCTTATTGTCGAATAGTCGGACCTTACTGTTGTATGAATATGAACAAGGTTCAGCCTCGTTTATCAAAATTGTTGTACTCCAGATGCGAGAACTCGTCGCCGCCCGTCCCATCCCTCCCTCCTGCGCCGCTGACCCGTTTCCCGGTCATGCCCCCGCCCCCTCCACTACGGCGGTTTCCGGTTATGGCTCCGGTTGCGCAACCGGAACCAGTCGTCGACGATACGGATACGGACATCATATTCGTACCCACGCCAAGTAAGTACCACCACGGGACTTGTATTGATTTGTAGAAGATACGTAATGTAACCGTTTATTGGTGTGGAGTAGACTAGGTTTCGCAGGCGAGAGTTAATTAGGGTGCGTGAAACTGATGATCAGTACGATTCGAGTAATTTTCAAAATGGTTAAAGTGGAAAACTATCAGGCGGTTGTTGATCTACTTTTTTAACATGACAAGTAGTTTGTGAATTGGCTTTGGCTAGAGAAATAGAGAAAGTTTCAGGTACCTCTTGTTCCGCTGTCACCAGTTCTTCCCGAAGACGTCGAAATGACCAGATGAGTGGAGACAGGGATCAGCATCGTCCCGCCAGGGAGGATAAACGGCAGAGAAGGAGCGGCGGCAGGGACAGGGAACAGAATAGGTGCGTTTGTGGGAGTGATATTATAGTATTATACCCATGAAATTTGGTCCAATTCATTCGAAAACCTGTTTCCCTTTTTAACAATAGTCACAAACCACTGGTGTGTATGTGGTTGTCCAAACAGATCTCACTGATTATGTGACCGCTCGTTCCCTTGATGGGGCGTTTGGAAACCATTGTCATTGAATCTTCGAAATCGCGCTTGAGAAAGAAATTACCGTTTCGCATTTTCACGCGAAAGCCCCATCCCACTTTGATGCAGCCATTTAATTGTCTTGGTTTTTACTGAAAGTTCATAATGATACTGCCAATTCTTTATGAGCATAACCGTTTTCCAGCGTGTCTCGTCCCGGCTCCTCCATGCAGATTGAGTTCCGTACAGATGCAAACGCCGGATCGAACAGTCGCACGGTGCGTCGGGATCGACAGGATATATCACCGGAAAGGGGTCCGTTTCACAATTACTTGGGCTGAATTCTATATGTAACCGGTTTTTTTTGTAATCTGACCCGTTTTCGGTAATCCGGTGAGAATTGGCCATTAGATAGTTTATAGTCTCGGGCAGCATGACAGTGGCCGTATTCACCAAATCTTGGTCACAAAAGTGGTTTTTCGCGGGAAGGTGGTGCCAAAGTATAGTGTCATGATGCAGATGGTCTAGAGGAGTGAAAAGCATTTTTCTAGCATCGTGAATTTGGCCACAGATTGCTGGAAATCCAAGCACCAAAAACGAATTTTGAATTTTTTGTCTATTAATACATTTCTTTTTTTTTTCAAATTGATCACCTCTGATGTTTTTATGCATGTTTTTGTAATGTTTGTCAACTGTTTGCTTTCAGTTCGTCCGAACTCGCGCAACAACAATAGTCGTTCGATGACGAGAAGACAGGAGCGAATTGCGTCGCCACAGAATCTGAGGGTGGAAACGAGTCCGCGCGGCAGCAGGCGCAGTTACACCGGGGTCAGTTGATCATACTTCAAATAGGACCTGACTTACACCAGTAAGGTTAGACTATTCAACAAAAAGTAGTCCGTTTTTAGATGTAAACCCGGGAAAATTAACGAATTCGCATGACATCGGCATTTCAGCAGTGTCCATCATATCAAACTATGGCAATTCAAAAATAGTTACTCTTTGTCTTTCTAATTTCCCGTGCAGTTCCAGAATTCGACGACATCCGGCTACATGCCGCGAGGTGGCAGCAATAGAGGCGCCTACATGCCCAGAGGTGGCAGCAATCGAGGTGGTGGCTACACGCCGCGAGGTGGGCGTGGTCGCGGACGTGCTGCTAGCCGCGGAGCACCGCGCATCAGCGATCGGAGTAGTTCTCGGCGAAGGGACACCTACATGAGATGAGGGGATAGTCCTCATCATTCCTGATGGCACTCCTACAGTATACCTCCCAACTCTTCAAACGTCACTAACGCACCAGTGCCCTGCCGACTGTTTCTCTGTGTCTCTTTTTCAGTCCATTCTCCCACCTTTTTCGGTAGTGTAGCTGATCTGCACCTTTCTACTTTTCATCTCACTCTATTCTTCGAACTTACTGTCTTCACCGCAGTAGACTGTAAATAGCTTCGTTCGTTTGCGTGTTCGAGTTCTGCTCAACTGTAATTCTTTCCCTTCTCAATTTTCATCATATGACTAGCTTATTCTCATATCAGAACAGTTCACTTGCATGTATTATTATCATATCTTTCTTGTCTTGTGCCTTTTTCCAGCTAAATACATGTATGAATCTTTTTGGCGACTCACGAATCATACCATCCCAAGTTTTGCGAAAATTTTGACTGAACAGCCGGGTTACTCTAGTATTTATATGGTTACTCCTCCTAATCATAAAAAGTGAGCGAAAGTTGCGCAACACTGGTATGGTTCGTGTTGCTCGTATTTGTTTACATTAGTAATAGTATACTCCACTCAGTTACCTATAAACATCTATTCATCGCGCAATACCCGGTAATTTACATTCTATACATCATCTTCTATACATCATCGTCTTCTAGAACCAATGGTTTTTGTAACTTTCATTTCTCTTGGCTTGATTTTCATATTGGTAGCATGGTTCGACACGACTTTACATTAATGTTAATTACTTTATTCCAGCCGCTTTTGTGTTGAGTTTTCTCTCGTTCGAACCGTGCTACCACCAGTATATGATTCTCGTCTAGATTTCACATTTGATAGCAGTTGCATGTGTTTTCGATTGGTCTTCTTTTTGTGTATATAATTCATTCATGTTATCGTATCGTAGTGCATCATTCAACGTGTTTAGAAGGGTGGAAGACGTTTGGGTTGTTACATATATTTAAAAGTTCATAGTTATTTTGTTTCCGCCCTCCCACTAAGGTTGACGTATTTCCTTAGTCAGGTCTACACATGTACATGTACTCTTTTTGTATTCGTGGATTGTTACGAGTTCTTTACAACAATATATATGATTTAGAAGTCTACGGTTGTTTGATAATATGATACGGTTGCTCATACCGATCTCTTATCTCAAGTTTCAGTGATATATGTGTTTTTGTTTGTTGCCTTTCATGAAAAACCCTGGTAACCTAAGATACCGCACTGTTTCAAGGTGTTTTATCCCTATACTCAAGAGACTTTTCAAGTTGAACTCCCGATAAGCTAAGATCAAGAACAAGTTGTTAGTACCGATGCACTTTCTCGTGATTAGCATACTGCGATTAGAATACCAGTAGACGTGACGTGTACTACGTGAGTTTTTTCTTCTCTCTTCTAGCTCACTGCTGCATTTACCAGCTGTTTCAGTTCATGGACTGCACGCGCTCCTATCTGTCTGCTATAACTCAAAATATGACCTCGTTGGGACCCAGTCGCAATCAGTCCTTTAATTTGTCTCATTTAGTTTGATATCGGTTACTTTTGAATATGATCATATTTTTTTTTCATGTAAAGCTATCTGGCTGGTAATCTCATTACGAAAAGGTAGCTAATTACTCAGTTTGAAGTCATTCAAGTAGCATTATTTTTCATAGGAATTCATCCAATTTTCGCAGTAGTTTTCGAGCTGTTTAGTCAAATTGGCCAGATTATACCCGTCTTATTTCCATATCCAAAGTACCATACGATGAACAGTTGTGACCCTTGTGGTAACAACAGACCAGACGTTTCTCTGCTGGCTTAGCACCCTCTGTCTCAATCAATGGTATCTCCTATTGGGGCAATTCACATGATCATCACGAATCTTCTCAATTGGTCAATGTTTCTACCTCCATCTCTTTCTTTCTCGTTCTCTCTCATTTTTCATTTCTCCCTCTCTCTCTCTCTCTTCCAATTTCTCTCGCTTTCATTATTCTTTCTCTTTCGCCCTGTTTGCTTGTTTCTCTCTCACTCTTTCACTCACTCTTTCACTCCTTCTCTCTTTCTTTCTTTCTCTTTCATTGTCTTCTTTATTCGGTTTAGTTATCATTTATCTGACTCCCATTCCCATCATCAGTTCAGTAAGGACTCTTCAAAGTTTAAAGGGTGAAGAAACCCCGTTATTACCAGTCACACTCTATATTTTTCTATCAAAGTTGTCGTATTTCTCCATAATAAGCAGACCTCAAGCTTGTTGTTCAATTTTCCGACTATCTAGCCAAGTTTGTCAGAATTTAACTCAGAAAAAGCACAGAAATAGTGTGCTGGTGATGAGGGTCTAGAAGCGCGAGTTTTGGGTGGGATAGGGTCGCAGGCCACGCCCCCTGCCCCTCCCCTTCTTGGGGTTACCGCACCCAGGTCATTCTGGCATAACACGATGTTATCAGGCGCATGCTTGCTATCTTGGTATGTTATTCTTACCGCATGCGATTAATGATGTGTCTACTGTAGCTTATCTTGTAATCTCTCTCTCTCTCTCTCTCTCTCTCTCTCTCTCTCTTTCTTTCTCTCTCTCTCTCTCTCTCTCTCTCTCTCTCTCTCTCTCTCTCTCTTTCTCTCTCTCAGTTGAACAGTTATCTCTCTCAATTTAAGTTGTTCATTACTTTCTGCGGCTGCGGTTCAAATCTAAATTCTTGTTAAGTTTGTTTTCTCTAATGAAGAAATTCTATCATGTCGACAAGCCCCAAACCCAATCTTTGGAGTTGGTCTTTGTGATTGTAATTTAGTAAGTAAGAGTGTTACTTATCTTTTATTGAGAGCTTTTTCGAAGGACTGTGCAATTTCCCTACATTACGTAAAAGTCCTAATTAGTATAAAGTTTATTTCGAAGTTTGAGTCGAAGTTTTTGTACAAATTTACGAGTATCAAATAGGAGTATCATAGTTATATGAATGTGCTCAGGGAAAGATGAACTCAAAAATCGTTTCTATCCAATTCTTAAAGTAGGATGATTATATGGACCAGCCCCGACGCATCGGTGCTTTAAACTGCAATAGAAAAATTGAAGTTTATAGGACCAAAGCGTTGGGATTGGTCCACATAGTAGTCCTTCGTTATCCTTTCAGTATATATTTCGTTCAGATAATTACCCTAATGCTCTGATGAGTATCATATATTTAAACAGGATCGTTTCGGCACGCGTCTAGAGAGAGTTGATAGATCTTTGTCTCGGCGGGGTTCCTCTGTGAAGTGAGGTATAACCTTGCCCCGATAGACAGCCAAGTGCCCTAAACGGGCGCGTAATGCGGGCTGCACCCATGTTTTGGCAACATTTGACCGATTATCCACGAACATTGTAAGAAGGAAGCTGTAGTTTTGCGTTTTGTTCTAGTTTAACTAATTTGGATACTTACTTACTTAGTTAGTTAGTTGTTTAAGTAAATCTTGACGTATTTAAGTCGAGCATAGAATAGTCACACTTTACTGGTGTTTCTTTTTCGCGTGCTCGTAATTCATAAACGTTGCAATCTTTGGCAACATTTGACTGATTGATTAGCTGGTATCATTCCGAAACCGGCTCTAGTAGTTTCGGTATTTTTGATGCGAACTCATGAAGTTTTACGTGTTTTATTGAATTACAATCGAGAATGGGTATTTTGCTAAATATAAGTAAGTTTGTAGTTTATTTATGTTCTGAACTTGGCTTTCGGCAGAACACAACAACAATGCGAAACTACCGTTCACATTCCTACCTCTCCACCCATACACCAGTAAAGTTGTCCGAATAGTCAGAAAAATTCGAAAAATGACTATTTTTTCGCCGAAAAGAAGAAAATCGGTCTACTTTCGATGGAAAAGACCTACATTTTCACGTGTCTACATCTGAAACGGACTACTTTTTGTCGCTTAGTCGAACCTTACTGGTGTTTGTCTCCACCTCGTATTTTCTCAATTGTTAACATTTCCCATATGACACATTGTCTTCTCTCATCTCTCTTCAAGAATTCTCGATTTTCCCAACTATAATTCAACATTTTTCTGTTTCAGAGCTGTGATTCAACGTCATTCTGATCTCGAAGTCCTCTTAAACAGTGAGGTTAGTCAAGGCTTTATCATTTATTTTGTCATAACTCAGTTGATGTGTGCACCTTTAACCTTCAATGGACAATAACTTATACGTACCTCATATTGTAATAATTATCAAGTCCACCGAAAAAAATAGAGGGAACATTGACTTTTTACCCCCCACCTTTTTGAATTTATATTGCGTTTGGGGAATTGTAGTTTGACCCCCCCCCCCACCGGGGGTGATAATTCAATTTATCACCTGCATACAAAAGTTTGATGGTGGGGGGTAAAAAGTAAACATTTCCGGTATTGAAGTTCAGCCCCCCACTCGTTGAAGTTTGACCCCCCACCATTGAAGTTCTACCCCCCGCCGACCCAGGTGGGGGGTAAATAGTAAATGTCGAAGTTGAATTTTGTCCCCCCCCCCCCCTCACCTAGATTTTCAGGTTTCAGCTCGGAAGTGCTACGGGGGGGGGGAGGACCCAACGAAAGTGGGGGGCGATACTTCAATTTTCCCAAAATAGAGACGAATTTTCTCGTTTTCTCCGTAAAAGAAGCTAGTTTTTCATTTCTGGGGTTTCTGGCTATTCGGACAACCTTACTGTGTGGATAAAAATAAATAAAAGTGGATAAACCTATTATCACTGTTATTTCAAGGGTGTTGTGACAAGATGGCGTTGCCCCTGCCGAAGTTGTTCAACTGTCACGTGGCCGACTGTTCGAAAGGGACCGGACCCCCTCTCAACTATGGGCTCATGATTGAGCATATCGCCACATCACACGCTGGTGAGCTGTTTTTTTTCTTCAGGGAAGTACCAAAGGGGACGGGGACAAATAGTTCTGGTAATTATCGTTATAAATCGGTTCTGCGGCTCACATTGCTAACCAAAACCGTTTCTATGGTACTAATGGTGATTGTAGTTACCTCAGTACTGATAATTATAATTTTACCGTTAGTTATTTTGTCAAACCTCGGGCCAATTCTACAACTAACCCGGTTTTTAGGTAACCTAACCCTTTTTTGGTAACCTTTTATTCAGGTTACTTGAGTAAGTAACCTCTAAGTAACCTTAAACCAAAATCGGGTTACCATCAAAAATAGCAGTAAAAACGAGTTTTCAAGCCAAATTTGAGGGTAACCTGTTTTTGGTTTTAGGTTACTTTCAGGGTACCACCGAAGTAACCTGAAAAAAGGGTTACCAAAAAAAGGGTTAGGTTACCTGAAAAACGGGTTAGATATAGAATTCACCCAAACCTCGTCCCCGTTACCCCTCGTCTCCTTTGCTATTGGCTGTTTTTTCACGCACGTGCCTACCCAAACGTAAGGCAACTTTGTTGGATGCTCTATGAATCAGCCATTTTTCTTACAATTCTAATTCTAATTTTTCTACCTTACTTTCAAAAATAGTCGCACTTGGGTGCAGGGGTCACAAGTTGCACGCGTGCAACATTTTTAGGGGGGGGGGGGGGCGTAAAAGCCCCACCTGGGGCCGAAAATGTTCACAATTGCCATGATTTTTTGCCAATTTAGGGGAAATTTTCGCAATTGTGAAGAAAAACTTCTCAATTTTTGGTAAATTTCTATTTTTTAAGGGGGAGGGGTCGTACCGGCGGTAGGTTCGGTGGTCAACTTTTTGGTCACCCCTGCTTGAGTGGTGAGACCTAATGTTGCACCCTGTTTCGTAGTTTGGTTACCTAGATAAAACACCAGGTTTTCAATGACTTTCTGTGGAGAACAAAGTCGCCTCATGTATGTGCATAGTAAGGTTGTCCAAGCAGCCATAGAAAAACAATATACAAACCACTTTTCGCCAATATCGACCGAGTCTGCTAAGTTCCATGCGTAATCATGAAATTCATCGGGTTCTTTTTAAACATGTTCTTTTTTCGTAATAGTCACATTGTTTGTAATCTATGTAACAACCATGGTCTGATTATCTGGCAACACATTTTGCCGGTGACGGAGAGTAGCGACCGTTTTTGTAAGCTCAAGTGGCCGAGGGCCAGATGGCTCATAGAAGGACGATTATGTGGTCCAATCCCAACGCTTCAGTTCTCAAAACTGCAATACATTTTTCAATTGCAGTCAGACGTTTACAATTATTGGACGACTCTCTGAATTCTGGGTGACAGAACGAAAAATGGTGTAACTGTCTATTTTTTGGTGATCAAAATGCTATTTTTTTGTTCAAAATCCAGATAATAACCCAATTTCGGCGAATTTTTGGGTGATTATCTGAATTTTCGGAGTTTTCATGAATTTCGGGGGACCAAAATTCAGACTTTGTCTAGGGTTGTATACGTCTGATTGCAGTTTAACGGACCGATGTCACAGGATCGGTCCACATTATCGTCCTGCTCTAAGTTTAACCTATTTATCGAGTTTTACAGAGGTCTTTCACTACTACTGTCAGCATTGTCCTCGGAAGTTCTTCACAAGCACCGTGGCAATGCATCACGAGAACACGGCACACAGAGATGAGGTGAGCGAATGTGTGAGAATTGTAAAACAATGTCAGGTGTGTGACTATTCTACACAAAGAAGACTGTTTTTAGGCTTGAATACGTGTAATTTCATGATTCTTTTCTTGGTTTAAATTACGTGAAAACTTTGTTTTGCCACGTTCATCCCACACGTGAACTACTCCCTCATTTAGATGTTAACTGATGCTCACTTTTCCTCTACCACGATCACGATCGACGTATATTCATTTTGCGGGATAATTTTGGTTTCGTACTGTTGATAAGACAAAACTGCAATTATGTCGTACTTTTCGTATTTCGTTTACACGTGCTCACTTTTCGGTGTCGGTTATGCTCACAGTTCGATTCCGCGACAACTCGTCCCCGCGCGTCGCGTGTGCGACAACTCGTCCCCCTTCATGCGACAACTCGTTCCCAATGTTTTATCATAAAAGTAGTTAAAAACTAGGTTTGGAAGTAAATTACATTCTGTAAAGTTTCCGGATTATTATTTAATACAATATAATTATAAATACATTCGCAAAATTAATTTTGTCGTCTTATATTCGAGAGAAAACAAGAAGTTCATGAAAAATGTGATAATTATGAAATATCATGATCTATCTTTAGTACTTTTCATTGTTTTCTATTTCTGAGGTTATCAACAGTCTTTAGTACAAAATATAACCTAGTCACTACTTTAATTTGTGAGTTTTAACCTAATTTGGGCAACTTTTGAGATTGGGGACGAGTTGTCGCTTCTGCGGGGACGAGTTGTCGCACGCTTCTGCGGGGACGAGTTGTCGCACGCAACGCGGGGACGAGTTGTCCGTAAACGCACAGTTCTCAGCCCGGGAGGAAACTGATTTACGTATGGTTGACCGGCCAATGGCATTTGTAACCAATGTCAAATGTACACAAGTAATGAAATTTTAGCCGGGTAAAATGGAACCAAGGGTCGAACTTTCGAGTGAAATTTAGAGAAACGTTCACGAGTGAGCTTTGGTCATTGTTTTAGACAGGTTCAGTCTTATCCATCTTGGACAAACTTGACTTTCGGTGGTTGCATTTGACGGCGGTTACAATTGAAATTGGCCTGGTTGACCCGATGTTGATTGCAGCCTGCTGGCCGTGTGGTGGCCATACCACTTGATACTTCGCCAGGACAAACTGTGTCTACGAAATACATGAATCTCGTTCGTCTGCTCTCGCAGAATGCGGTCGGATATGGAGAACAGTGTGGTTAGTGCATATATATATATTAGATGATTGTTAATTTTTCAAGGATTCATAGTGGTAGTTTCCACAATGCTATACTTATGTGGCAAGAAGCACTGCCTTCCACCTAGCTATGCTTTTTTTGTAGTTTGATTGATCCCGTTTGATTTTGCTCGAAATTCCTGAATTATGGCGTTAGTCGAGATCATACTACAAATTTAATCACTCCCCAACAAGAGTTCACAACCTTAGATTTACAATCTAACATTTCAAATTTAAATCAAACTCTTTTAAGAGATATACCTTTTGATGAACTCTCATCACTAGTAAGGTCTGACTAAGCGACGGAAATTAATCCGTTTTCAGATGTGAACAAGTGAAAGTTTTGGATTCTTGATCAAAAGTAGACGGATTTTCATCTTTTCGGCTAAAAAGTAGTCCATTTTTGGACCGTGCTGGTGTATGTGAACTCTGTTGTCATTTAGTTGCTGCCAGTCGGGTCGTGGTGGACCGTCAGGATGCCTTCACCCAGGTTGAGAAGGTGGTCATGTTGCCGAAGAAGTTTCAGGTGGAGCCGGAGCTCGTCAATATGGCCACCAACACAAATTTTCGCCAGAACCCACGAGTAGGTCAAATTTATATTTGGTAATGATGTTTAGTAGTATCATACAAATTGGTGAACGTTTATGAGTGTGAAGGCTGGAGTCTGTACTCGTTTACAAATGTTTTCGCCAATTGTCCGAGACTTGTGTGACTTTTGCTTTGTTTTCGTATTCAACTTTTGAACTCTATTTACCAATAATTATATTCTATTTACTTGTCGTAGTATGTAATCGATACGTATGTGTACAGTTTGAGACAGTCTGCGTTTCTCTGACCGGCACACTCTCGTCTGGCTATAAAAGTGGCTGGTAATTATCCGAGATTTGTGTTGTAGATTCGATACATATATTGTACGTGTGTTTTAGGATAAGTGTGGATCGTCTCCCGCCCAGCCACCCTCCAAACACGATGGTCGCTCGCCGATGCCATTGAAGCGAAGGAGCGACGACAAGGAGAATCACCCTGTCGGCAGGGGAGATCCGTGAGTGTTCTCTTCGCTTTTGTTCAAAATACAGTAATTTCTATGATTTTGCATGTTTGGTAGAAACGGAGACCGATTCAGCCGATTAGCAGGGGAGATGTGGGTGTCTTCCGTGGGTGTCTTAGTTTTCGTTTTGCACGACTCTTTTTTTAGTGGTTCATTTGTTCAATTACTGAACGTTATATATATATATATATATATATAATTACAATTATTCAGGCGTGTCAGCCCATCTACGTCTTCCTCCCTGCCCTCCGCTTCTTCCCATCGGAACGTTGTTCAGACGCCTGATACTACTTCGGTTGGCTGCGGCGCCGACAGTAGTTCCCCGCCGCCGGCTACTAGCCAGCACGCGGCTGCCAACAAGGAGAAGTACGACTCGGCCGTCGCACATATTGCTGCCGCGTGCGTTTATATTATATCATATTATATTTATATATTTTTTATTCATATTGTTCCGCTTCGCGTCGTTTCCATGCGGTGATCATCATACATATCACATTATCATCAAAACATCTTCTGGTGCAGTGTCATAATAATATCATTATCCGGTATGTCCGAATAGCCGGAAAGTTTCAAAAACGGACTTCTTTCTGCTGAATTTGGGAGCATTGGTCTAATTTGATGCGAAATCAGTTTTCACATGTGTTCTCGAGTCTGAGCTAGCAAACTAGTGAGCGTTTGAAAGTTTGTAGTTTGTATCTTTGTAGTGTGATCATAATCATGATTGTTATCATTCTTTCTAGATTGAAAATGGATGTCTCAGCTATAGGCAACGTGCTGGCGAAGGTGAAGATGTTCAAGTCTGAGAAGGCGAAGGAAAGGTTCGTCTTTGACTCATTCTGATTGTCACCATAGAATTCCTCTCGTACGGGTTTTCTACTATTGTTCATTTGTCTTCCTTGATACATTCTTTTTTTTTAATAATAGTGTATGTTAGTAGAGTTTCAAAGCCGAGCTCGAACACGAAAGGATGGTTTTTTCCAGAGCTCTGAAAACTCGGAAGTCGAAGTTTTCAACTCTATTAAGGTAGGACGATTATGTGAACCAATCCCGATGTATAGGTCCTTCAAACTGCAGTTGAAGAATGTATTGCAGTTTAAAGGACTGAAGCGTTGAGATCGGTCCGCATAATCGTCCTTCTTCAAAAACCAAATGCTGGTGACCTTGTTTGTTTTCAGTGATACCGCCGCGACCGCATCGACATCCACAGCACCAGCCGTGCCATCGGTGGTAGGCTCCGCCCCTTTCATCGCCCCGCCCCCTCCCAATATGGCCGTCCCTCCACCACCAACCGCTATTATATCAGGTAACTAGGGTGCCATCTTCTCGAAGTCAGTTTGTAGTTTGATCCCGAGAGCTCCTCTCAAGAATTGATTCTTTCAATAAAAACAAAACACTATTTTTTTTATAGTAGTCGGACCTTAACTGGTATATGATTTCAGCCGTACCGCCGCCGCACGTCGGTGTCCCGCCGCCATCCTATCGCCCGGTGCCACCACCATGTCACTTTATGACCACACAGCCCCCGCCGCCACCCCCTCCTATGCCTTCCGCCTTTCCCAATGGAAGCATAACGCAGCCGCCGCCGTACAATCAGCAACCATACAGTAAGTTCCGACTAATCTTCAGAAAGGAATCGGGTTTTCAATCGAAATACATGTAATTTTCCGCATCAAAAATGAAATTACACTTTGTAACTCAATCGAATCACACACCACACAGCACACTTCAAAAATCACACTTGTGCATCAAAAATGAGCAATATTGTGTTTAATGTGTGGCCGAATAGTAGATGGTTTTCCTAATTTTCCTTGCATTTCAGCCGAGGTTGGCAACGTGTGCCCGCCTGCCCCGAGGTCATCTGCTGGTGCCGGCACGATGCGCACCAGTCCGCCGCCCCCGCCACCGCCCCCGCCACCGCCTCCGTCCCTTCCGTCCCACATGCCACCACCGCTGACTAGATTCCCTCAGTTGTCGACAAGGTGGGTGCACACGTTAAGTACTCCCCTTTCTCGATACTGACGGATAATCAATTTTGTGAAGTTACTATTCTTCATGGTGCATAGTCCAGATACTTCAGTAGAGTTGCTCCAACACTCCATATTACAATAGTCGAGTAGAGCTGTCCGAATAGACGAAGAACAATTCAGAAAAACAACTCATTCTGCGATGCCAAATCATTTTTTATGTCGAAAAACGGGGTACTTTTAGAGAGAAGTCCTACCTTGGTGTGAGGTTATCTTGAAATTCCAGTGCCAAGTCTCAGCTGGCCCGGGAGAAGAGTGCGGCCGCAAAGAAGATTCGGGATGCGGAGGAACGACAGGAGCTGGAGGATCGAATGCGGCAGGTCAGGGAGCAGGAGGAGAAGACGCGGAGGGAGAAGGAGAAAGAGAGGGAAAGGGAGAAGAAGGTCGGCGGTTGCGATTGATAATGATCATTTTATGTTTATTGCGCATAGATTGCATACCAAAATGTAGTAAAACAGGAAGGATTGCTGATTGAGATACCCAACCAAAAATATATCCATGTACCCAGCATACGGGAGTCACGCAGTTGGAAACTGCGGTATGCAGGCGAAATGGGAAGTTAGTTCGCATTGTGGTTTTACCGGAAGACGACCACATTATCAAAAATATTGGTTCTGGTACGGATATGGCAATAGTCGTTTTATCGTGAGCCACCAGCCCATTGGATCCGTAATCTATTTGCTCCTATGACTATTTTAATCTCTATCCACTTCAACCCAAATGAACTGACTGTAGTTGTAATGGTACTGTAGTTGTAATGGTACAGAACAAGTTGTAACAGTAAGTTTATCTCACATGAAGGGTGATGACAGAAGTACGGGTCTGTAGAAGAACACCGGGAGAGAGCGAGTAGACAGAACGAATAACATAACAAGAAGTGAATCAGTCTGTTCAGTCGTCCATTCTTCTTTACACGTTCCAACGTGGTTTCACGCATGCGCACTCCTGTATGCAAATGTCCAAAAGTGCGAGTAGTTGTTAGCAAACGTTTGGCAGAGCCAAACACCCGGGTACTATTCCACATTGCATCTATTCCACAGAAATTGACCTTTTTCCGATGATGTACATAGAGAATAGTCCTAACGTTTGCGGCGTTTTGGCCAAATTCAGTGGTGCATGTACCAGCCGACTTTTTCCTAAACAGGTTTAAAAGAATATGATCTTCAAATTAGCAAATACGACACATCGGGACTCAAAGGGATCATGCACCGTTCTTTTTTTGTTGACAAAGTAAGTAATTTACCACCTTTGTGGTTGCAGGAGAACGAGAAAGTGTTGAAGGCAGTTCGGGAGGTGGAAGAGCGCATTCGACTGCAAAAGGAGGCGGAGCTTAGGGAACAGAACCGGAAACGGATTCGGGCGGAGAACCGTCTACTCACCGGCAGCCACAAGAGGAGAAGGTGAGGGATTTCAGTCGGGAATGGGTAGTGGAATATATTTATACACGAGGGTGCCAGTTTTTTTCCATTAGAATACGTCAAACATCATGATTTCACATCAAAAACTATTCGAATTTCCGCGAGAAGGAAGTCTAGGTTCTGTTTTTTTTCTGGCTTTTCGGACTTTTTTGATCTAGGCAAATGCAAGAAGAGGAGCCGCAGCAGTCGGAAAAGAACAAGGAAACAGGAGGCGACGCGTCGAAAGAGGGTAGGGTGGCCGATGAACCGATGGAGGTGTCGACGGAACCAGTTTCGGACGACGATCACGCAACAGTTCTGCCGCCGCCGCCACTGCCGCCGCAGCTGGACACTGAGCCGCAGCCACCACCACCCGCCGATGACCCACCTGTACTCGAGAAGCAAAGGTGGGATAGGATACTGTTTCGTCGAAGGTAGTATGTACTAGTGGGAATTAGTCTCCTGGTTGAATTGCGTATGTTTGATAATTTGTCTACGATTTGTATTCATTTACAGCACTACTGTCGATTCATCGTCACCCGCACCAGCAGCCTCCATAGAGAAAGCCTCGGTTCCGTCGGCGGTAGAACCATCACCTCGGTCCAGCTCGTCCGCCTCTGCTTCGATGGAGTTTGGTCCCCAGTTGCCACCTGTCAGCTACCAGCCGCCTCCCGGCATGCCACCACCCGGTGCGCCCTTCTACTGGCGATCCGATAATGTACCCGACTATAATATGGTGAGCTGCAGAACGATGAAAAGATACATAACAAAACAGATATATCTTCATTCAATTCAAAATGTACAGAGAAGAGTGACGGGCATGCAAAATTCTCATAAACACGGAAGTGAGATAGAGATACGGTGTAAATGTCCAAATAGCAACCGGAATCTTGCCAAATTTAAAAGCGACGCCGCGCATCCAATTGCGAGATAATGATAATAATAATAATATTTGTTACACAGAAGTGTAACAACGGAACATAAACTAAGCTCTTTGAATAGCCACAGTTGAAAGAAATGAAAAATGGTAGACAGCGGAAAATAAACTACAAAGTCTGAAAGCAGTCAATAAATGTAATACTATAATAAATGCTAGAAGAAAAGAAGTTATGAGATGCATCCAGATGCGAGATGTTTTCTGGCTGAGATTTCCTACGTTGGGCGTTCACACCAGTTCACCCGGAGGGCATTAGTTGGCGTATGAGGAGATTTGAGGAAGATTAAGTTTAATTGTTTTCAGGAATACTATGGCTATCAGTGGTTCCCGGATGGGCCCGAGGGATTCGGCTACTATCATCATCAGTACCAGGTCTCACCATATTACGGTATGTTACAGTTTGTGTCTTGCCCAGTGATGGTACGGTAGATTTTACTGGATCGTATTTGATATCACGGAACTACGGTGGTAATTCGGAGACATTTGCGCTAGTTCTCCGCGATCGATCAGCTACAGAACCGACAGCTCATGGAGGTGAATCAGGCCGCAGCTATATGTGACCTATGTGACTATTTGACCTGCACACTATCTTGACGCGACCGCAACAAAAGCGGCCGATAAGTGTTTTGTTGTTTATTTGTTCATTCTGGAAACCTTCCCGCTCTGGCTTTTTCGTTGATTTTTTGTAGTTTGGTTCCGTCCCGAACTTACAGCATGTTGCTTCACTCTGCTTTATCGTGTTCAACAGTACATGTGATATTTGCAGGCGATTACTACGGTGGAGCACCCAATGGATACGCAGATCAGCAACAGGTTGGTGCCATCCTACAGGGAACTGGTCCTACAATTCACACAGGTTCAGCAAACGAACTTCTTTTGCATACTTTTCCACGTTTCTGAGCAAAATCTTGAGTTTCCACGTTTTTATATTGGAAAACTAATTTATTTCCATAGAACAGTCGTCTCACTCCCCTTACGGATGTGTGAACTTGATGAAAACTGTTGAATTGCATATATTCATAACTTTTGTATTTGCGTACTGCAAGTATTCATTTCAGTATTGGGGACCGACGGACCAGCTGCGAGCCCCGTATAATTGTGGTTTCGTCCCGCCCCCTCGTTCTACCAGCCAGCTGTCGTCTCAGTCGGCTGGCAGCATCATAGTGTCACTGGTAGATATACCGCCCCGGCCGCCAGCCGCAACAGTCATCGAGGAGAGTACTAGTGGTACGTTTTCAGTTTATACAACTTGAAGGTACGATGAAATGTGTATACCCCAGTGAAGTTGTACGAATAGCCAAAACAAATCGAAAACGGCTCATTTTTTCGCCGAAAATGAGTGTTGAAATCTGAAAACGGACTTATTTTTTGTCAATTATTCGGACCTTACTGGTGTATGGGAATATGTTGGCGCTTGGGAACGCTAGCGATGAGGTCATATAAGTATTATACGTGTATTTGTTCATAGAATTGCCTCTTACCAACGCAACCTTATACGGATACAGTTCCTGTCACTTTTTGTCCTTAGATATACTACTTTATTGTTCTCAGCAGGAGATGGTGGTTCCACTCCGATAGAGGCCGCTCCTGAAACAGCACAGCCAGAATCGTCGGTAGAAGCCACTTCGAACGGCGAAGCAGAAGAGGTTGCGCCAGGTCGGTCATTTTTATAGGAATGGGAATATCAATTGATTGGTCAATTCTACAACTAACTCGGTTTTTAGGTAACCTAAACCTTTTTTGGTTACCTTTTTTTCAGGTTACTTGAGTAAGTAACCTCTAAGTAACCTCAAACCAAAATCGGGTTACCATCAAAAATGACTATAAAAACGAGGTTACAAACCAAATTTGAGGGTAACCTGTTGTTGGTTTTAGGTTTAAAATTTTTTACTTTAACTCTAACCTTTAGGTTTTTTTAAGCGGGTTGGATATAGAATTCACCCGATTGATTCGTATCATTCAAAGTAGCGAATAATTCAAACGGTTCAAAAGGGAGGCATGTACTGCCACTTCACCACACTTTCATCCTCTTTGTGATTCTAGTTTATGACTGAAACGTCAATTATTCAATTTCTTGCACGGAGTCTCTAAGTGCTCGATGTTTCCATCGGGCACTCAAAGATTACGTGCCAATGTGTACTGCTCTCAGTGTTTTCTTGCTGTTGTAGATGTTCGCATCTTTGCGGAAAGTAATAACGACACGGTTTAACATCTATTCATTGCAGCCGTGATAGCCTCTAGTTCACCTGCATCGGAGTCAGCCAACGACTCATCATCCGAATCCCATGAGCAGCAGAACATGGAGGTCCCCGCGGAAGACTCGTCAACTGTCGCTCAGGATTCTACTGAGTCGGAAGGTTAGTGTCGTTTTGTATAACGACTTCAGTGGATTCTCGTTGTCATGTACAATAATCTGCTCAAATTTCCCTCACATTTTTTGTAGGGAAAAGGTTTTCAGCGAAGTTTTAGATTGTAATTGTCTCACCAGCAATATGTATAATCGTGATTAGTCCTTGGTCCGGCTAATGCGCGCTTCCTTTTTTTCAGTTTTTGTCGATATTGAATTATATTACTATCTGTTCTCACTTGTCTAAGGTTGTTAATCGAGTTGAGAAATTTTCGAGTTTCTCGAGTTTCAGAAAATTCAAGTTTTTCGAGTTCTGAAATTTTCGAGACTTTCGAGTTTCGAGTTGAACTCGAAATTTCGAGTTTGTTCCGAGTTTGAGTTTTTTGAACAACCCTACACTTGTCTTCATTCCAGCCGCCTCTATTTCTCCCGCATCTGAGTCGGTTCCCTTGTCCAGTGCCGGCAACCCATCGCCAGAATCCCTTGAACAGCAGAACATGGAGGTCCCCTCGGAAAACACGACCATTGTCTCTCAGGACTCTACCGAATCGGATGGTGAGCTTGGTTTCATATTGTGACTCATACAATTCTGTTGATATTTGCAATAGTCTTCACAACGTTTGTAGAAAAAAGTTTTTCTTAGCAAAATTTCAGACTGTAGCTATATCACCATTAATCTGTATACTGACCTTGTTGAAATGTTTTCGTGGTAACCTGGCGGCTAGCAACCCCTACCAAATCGCTGGTAGCAGTCACATCTTACTATAAATCTTTAATTTTCTACATTTCAGCCGTATCTGTTTCGCCAGTATCTGAGTCAGCTCCATTGTCTATCTCCGCTGACCCAGTGTCACAGTCAATTGATGGGTTGAACGTGGAGGTCCCTGTCGAAGACTCGTCTACAACACCCATGGATACTACCGAAACAGAAGGTGAGCAGGGTCAATCATACAATAACTGAATGGTACCGTACCGACATTCCGTTGCTATTTGTTCACAATTCTATCACCATTTTGGCAAGAAAAGTGGTTTTGTCAAGCTCTATATTGTTGTTTTTATAGAAGACTTATAACTTATTGGTGTCGTCTGTTTGTACCTCAGTTCATTCGCAGTACAGTTCATCAAAGTTAATCGTTAGTACTTTTTCATTCCAGCCGTAACCGTCTCTAGTCTTCCACCGTCTGAAACTGTCCCGCTGCCAGATGCCGCCAACATTGTGTCACAAACAGTTGAGCAGCAGAACATGGAGGTCCCTGTGGAACAGTCCTCTACACCACCTATGGAGACTACTGAAAGTGAGCAGGGTCAATCATATCATGAATTTATCACACGTTCCGTTGTTGTTCGTAAGCACACTACAGTTTTTCTAGGATGACGCAGTGTTTCTAGGTAAACGTTAGATAGTTTTTCTTAAATCTAGTTTATCTAGTAGTATCTACATACACCAGCAAGGTTGTCCGAATAGTCAGAAAACTTCGAAAAACGGACTACTTTTTAGTCGAAACGATGAAAATCGGTCTACTTTTGATGAAAAACCCTGAATTTTCACGTCTTTATACTTGAAAACGGACTACTTTATGTCGCTAAGTCAGACCTTACTGGCCTATGAGTATCTAGTTAGGTGTGAATGTGTGTCGGCTGTCATGTCTACTCAATCAAATTACCACCAATTCAAATTCAAATATTTACCAATTATAGTGGTGTCCGCCTCTACGTTGCTCGCATCTGAATCCACTTCGTTGTCCAACACGGTCGACCCGGTGACAGAATCTATTGAGCAGCAGAGCACGGAGGTTCCTGCTGAATACTATTTCACGATGCCTATGGATTCCACGGAAGGTGAGCGTGATTCTCAGTATGATGACTTTATGGAACTGAATTTCACACACCGTCTTTATATTGATTTCTCTCAGAATTTTTGTTATTCGTGTTAATTTCGAAAATTTTCAGCCGTGACCGCATTTATTTCGCCTACGTCTGAATCTACCCCATTGCCAGATGCCGCCAATTCGGTGTCGGAATCTGTGGAGCAACAGAACATGGAGGTCCCCATGGAAGACTCCTCCGCGACCCCTATAGATTCCATGGAAACGGAGGGTGAGTGGTCATACGTCTTTATGGATCATATCAAATATCGTTTTGAGATCATGTCAACAATAGTTACATTATCAAAATAATCAGTAAAGTAGTAAATAGTAAAATGCATGTTTCAGATGCTGTAGCGACGACGAAAAACACAGATAGTTCACTGAATCGGATTGAAGAAGACACAATTGTGGGAAATTCTTCACGAAATGACGAGTCGATGATGAGTAGCCAACTGTCTGTGGAACGGCCCACGGAAAAAGAAGAAGAGCAGCAGCAAGAGACGTGTACAGGTACGGAAGTCCAAAGATGAAGAAAGAGAGAAAAGAGAGAGAAACATTTTATTCGCACTGTGCAAATGCAAACTCCTAGATTGCCTATCGCAAACTTTAGTTACCTCGACATTTCGTGCACACCTTACCGAATAGTTTAGGTACCGACCACGGCGTTTTAATGGCCTGTTTTTCACCGATTTTGTAGCAATCATTTCCCAAAAAGGTCTCTCTTCAATATATATCATATATGCTTCTTTCCTAAATGTCTATTTCATGCTTACCTTCATTCAGTCGTGGAAGGGGTTGGTGTATGTTACAGATATTGACTATTTACATTTGAATGGCCACCAGTTCTCTGGCTATCCTTTACCGAAACCCTTCAATTCCAGATTGTCGCTCAGGTTTTAAATACTTAATTATCTTGCTTTCACTCTATCCCATGCTAACCTCATTCATTCAGTCGTGGAAGAGGGTGTCGTCTCTTTCCTCCCTCCCCCCGAGCCTATTTCCGAAGAAGCTGCCATCACCCGGCTGCCACCCACTGAACACTCTTCCAAGAAGGAGCTGGTAGCACGGGACAGCGATCAGTCTGATGCTTTTGCTGCGTGTATCAGCGGGTAAGTTGTGTTTCTGCTAGGCAGTAGGCAAATTTTCCCGATTGATGAAAATAACGTCAGAAAATAGGCAAATGTTCCTTTTGTTCCGCGGAACGAGTGGGTACGTTACGTTACGTTGCTGCTAGACATTACAACTCGTTACTATGTTACTTTAAGCGGAACGCCCAGAAAGCGAGAAATTGTGGAACTTAATTTATCTGTGTTCAGTAGGGTACGACCGTATACTTTTCAAGAAGTATTAATCAGTCATGAAGGGTTTTGGATGGAATAGTTTAGTTTAAAATTTTCGTATTCGCGGGATTTGGTTGGTTCTATACAAGTTTGTTTGTTCCAGACCAGAGGCTGTTTCGATGGGTACGAATTTGGCGAACGCGATCACGGAAAAGACTACTGACGCGTGTCCTATGATGGAATCTGGCACTGAAAAGGCCAACGCGTCGGCCGACACTGAGGTTGGTCGCTAACTTTTGTCATACTTCATTTAATACTTTCTAACTAGTTGGACGGTGTTACTAAAGGATTTTTTTAAACTAGGGCGATCTCTCTTAATAAACAAGTGGAGAAGAGCTTTTTGAAGAAGTTTTTTTGAAGAGAAATTAGTTCAAAAAAGCTGGTTGAATTAGTTGTTCTGGCAATCCAATCACGTGTGCCGCGGTATGATTACCAGTCTTTACAGAGAGTTTCAATTCCAATTGTCGAAGATATGGTGGATAGTCAAATAATTGAGAATGAGGCTGTCAGTTGTGGTCTCACGCAGATGCTCGACGACAATACGGTACGTTAAATGGTAAATCACATTTTTACTATGGTAGAGTTTGGTATTTTTCACGGGTTTTGTGTTCACTACAATGGATTTTGATTCAAAATAGTGAGATTTGGAATATTTTTTTATATAGAAATTAGTACCTTAATGGTAAAAGTTTCGTGCATTGACAACCAGCGATTTACTTATAAATGTTGTTTTCAGTTGTGTGATGATACTCAGTCGAACTCGTCACTCCGCACTCTACCGGACGATGCTGTCTCCGCTAAGAAGTCGGACTCGCCTGTTCAATCAGTGGAGAATGCGGAACACACTGCTGTCAACTTAGTGACACCTTCTAATGAACCGGTATGTTCTGTTCGTACTCTGGAAAACTTGGATAGATAGTCAGAAAAAGACGAAATTCGGGTGAAGGTACTGTTTTTGACCCAAGTTTATTAGAGAGTAGGCTCTTACGGTAATTGGTGTGTGTCAATGCCACGATCTTTTCCTAAACGCTTCCCCAGACCCGATGGAAGAGTTATGCTTCCTTCCCTTTGCGGATTCAGTTTATTCATAATATCTATAACGTGGATTGCGTATTGTTCGAAAGACCAACCTTATGTTTTATAGGCGTGCGCTCTCTCTACTCCCGAGGTAGTTTTCACCGCAGCTAGTACTACGGTAGTTGCCGAGGAGTACATGCCCCGAGTGCTGGTCATTGATTCTCCCGAGGATATCTCCAGAACTCCCGACAGGTTGCCTGCACCTCTCCCACCTGTCACCAGGCCCACCGGGGACATGATGCTGACACCCACCTACCCGCATCTGACGGTTACGCCGACACTCCCACGGCCACCCTCCGCCTTCTCTGATACGACTGTGCCGGTAAGAATATTGATTTTCTGTTGTCAACTGGTACTTTGTACTTTCCGATTTGGAGGAACTACACTGTATTGTTTTGTTGGATCGGTTATAAATAACTAAAGAAATATATATATCATAAATAAAGTCATAATAATGGTGTATCGCGACAGAACCCTACCAACTTATTAAGAGAATATTATTCGTAATACTTAGAAGAGTGGTAAAACAGTATTATGTTTTCAGTACAAGCTGGAGGGTGGTCGCACCCCGTCCACCTGGCCGCTGCTTCGCTCGGATGAGATGACGATGTTGGGGGAAGGAGAGGAGGATAAGAAGAATGTGCTGACCGACGAGCAGGTGAGCTATCAGCTGTGATTTTTTTGCTATAGTAATAGGACAAACACTCAGGACATCTATTCCAGTCTTAAAATACTTACTAAACTGATGGCTTCTCTGCGTGGTCATTCCACAGTGATGTAAACGGTGACCACCATAGCCTGTCACATTTCTTGTTTGCCTAGAAATGTGAATGATTGGATTGTTTGCAGCTGGTCTCAGCGGAAGAGGCCGTGTCGCCGTCACGAAACGCCAGTCCCGACACGACGACCGGCGAGGAACCACTGGAGGAGCCGCAGCAGGTTGGTGATATGCATACACAACACATTTGAAATGATTGAAATCTGTACTGAGTACTGAATCAGTACTAGCAGTTCTCACTACTAGCGAACATACGTTTTCTAGCAATCGCTCCAACTAGTAATAAGTACTAGTGAAGACTTTTCGATGAATTTGTTCTCGTTTGCAGTTAGAGTATATGGGTTTAGTTTCAGATGAAACACACTCCTGCAGCACGACCAACCAGGGCGGAAGTCAACCACATGTGAGTCTCATCTTAATCATACTCCAGTAAAGGTGGATACATAGCTAGACATTTTCGGAAAACGGGCTTTTTCTCGAATGTCGTGAAATTCTGCCTATTTTCGAAGCAAAATAATAAAGTGTTGCATGTTCAATTCCGAAAATGAATTCCCGTGGAATCGTCACTCCTAATTAGTGTCTTATCATGTAAAGGGCGAACCAGTATGTTCGATACTTGCACTGTTAGTTGTTCGATTAGGTTAGTACTCATTAGGTGTTTGAAGACGATTATAAATGTGGGAAATGGAGTGCTGATACTCGATCCAAAAAAATATGTATTTCACTCCTGTTTTTGTATTGGACTGTTTTCAGAATCGACACAATAACTCTGTCCAGTGACGAGGATGACGACGTAAGTATTGATTTATTGATTTCCTTGAGGAAACTGAGTGAGTTCAGATAATTGTATTTCTATTTCCATTTGAATTCATGTGAAATGTCTGCATGACTACACTTGTAACTAAAATTAAACTTTGTCTGTTTACGTGTTTCATTCTGATAACGGACTTCTTTTTTGTGTATTAGTCGGATCTTACTGGTGTATGTTCAACGTTTTCTCTTTCAGATCCAAATACTGTCTGCCAGGAGCCACAGTCGAAATTGTCCCAACATGGCTCGGCGATTCGGGAAACGCCATTAGAGACAGTCGTTCCGAAGAGTTCCTCCACGGTGTATGTTGCTCATTACGTCTGTATTTGTAGTTTATCCCGCATTTTTTTTTGTAGTTTCATCCCACTGTCTTTTTTGATCCCCTGATTTTTATTCGTATTCGTTCAGTATTCAAGTTTTGTGCACGCGGATCAAACTACAATTCACGTATTGTTACTATAGATATGGTTTATAGCTGATCTCATTTGAAAACGCAAATTGTTGTTAAAAATGAAAGTAAACGGAAGTTGAAGTCAACTAAAGAAAAGTAGACTATTAGTGAAATATTATTTGTTCATGAAAACACGTTTAACGTGGTCTCTAAGTTTATTGAGAATTAGACTTCAACTTTGGACGACTTTTCGTAATTTCGGCTGTATTCATAGTTTAAACGCCGCGGAGAAGTTTCGTTATTGTTTATTAGTTTATGTATCTTTCCGCTCATTACATATAGAATACAACTTAATAGAGGCACCTTCGTGATTATTGATTTTTAGTGATAGTTATTCATTAGTTAGTTATTGATTAAATAGTAATTGTCTAGTTAGTTGCCGATTCCGGTGAACTTTGTACATAGCTATAGCTCTATTTGCCCATTTTCCTGCCGTTTCATGAGTTTTGACTCGTTTGATCATCGATTTGTATCTCATGGGATTACCACGTCGTGTTTTTTTTACGTGTTGTTATTCACATAGCATTCCTTGTTTAGTATTATATTGGTTTTATTAGAGATGTTCCTTGAAATGAAGTATTTTCAGACAATTATTGCATACACTTCATTTTTGCTGTTAGATGCAACTTGAAATATACTATTTTCGTATTAGCTGATAGCTGTTGGGTCGGAAAGGTTTAGCCAACATCTAGTTGGCAGTTCAACCGATTTGAATAATATGATTGGGCCGTTTTGTATGTGATGATGAAACTGAAAATACTAGAAGTAAATTGAATTGTCACGTAAAGTTAGCATTCTAATGAGGAATCGTGCATTTTGTCATCATTGACGTTTCTGAGTTCTGCTGTGTTAACATGTTTGACGTGATTATGCAATTGACTCGCGTTCCAATTGAAAAATCCCTATGAGGTGGAGATGTATCTTGAACGGGATATTGTTCGCGATGCGGCAAGTTTCTGCTGTGTTTCTAATACCTACAGTCTCGTAGTGAGCCTCATTCAGCAAGTGGATAAACGCGAATTAGGTCTTGTGACAACTATAGAAAGCCTGCAAATAAATTAAGGGTGTCATTTAGTTAAGAAGTGTTATTAGGGTCGAAAATAGTATGTATTATTATACATGAGATAATCGTATTGATGGTCGTCGTTGCATAGCAGACTCGACGAGACACAATAAATTCGGGACCACAGTTGAACTAGTAGTAAATTAGTAGTAGCAGTAACGGAGGAGTACCCCTGTAGTGCAATAGGGTATTCCCATAGAAAACTTGTGATATACTAGTAGTAAAAAAGGGGAGTTCGGCTGTAGTTCATCTGTCGTAACAGAATCCCTGTGTAGTTTGCAGGTCAGATAGACGCAGAATTTCTTACCCTGCTGCGTACTCATTGACCTCCATGCTCTGTCGCAAGTTCGCTAATCGCGAAAGATTAGCGCAGATTTTTCAAGTCTTATAGATACAAAATCACTTAATCGCACAATCAATTTTTGCTTTCAATCGACAACAAACTTTGAACTGAAGTATTGCATTGCGAATAAACCATTCTATGATTCTATTTTCTATTCAGGCTGTCACGTCGAAAATGAACAGCAAGTGTCAGGAGCTGGAACCGAGAGAGGTTGACGGGAAATCGATCGATACTCGGGTCAGTTATAAAGTTATAGTCTGTTACACGCACCTACTCAGAACAAGCGTCTTTGAAAAACAGTAAATTACTGTTTAAACAGCATGGCTGTCATATAAATTGATTTTCCCTCTCGTCGTCTGACGTCTCTTCGGGGCACACTATATCTCTAGATTTGCTGCAATACAGTTTGGACCAAACGCGAATTTGTAATTAACAGAGCGCGTTCCGAGAATAACCCTCTACAGTAATGATCTCGGACTTCCAGCTCTACTTTTGGTAGTTTGAGGTTTTGGAATGACTTCAACTTGTGATATTCTGTTTTCTACCTTTACCTCTTTCACTAAAACCGGAATACTTCCTAGTAAAGAGGCTGTCGCCAATAAAAACGGGTATTGGCGTGGAAAACTGTCAAACTCTCGTGAATGCGAAAATTTCTCAATTAAATTGTTCCACATGATTGAGTTGGCTCGAGTATTCATTCGTCATCGTATTTACAGAATTCAAGTGGAGAGGATGGGGTAAATTCGGACAATGGAGAGCGGAAGAATTCGGCTGAACTCTCGCCTTTCGAACTACTACCCGTTGATTTGCATAGAATGGTTTTCGAGAAGGTTTGTCTGAACAAACATTAATCATTTTGATCACCTTTATAAAGTTTATAAACGAAAAGTTACGGTCAAGCCCTGTTTTTTTTTGTAACAGCTGGCAGGATATACTTGCCCGAACGGTGATAGGAACACACGCTACATCAGGTTTTCTAGGAAAGTACCGTATACATTAGTCGAGCCTCTAAGTGTATCAGCTGACACTTCTCCTTCCCTATAATTATTGTCACATATCACTCTTTCAATAATCGTTGTTTTGATAGGGAAAAACCATCAAAATGAGTTTTTTATCACCCTTTCTCTACTTTTTTTAGTTGGATTTGCGTTCCTTCTTCACCGTGAAGCAATGTTCGAAGCAAATGTCCTCCATCTGTCAGCAAAGCGGGCACCGACCAGCCTTACATATCGGGGAAATGCAGCTCGATATTCAAAAGGAGCAGGTTATCTTTGGAATATTTTCTAAAAACAAGCTCAGATGGACCAAATTTTTCACAAACCAGGCGATTTTGGTACACATAATTTCCTAATACCATCCAAAAGTCTGAATCAACCGACCGGTGATAAGAGTGTTGGTCGGCATGTGTCTAACTGGCGGTCGGTGAAAAATATATTTATAAAACTAAATGAGTTCAGTTACTGTTTCAGTCTCGCTGGTTGTACGATCGCAGCCGGGTTGGTACAAGGGCGTTGGCGGATATTCCCCCACATTGCTTCAAAGTTCACGTGGATCGATTGATTGTGGTGAGTAGTACCTCTTCAACCGTAATCAAGCAAGAGCTCAGAACGATTAGCGCCAATTTTCTGCAATTGGCCAGCTAAAAACCGAGAGAGCCTGTAAGTCAATGAGACCGCAGACAGGCTAAGACACTCACTCTCTCGGACCCACACACTCTCTCGTCGAGGCCGCTACGGAAGTGGCTGGGAATTGTCTGAGAAAAACTGGCTCCTTTTTTGGGGAATTGCCAAAAAGTGGATATTCTTGAAGCAATACCAAGTAATTTCGAATGTTTCAATCGTAAACGGCTTAAAAAGTGTATACCGTATCTTTCTTCTTCAGGTGCTGTCCGAATCGTAGTTGTATTTTGGTCTTGATAGATGCCATAGTTTGCGAATTTTAACCAGAAAACAGCGGGATCAAACTACAAACGCAGCAAGCGGATTAGGACAACATACACCGTGTAGGCTCGGTTTGAAAAGAGCGAACCCTATAGTTATCAGACGTTCTTTGGTCGTTTTTGGACTACTTTTGTGGAAGATTTCTTCTGTAGGGCGGTCTTGCGCTTGCTGGTAGTGGGTTTGTTTCCGTTGCTGACCAGGAAATGTTCCGTGCTCGAATCGTCTCTATTAACGAAGTACAGATCCGCAGTCCGATTGTCGGAAGTGCCTGGAATTTCAACCTGTTACTAGAGGTCAGTGAATGCTAGAAAGAGGGAAATCTCGAATATTGAACTAGCAGAATGAGCGAGAGAGAGAGAGAGAGAGAGAAAGAGAGAGAGAGAGGGGACGTGTACCGGCAGAAAACTACAACAGAAAGTTACCAATTCCTTATTGTAGTTTGATCTCGATTGTGACCAAATCTGGTGCAAGTACGGTAACCTGAAAGAGAGTTTAGTGCTAGGAAACCGAAAAAAACATTCGTTATGGTCTCGTATTACCATATTCTTTCTTAATTGCAGAATTTCCGAGTTCGACAACTCTTTTTGTGTGGTCCCTTCACTGCTCCCGATTTCGACATGTTTGCGTGTCAGCCAGCTGTGCGCAAGGTGAGAAAACTATTGGTATAGATATTAGGTTATTTTATTTGAACAAAATATAATTGTGTTACTACGAATTTTGGATGGTGGTATGATTAAGTTAATGTGCTCAGTGAGAGATGTACTCAAAACCGTTTCGACCCTGATTCAAGACGGTTTTGAATCAGGGTCGAAACGGTTTTGAGTACATCTCTCACTGAGCACATTTACTTAATCATATTGGTAGAGACTTTTTCGTTCCTACTGTTACGTCTACAGTATGATCACACAAGTTTCAGTCCGTTTCAATTTGCTGAATGTTATTGGGAATGCACATTTTATTCTGATTCCCTATCACAAAGAGTGGCCAAAAAATCCGATAGAGTATAAGTTAAGTTGAATTGGAAAGCTCGAATGTCTATTGTAGGGGTTTCATTGGGAATGATATGGACTATATACTCTTGTGGCCGTATTGATTTCTTAGTTTTTTGACCTACTCAATTTCAGCTTTCATGTCTGAAACTGGTCTTCGTGAACGGTTCTGTTAGTTCGGAGAATGTTCTGGCTCTACGTGCTCCATATCTTCATCTACCAACCGTTGAAGCAGCGACTGTCAATACACTGCTGAAGGCGAGTTACTTAGAACGCGCTCTGTAAAATTCGCGTTTGGTCGGAACAGTTCAGGAAACGAACGGTTCGGCGAGACGCAGACGGTTAGAGAACAAAAGTCGATTTGCATTGCCGCCATGCTGTTCCGAACAGTAATTTACTGTTTTGCAACGACGCTTGTTCTGAGTATAGTTCGTTTCATTCCTACTGAGACCCATTGGCATCGTGCCAAGATTTCCGGAGGGGGGGGGGGGGCTATTCCTTAGAGCAGACATAAGGATTCTAGAGAATTTTTTATTCACGTACCCTTGTGATACTGGACAACCACTAACAGAGATTTGCAGTTTATTGAAAAACCGGAAAGGGGTGAAAAATAGCCTGGATGATTCATTGGCACGCTGCCAAGTCTCAGTAGGAATGACCGGAACTATATCAACTATTAATTACGACCTTTTCATACTATTTTTGTCTGCAGCAGACACATGGAGCAAAGTATAAGCACTGATTGTGTGCGATACGTACACACGATCGATGGCTATACTTTGCTCGATGTATCTGTCGCAGACTGAAACAATATGAAGGTATCCTTGAGCTTATCTTTCCTATTGGTAAAAGTGGAATGCTACATCTAGAGATAAAGAAACGTGTTGAATCAAGAAGTAGCATTCCACTACGGATTGTAGTAACAGCAAATAGGATTCGAAATTATATCTTTAAAGTATGTTTTTAGCGGCAGAATGTGGTAAACGCAATAGGGATAAGCTCCTTCAATGTACTTACACAGCTCGCTCGAGCTGACGCTTAGGCTGTCAATAGTCTATAATCTAATGTGTTTCATGCAAAATGTGGTTATTGCCTTGAAAAAGTGTTGCGCTCGAATCGGTAGTCAGATAATGGACAATGGACAATTAGGAACGTGAAGAACAGATAAGGCTATACTGTTCGGCAGTTGTACAGTTACGTGAAACGTGTTAAACACAGCAGAACTCAGAGACGTGCAATGACAAAGTGCACGATGCCTCTTTAGAATGCTAAATTTACGTGACTATTCAATTTACTTCTAGTATACGTTCTTTGTAGAAATATCATTTTATCCGATACAATTTCATACCGATTACGCTATATTTTTCAGGAATGGCAGGCTGGTCTCAGAGACATAGTTGCAGTCCAGTTCGATGCTATAGACGAAATGGCTGGATTGAACCAGGTTCGGCTGAAAGATGAATGTTTGACCGATTTGAAGTATCTCAATGATTCAGGATTGATTGAGATAGCTCGTCGCTCTGACAACGTGGTTCTATCTGTAGACTTCTCATATTTGGAGAAAGTCAGGTGTTGTATAGATATTAAGCACGATTCGTCTGACTCCGATGTATGTAGGTCTGATTCGGAAGAGAATGACTCTGAAGACTCGGATGAGTTTGAAGATTCTGATGATCAAGATGATTCTTACGATTCTGAGGATTATGAAGACTCTGATTGATGATTCTGACATCGGACGATATTGATTGCTGAGTTGTTTTAAAAGTGTTGCATGTTCTATTAGCCATATCTATTTTGATAGAACTATATAGGTTACATTGTTGTGCAGATTTTCTTTTGTTGTCATCGTTTGGCTTTGTTTCACTTTGTTGCTGTTGTTCATGTTTTGAAGTTCTGATCTCCCCTATGATGCATAAGCATGTTGTTTGTTGTTTCAGATCAATAAAATTCTAGCTCACACCCTGTCACTATTACCCACACCGAACCAATTGTCAGTTGTGCTACAATTGTGCTACTGTACATAACAAGAACATATGTTTATCCCGCGGTGAATTTATGTTAATTAAATGACACTAAATGCCTTAATTCATGAAAACTTTCTTTCTCCGCGCACCCGGAGCAGTCTCCCTGTGTTTATGAGCTGTCACTTGAAACCACGGCGGCAAGAAAAAAGTTTATCATCAGTTTTTCAAAATATTTATATTATATAATTTCATGTCGTTTTCATACTTATTTTAACAGTTCATTAAATACCTTATTTTCAGTCCGATTATTAACAGAATTCTGGGTGATTCGTGATGGAGTGCACTCTTTGTTGTCATGATTACAGTAAGTCTCATCTAATATTGATTGTTTCGTGTTTAGCAATCGTGAACGTACATTATATTGTTTTTATATTGATCCCATTATTAAAACAGGCAGACAATGTAATTTCTATCGCGCTTTTCTTGTGTATGCAGCTCGAATTCTGCTTTGCTTTGTTCGCAGATCAAAACTTCAGACCAATTTAATTTTTGCCACCTATCAACAATTTATTCGAAGATTGTTCTTCATATCGCTTTGTATGTAACCACTGGTATCATAAAAATGATTATGATAGATCGGAACCAGATTACTTATTTGACGGCTTGGTTTAAAAAAAAGGAGTTCATTATTCAGTATGGTTTGTAAATCTGGACGCTCATTTTCATTTCTAACAAAAAGAACTCAGTATTCAGTACGGTTTGTAAATCTGGACGTACGCGCGACTTACCCATTCTTATTATGTGAAAATATCTCTGAAAATTACGCCGACTCATTATTGTCAGTTTTTCGTTGTTTCTTTTCAAACCAAAAGCCAGTTTCATAAACTATACAACTGTACGTGGAGGAAATAATATCTTCTGCGAGGGTCTAGTCCTACTAGTTTTTGTGGTAACGTACGTTTTCGAATGTTTCGAAACGTTTTCGAAACGAAAAAAATTTATATTGCAGATGACGCTGAAAGGAAACCTCTTGTGGGTACATGTGGTCACACTTTTTGTGCATCGTGTGTCGGTAATCTGTCTGCTGGAACGTGTTCTACCTGTCGAGCAAGTTGCGCCTTCTCTGGATCGAGCAGTAAAACAAATTTTCTGCTCTTAGGTCGGTAATCAGCATACTCCAGTGAAATTGTCCGAAGAGATGGAGCAGTTTTGCTCCCTGATTACCGATATCGATAAGACTGATTTTAATGCACAATTATGGTTTTATTTCATTAAAGAAGGACGATTATGTGGACCAATCCCGTGTCAACAGTTCTTTTAACATTAACTGCAATTGAAAATGTATTGCAGTTTAAAAGACTGAAGCATCGCGATTGGACCACATAACCGTTCTTCTTGAAATCGGAAAAAAAACGTTATCATTGTGTTGTTATTATTTCATAATAGGGTTGTTAATCGAGTTCAAAATTTTGAGTTTTCGCTCGACTCGAAAATTTTCGGTCTCAACTCAACAACCCTAGTTCATATCCTTTCGTTCTAATTTCAAATATTATGAATGATTATCAACGTTCAAACCAAAATCAATAATTCTGAACCTCGACTTCTCTTGTTCTCAGAACGCAATTCTTTTTCATAGCGTCCATTCGAAAATTCACTGATTTCGCCGCAAAAGGAGCCTATCTAAAATTTTGTGGTTCTTCGGTTGACTTTACTGGTGTATGATGTTTGGTGTAGACGAGATGTCACACTAGGTCAAGAAGGATTAATCATTTTTTGAAGCCGCCTCAAGTAATTCGCCAGTCAGTTCTGTTCCTAACATTTTTGACCATCACATTATCAAGTCATTCAATTGATGAATGATGATTGTTCAGTGTTCACATTTCGGGTGATCTGCAGTGTGACTGCAAGTTTATTGTTTACAGAAATGATCGAGAAACTGAAAGAGCTGAAAACCTCACGCGAGCAAAAAGAAGGAGAGCTAACTGATGAGTTTAAATTTCTTCTTTTAAAAAAACTGCCAAATTAATATGATATATATGGTTAAAATAGACGTCCGAGTGGCATTAAAAGAAACAACAGATGTTTCTGTTAAAAGGGTAGATCAGACCTGTTTGTGGGCCAATTCTACAACTAACCGGGTTTTTAGGTAATCTTTTTTTCAGGTTACCTCAGTAGGTAACCTGGAAGTAACCTAAAAAACTAAAATCCGGTTACCGTTCAAACAAACGGTAACCAGGTAATCTGTTTTCATTTTAGGTTACCAACTGGTTACCCACTGAGGTAACCTGAAAAAAGTGAAAAAGAGGTGACCAAAAAAGGGTTAGGTCACCTAAAAGCCCGGTTACGTATTGAATTAACCCTGTTTGTGCTGGGCTGCTGGGAAACTGGTTGGTTCTTTTTCATAAATTATCAGTTACCGCTAACATCCATACTTTGTCTGACCCTGACATTACTTGAAAGAAGAAGAACTGCAGCTGGTATCATGTGCTTGAACTTGCACCCGTCTGTTCTTGGTCTGTCGGTGCGAAAAGTGTACAGACACCTACCAGTCAGCTGTTGCTGCGATAATAACAAAAAAATATTCGTATTAGTCACGTCTACTTACTTAACTTTGAGACAGAAACACAGAAAGTGGTAAACTCCCTCGTATTTGGAAGTAATAAATGTAGCTTTTTTTCTCAGCTCTTGTCACTACTCCGGCAAGGTAACCGAAGTAATTGTAAAGATGTTTCTAAACGAATATCTCATTCTTATCGTTTCTACAGGTGAAGTCGAAATTGGATGAGATCACGAAGGAGAAGCAGCACGTTCTGTCGGAGCTGGAGGAGAAAAAGGAGGAGAATGCCGAGCTCCAGAAGAAGGTCGACCAGAGTATTGCTGAAGAGGAGGTAAGAACTCCCTATCAACTTCTGACTTCTGTTTGAACATGAACCGGTTTGCTTCTATAAACTGCGATTGATTTCCATGTTTTCCAACAACAAGGGCCATTTTTTAGCTACTCAGCCTTACCAATATTCAATACGATGTGACTATTCTCCAAGAAGGAATTTTTTTCCAAAACCATTTCGTTGGCCAATTTTCCGAGTTTATCAGAAAAAAACCGTGTTTTTGTCTTGTCCTATCTTGTAAGCCGAGCTTACTAAAATTTGAGGCGAATCTTCAGCCAACCTCTATTTCAGCGTTTCAACGAGTCCCGCTGGACGTGTTCTGGTTGTGCAGCCGTGATTGAGCAGTCGAGGGCCAGACTCTGTCTGCAGTGCTGCGATTCGGAAGGCATTATCACCATGGACAATGGGGTGGTCAAGATACAGGATCAGGAGAAGGTACGGAGGTTTTATAGTTTGTAGTTTGGTGCGGAATAAGAAAGGGGTTATAGAATGTAGTTTACTACGGAATAAGAAAGTTTCAGAGTTTATATTTCCCTGTACGGAATAATAACGGTTCTATAGAATATGATTTACTACGGAGTGAGGAAGGTTTCATAGTTTGTATTCTAGTACGAAGTGAGAACCAACCAGTGTAGCTCGTCGTGATGAGCATATCACCTTCAAATAGTCGAATCATCTGTTTCTTGACGTCTTCCTCCACATTTAAGGTTACAGTTTCCCATTCGCGATTGACCAGGATTTTCTATCAAAATTTGATTTGAATACGCGTAGTATTAAGTTAAGATTTTAGATCTTATCTCTATATCTATTTAGGATGGTTATACTAACAAAGTAAGGTCCCCGCTCACAAGTGTGATATTTGTATAGAATAATATAACTCAAGAATCCTGTTGACCTGATTTTAGGCGGACACCAAGATTGTGTGTGCATCATGTATGCTGGATGGAGAGCACAAGGGTCACATGAGTACTGCGTATCTGGTTTGCAAGGTTGGCTTTCATTTAACTGGTTTCATTTCAAATAGAGTTATTTTCGTATCGTTCTTCATTTCGTGACACAGTACCACGGGGCAATTGTTCAGTTTTCTGATCAACTCGGTTCATTCACTATTAGTAGTTTTGTGCACGCTGCAATAGGTGCATACATCAGTAAACTGTGACTGTTCTACAGAAAGGACCACGTTTTTCGATTGAACTACGTGAAAGTTTACATTATACATAGAAATATGTTAGTTGTTGCCGATATTATCGAAAAAGAGTCCGTTTTGTGAATTCTTTAGCTTCACTTTAGTATGAGAAATGATTTATGTTATTTGCAGCTGCAACATCTGGCTGCCGCCGAATTTGGTCAGCTGATTACGGACTTCTTGACTGACAAGGATGGTTGCATGACAGACTCACTGGATGCGGCTGTCGAGGCTGCTGACAGCCTTGTAGAGGTAACTGTACATGTAGAATGCACTTGGCCCTGTTTTTACGGGGGTATTGCGCGTTGAAATCGGAAATAGTAGGGGGTTGCGTTTCAGCTGCAAGTCCCACACACTAATTTTGCGTTTTATTTAAAATTGTGCATTAAATTGTAGTTTTCTTCCATATTTCCCATGTAGGATGGGTTGCGGGAGACCACACACAAGTAAGATGTGACCATCGGGGCACGTGAGTGTGTGACAGGTAGTTGTTAACCTGTTTCAGTTAGTATATTATATGAGTAAAAATGTGAGATTTGTCTAGCACTGATTTGACAAATGTCAGAACGGTCACCCAGTCTTTCTGAAACTAACCTGTCTCAAGAAGTTAACAACTCATAGGGCCTTCTTATGCTCTAATATAGCTTTAAGAAAAGGCGAACTTGATCTAGACAAAGAAAACACCCTTATGTTCGCTTCGAGTATCCAGTGAGGCGTCGCCCAAGTCAGGTCCCTATCCTCAACATTTTGTTATGGAAACTGGTAGAAAAATTAGAATATTAGCCAGAAGGTTTCGGTTTCAGTTGTGGTACGTAGAATCAAGCTCAAAAATGCCAATGACGCAACTCTGAAGCCGAAGTCGTCTTGACTACTCGGGGTAGGAACGGTTTTCAATGGCACCACTCACTGACAGCACATAGCTCGCCTCCCTCGCCATGTCCGAACACTTTAAAATCTCAGTCTACGGTCAGATGGAGAGCAAGCATTCAAAGTGTTCGGGGATGAAAATTTCTGTTGAATAACAGTGACTGACGCTGGTCTTGCCTGGAAGACTAGAAGAATTTCGCCCAGTCTTCTTAACTGTATAGATTAATGGATATATATATATATATTTTTTTGTATTTACTTTTTTTTTGCAGAGTCTCGAGTTCATGCGCGACCATGCCAAGTCTAAAAAGTGTGTACCTGACTATCAGGAAATCCTCGAGATTTGCCGTGAGTTCGGGGATCAGTTCTCCGCTGTCAGCAAGACTTTTTCCGGCCATGTTACCGTGTTCACGGACGCTGTCAAGGTAAGCGCATTGGTCGTATTCGGCGAACTTCCTTCTTCCTTTAAAGTAGGAACAGACGGCATCGGTCCTCTAAACTGAAAATTTATTGCAGTTCAGAGGACCGAACCGTTGAGATTGGTCATTGGTCTACATAATTTTCCTTTCTTAAACGTCCTTAATTTCATATCAAAAATGAAGAATACGGTATTTGTTGAACAGGTGAACGTGTGATTCCACCGTGTGATTCACGGTATGTGTTTTAAAAAGTACCGAAAATCTCACAAACATGCTAAATACCCTTTCGTTTTCAGCGTTAATTGTGGTTTGGCTGAAGACCTATGTGGCTTCGTCTTACACAAACCACGGAACCACCTGATTCTAAAATACTTGGTTCAATTTTTGGTTCGCAAAAAACACCATTTGCAGAACTTGAATTCCGAGATGAAAAGACGTCGTCGGGAGTTTGAGACGGGAGAGGTCATTCTGGAGGAACCCGCGGGAGGAGACGCGATTGGTAGTCCTTGAACGTTAAGCTTTAAAGCAGGACGATTACGTGGACCAATCCCGTGTCAACGGTCCTTTAAACTGCAATTGAAAAATGTATTGCCGTTTAAAGGACTAGAGCGTTGGGATTGGATCACATAATCGTCCTTCTTTAATAATGTTCAGGTCAACCCCAGAAGTAACAAGCCCATAACTATATCCTTCTCATACTTCACTAATATTTCTATTACTTTTGGTATTGTTTACCGTTTGTTACTTTTGTAATTTCAATCTACCAATGTTTGTCCTGCAGTACTCATACGTACTTATACGAATCTTTTTACTGGTGGTAAGTAATCCCGGTCGTGCTTCGAGTCTTTCACCTGATCCTAATTTGCTTATTTCACGGAATCAATTTGCTCTGTGGTTCTAATTATACTAGATATTTTTGTTTCTGTTTTCTGTTCGCGTTTCATAGTTCGCATTGTTCAGTTCATCGAATACTCAAATCATTCCCTAAACTCAGTATTTACATTTTTAGGCCGGTTTTGACGGCTAGAATGTGTTGTGCCTGCGTTTTTGTTGTTTGTTAGGCTGCTGTTGTTTTGTTTCTTTTTCTATTTGGATCAGTGCAGTATGCGCGAATAAAGTTCATAACGTCTTATTTTTGACTGACAATGGTAAAGGGTCAACAAATCCTATTGATTATCCGGGCAGTTTTGTTTGTATTTTCGCCTTTGTCTCCAATGTGCCCAGATGAGAACCCTTCGGCTGATGCCCTGTTCACGATATTTCGATACCAACTGTCACGTTGGTAATATAGGAGTAATCAAATCTTGGCCAAAGTTAACCTTAACCGGCACAGGAGCGCCGGTTTCCCTGAAATTCCCCGATTTTTTCCCTGATTCTACCTCAATCGTTCCGGGATCATTTCGCGAAATGATCAGAGCGAAAAGAAGGTGAAAACCGGGAAAAATCCCGGGAATTTCCCGGTTGTCACCTTACAATTTCTCAGTAACTTCTCAGAAATTTTTCACACGTGATTGAAAAAACTAATAATATTTTTTCTTGGTAAAAGTATTTTTCGAAAATGTTATCAAAAATATATTTTCTTGAAAAATATTTTTCTAAAAAATATTTTTCAAAATATTAATAATATATGAAGAGAATAGAAGTGCATATTTCATTAGTAAAAACTTCATGAAATGAACTTCATTGTATCATCCCTATGGATATTCAGACCTCGATGTTGAGCTGATAATTTCCAAAATAACAAATCAGGGCACCCCTGGCCGCGCCGTATCTAGTACGGGTTACGCGATTGCCGCGGCGAAAGGCTTATCCATGCCCTTTTTCCGATGCTTTTCCCCGATGCTGAGTTACCCAGAAATTATCGAGAAATTGTAGGGTATTTTATCATATTTTTCCCGCACTTTTCCCTGATACTGAGTTTCCCTGAAATTTCCGAGAATTTGTAGAGTTTATACCTCCATTTCACCCTGAAAATACCTTGAACGTTCTCGAGGATTTCCCGGAAATTCCATTTCCCCGAAACACCCTAGGTTTTTCCGGGTGCCCAATTTTCCGATGGGGTTACTTGGTTAACCCTTTCCTTAACCCCTTTGTAGCCCTCTTTTACAATGTCTTTTAGGGGAAATTTGGGGTCAACAAGTGGTTAACAAAAGGGTTAACCAGGTAACCCGGTTGATGGTTAACGGCTAGGGTTAACGGAATACCGGATTAAATAAAGAATTCGCCTTCGGTTCGGGGCCTCCGTTGTTTTGTTAGTGTGATCTGGATCAACGCCATAATTCACGCATGTCAACATCGTGATAGGGTTACAAACACCATATTGGAAAAAGAAAGCTTATATTTGTGCTTGTGAACTGTTGCAGAATTTGAGGGTAGTAGATTTGTTTTGAAAGATGTTGAAGCGCTTTTAGATAATATATTAATATTCGTTCATTCACTTCGCTTCGCTTCGTTACGAGGCGGTGATCATAATACATATCACAGTTCTTTGTATCACAGATAATAACGCTCATATATTTTTGTTGCAGGATTTGAATCTTCATGATGGGTGATATGGATAGCCATAGCAGTTCACGCGAGCAGGATCATAATGAATCTGCCGGCGATCTTTCTCCATTTGAGAAACTACCTCTCGATCTACATAGAATGATCTTCAAGAGGGTATGTTTCATCTTTCATCATATTGTTTTTGAACACGAAACTCTATGAATATAATAATATCGAGAGAGCGGTGGTTTTGAGCGTAAATCAATTGCATCGTAGGAAATTGGTGCGCACGGCGAAAACCGTGGCGAAACCGTGGTAGGGGTCAGTCTCAATGTTAGTGCTGCAGGCTCTAATATAACCAGCTCTCTGCTCTTTTTCATTTACATACAGTGGCGCAGTCGGCAGCTCCCCGGGGGCGCAAACAACCTAGTATCAGTTTTGTCAAGGCGGGGTTTGGCGAGGGGCCAACTCATCTCTGATCTCCATCTCTCTCGCCTGCTGGCAAGTAATCAGCGACCGCTCGTCCCGCACTCAGAACGATTGGCGCCAATTTTCTTCGATTGGCCAGCTACAAAAGCGAGAGAGTGTGCAGGTCAATGAGGTCGCAGACATCTGAGCCTCTCTGACCTGCACACTCACTCGTTCAGCCAATAGAAAAGTGGCTGGCCAATTGACTGGGAATTGTCTGAGCATCGCGTAATTAATCGAGCCCCTTGATGTCTTTCTAGGGTAAATGACCACTTTAGTAAGAAGCAAGAGTCTCCAGAAGATAGATCGAAACGTTAAATTTTTTTTTCAAGAAACCTCTTAAGAAAAAAATTGAATTTCCTCTAAATACACCATGGATATACTCTGGATCCGTCACGAATATTCACATCAGAATACCATCGTATCACCATGTGTAGGATTTTTCAAACCGTTGTGGACACCGTACCATCGATTTTGAAAGGGGCGGGGTTTGGCGCGGGGCTAGCCAGTCTGCGTATCAATGACCTACATACTCTCTCGGCTGCTGGCAAATAATCAACGACCGCTCGCCCCGCATGCCCGCATCGCTCAATCAATCAAACCATCTGCTCTCTTTCTTGGGAAAATGGCGACTTTAGTAATCCGGGGAAAATTTTATCCTGTGACTGGCAGCAAATTTTCTGACCGTTTCTAATTGAGGAGCTCAAGTAGCAGTTTAGATACGGCGAACACTTAGATTTTCCATGGAAACATATACCAGTAAACAGTAAGGTGCTACTATTCCACAGAAAGTAACCCGTTTTCCATCAAAATACGTAAAACAAGACGTAAATTGTTGTAACTGTTCTTCTAGTTTTTCAGTTGGATGATCGGTCTTTCTTCCGTGTAAAGCAGTCTTCCAAGCAAATGGAGTACCTTTGTGAGCGAAGTGGACACCTACCTACCGTTTGTCTAGAGCAAATGGAGTTCGATGATCGTTACGGACAGGTAATTTTCTATGGCACACAGATCGTGCAACCTGTTACCCGAAGCAAATGTAATTTATCAGAGCTCGAAAACTAGTATTCGATCATGTGCGATACGTACAGTGTACACGATCGATGCATGTAGTTTCATTGGGGTATCTGTCGCAGACTGAAAAGATGTTCGACACCGGCTGCCACACACCAGTAAAATGTGACTATTTTCCAAAAAGGAAGCCGCTTTTTAATTGTAATAGTTAAAACTGCATTTTGTATGAGAAATAGGCAAGTTTTACCGATATTGTCGAAAACGGAGTCTGCATTTTGAAATGTTTTCAGCCATTCGGATAACTATACTGTGGCCGTATTCACTAAGCTCAAATAGCCGGGTAAGCTGTTTGAGCAAATTTTCGAAAGAATTTTTCTTGCTGGTTTTTTATTATTTTAGCTCGTTTTATTCACCCATTATGATTGTTTTGCCTAGCTCAGCGGAAAAAAACAATAAATTTTGAAAGGGAATAAACGTACTGTATACACTGCCATATTGAAAATTTGCTCAAATAGCTTATCCGGCTATTTGAGCTTAGTGACATAGGAAATCTGGGACTACAGGTAAACTCGTAGTAAACTAGTAGTAGTAGTAAAGGATGAGTACTCTCGTAGTAGAGTAGGGGTATCCTGGTAGAAAACTAGTAGTAAATACGGACGTCAAATAAAAAAATGCGTTTTGGCAGTCTGAAACTAGTCTTTTTACGTTACATTATCTCCACAGAATTTAAATCACACTGATTTGTAGGCATTATGAGCACGTAGACAGTTGGTAGTAACTCACTCGTAGGCTAGTAGTAACTTAGTAACAAGTAGTAACAAGCTAGTAGAAACCTGTAGTACGCTAACTAGGCAGGAAAGTTCTGAACATTCATAATATGGGAAAATTTCTATCGAATTACTGCTACTGTAGAACGGGCTTAAGTATAAGGTTCTTTGTTGGGGCTCGTGGCGCATTCACGTTATTCCATAGTGAGCGCTGAACAGTGGAGCGCGCCTGTAATCGTATACGATTGTTGCGCGCCTTCAGACATCAGCAGCGTGGCGCAGTGGTAAGTGTCTCGCTTCAGAAGCGAGACCTCGATAGTTCGAGTCCCGTATGGTGCCAAACGTAGTAAACAGCAGAATAATGCAATAGAGGGTATAACATAGAGGGTAACTACTTATAGAAGATATATGATCCTAAAAAAATATTATTTGTTTTATTTTATTTTTCAAAATTGACTTTTACCACAGATAAAGTAGTAGCTGACTACCATCTCACTAGTAGTTAGGTAGGAGTAGAACTATAGTTTAACTCCTCTCCTACGCCTACATTACTACAAGAAAACTAGTAGTTTACTAGTAGTAGAATAGGGGTGTGGTAGGAGTTCACTAGTACTCGATTCAAGGGTTGTACTCGATGGGGAGGTTCTTTCTGCGGACCATTCCGTCTCCCTGGAACCATTCCCTGCGGAACTGCGTGGCAGCTCCATCGGGGGTGTTGGTCAACTCGATGGTGATACGGTCGTTGTTGGTGTCCTCCTGTCCGTAGGCGAAGGCGTCGCATGACACAGCCATAGAGATGGCCTCCTTGGGGTCGAGAACTCCGCTTCCAGGGTCAACACGAAGACGCTTCATGTTGGTCGTCTTGATGGCCCATCCGATACGGCGAGCAGAAGTGTTGGTGATCTTGATGTGGTAGGTGTGCTTGTCATCGTAGGGGGCGTTGAAGACGATCTTCGTGCCAGGCTGGGTGTTGATATCTCCGGGAGGGACAGATTGGGCCATTGCTGCTGCGATGTGACGTTTACTTGTCGTTATAGAATCACTGTGGAATACGGCCACTGGAGTTATCCGGTTGCATACTAGTGCAATGAGAAGAGGTCGTGTCCGTCCGCCAAATGTCCGAGGCGAAGAGATATTGAGAATGTGCAGAGACAATAATACCTGGGTGGCCGTAAAGGAACACTATATTGCAACAATACAACGTGAATGAATATATCTTGAATTACTGTAATTTCAGGCTAAATGGCCCTCTGTCGTTAAGAGAGGAAGCAGATTTCACCATTTCGATATTTTCGAGATTCCTGCGCACTCTTACCAAATTCACGCAGATCGATTACATGTGGTGAGCATAGGATTCAGTCGCATGATAGTTTTACAAAACTTTTTCAGTGAACGCGGCACTAAGGAGTTGATTATTTACCCATAACTGCACCAATCAGGGTGTCGATTATCGAAAATATTTGCATATTTAACAAACGTATCACTTCATGTAACTTTGTCCTAGTATAATCTCAGCTCATTTCAGAGTTTTGGTGAAAAATCAGTCCGTTTAAAGGTGTCCTGACAGGAACCTAATCTCGTGCCTTGCGCTCCACGGTTAATTCCGTCGCTCCAATGCAAATATGCCACAAAAACTAATTAATTGATATTTTCTTTATGATTTACTCATGAATCATTAGCGGAAATTCGAAAATTTTACTTTTGGAGCGCATTCGCGTTGGAGCGAATGAATTAGCCGTGGAGCGCGAGATTTGGTTCCTGTCAGGCCATCTTCAAATAACTTTATTGGTGTATGTTCACAGAGTTATACTCCCAAAACGTGCACACTAATCGACAATTGAACAATTGATAGAACACCTTGGGAAACCCAGCAGTAGTGTCAATATATGAATGCGTTTAACAAATATTATAAGTATCTTTTTAGGGAGGCTGGTATCCGCGGGCGGCTGCACGGGACGCGCTTCGTGCAAGAAATGTCTCTGTGAAGACTGTATTTCTGAGCCGCGAACGGGCTTGGAGTGCCACACCCATGGATTTCAACCAGTTACTAGATGTGAGTGGATTCACGGCCCGTTTTTCGATTGAAATGAAATATACTCCGTTTTTGTATTAACAATAGACAGCGTTTCGATACAAGCTGAGAGCAATCCCTTTTTTGAATTTTTTGAATTCTCACTGCTTAACTACAGATTGTTCAACAGCTTTTTTTTACAAAAATCTCTCTCTAGGTTTTTTCTTTCATAAAAAGCATCTGCTTAGACATGTGATCCAACCGGCCGCCGGCGAAAATCTGCCGGGCCGCCGACCAAACGCCGACCGGCCGCCGACCCCCTTTGGGAAGGTTTTGGGACCGTCGGATTTTGCTGCTTTCGTCGGCGGCCCGTCAGATTTTTAGACATCCCCATCCATCCAAATCCACTATATATTGATTTTTCAACCAATGCGATCAAAATTCTTTCGTAGTAGGAAATTAAGAAAACTTTCTTTTCATATAGGTTTATTCAAACTATCACAATGCATTGAATATGTATATAGAATATATCTCTTCTTTTTTTCTCGAACTTTCTTCTCGTCGGATCGGGTAGTTTTTGTTCATGCGACGTCATCTGAAATAGAGAATGGAATCATCGGAAATCGTGCTTCCCGGAAAACCCCCTGAATTTTCGGGGAAATCACTTTTCGGGGAGCGAACGGAGAAAAATCGGGTAAGAAGTGAGGAACGAACCCCGAGAGCTTGAGGATTTTCGGGAAAAGGTGCGGAAACGGCCTGAAAAACCCCTGAATTTGCGGGGAATTCACGTTTCGGGGAGGGATCGGGGGATGTTCGGGGAGAAAGTGAGGAATAAACCCCAAAACCCAACGCGCGAGGTAACAGCCAGTATGTAAGCTTCTAGTTCACCCGCCCTGTCACAAGCGCCCATGGCGCAGTGGCAGCGTTGCCGCCTGGAACGCCGACCCCCAAGGGTTCGATTCCCGGGAGAACCAAAATAAGTGAAAATTTCAGAGTAAACTGATGGTACTGATTCAAATAGATATCACATAGTAATTCAAATGTATATATTCATAAAACGGTAGATCATTAAGTTTTTGAGAGGTCCTATTCGTAATTCGTTCGGTGAAATTTCAGGGTTTTTTCCCCGTTCCTCCAGCCATTTTTCAGGCTTCTTCCCCCTTTAATTCGGGGAACGATTCATAAATCGTTCCCCGAACGAACGGGGGGCGAACCCCGAAAATTCCCCGAAAAATATTCTCCTGTGATTATTTCAAAAAACATTGGAAAGTAGTTTATAATATGCTGTGTTTTCTTAATATGAATCTAGGCTTTCTCATATCATATAAAACACATAGAAGTTCAACCTGAACACACGCTACGTCCTACGTTTCTATAGCGGTCATTATGTTTACTGACTAATCGTTCTGAAATTTTTTGAGTAAACATGATGAATTTAGTCAGTAAATAGAATTTTCCTCTCTCACACTTCACCAATTGTTCTGCATATTTAAATTCCCTTTTGCTCTGGCACAGCTAAGATGAATAACACTAGAAGTTTATCAATATAATTCGATCGAAAAGATACTTACCTCTCCAGATATCATCCTTTCCATTCTTCCTAAATCGAATCAGATTGATCTCCTCTCCATGCGAAGGTGTCAGAAGTTGGTATAGCGTATAGATACTCTGCAAAGTAACTATTAGTTTGACGAAACTAATACCCTCATTTATATCCTGAAAACGCTTCAAATATCTATATTCTCTTTAACCTTCTGAGAAATAAAGTAGTTATGATTTAACCCATTCCCAAATTACCATATCTGATGCTGATGTTCTCTTTACTTTGAAGAACATCGGAAAATTGGGCACCCGGAAAAACCTAGGGTGTTTCGGGGAAATGGAATTTCCGGGAAATCCCCGAGAACGTTCAAGGTATTTTCAGGGTGAAATGGAGGTATAAACTCTACAAATTCTCGGAAATTTCAGGGAAACTCAGTATCAGGGAAAAGTGCGGGAAAAATATGATAAAATACCCTAAAAATTCTCGATAATTTCAGGGTAACTCAGCATCGGGGAAAAGCGTCGGAAAAAGAGCATGAATAAGCCTTTCGCCGCGGCAATCGCGTAACCCGTACTAGATACGGCGCGGCCAGGGGTGCCGTGATTTGATATTTTGGAAATTATCAGCTCAACAGCGAGGTCTGAATATCGATAGGGATGATACAATGAAGTTCATTTCATGAAGTTTTTACTTATGAAATATGCACTTCTATTCTCTTCATATATTATTAATAATTTGAAAAATATTTTTTAGAAAAATATTTTTCAAGAAAATATATTTTTGATAACATTTTCGAAAAATACTTTTACCAAGAAAAATATCTTATTAGTTTTTTCAATCACGTGTGAAAAATTTCTGAGAAGTTACTGAGAAATTGTAAGGTGACAACCGGGAAATTCCTGGGATTTTTCCCTGTTTTCACCTTCTTTTCGCTCTGATCATTTCGCGAAATGATCCCGGAACGATTGAGGTAGAATCAGGGAAAAAATCGGGGAATTTCAGAGAAACCGGCGCTCCTGTGAATGTAGGAGTCAATTGCAAGACATAGTGGATATAACTCACTGATAACATGGTACATATCTGTTGTTCTTGACGAAATCAGAATAGGAAGATATCAGCGATACTGAAAATTAGTATGTAATGAAGGAATGAACAGTGAATTGAACAACAGTTAGAGAGTCGAGAGAGAGTGAGATAGTGAAGAGATGTAGAGAGGGGGAGGTTGTAGAACAATTCGAATCGTTTGGTTCATCACGGAGAAATGGAACCTCATTACTGTGTCAAAGTCACTATTCAAGAGAATCAAATTTAGCAGAAACGTTATAAGCTCACCATTAATGTTAACTAGTATCGTACGTCATCGTCAACCTTGTGAATTAGACGAAAACTGATGGAAAAACGTATGAAAATGAACTGAACCATCACCATCGTGACTTGTACTGAGTGACAAATTGTGGTCAAGTTGCTCGATCAATGTAACATGGTTGTCGGCGCGCGTTGATGTGTGCCGTAAACAACTTTCGGACGGTACGCCGCCGAAAAACGGACGCTCTCATGCCTGATTTCAAGAAACGGCCGGGCCGCCGACAATTTTTTTGGCGGCGGCCCGTCGAATTTTCATTTTTTCAGCGGCGGCCCGTTAGCTCTCGTGCCTGAGATGGTAGTTGATAGAATAGGACTGTCCGATTAAAATAAAATAGATCAGCTACATTTAGCTGATATTTTTACGACGTTTGTCTTTTTTTCTCATAATTTGTAGATATACATCGGAAAATTGGGCACCCGGAAAAATCTAGGGTGTTTCGGGGAAATGGAATTTCCGGGAAATCCCCGAGAACGTTCAAGGTATTTTCAGGGTGAAATGGAGGTATAAACTCTACAAATTCTCGGAAATTTCAGGGCAACTCAGTATCAGGGAAAAGTGCGGGAAAAATACGATAAAATACCCTACAAATTCTCGATAATTTCAGGGAAATGCGTTTTCAGGGAAATTTCGGGGTGGTTACCCTGAGACGTTCTCATGTTTTCAAGTATGTTTCAGGGAAAAAACTCGGTGGGAACTCTGAAATTTCCCTGAAAATGCAAATAGATCAAAATATAGGTGAAAGTGGTCGAAATCAATAATGTGCTTATTACTCATCATTTGAGGCTTAAAATAAAAACTTTGATTCACATTTTATGGCGTTATAAAGCTGCTAAGCCTGAACCAGCCTTTCGCCGCGGCAATCGCGTAACCCGTACTAGATACGGCGCGGCCAGGGGTGCCGTGATTTGATATTTTGGAAATTATCAGCTCAACATCGAGGTCTGAATATCGATAGGGATGATACAATGAAGTTCATTTCATGAGGTTTTTACTAATGAAATATGCACTTCTATTCTCTTCGTATTTTTCTGAAAAAAATATTTTTTTTAGAAAAATATTATTCAAGAAAATATTTTTTTGATAATATTTTCGGAAAATACTTTTACCAAGAAAAATATCTTATTAATTTTTATTCAATCACGTGTGAAAAATTTCTGAGAAGTTACTGAGAAATTGTAAGGTGACAACCGGGAAATTCCCGGGATTTTTCCCTGTTTTCACCTTCTTTTCGCTCTGATCATTTCGCGAAATGATCCCGGAACGATTGAGGTAGCATCAGGGAAAAAATCGGGGAATTTCAGGGAAACCGGCGCTCCTGTGTAGTACAATCGAAGTTATTGGCTAGCGGGTTCTCCTGATGACGCTCGACCGCTAGCCAATGTAGTTTCGTAGAGAGTCGGAACCGAAACGAACTGCATTTGTTGTTGAATATTTTGAACTTTTTCATATAACAGTAATTAAGATTCTCACCTATTTTGAAGTTAAGCGTTTAAAATATGAACAGTGATTTAACATGAGCCATTACGTAGTATATTCTTCTATTGATCTCTATCTCGCTATATATATATATATATATATATGATCTCTATCTCGCTATATATATATATATATATATATGATCTCTATCTCGCTATATATATAAGACGCTGCAATCTAAAAAAATTTCAAAATCGAGTTTATTCCGAGAAAACAGGACAATATGGGAAGAGAAAATAAACGTCTTCCATTTGTCAAGAAAAATTAATTATTTGGGGTGTTTTCTGGATGATAAACTGTTCCCAAAATTTGTTGTATGTGGACGAAAGAAAGATTATTTGCATATGGTAATGTCCCAAAAGCAACGCATTTTGTTACTTATAGGAGAGATGTGTAGTTAGCCAAGGAGCACACAATTTCAATTATTTATTTTTTGGGAGCACACAATTTCAATCATTTATTTTTTGGGAGCACACAATTTCAATCATTTAATTTTTGGGAGCACAAAATTTCAATCATTTATTTTTTGGGAGCACACATTTTCAATCATTTATTTTTTGGGAACACACAATTTCAATCATTTATTTTTTGGAAACACACAATTTCTATTGTTCTTGCATATATTCATACACTCAATGAACGTTAACAAACACGTTCACAACGTTCCAACAACGTTCACAGCACTCACCGTTCCCGTACATTTCAAGGTTTATGCGAGCATCCGCCTAACATCCTCCCTATTTTATACTGTGTAGAATGGAATATTCAGGAAAAACTCATTTTGTTCCCATTTTCCACGTTTTTTTCGAATTCGGAGCCTGTGGACCTGTAGTTTCCAAATCTACTTAATTGAGTCAAATCCGACTGAACTTCCGATAGAATTCCGTGGTCGATACTTTGTACAATCGGAAAAGCAGTGACTCATTCCGATCTTTCAAACACTCGAGAATAATCCCGGTACATTCTTTCGAAAATAGAAAACATTCCATGACAAAGAAGTTCGAACGGCAAAAACTTCGAGTTCGGTAAAACCCACGACAATACGTCTAATTTTCCGAGTTTTTACAATCTAAATAATATTTCAAGAGTTTCTGTTCAAGACGTTGCCAATTGAACTATTCATAGAGAAGTCTCAGATGATAAAAGACTGATAGAAGTGAGTGGCGAAATGTTATTTATGTCATTTTTCTGTACCACTGATGGTTACTTATATTTCAGTAACCCAAATTCACTTCAACTATCACTTCGACTAAAAATTACGATTAGTAAACATAAAGTATAGAAATGAATCATGATTGTGAATTTGCTTAAAATCTGCAGGTTGAAAATGGTGAATTTCATTACTTTCTTGAGAATGGTGAATTTCATTACTTTCCAATCAGAATGCAAGTACACAGTTTAATATATAAGTTATGTTTTAATTCTGTTATGAATACACACTATCTAACCTTTACTCTGATAACCTTTCACTCAAAACGTTTGGAATCAGTAAGTGTCAAATTCTGCAGTCTGTGGCGATAACATGTTAACTTTTTCTCTCGTCGTCCACGCGCTCTCCCGCATTCGCACACTCTCTCATTATCTCTATACGCATTGGCTCCGCCCACTCTCTCGCATCCAGACAGTATCAGACAGCCGAACTCCCCCATATATGACGGCGAGATTTATTTGGACTTGGTGAAAACTGTTGATGAGAGTCCTTTTAACAAAAGTGAACGAATATACAAGTTTCAAATATGATAGGTTTTCACATAAGAATTCATCACCAAAGGATGTATTTATATTGAAGAAGAAGCCGTCCAGAGATAATAGAGAAACCGGCAAGTTTATCAGTATTCTGCATTCGCATTTCTTAGAAACAATCGCGTCTTTCATATGGCGAGAACGTGGGGAAAGTTTCACGTAAACTATGAAAGATTTTTTGAACATTGTAGTTGTAACTCAAAGTTTTTGCCTTTCAACTGTTCTCGTTACCGGAATTCAGCACTGGTCATTTCATCGACTCCGCACAAACTGATGCTTTTGTTCGTTTTCGGACTTTTCCTCGAACGAATTTATTCTTCAGTGTCCTCCTAGACAAAACAGTTTGCACGGATTTCGAAAAACAAATATTTGAAAACCGAATATTCCAAAAAATAAATGATTGAAGTTATGTTTTCAAAAAATAAATGATTGAAATTATGTGTTCCCAAAAAATAAATGATTGAAATTGTGTGCTCCCAAAAAATAAATGATTGAAATGTTGTGCTCCCAAAAAATAAATGATTGAAATTGTGGGCTCCCATAAAATAAATGATTGAAATTGTGTGCTATATAAATGTATCTTTTGGGCGATTGCACTCCTATACTGTGCTGTCGCTCAAGGAATTTGACCAGTTCTATTTCTAAACTTTTCACAAGATAGCAAAATATTTCATGTACAAGAATTCACAAAACTGGTTGAATTTCTCTGTTATCGAAATAATTTGGGAGTTTTTCGAGACGTTCGGTTGCTTCCCAATTTGTCCTGTTTTTTCGGAATAAACTCGATTTTGGAAAAAATTTAGATTGCAGCGTCTTATATGTAAAAATTTTTCTGGTCAGCAATGTGTGTAGCCAAAACTGCGTTCCTCGTTGTTTCGACACAACTTACTTAAACGGTAACCTGAAAATGTATAATAAGAAAGAAAAAACTGTTGCTGTAGGCTCGTGCATTCATAATTGTTTGGGATAACCGTGGTTTTCAGGATTTCCGTGTGAAAGAACTCCATTTTTGTGGTACCACCAATTTTCCGAATCTTGACAGTTTCGTTTGTCAGCCGGCTGTGCGAAAGGTAAGAAGACAGCTATTTACTGTTTTCGAATTCCGTTTGGAAAATTTACTCTAATGCCTTAGGAACTTGTAGCCTACAGTTAAAACACTGGTAGAACGGTAGTAATCGTTAAACTGTGCATGCGGTAACGCAACCAGTTGTGATACATCTACTGATGAGAGCAGCCCATTCGGCATATGGGTCGATAATTGCTCGAAATTCCTAGGTGACTAAGGTTTGTAATAGGCAAACTACTAGGTTTGCATAGACAAACTCATAATTTCATTCCTATAGGTACTCGACTACATTTGGACTGTTTGTTTTTTGCTTTGTTTTTATAACTTGTGTGGCATCTAGACTAATGCTCAAAACATTACTTGTAACTGTGTCTGCAGTAACAGACTAGTATTGTGATAATTTGATTCAATAATTGCATGTATTTTTATAAATTTGATTAATGGACCTTAGATATCAATAATAGTTTCTTGTGAGAACTGTCCATAGGTATAAGGTAAAATATTCTCTTTTGAAACTTGAATACTATTGGCCTTAAATTTCAGTGGCGTTTGAAAATAATACCTCAGAGAATACCCTATAGACCTGACCTGGAGTCGTATTCAGGTAATTCATGTAAGTCGATCCCAATCCCAATCTGCGTCTTGTCACACAAACGCATATTTCCTGGGCAACCAGAATAAGTCATTCAAAACTAAAAGTCATTGAAGTAAAAGTCATTAAGTACAAAAACAGTTGAGAATCAGAAATAAAGTTTTCAAAAATTTTCGTATTTTTCAAATCCTGACTAAAAGTGAATTAATGACTTTTACTTTTGAATGACTTTTACTTTAATGACTTTTAATTTCGAATGACTTTTTCCAGGTACCTATTTCCTGCTATAACTCTAACATCCGACATCCCACCGGTGATAAAGGTTTCGGGAGGTTCTGACGTAGTATATGTACTGAGTACTCTCATCATTTGACTTTTGGGTAATTTCCTTATTTGCAGCTTTCGTGTCTGCACATCACTGCTGCACACAATGACGTTTTAATCAGTCCGGAGAATGTTCTGGCTCTACGAGTTCCCGATCTATATCTAAAATTGGTGAACGTCGAAGCAATGACTGTCAATTCGTATCTCAAGGTAGTTTTGGGTGACTGTCTAGCTAGAATGATTGATAGAATTTATTTTTTCAAATTGGTGTTGAATTTGTTCCATTTAGATTCGAACGAAGCTAGCATTATGTCTTCTGAAGTGGTTTAATCGTTTAATCGAGAACAACGTCTCACTGGAATTGTATTGCAACCGTTGTAACGCTGCTATCATCAATGTGCTCAGTTTTAAAAGTCGTTGTAACCCATGAATCAAGACTATTTCGAGCGCGAGGCTGTCAGATTTGAGATTTAAGTGCAATTCTAGGCCATCATCATCACAGTACATCCAAAAGTTTCGTGATAGTCTGCAGTCTGTACTGCTATTTTGGTCGACTATTGAATCATTTATCTTTGTTGAGGTGTTATCCGAATGTCAGATCCCACCATAATTCTTTTTTAAAAATGTCGTCGCTCGTACATCTCGTAGGGATACGAGACTTGCGAAATAGTATACAAACCGAGATACGCATGATGTGATTAAGTTATCACATATTCATAATCAGATTCTAATCTATCTTTGTTTTCAGGAATGGCAGGAGGGTGGACGGGAAATACGAAGTGTCAGATTCGGTGTTGTTACACCCGATACTTCTAACGGTTCGGCACAGACCAGAGATCAATGTCTTATTGATTTGGATCACGTCACTGAGGACGGTTCGCAGTCGAATGCTTTTGAAGTGTCTCGTGCCAGTGATCACCTGACTCTAAGGGTGAGGTTTGAGTTGTCTCTCCTTGAATGTTTGTGTATTATTTCACTCACGTAAATGTTCATTACCTACACCAGCAAAGTTGTCCGAGTAGGCACCAAAAACTGACTACTTTTCAACAGAAAACGAGCAAAAAGAGATTGACATCCCTAAATGTTTTCTTCTAGTGTTTCTGGCCGATCACCACTCGTGTTCTAGTTGAATTTTCGTTACGGTCATATTTCGAGATTAGGCTGATGGTCGTGATTTTTTGCCTGTTGTCGACTTTGATATCAATTATTTGTGGTGGTTCTTCTGTATGCATTATTGTGTTCAATGAGAGGAGTCATAATCTAATAAATTTTATAATAATCAAATATGTCGTGTATGTGAACACTTATTGTGCATGGTTTTCCATGGTTGCCCTTGTCTTTTTTATACAAAAACTCGTGTATATTTTCGGTATTGACTCAGCCTGCTTTTTGAAAATTTACGAGCTGCCAGTTTTCAAACTGCTGCGCGTAAAAATTCGCGTTTGTAGGCACTGTAGGCAGGCAAGTAACCTTTTCCCAATTATCAAGTTAACCACTTCGGCGCTCGCTTTAATAACGTACTTCTTAAAAAATACACGTCCAGGTGTTGAACAAGTCGGTTTTCAACCAAGTTCCCTGTTCAAACGGCCCGGATTCGATAATTTATTTGCCTGTTTCACGCGGCGCAATATTATTTATCGGATCGCGACCGTGACTGGTATAGAGTGTAACCAATTCTGAGTTGTAGTCTGACTGTCTGATCTGCAGAAATTTGTGAATGGCAACTGAAAGACTGAGAGAACAAGCTACAAACACAACAGATGGGGGAATTTCGTATCATTTGAACCTGGCCACCCTGAACGAACTCATAGTTAGACTTTTTAATCCCCCATATAGTTTTTTACCATTTGTAATTTCTGATTGGCGATGCGATTGACAAAACAGCACAGTAACCGACAGCAAGAGTAACCGAATTATGTGGAAAGTAAAGTAATTAATAACTATGTAATAGGTTGCTGCTCTGTTAGTTTTGTTAAAGTGTGTGTACCAATTAAGATACACACGACTGACTGAATGTTGGCGTCACAATACTTTTGGTGGCACCCCGCAGTTAACCACTTAACTTCTTTATTTCATAGAAATATAGTATCGAGTATTGTATCAATTGCATTTTCAGGGTATCTTTTTGGTTTCGCCCAGCAGTGTTCTGCGGGATCCCGGCACAAGATGGAATGCTCTATTTGTACGAATAGTTACGGTGCGTTATTAATTTTCGGGATTTCTCGCCTATTCAGATTATGTTTTGTCGTTTTTTTTCCTGTCAAAGTAGGTCAAACTTTATGTTTTTTCATCGAAAATAGTTCAATTTCGCCGAATTGGGTCTGGAGGGATCTCGTCTTCGGATTTTCATCGCTACTAGTAGTATACTTGAATAATTTTACTCGAGTTTAATTGTGATGATCTTTCCAGATGCCGTTGGCCGGAGACCGCTGGTCGGCACGTGTGGTCACACGTTCTGTTCCACGTGTATCGCTAGTTTCCGTCGGAATCGGAACTGCTTCAACTGCAGGGAGCGTGGCGCGTTCGAGAGACAGACGATCAACTTCGCGCTCATGGGTGGGTTATCAGCATACACCAGTAAGGTCCGACTATTCGACAGAAAGGTGTCCATTTTTAGGTATAAACGCGTGAGAATGAATGCCACTGCATCAAAAAATGGACAAATTCTCTAGTTTTTGAAGAAAAGTAGCCCGTTTTTTTCAATGTTTGTTTTTACTGTTCGGACAATTTTACTGGGGTATGGTTATCAGTTCAGTTAGAGATGAAACTTAGGGCGAGAAAACACTTTGAACGTAAATAAACATTTACGGTTGTAGTTTTTGATTGGACCTAAGTTTTGATTGAGTAATCTCAACATCACTGGTATTCGCAACAATCAGTGTGTGGTTAATTGGTTAAATGCATCACGCATCATTAATGGGCAAAGTTCTCAGATATTGGCGAAATGAAGCTCACTTTTCTGGCTCTCCCGGACAGTTTTGCTGGAGCATGTGAATAATTGCCACCCTTACAAAACTGTGATTTTCACCTTTCCTTGTGGTACTATGTGTCGAGTGCATGTATGGGTTGATTAGGCATTGTTATATATTAATATATATTCAAATTCGTTGCAGAGTTGATAGATCCCAATGCGGTGCTGGTCGTGGAAGCAGCTGAAGGAGAAGCGGATCGAGTGCAGGTAATGAGCTAACTCTTTTCGTGTTGCTTACAGAAGTTAGGTTTTCCCAAATAGTATAGGTTTATTCGCGATACAACACGTGAATACACGTGAATTCAGTGAATTGCAACATTGTGGGATGTGACATTATAACTGGACCACATGTCTCGTTAAGTCTCATGTTTACAGATGCTATTGGGTATTGCGTTCCTATTAGGTACATACTATTTTGGCCATTATTAAAGGGGACGAGGATGGACAAAATTATTAAGGGTAAGATCATAATTATAAGTACTGACACCACTACAGTCCCTACTCACGTGAAAAGTCAAAGGAATATTAGGCCCTGAAGGGGAGATTTTGGGTGATAGAGTAAGCGCGGGCGCAAAAGGGCCGCGAATCTGGTAACGACCACGCTTTGATCGATTTTGAATACAATTGTGTTGCAATACTATAGATTTTCTTTCATTTTCCGAGTGAGTACGCTAGGGTGAGCAGGAAAAAAACTAAATCTAGTATTTGAGACAAAACATGTCATTCTACGGGGCCGTATTAGGCCCGAATAGGGTGATTCCGGCTACCAAAATGACGGACCCAAAAAGAACCTTTTAGGCCCTTGACTTTTCACCTATGCTGTAATACCATATATAAACTGGTTTAGTTAGCAATGTGAGCCGCAGAACCAACACATGTCTCATTGAACATAATAATAATAATAATAATATAATATAATTATTATAAATCTATTGTCACACCCTCGTCCCCTTTTCTCTTCCCCGACCATTTTCGGTTCAATTCGATTGAATAGATCGGTTGCCCCCAAGAATACTTGTTTCCAGCCGAACTTAGCCTTGTAAACTGCCACCGTCTTAGTTAGAATATTAATCTCAGAAGGCCTGTTGTTCTAGGAAAGGCATAGGAATGGCTATGCAAATTCAATAAGAACGGGCTTTTACGCTAATTTCGGGGAAGTTTGTCTGTTTTTGAAGCGAAGTTGTGGAATTTCACGTATTTAAATGGAAAAGCGTCTCATCTTGCTGATGTAATGATATAGTAGTCGGAGAAGGAGTTTGTTTTTATGTTAGCATGGATGAGTTTTGTTACCAGCGCATGCGATCTGCCAGATATAGTAATAGGTGGTAAAGTAAAAGTAAAGTGCATCTCGGCCTCGGCCCTATATTAGATAGATAAGTTCATTTGCGATTTACCACGTGACTCTCCACAGATGTGGCACTCAAATTGGAGAAAAAAATGGGATGATGAAAAAGAGCAGATAGGTATATATCAGATATATTGTATCTTTCCAGACATTGTTGGGGATGAGAAGAGAAGTCTCGCCTTCATCGGATGGCTCTGATAGTACTCTACCGCGTGGATCTGGTATGGAATGGTTATATGACGCGGAGGTTGGTGAATTGCCTTGAAGCAGGACGATCATGTGGACCAATCCCGTGTCATCGGTCCTTTAAACTGGAATTGAAAAATGTATTGGCGTTTAAAGAACTGAAGCGTTGCGATTGGACCACATAATCGTCCTTCTGTAATAATAATAATAATAATAATAATAATCGTTTACGGCAACTATTGCAGCCGTGTGCTAGTTTATTGAGAGAAGTGAAAACAGGACGTATCTGATTTCCTTCTCCTATCTCACTGAGGATGCCTGGGGCTAATTCTTTATTTAACCCGGTATTTCGTTAACCCTAGCCGTTAACCATTAACCGGGTTACCTGGTTAAACCTTTTGTTAACCACTTGGTAACCCTAAATTTGCCCCAAAAGACATTGTAAAAGAGGGTTAACAATTGGTTAACAAAAGGGTTGACCAGGTAACCCGGTTAAGGTTACCTGGTAGGGTTAACGAAATACCGGGTTCCTTGTGGAATTGGCCGCCTCAAGGTTAAGGTATCTTGATTTAAGTAGTTACGTCTAGGGTAGAGGCGAAACGTATCGCTTTCTATACAGTTTTTCTCTCCTATTCACATATTCTCCTAGTGGTTCGTCTTGTTGGTTGAATGGAAGGGGAACTATAGTTTGTTACGCGCACTTATAACCCTCTACAGTAATCTGCTCATACTTCCAGGACTGAGTTTGGTATATGGGCGGTTTTCGATTTTCTTCAAATTTTGGTAGTGTCTTCTTTTTGCATCTTTACAACTACAAACTCTAAAAATTTGAAACCAATATATCTTTTCTAGTCGAAACTGTTTTGTTCTGAATTACAGGTGGAACGGGATAGATACCTCAGAAGGAGGGAAGAAATGGTAGCCCAGGATAGGGTTAGTTTGTTTTCATGGTGATTGATTCGCATTTTTTGCAGTTACTAATTGATTTCCCAAAACTCGAAAACTTGAAATTTCCCAAAACTCGAATTTTTGAACTCGATGAACAACCCTAGCTGGATAAGTATCTTTCGATCTAATAATAATATTGTTGGTTTTGTGTGCTGAACCGAACTCGAGGTGATATTGATGATTCATTTGAGTGGTTACTTTCGGCGGATTCGGATTCGAAACCAACCATATACATGCCCAGGCAGGGACATGGAGATTATAATAATACTAATCTGAAAAATGATCATTTCCGGTAGTGAAGTTGAGCTTTCCAGGCTCTGTCCGCGATAAGAGAAGAAGTCTCACCTTCATCGGATAACTCTGATAGTAGTCTACCCCCCTCTCCACAGTACTCACCGAATGCCGCTTCACCCATTTCAAGTGCTCCGAGTGTTTCAAGTGGATCCGCTATGGAATGGGCGGCATTATATGACGTGGTTAGTGGATTGCCTTAAAAGGACGATTGATCATGTGGACCAATCCCGTGTCATCGGTCCTTTAAACTGCAATCGAAAAATGTATTGCAGTTCAAAGGACTGAAGCGTTGGGATTGGACCACAACAATAAGTCTTTCACGCCAACTATTGCAGCCGTGTACCATTCGGTTGAGAGAAGTAAAATTAATACACAAATTGCATTGCTCTAGTCTTTTTCATTCCTACTGAGACTCCTACAGTAGGATTTCGAAACTTCCAAGTCGTTTTGCTCACGTACTTTTAATCGGAGAAGTTGAGGATTTTTGTACCTCATGCTCCTTTTCACGTAGAGTAAATATACGAGAGCATTTTCCATGAACTAAACTATCAGCTTCACAACATCCTTCGGAAAGTGTGTAGGGTTACTGTGGGAGTCTCAGTAGGAATGGTGGGAACTATAACCGTAGAAGGACCGTCCGTAAAGTGGCTTTGTTACCAGCTCATGCGGGCCAGATAGATACCGCGGCGAGTGGGGATCGAACCCAGGTCTGTGGTTTGTCTGGTTGGTTAAATGGAACGGAACTATAGTTTGTGTTTGTTACACCCACTTATAACCCTCTACATACAGTAATCTGGTAGATGGGCGTTTCTCGATTTTGTCCAAATTTCGATACAGTCTTTTGCACCTTTTTTACTACGAACTCTAAAAGTTTGAAACCAAACTAATGAATTATTCATTAGAAAACATCTCCTGAATCTTTGACGAATTACTAAAAGGACATCGATTGAAACAGAGTATATTTATGTCAAGAAACTATGAGATTTCCAACTGGTATCGCGGGCTGAGTTTCCGTAATTTAATATTTTCTAGTCGAAACTTGAATTACAGGTGGAGCGACGTAGATACCTCAGAAGGAGGGAAGAAGCGGAAGCCGAGACTAGGGTTAGTTTGTTCTCATAATGTATTGTGGTTTTGTTGTTAGATCGAACACCAGAGTACGTATGCTAGAAGATCCCGGCACCTTCATCCCATCCTGCGTCTCTCGCTCTGCCTCACTATTTCTAGTCTCTAACATCCCGGCGGGATGCAAGAGCAGAGAAATATCGTATGTTTAAGGAGACGCAGGATGGGATGAAGGTGGCGGGATCTTCTAGAAAACGTTCTCTGGTGATATGATGGTTTATTTTGTGCTGACGTTTCGGCGGGGTCGCCGTCTTCGGAGCCTGAAAAAGGCATCAGTAAACAAATTACAACGAAATCTGAAGACGGCGACCCCGCCGAAACGTCAGCACAATATAACCATCATAACACCTCGTGTTCGTAGTGCCGTGTGGTATTCATACGCTTACAACTCGGCCCCTAGTATAAGTGGCGGCGGCATAGATTAACTTCGTTTAGAGTTCTAATTATAGTCACGCTTTACTGTTTTGTAACCGAGACTTTTGAACTCGGAACAACCAGACTATTCAGACATATTTGCACCAATTTTCGGCAATTGGCCAGGTACAAAAGCGTAGTTTACCTGCCTGCACCCTCATTGATCTCCAGGATCTCTCACTTTCCTAGCTGGCCAATCGCCGTATTATGGCGCAAATGTTCATGAGCAGCACAATTTCATACAATTTGGAAATGTTTTCAGGCAGCGGATGAAGCCATCAGAAGAGCCTACCGCGAGGATTTCGAAACTCCAGCCGGAGAGCGTGTATTCGAAGCCACTTCTCCACGATATTCGCCGCCAACACCTCAGCTCTCACGTTCTTCACGTGAATCTGATGTTTTAGGTGAATCTCGTATGTCACGTTCTCCATCACGTGAATCTCATGTGTCACGTTCTTCATCACGTGCATCGTATGTTTCCACAATTTCGTCACGTGTGTCTTCACTTGCTTCACGTGCCTCTTCTCTCGCCCTATTGACAGCCGACTCGCAACAGTCTTCCAGTATCTCCTTGTCTAGCGCTAGATATGGCGTCAGTTCCCAGTCTACTCTCAGTGAAACTTCTGGAAGTTCACGTAGTTCACGTTTCTCCCGTTCTCTATCCAGTGGACGTTTCTCTCCACGTTCTCTGTCGCTTAGTTCTCGTTCTACTGTGTCGTTGGATTGATTAATTACTAGTAGAATGTACGGTCACGTGAAGCGTGAGAAACACAGCAGAATTTCAAGACTTTTGATGAACTTCGCATTTTATGCTGTTTTGTCGAATAACACGTGACCGTCACATCTACTGTCCCCTCTCATGACCGTATTCTGTTGTATCTTTGAATTTCACGTATTTCACGTGAACTTTCTTCATCTCTGTTTTAGGTGTGCCCATCATGGTTTTTTGTTGTTGTTTTAAGTGGTACATACGGTTTCGAATTACCTTATTTCATGATTACGGTTTTTTCGCATTGCTTTCGAAGTGTTTCATAGTTTTACAGAAGTGTTGTATAGTTTTACAGATGTTTTCTCTTGATATATGGCAATTGTTGGTATCAGTTCAAAGCATGAATTCGTTGTAGATCCTTTGTTCTTTTTGAGATATCTATTTTAGATTTCTCGAAGTGCTGAATGGTGAATATCAGCAGATACAACATACTACACTGATACAAAGTGATTGTAAACAAAAAATTCATACGATTATACCTTGAAGATATTTTCATAGGTTCTGGGGGTTTTGAATAACAGTTTGAAAAGAAAGGACCAGCAACGTTTTATTCTATTCTTGTGGGGTTGTAGTCTGGTCTCTCTTATGTCTGTAGATCAGAGTACAACTTCAATCTTTTTCATTTTTCGTTGCATGTGATACATATCAGAAATGAAAACGTTGAGTGATGAAGTATATATTTCCATAGTTTTTTCCACGTTGAAATCCTCATTTACGTGAATGTTAGCCAAAAATGTCAGCAACCTTTCTGATGCTATCTTTTATTTGTTTGTTTGGTTTTATTGCCAGTCATAGCCGGCTGGCATGATGAAAAATCAATAAAGGAGAAGATTATCGGCGAATGGCTTGGAAGGGGAATATATTTCATATTTATTCATTCACGTCGCTTCGTTACGAGACGGTGTTCATCATACATGTCACAGATCTTTGTAGCAGCAGTTTCTTGTATGGTCTTGGTCCCTTTCCTTCATAGAAGCCTTCATGGTGGACTATCGAATGCTCTGTTCGCATTGATCCAGTGACATGCGAGAAACTTCTTGGAGGAGGGGGGGGGGGAAGAACTGCGTGTGAACATGCATTTGTAGACTGGATACCTGAATGGAACACGTAGTGTTAGGATGGTGGAAACAGGAAAACGAGGAGACTCCTCCACTATCAACCAGCTCAGAGTAGAGTAGAAAGAAAACTGATCGATACCTGAATGGAAACTGATGGATGGGAAGAGTGTGGCATATCAAGTGCAAGTTGTACTATGATCGCCAACCATCGTGGTAGTTTGATCTCAAAATACGTCGTCCATCACGAAGTTCAACCGGAAAAGAACAGAATAAACTGCATACACAGCGATGGAAAGCAACGTACTCCACCGTATACTTAGAACGTGCTTGGTCGTGTTACAGTATTTTACTGTACTTACAGTAAAATACAGCATAATGGGAATACAAATCAATTTTGCAGCGTTTCGACTAAAAAATACGGTTATTTTCAGAACCGTTCGGTTCTTGAACTGTTTCAACTGAACATGATTTCGTAGAATACAGGGCATGTTCGGAGTAGGCATGGTTGGAGAGAAAATCCAATAACTCAGAATGAAAAGCTACCAACTGGCTGTAGCTTCGTTGTTGACGAATCGTATTCACGTGGCCTTACACAGCAGAAAGTGAGATAATATACAGTATACCCCCACCTTTCTCAAAGCGACCACTATAGTAGTTGGCAACAATTATCAGCGGAACTTATTTGAATACAGAGTGATACAAACAAGTATAGATTGTTACACTACTATGTGAACCTCTACCGCATGTATGTATAGGCAAATGAATCATGAAGCACATCAGAATTTCCGAAGATATGCTATGTAAAGAGCGAAATTGGTAGTTTTTCTTCATGTTGACAATTCAGTTTTATTGTACAATCGACACAGTTCCCAATAAGTTTGTTATGCGAAAATCATCAAAACGAACTGATAGTTTTTTTCATTCTCAGTGTAGAAGTCCACGTGATGAATAACGAGAATTACGCTGTTTCCACGACGCTGTATTCGTGTTTCAATTGTTGCTCCTACTGTAGAAGTGTCAGTAGAAGTGAAAAGGACTATGGCACAGTGTACATAGTCCGTTCCAATAACTTTCAATCAATAACTTTCTACAGTAATTTTTCGAAGATTCGAGGGGAATTCTCTGACCAACAAACAACAAACGTTTAGATTCACTGTTTCCTACTCTCGTAGTAACACATATGGAAAACGAAATCACGGATTCTAAATTATATGCGATACCCACAAGATATGGAAAACTCGCTTGAAAGATTTACAGTCTTACTGTAGAGGGTTATTGTTTAGCCAATATCACAAGGAACCCGGTATTTTGTTAACCTTCTCAGTTAACCGGGTTAACCCTTTTGTTAACCCCTTTGTAACCCTTTATACAATGGATTTTGGGGAACATTTCGGGTCACTTAGTGGTTGAAGAAGGACGATTATGTGGTCCAATCCGAACGCTTCAGTTCTTTAAACTGCAATACATTTTTCAAGTAGAGTTTAAAGGACGGTTGACACGGGATTGGTCCACATAATCGTTCTTCTTTAACAAAAAAGTTAACCCGGTTAACGGTTAATAGTCAACTAAGAGGGTTAACGAAATACCGGGTTGCAGGAGGACAATTTTGTGAACCAATCCCGTGTCAACGGTCCTTTGAACTGCAATTGAAAACTGCAGTTTAAAGGACTGAAGCGTTGCGATTGGACCACATAATCGTCTTTATTTAGATAAAGAATTCGCCCTATTGTTGAGTGAAACAGTGTATATTGGGCCGGCAGGATATTGATATCTGTTCATGAGTAATCGATGAAGAACTGTGTGTACACACACTGAATTGAATGCGTCAGCTGAAAATCGTCTTATCATTCCATTTCTAAATTTTCCTGCTGCAGTTCTCTCTCTTTTTCTTCCTCTCTCTCGCTTTACTTCTCTTTTTCATCTTCACGTTTCTTTCTTTCTTTTGTCTCACCCCCTTTTTCAATCTCCTCTGTTCATTACTCTCTCTTACTCACTCTTTCAATCTTCTTTATTTCTATGTCACTCTTTCTCTCGATCTACAGTAATCGACCTGAATGGTACAGCCACCTAATTAACTTCACAACAATGTGTGACTTCAGAAGTTGGTTCAGGAGCGAATGATTTGTAAATACCGAGCTGTTCCGTAAATCTGATGTGTTTGTAGTTGTATGTTCTACGTGAGAGTGAAATTGACTTACAGAAGTTAAAAACGTCAAGAAAAGAACATGTGAGCTTTTTCCAGTTGATGAGACATATTACCTCAATCAATAATTTCGAAATATCAGACAGCTCTTTATCAGTATTGTTTTGATCGACAATTTCATAACCAGGATAAAAAGTATTTTGATGGAGTGAAAGCATACGCGTGCTGTATGATAATCGTAATGACGTTGTGCCCGAAAAAAAGTTGGTTGCTCTTTTCCCCTCTCCTCTCTTTTTCAACTTTCTTCTTTACTTCTCTCTATCCCACTCGCTGATTCCCGTACCTTCTGAATATATCAATACGTTAACCCCTTTTAAACAATCGATGGCCCAAAATCATTGTGGTTTGTTTACAGATCTTAAAGTCTGGCAACAAAATCCTTATCAATTGCCATGCCGGCGGTATGGCTAGTCAGCACTTAGGCCCTCCACTTTCTTCAAGATTGGAAACTTTCATTCTTCCCCAAAACGTTGATTAATTAGGCTGCGCTAGTTATATCTATCTGTTATTTAACTTATGCTGACAAGTGTTGAACTAACACATTCAACCCTATTGATGAGAAGTATGTACTTTTCCTTCTTTCACCCCACTGTTAGTCTTTTATAATCAAAATCTGTAATCTCATTTGCTCAATTTGTCGGAGGAAAAGTGTTGTTCTCGTCCAGTCAGTATTGCGTGGGTCGTCTTCATCATTTTTTCGAAATATGGTGATTCATAGTTTTATGACTATTGGAAAAGTGGTAACAAGATGATAACAGAAGGAAGGCAGAACTAGACCGAACGTTTTTTTTACTTCGAACGGTTTGGCTAGTGGTTATAGGGTTCGCTTATCCCGAAGCCAGGCTCACACGGTACGCCGATGTTTTTGTAGTCTGATTTTGCTGCTTTTAATCGAAAAAAAGTGAATTTCAAAGATCAAACTACAACGGTCAACAATGTTTGATTTGATATTCTTAGCAGGCCGCTAACCACTGCGCTATTAGAGCACATAAAGATCAAGCTTTGGAATCGAATACATGTGTGCGCACACATCGAAAAGTGAGATATACAGTACCCTCCCCCTTTTCCGTTGGCAACGACTATAGCATAAGATGCATGTCGTTTTACTCTGCTGTGTTTGTAGTTTTATCCTTGAGCATTTCAGTCGCGATTAAAATTCTGTGATATTCTTACAGAGTGAAATAGAGCCCAAAATTGTCCCTCAGTAGCTAGGCGAGTATAGTTCTTGTCGATATTACGTGGAGTTTCACGTAGTTAAAGTTTCGGAGGCTCATTTCTGTTCATAAAATTATCTCGCAATCATAAAACTTGCGATCCAAAATACGGAATTTCTTTCACCCTCGAATAAACACAGTATGCACTGAAACCGAGCAAGAAACTCTTAACCTCTTCTACCCTCTATCAAGCAGATCTCTCGATTGTAGCACGCTACCTTAATTCACCTCTCGTTTAGTTAACCTTTAACCCCTTACAGAGTAAACATTTATGTAAACAGCTCTTAGGGACGTCCCCTACGCCTCTACTGATAAGGACCATCGATCTGTTTCGAAATGGCAGCCGTCGCTCACGTTTGCCACAGTTTCACTTGAATGTTTCATCTAACCTTTTTAACACTCTTCTCGTGGAAAACTTCTGTCGTTAGCACCTCAAGTACCTGCGAAATTACGGTGATGGTTACTGTATCTGAAATTCTGCTGTGCACAGATCTCTCTCACTCTCTCTCTCTCTCTCTCTCTCTCTCTCTCTTTCTCTCTCTCTCTCTCTCTCTCTCTCTCTTTTCTAACAACGTCTTCCAAGTTATTCACTATTTCGATAAAGTACTCACCAGCACTCTATGCCACCTAATTCGATACAAAGTACTACGATCTGCTAAAACTTCATTTTGTTGGTGCTTTTTTCTCTGTTTACAATATGTGTTTTTTCCGCTCGCATGTAAATGAATGAATGAGTGTATCAATACTTCTCTTCTACTATATTCAACGAGTATTCTTTGTCTTTTTGGTAATCTACATTTCTGATGTTTTTCTCAAACTTTTCAGACGCGCGATTCGTATTAAACCGGGTATTTCTCATTTGTAGTTACTTTTATATCAAAATCTATTTCCAGACGCGCGATGCGTTGTCTTTTATTTCTGCTGTGTCTGATCGCGGCGGCGCGAAGTCAAGATGCCCTGGTGACCAAGAGAGTCTTCCTCAAGACACCGGCCTCGTACATCAACCTCACGTCAGAGTCGTGGAATGTTGGCGGTATGTTACCGGAAACTCGTAGTTATACTTTAGCCCCCTCCCTAATCGCTTCTGAGACATGGTTATGAAGACAATATTTAAACAATCTGCACTACTTTCATATTGTTGTCGGTAACCCAAGAAATCCACTTCTGTTCATTAAAAAATGCCGAGACAAAAAGCTGAAATTAATCGCAAAAAATAAATTCGACTTGGTTTGAAATTTGTTGTAGTTATAATATAACGTACTCGAGTTTGTAGTTTGATCAAGTGCGCACTCATGACCCTATTGGGCAAGAACCGCATTATTGATTGAGAAGAAAATGTCTGGTTTTGCCAACTAACGGCACATTTCTGTTCCATCAACTCAATTTATTTGAGAAAACTCATCAACTTTCATTCATTTCCCCTAATCCATCTTTAAATTAAATTGTGGCTCAAAAACTTGTATTTCACAAAATCTTGTTTTTACCACAACTTTCAAAATTCAACAGAACATTTTTATTAACTTAGTTATGCAATAGTTCGCTCTTCTCACAAAACCTCCAATTCTGCAACAACTAGTCTCATGGAATAAACGTGTGAAATGTTAAAACGTAGAATATGTGTTACATACACCAATATTCGTCGTGTTCAAGTATTACGTGACTATTCAACTTAAATCGAATGATTTTGGTGTTTTAAGTGACTTTTCTTACTACTATCGACTAAATATCGACTTTTCGCGTGACTTTTGAACTCAAATTGATTAAATTTTGACATTTGACGTGATATTTTAATTCAAATTTATTGGTTTTAGGTGACGTGAATGAGATTCTGGTGGCCGTTCGCTTCAAGGCGCAGAGCTCCATCGGGCAGATTCTGGCCCTCAGGGCAATTAGACAGGACGGCGGACTAGAGATGAGGGTGGGTATATAAACATTTTCTTTTTCTTTTCCACGTGGTTGCATACAGTATACAACTTAAATTTGGCTTCAGTTTCCCCCACAGCACAGGGGGGGGGGGGGGGTGTAGTCTTTTTTTAATCTTACGTGAACGCCTACACGCCTACAGTATACAACAGTAAATTGGCTCGCCTTCAGTCGTATCACAGGTGTAATGTAAGGTGGGTACTGTAGTCATAGTCACTATCAGTCCTACGTGGACGCCCACAGTACAGGAAAAGTGGTTGCACCCTAAACAGTAGTCAAACGGTATAAAAATAGGTGTGGATTGCATATTTACCCACATTTGAGGGTATAAATGCGATAATTTCGTTGGACTCAGTGGTGAAATATCATCCACACAATTTACCGGGAAAATGTTCGCTACTTCAAGTTGCAAGGAGTTTTTTCCGAGTATACAACGCATTACTGGCTTTTTTATCTTCTAAGTAAATTTAGTCGATATGTTGTCACATATCTGTACTTTGATCAAACTACAATTCCATAGTTTTCAGCTGGAACTCGCACTTCTCGATGGTCACCTTCAGATCGATTTGTACAACGAAACGGGACAGAACATACTCATCAAGCCAATGACTTCCAACTATATGAGTGAGTTATATTTATATAGTCGAGTCCATTCATACGTGAAAGCATACAATATGTATTACTTTAGGTAATTCAGAACTTCAGTATATATAGGGGGTAACTGCATCTGCGTTGTATTCTAATTTCCATGCACGCCATAGTTGGCGATTTTCAACCGAAAAAAAACTGGTTCAAATTACAAACACATCGCCGCAAATAAGTTGAAGGAGGGCAGAATGAAAAGCTAGTTTAGGTACCCCGGGGTACCTGAACTGTGAACCATATGAACCGTATGCAGATTAGGTGTTTTCAAAAGGTACATATCAGTTTCTCTCGAGCAGCTGCTCCATATAAACTTCCCTTTCGTTCCTCTTTCGCAGAAATAAAGCGAAGACATGTGTTCAGGAAAGCTACGAAAAAGTTAACTACGACTCAGAAAAGGCTTGTTTTCAAATTCATTGCAGTTTCCCAACATTCCTGAATAGTTTCGAAATTGTTTTCATTCATTTCCAGACCACTCCTCCGAGCACAGTGTGGCGGTGCGCATCAACAATCTGGAGAAAACTCTGTCGTTTTCAATCGAGACAAGATCGGAGAATTTCGCCGAGATCAAGCAGGATATTCAGTGGGCGGGCACTCATTTGGTCACCACGCTGGGTGGAGGAGGTGGGGGGAGTTGTAGTTTGATCAATGAACTATTAAAGGAGACCTGGAACACAACTTGAGCAGAGGTTTTGTTTCGGGCTGCTTCCAACTATTGAGATCAGAGAGCACAAATAACTTGTAAATTAGTTTGATATTAGATGACAATGCCGCGCGAAACGCAACGCGTCTAATTAGAAGTAGGATACATCAGCTTTCTGAGATTTAGGGTTGTGTTCCGGTCTCCTTTAAAGCAGGACGATAATGTGGACCAATCCCGTGTCAACGGTCCTTTGAACTGCAATTGAAAAATGTATTGCAGTTCAAAGGACTGAAGCGTTGGGACTGGTCCACATATTCGTCCTTCTTTAACGAAGTATAGTTTGCTCTTCTTACACAGGCAAAAAAACAGAGCCTGAAAATTGGTGGTTTTGTCTATGCTCACCGAACAACTTTCAGTACCTCGACAGTTATACTTTGATCTCTGTGCTTATTGGAAAGGTGAAACAGTTAGTAGTTTGATTTGATCACACCACAGAACAGAATTTAGCGAACCCTTAAGAAATGTAGTGAGAGTCGTTAAGAGAATAGAACCAACGAATGAATTGTAGTTTGATCTCTACACACAGATAAACCGGAATATGACCCAAACTGACATGGAAATTAACTCCAGTGTAGCCAAACGGTCGAAACGTGTTCCTATAATCCTCTGCAGCCCATTCCAGCGTAGATACACGAATAATGCCAGTTTTGTTTTACTCAATCGATAAATCTGAAAGCTCAGCAAAAAATCTGTTAACCAATCAATAAATCTGTAAATAAATGGATAACTGTGTGAACCAGTCAATATTCTTAGATCGTCTGTCCTGATTGGATAATTGGTTTTTCATTATTTCTAATTCAATCAATAAATCTGTAAACCAATCAATATCCTCAGATCGTTCCCTGATTGGCTGTACTTCGCTGATGGCCGTCCAATTGGCTGGTGGAAGTCTCATAGCCAATGTGAACCCAATCAATCAATACGAGGTGGAAAAGTGTCCCACTCAAGAGGAGTGTCAGATGAGGAACTGCGGAGAGGTGGGAATAATCGATAACTGGAAAATCGATTGGAAATTTTTAAAAACGCCATAAAACTCTGTCGTAAATCAGTATGAGGTGAAAAAACTAGAGATGGGGAATCGATAACTACAAAAAGATGAAAATGTTGTTAAAATCTATATTTTCTAATGAAAATGTTTCGGACGTGTTTACATTATGAAACTTTTGTCTATCTTGCTAGCAGGCTCTCCGAACTTGGGAGAAGTTAACGTAAAACTCAAAACAAGGACATGCAGTCTTATAAACTACTCTTCTACGTCTCCTTATCTGCTCTGTAGTATGTATATATGACGAGATTCGATCTGGAAACAAATACAAGATACATAACTGTAATCTTGAGAAAGTTGGTTAGCAGAATGTAATGGGTGATCAAATTTCCTGTTTTATGTCGACCATAGTTATTGATTTTCAACTAGGGTTGTTAGAATTGGAATTGGAATTGGAATTGAAATTGAAAGAATTGAGATAATCTTCCAAAAGAATTGCAATTCCAATTCTTTTTGAGTGTGAAAAAGAATTGGAATTGCAATTCCAATTCTTTTGAATGTCAAATAATTTTGGAATTGCAATTGCAATTCTTTTCTATGTCAAAATATATCTGGAATTGCAATTCCAATTCTTTCGTATGTCAGAACAACTGGAATTGGAATTGGAATTGACTTGATTTTCTCTCGGAGTTTATACAGGTTGAATTTTCACTAAATTACTATTGTTTTTGATGTATCAAATTCACTTTAACAGAAACTAACAGTTTTTGTGTGTTTCTCTGCGTTTTTTGAAAAAAAAACTGCCATGAAATCGGAAAAATGATTTGGAATTGGAATTGAAAATTTGAGATTTTTTGGAATTGATTGGAATTGGAATTGGAATTGACTCGGCTTTGAAAACCTGAGAGGAATTGGAATTGACAATTCTCATTTTCCAAAAACTGATTAGAATTGGAATTGGAATTGACTGGTTTTTGAAATCTGGAAAGAATTGGAATTGGAATTGAGTGGTTTCTGAAAATCCGAAAAGAATTGGAATTGGAATTGACTTGCTTTTTGGAATTGATTAACAACCCTATTTTCAACCAAAAAAAAAACATAAGAATTACACTACAAACACAGGGAGATAGGGCAAAAACATAGCGTATAGGCCTCGTTGAAAAAATCGAGCCCTATAAAAATTGATTCATTCCAGGGCACCTGTCTTTCGCTGGAAGTGGCCACCTGTGACTGTTATGGAACGGGCAAGACCGGTCCCAACTGCGGCAGTCGTGAGTGAAACAAAATGTTCCTTCTCTCTCTCTATCGTTGTCTCCATATTCCAGCATTTCCTGCGCTCTCTTTCGATCTCTATCATCTCTCTCTCTATCTCTATCTCTATCTCTATCTCTCTCTCTCTCTCTCTCTCTCTCTCTCTCTCTCTCTCTCTCAATTTTCCAGTTGTCTCTCTCTCTCTCCAACGTTAAAAGCGCCCGTACATAAACGTGAGAAGTAGAACACGTGTACTTGAGAAACTAGATACACATGTGTAGTTTGGAAATATGAAAACACGTGATAAACGTGTAACGTACGTGTACTTTCAGCCGGTCGTACCCTGGAGTTGAACAACTTGAAGGAAGACGAAATGGTAGACAGCTGGTTCCAGTACGCGCCTTGGGGAGAAGATAGCCATGTGTACAGGATCAGCATGCAGTTCAAGGTGGGTTCACGTGAATGACACGTGAAATATGTTATAAAAAGGGTTTACGGGTTGACGTGAGTGAAACGTGAAGAACGTGTAATCATGTGAAAGATTTGGTCCTTTGAATAAGACTGAGAACTACAGCCATGTACACAGGATCAGCATGCATTTCAAGGTGGGTTCACGTGAATGACACGTGGAACACGTGAAATCACGTGTACGCTGGAGTATGACGTTCATGATATCTTACGTTTCATGCAATTCATATCAGAGGGTGCCCTGTCAAGGAGGGACACGGATCATTTTCAATACTGTACTTTTTACAGTTCAACGATCAAATTTCAGTTCAAAGATCAAAGTTATCGTTCAAAGATCAAATTCCGATTTAAAGATATTTTTTTGCAGTTCAAAGATCAGGAGCACCGCGACGGCGTGTTGGCCTACGGAAAGAGTCTCGATGAGGTGAGCGACCTGAAAATGTTGGTCGTCAACAAACTGGGGACCCTGCACCTCGGAGACAAACCCACACTCAGTTTCAAGCTGGCAGCTAATGTGGAGTGAGTTATTCCATTCTTTCTATGCAGTGTGTATGAGTATTTCAATTAAGAGTGTATCTAGACATGAGTTATTCCATTTATAGGCCGCATCTAAGCGTGTCCCGGGTAGAAATGAACCTGCACATGCCTGCTTTCCTCGCTCTTAGTGCGGGTTTGAGGCTCATGTGAAACAGGATGAAAGGGCGAGAAAAGAGAAAAAAGAGATAAAGGGAATTGTTCGTGACCTTTTTCGGAAAAGAATGTTTCTTTTCTGTGTTAATGTTCATATATACTGTCCATATCACTTACTGTCTCAGATTCCACCACATCGAGCTGCTTCTCCACAAAAGGGACTTTTCCCTAACGCTCACGGTAGATGGAGAAGAACAAGAGGTACGTATGTAGAGGGACTAAATGTTTGTTGTTATTATACACAAAGAATTTAGCGAACCGGTCACGATCTCGGACGCGGCCGGGTCGCGAAATAGTATATGTTTTGAGGAGACGCAGGCTGTAACACGGCGCCACAACAGCCTGCGGTTCCTCAAGACGTATAATATTTTACCGACCCGGCCGCGTCCGAGATCGCGGCCGGGTCGCTGAATTCCCCGTGTATCTCCATAAACGCTGAATTGACCAATCTCGACAGAAAAGCCGCGGGATCAAACTACAATCGCAGCGGGATAGAGACTCAGACCATTGCCTGTTAATTACCAATTCGCGTTTGGTCGAGACTGTAACGCAACAAATCTAGAGACAATGAGGGCACCGGAGAGTCAGACGACGAGAGGAAAAGTCAATATATATGACAGCCACGCTGTATAAGCAGTATTTTACTGTTTTGCAACGACGCTTGTTCTGAGGAGAACACAACGTCTACCGTGAAGGCTTGCTTCCAAACGGCTGAACGCCATAACTAGCGTTTAGGAAAAATGACATGGTGAAATGAATGAACTAATTCATTACGCAAGCGAAGTGTGTTTTGAAACAGATGAAAAGATAGACTGTTTTGAGAACAGCATATTTATTGAAACGAAGTCCAAAAAAAACTAGAGATACAAACAAGATGGTAAACCCAATTGAGACGGCGGAAGAACTCAGGGAACAATATAGACATAATTGGAAATGTGAACACAAACACGGATCTTAGTTTATGGTATCTTTGAAAGATCGAACTACAGAACAACAGACTACAGTTCTCCCTGCTTTCAGGCCCAACTGGTCGCGTTCCCGTCCTTCTCGCGCATCTATTTTGGCCACGCCCCCTCGGAGGGAGAGGCGCAGGAGGTGGGAATAACCGCCTGCATGAAGGAGGTCTACGTCAACCATTATGACGTCATCAACATGATATTCAACAAGGATATGAGAGTAAGTTGTATGTCACATATTAAACTACGAAAGTATGAACCATCCCTTTCTCAGAAATAAACTCAGTCAAAATGATCATGTTTTCTGGGTTTTATTGATTGATTGATGTTTCCAAAAGCCTCAATAGCGACGTAGTTTACAAGTGTAAAATTACACTTCTCTACGAAACAAAAACTATAAATAAACATAATCATTTATTATGCAAGTGAAACGTGTATTAAAAACTATAAATAACAAAACATGAGGTGACAGAAAGTGAAACAGGCTGTGACTGAAGCTTTGCTGTTCGAAGCTCAAGTTGTGTACCCTGCTAACTCTATGGACAGCAAGTTTTCGTTGGGTTTGATCTCGACACGTCGTATTTCACAAAAATCGACCGAGAACCTCAAATGCAGCCAAATAAGATAAGACACACACGCTATAGGCCTTCTTCGAAAAAAATACATATACTTTCATTAAGTTTTATTACTACAATAAATTCAACCTGCGTTATAGTTTGTTTCACCCACTTATAACCCTCTACAGTAATCTGATCAAACTTTCAGGTCAAAGTTTGGTATACTGGCTTTTCTGGATTCTCTCTAGTTTTTGGTAGTATCTTCTGCATGTTTACTACTACAAAGTCTGGAAGTTTGAAACCAAAATAATGAACCATTCATTAGGAAAACCCTTCTAAATATCTGACGGATTACTGTAGAAGGACATCGATTGGTGAAACGGACTATACCTTTGCAGGTGTCCACCTCGAAGCCACTATCCCAGTGTTCCCCGAAGGATGACGATATCATCATCGCCGGGTCGAATATGTTTCCAGCCGATAATGTCGCCCAGGTTGGTTACAGTATCTAAGTTGTAGTTTGATCGGCGAATGAGAGAGCGTGCAGACCAGAGAGACGCAGGTGAACTGAGACTGTATGCTTTTTATAGGTCTACATGACCCTCGCTTTGATAGTGAGATAGAGAAAGAGAACGAGAGAAAAGAAAGATGTACAGAGAGAGAGAGAGAGAGAGAGAGAGAAAGAGAGAGAGAGAAAGAGAGAGAGAGAGAGAGAGAGAGAGAGAGAGAGAGAGAGAGAGAGAGAGAGAGTAGTAGTAGTCACAACACCCTACAGGAATCGAACCAACGTCCTCTCGGCGATAGTAGGAAATACTACCCACTCGACTACATTGCATTCCAGGTGCTCCCTGTAGACTTCATGAAAACGCAGTCGTACTCAGATGAGAACGATATTCTCAATACCGATATGGTAGGTCAAACCTTTTAAGACTTTTCCGTCAACATCGTTGTTACCACATTGAAAACTAGAACAACAACCATACAACTAGCAAGTTTGTGCTACAATTTTGATCTAGGAGAGCAATTGAACCTAAAAGAAACATGTGCACCTGAGGAGTATGAACTGTGTCTTCGAAAAGTCATATCTTCCCGAATGTTTAATTTTGAGCTTCAAATAATTCACAAATATAGTCGTCGCCAACGGAAAGGTGGAAGGGTACTGTATATCTCACTTTCAGCTGTATACGCACACATGTCACCGATTCCAAAGCTTTCCGGGTATGTGCATTAATAGCGCAGTGGTTATAGCGCCCTGCTGCGAATATTTTGCTCGTAGGTTGGATTCCGTGAGAGACAAAAGTTTATAAACTTGGCACCCACTAATAACAGTTCTGTTCCAGGATCGTACCGGACAGGAAGAGGACAAAAGTTTCGGTCAAGCCGCGATGTTCCCGTCGCCAGCACAGAGTGAGTACAATATTACGCATTCTATAGCATTTTAGCATTTTCCTTATTTCCCAACTTGTATACTAACACCAATTGAAGCAGTTACTTGGAACTTGAAGAAACGTGATTGAAAGTGAACTATTCGCCATGCGTTGTGGATATTTCACGTGACTGTGATACTAACTAAATGATGCTATGGAATGAATGAATGAATGAATAAATGTTCATTCGCGATTGAACACGTGTCTTTCCACATTGGTATAGTACGTGTAGTGTTTTATCTTCTCAATGCATGTCCACATGATGTATCCCACGGTGTTTGTAGTTTGATCTCGTCGCTGTTCGGTAGCAATTCGTAATATATGGCGTAAGCTCCAACAAATATTCAGTCAGATTTGATCGATCCTCGAAGCTCACTCTTTTCAGAAAAGGACAACGGCCCGGTTCCCTGTGAAAAGTCGCACGAGATCGCGTGTCACAACGGAGCCACCTGCGTTTTTGTGGAAAACGCGACGCGTTGCGTCTGCGCCGCGGACTACGGCGGCATGGGATGCCAGTTCTGTGAGTTCACACTATTCTGAATCTAACTTGAAGTTTGACCTACTCTAAGTATTCTAGTGCTCTGTAATGTGTAAAATAATGAATCGCAGTATAACACTACAAACACAGTCTGGTATGCCAGTTCTGTGAGTCGCACTCATCACTATCTGATTCAGATTCATAGTTTGATTCCCAAAAGCAGTATAGTGCTCTCCAATGCAGACTGAATCACACTATCAAACTAAAAACCTTGCTGGAGACAAATTGATAATGATCGCGCTCATTAGAAAGCAAGCTTACACGGTAAAGTTGGATCTTCGACTTTCCAGTGAAAATCATTGTACTTTCAGTTCACTATTTTCCGAGATTCACTCGGACTTCATCAGCAATACTTGTTTTGACCGATTCATTCACATACAAGCATGTGGTATAAAATTGATACACTTATAAAATAATGATAGTTCACCAAAAAAACATTCAACATTTGTGTTTTGAACCATCAATTTGTTCAGCCCTTCTCCCCCGTAGTTGTTCGGAGGCGTCGCAGTTCCACGGAATGCCGGACGGACCGAACCGAATGGACACCGACGGCAGCGGGCCACTCAGCCCGTCAGTGGCCGTCTGCGCACAGGGAATGTGAGCTATGATCTTTTTTTTGCGAAGTGTTAGTTTGAAAGTGCATAACTTGGAATATGTTTAAGACATGACCTGTGTGACCATTGAAAACAACACACTACAAGATGAGTTAAAAAGTGTTGAAATTCACCAAAGCTAGAGAGCCGCCTAGCTGTGGTCTAAAAAAACACACACAAAACTTATATGGAAATTTGCTGTTCTTGGTAGTGTAATGAGCTCTGTTGTTTGTTCGTGTACCTTTTATAAAAAAATTTATATTACGTAAATATCTTTTCCCAAAAGGGTTCTTCCTCAACCAAACCCATTCCAGCACCACCATCCGCCACGACATGCCGCCCGCGACACCGCTTCGCGACAGCGCGACGCCGACCAACTCGCTCTACGTGGTCTCGTACCAAGACTACAACCCGGACAAACTGAAGTACCTCATCGGCACCTCGGGAACGTGTACACAACAAGTGACATACGGATGCAATCACGCTCCGCTCAGGTGAGTCACGTGAAACGTGTGATACACAGCAGAATTTCTGGTCACGTCAGGTTTCATGTTACCATCTAATGAATTGTCTAATACGCAATACACGTCTTACTACCCGATTTTGAGAGTTTTCCATATCGTTCACTTCGTTTCGATTTTTTGTCCCAAAAAAAGAAACATACTTTCGTCACTAACAAAACTTACTTTTCATGTTTATTCGAATTTTTCGTTTTTAGAATATAAGTTTTTCAGTTTTGCCAACGTCCAAACGTGGTTCCGTGTGGCTACTGGGAATGACACTGTCAAGCAACTCGGAAATACCCCTGATAGCTGTTCCTGTCTGGATAGCGGGTGCAAGAACGGGGGTCAGCAGTTTTCGAGTTCAACTCAAAACTCTAATAACTCGATTTTCTCATTTCTAAACAAATAAAACGAAATTTTCAACTCGTTCACCAGCATCACTTAGAAACTTAGAATAGAATAGAATAGAACAGAATTCGTTCGCGATAATATGTGGCACTACAAAAGGGGTAATGGAGAGAAAAGTTGGAAAGAAAAGGGTACGTTTGCACTGTTGCACGCACTTAAACTGAACTGATAATGTCCAACAGAGGTCGTATGCATGAAGCATCCCGGGCCGGGTCGGGATGCTTACCCGAGCTAGATTCGGCTGTTTCCCGGTCAATTGAGATCGGAATAACATCCCAACCCGGACCGGGATGTTTCATGCATACGGCCTCAGGTCACTATACTTTCAAGTGAGATACAGAATGTTTATAACAACACCTGCTTTGCTAATTACGATTAGGTTACTGTATCTGATTACGATATTCAACAGTACTGTAGCTGCGATCAACAACAAGGTTAATTTGAAAATGTTCATAACGAGTATAACACCTGAGTACGTATGCTACACATTTCCGACACCCTCATGCCATCCTGCGTCTCTTGCTCTACCCCACTATTTCTCGTCTCTTACATCCCGGCGGGATGTGAGAGCAGAGATATAGTGTATATTTGAGAAGACGCAGGGTGGGATGAAGGTGCCAGGATCTTCTAGCATACGTACTCAGCCCTACTTATGACTACTCCGTTATTGTAATGTTTCATTTCCACTCTGTCTTTCTGTCTAAACACAGCTAGATTTGCACAACACCCACCCAGGATCGAAGTACAGCACTGAACTACAAGTACAGAAAGGACTTCAAGCGTCGTTTTTGTCCTTTCTTCTTCTTTTCAGTTTGCTATGACATCAACTTTTCAGGCAAGTGCAATTGCGATTCGAAGGGAATTACTGAAGACATGGGAGTGTTGAAGAACGAGAAGGCTGGAGTCACTTCGGTGAGATTTTCATACAGTTACTGACACCAGAGTATACTATACACCCTCCTCCACCATTCATTTTTCAATGGCTATAGGCTATTATCTCACACACAGGCAAAGTTAGTTTTCAGCTATTATAGTTTTTTTATGGCGAAAATTACGTGGTTTTCCGGCGTTAAATTACTCTATTGGCTATAAAATACTTTCCAAACCACCAGGGAATAAAATAGCGAACATTTGTTTTTTAATTTCAGATCGTCGCTCTGTACAACGAGGGCGATGTCAGGGGAAATATGACACTTGGAGCACTGGAATGCCGCGGATTTGCAGGTATGGAAAGGGCGGGGCTTAGTTTGCAACAACTTAAACTACTTCGATACAGGCTGTCACGGCTGTTCGCAAATCCGGCAGCTGTCGCGATAATATATGAAAGATGGGTATTGATCGTGTTGCTGTTGCAAGATCTGTAGCAGCGTCGATGAAAACTTTTTCTCTTGTTTTGTTTCGGTACAGGTGATATTGTACTGGAATAAGTAGATCAAACTTAAGTGGGTTCCTGGCATAGGATGTGTTCGTTGACGTTTTCTAGAATTGTGAGAATAATAAAATTGATGATGTTTTCTCATGTTTCACGTGCTTCTCGAATTCACCACATCAAACTTCTTCCATCTTCATAGGCGAGGACAAGCCGATTGCGTTCCGTAAAATGCACGGACTATCGATTGATGACGTCAGAGGCCAATCAATTTCTCTCCATTTCCGAACCGCTGACAAAAATGGACTAATTCTGTCCTTGGAAGCACTCCATCCGCTCACTGTCGAGCTAGTAGAGGGTGAGTAAAAAACTATCAGCAGTCTGAAGAAATATGGTTCAAAACGTGACTTTTGTTCTCGATGTTCACTTTCAAAATTTCGTTTTTTGAGTTTCCCATCTTTGTTGTATGAATTATGAATATTACCAATAATAAGACGGATTTTGGAGCTTATATGATGCTTATATTCATTGTAAGTTGAAAGTTTTTTTGTTTTTGTTTCCGTTCGGTGTAAACGCACTTTTTCATGAAATTTTTACTAAAGTCCATTAATATTCTGACCTGCAGGCCACGCCCTTCGTCTGAACCACAGTGGCCTATCTATGACCGTCGATTCACAAGCACCGTGAGCTTATTTATTCATCAGTTTTTCGTTTTAATGAATCTGATTATGAGGACACAACCCTTGAATCAGGAAATAAGTTGTACGTGTCTTATTCTTTCACGTTTTCCACTGAAAGACAATTGCATGAACTCAAGCGGTATAGTTGTTGCCAACGGAAAGACCGGACGGTACTGTATATCTCACTTTCCGCTGTGTACGCGAACATCTCTTCGATTCCACAGCTTGCTGTTGTGGGCTCGATAGCGCAGTGGTTAGCGTACTGATACGAAACTTTTGCTCGCAGGTGCGATTCCGGTGAGAGACAGAAATTTATGAAGTGGCACTTACTATATCTTGTTTCACATATACGGGACCTGCATAAACACCTGTTATATCTTGTTTATGTACAATGCAAGGTAAAATGGAAAAAAAAAACAATATTATACTATTGGTAAATTGTGAACGTAGCCGTGTGCAAGTAGATTCAACGGGGAATTGAATGAGAGGTCAAAGATCAAAGATCAGAGAACAAATTCTGATTTCAGTCTGAGCGACACCAAATGGCACCTGATTATATTGGAATGGACGTCGAACGAAGTTCGATTATCGATTGATTCGTCGAGTTCCTTCGGAATTCTCGACCAACGAATCGAGGGAACATTGAAGCTGAATGACGAGGAGAGGTGGGGATGATATTATTCGATTTTTCGCTCAAACTCGAGAAACTCGAAATTTTGAACTCGATTAAAGGAGACCGGAACACAACTTGAGCATAGGTTTTGTTCTGGGCTTCTTTCAACTGTATTGTCATCAGAGAGCACAAATAACTCGTATATTACTTTGATCAGTCCACGTGACATTCACATGACAATGCCGCGCGACACGCATCGCAATCAAAAGTAGGATACAGCAGCTTTACGAGAAACCATATTGCTCTCCAGTCTCCTTTAACAACCCTAATATCTAACCAGTTTTCGGTATGGTTACCTTCCGGTTACCTAACCTAAACATTGTTATACCAAAACTCGGTTAGATATAGCGGAAAAGTCGATGACACGATAGGTGCATGGTTTTAGTTTGGATAACATTATGACGATGAGACCTTGTTAACGTTGTTTGTGGAAGTTTCAGGTGGCACGAGATACTTTAGATTTTCAGCCGATGGAGTTTTGGGGTTGTAATGTTATTTCCGTGAATATGTTTCAGATAACATTTCTGAATAGTACACGTTCACAAACAATTTTGTCCCTTTTATCTCTTAACCCGCGGTCTTAAAACCAAAAAATCACATTTTGAGTACGTATGCTAGAAGATCCTGGCACTTTCATCCCATCCTGCGTCTCCTCAAATATACGCTATTTCTCTGAACTGTGATCTTACATCCCGCCGGGATACAAGTGTCACGAAATAGTAAGGCAGGATGAGAGACGCAGGATGGGATGAAGGTGCCGGGATCTTCTTGCATACGTACTCTGGTAAATGTTTCGTACGTCAAAAACTTTGTAAACTGTCTAACAATGTTTATTCATAGAGTCTCATTTTGCAGGGGAATAGTTGGCTGCTATCGATCGGTGATGATTGATCAGGAAGTTGTGGACCTCCATGAAGTTCTCAGGGAAGCTGGCAATAGGAGAGGTTGGCAACTTGATTGTGTTACAGCTTTCAAACTTATTGATTGGATTGAAAACATGTAGTTTGATCAGGGTAGAAGAGGTTAGAAAATTGAAACTGCTCTAATAACCATTCCTTTTTTCCGATGTGTAAGTAGAAAAACGTGCACTTTGATCGCTAAGAAATGATTCTTATTTTTGACTATTTGTTTACTCATTCAAACTTGATTGGAACGTTTTTTTTCTTCAAATAATTAGCTTGTAGCTTCTCAGATCACCCCAGTTTTCTTCAGTCAAAATTTCGATTACATACCTATGTCACAATGAATCAACGGTATATTTTTGAAGAAACAAGATAAAGTATCTTCATTTCAGATATTGACATTGGTTGTGCTGACCGCTGTACACCGAGCACCTGTAAGAACAGCGCCGAGTGTTTTGAGGTAGGTATTTAACTTTCTAGTTACAGAAGTATCCCTACTAGCATTCCCTATCGAAGTATTCCGTATACGGTATTCTTTACGTGTAACATATTTTCACTAGCAGTTTGTATGCGTGAATCACGCTTATCATTTCTCTCATCTTTGGTTGTCATTTCCCTTTTCTTTGAAAAACAGGCGAGCTAGTGAATGTTTTACTGAGACAAAAAGTTAAACCATGTTATTTTGCCGTGTGGAAATGGCCATCGGGCAGAACAGGTAAAACGTAGAAAATACTTTGTTGTACATGAGACCTGGCCACTTAAAGAATCCGTCCCGCTTTAATTTTGACCTTTGAGTTAACAATCTTAAAAACCATTGACAGAAACATATACTTTTATATCCCTATCTTGCTTCGTTTTCTCAGAAAAGCGGCTTACGTAATGACACCGATAGGGGAGTTGCGTACGGGGTATGCTCAAAATAGCCTATAGAAGTGCAAAAATGATTTTAAAACACTCTATCACATGCGACTACACAATTGGAGCCTAAAAAATCAAAATAAATCCGGATGTAAATGAACCAAGTCAAATTGCGTCGCAATGAAAATGTTCATGCCCCATTCTTTATTGCTTGACGTTATGCACATTTTACAAGTTTCAAATCAGAAAGTTTTCTCATCGTCAATGGGAGGGCATTAAGAAACTTTTTTGAGCTTTTTAAATTTTTCGTGAAACTCAAATTAGAGAGGAACGGTTTCTCTAACAAATGGTTAGAATAGCATGAGTTCTCTGTGTACAAAAGATAATTTACCAATATGAGAGACATACCGTTTTGTATTGATTGACAGTGTATTCTAGAACAGAAAAAACACCACATCACAAGTTTTTCAAAGGTTTTCAATATTACGATTCCAGGATTTTGCCAAAGATGCAGCCACGTGTAACTGCAAGTACCCGAACATCCAGAGCGGGGTCAACTGTGAGACTGGTAGGTTGTATCGAATAAGTTGAAAGAGAAACTAGAGAAGTAAGTTTACCTCAACAACTATACGATATAGATCGATACACACATAGCTTTTCTAGTGTTCCTTGTCATTATACTTTTAACCAAACCAACCAGCCGTCTCAAGAATGCGTTTTCAAACTCAGATGAAGAGAAGCAAAACGCAATACTTCTGCACGTTTTAATACTATCATAACAATACAGCTGTGTCAATTCGAGCTCTAATTTGTTTCCCAATAAACTTTCGAACGAACTGCAGACATCAACACCAACTCTTCGGTTTCGTTCCACGGTGGCTACCTGAAATATGAGAAAACCGAGGATCCACTGCTGAAGCAGACGGTGAGAAAACTTGGTATTCATACATATTTCTCTTTTTTGCTCGACATCACAGGTTACTCACTTAAACAAAACTCAGTTGTGTCACTATTGCGTTTGGAATGATAGTAAAATTCGTAGTTTATCTTTGCTAAGTTTGTCGAATATTCGTCTAAGAAAACATCTACAAACATGTACGAACACTTTATACTAGTAATAAGAAGAACACTTTGTACTAGTAATAAGAAGAACACTTTATACTAGTAATAAGAACATAATTTTCTAGTTTTACTTTGAATTCGATTTCAATTCGGTCACTGTTTTGCAGGTTCTCTCGTTCCGCACCGACCAGGCGCACGCGTTGATCTTCTTCGCCCACGATCAGAACAACAACTTCATCCAGGTAAATAAACAACAAACACAACTATCATATACTGTTAAAACTTTTTTTGTGACACAACAATACACAATCAAACTAATAGAATCCGATATCAAAGTTGGTATGCTTCTAACTATTTTCAAAGTAAGTGCCTCAACAGATATGCAAATTTGGGCAGCAAGGTGGTCGAATTTTAGGAACTACAATGTTGTTCAAACGACAAAACACCATTTATCATCACAAATCTCCATAAAGTGGAACTCAGTCGATGACGTTACCTGTATTGGTGTTCCAGCTTAGGCTTAGAAGGTGAACTTGGAAATCGGTATAATCGGAAATATAACAATTCAAATCATTTTACACTATTGTGAAATAGCAAAATTATATGTTTCATTCCAGCTTCACCTGCGAGATGAAGTGAACCTGACGCTGTCGTTGAACAACAACTCGACCGTCTACTCGTGTACAGTCAGGGCCAGACATGGAAAGGAATTCGCGGATATGCAGTGGTTGCAGGTAATATAGGACTCACCCAACCGATATGGACACCGTACCATCGAATTCGTAAGGGGCGGGATTTGGCGAGGGGCCAGCCAGTCTGCGTATCATTGATCTGCACACTCTCTCCACCGCTGACAAGTGATCAACGACCGCGCGATCCGCATCGCTCAATCAATCGAACCCTCTGCTGTCTTAATGGGGAAAATGGCGACTATATATACTAGAAGACACTTGAATAGTCACGTAAAATTGCATTCTAAAGAGGAGCCGTGCCTTTTGTCTATGCACGTTTTTTCTGAGTTCTGCTGTGTTGAACATGTTTCGCGTGACTGTGCATCTGACTAACTGTATACTACTCAATTTACCGGAAATATAGAAACGTTTTTTTTTTCATTTTCTCTCCCATTCAGGCAGATTTTTCCAATCTTTTAGCACCTGTCAACCATCTTAAATAGTGTTGTTACTTTATGTTTAGTTTCACCGATACTGTCGATATCAAACTGCCAAAACATTTTAGGCAAAAATGATAAAAACCGCTGTGTTTGAACGCGCAAACTACATCTGGAACTTGGTCGCTCTCTGTAGGTTGTAGTTTAGGTATCGACTGCTCTCGGGTTCCCGGTTGACAGTTTTGTAGTTTGAACTCTGCTCTGCTTGCGAATAGTGAAAACTGTTCATGATGAAATTACAACAAAACTATGTTTCGGTTCTGTAGTTTGTAGTTTAGGTATCGATTGACCATCTCCCCTCCGGTTCCCAATTGACTGTGGAGGAGGACGCGTGTATCATCAGAGAGCAAAGATCACTTTCCGACAGTCCTGTGAAGGAGTTCACGCATTGGAATGATGGTACGGAACAGTCGATAATCAATTTCATTGATTTTCAAAACCATACTGATTGAAATCGGTTTTTACAAATGTAGTTTAGATATCGATTGCTTGATTAGTTCACGTATCGATCCCTACTCTACTCGATTCATTCATTCATTTTGAATAGTCTTGTAAATGTTTATGCATCAGTGGGCACACTGTAGAAATTCATTGAAGTCAAAACGACTATAACTTTTATTTTTCTTCTTCCAGATCTGGTTACCATTCCGGTTGGTCTCGAGGACTCGGTGGTACCCCCTCCTCTGATGTACACGTTTGTGGGAGGAGTGGAGAGACATAGAGATATCAGAGGTGGGTATATGTATCATTATTTACATAGTTACATATTTATTCTTCCACTTTATTATTGAATCACCTATATCTCCCTCTCTATTCATATTTTATACATTTAATAATATCCCAATATGAACAAATTGAACCGAAGATAACAAATGTATGAATACTAGAAATACAGCGAAAGACCAAGACAGGACCCAATGCAAAGAAAACAGAATTTGCGAAGAATACGAACTTTGCTTTTCAGACGGTTCCAAAAAGATGCGTCCAGAGTATCTTTCAAATGTGCCCGATCTGCTCGGTTGCATGAGAGGGCTAAGGATTGGTGGACAGGTACGTTTCATATAGACTGGAAGTAAACTGGATAGCCTTGTAACGTTAGCATTCTAAGTAGGCATCGTGCACTTTGTCATTGCACGATTCTGAGTTCTTCAACATGTTTCACGTAACTCTGAAAATGACTACAGTGTGAAGGGTAACCATCGCTAGGTTTTAGTTTGAACTGGATACACGCAATGTTCACAGTATAATAATCGTGATGTACTGAAATCTGTCGTTCTTCGGCTTGTGGCCCAGTGGTGGACCACACCTTGTGTATAGTCGTTGCCAACGGAGAGGCGGGAGGGTACTGTATATTTCTATTTGCGCTGTGTACGTACACCTCTCTTCGATTCCAAAGCCTGCTTATTATGTACTCTAATAGTGCAGTGGTTCGCGCCCTGTTACGGAACTTTTGCTCGCAGGTTCGATTCCGGCAAGAGAAAGAAACTTATAAATTTGGCACTCACTATAACTCTTGTTTTTGTTTGTGTTTTGAACTTGCTATTGCTATTTTAAACTGTTCCATTGGTCGGCTTCTAAATATAGCAATCGCGTTGTAAGTTGAGATTTTTGTATCATGTTCTGAACTTGAATTGTGATTAAACTTTGTGATACTATGGGAAAATAAAACAATACTAAGTTTACAAAGTTTTACAAAATTCAACTGTACTTTTAGACTGTCGACCTGAGATTCACAACTCACGGCTACCGTCCCGAAGATCCCTGTAGGTTTCATACTTTATTGATTTAGTCTCAAGCATGAAATTATTGTTTATTTTGAACCAACGAAGATTAAAAGTTTAGTTTCCCGGCTCGGGAGAAGTTATTGTTGTTCCTACGGGCACTTCTACAGTGTACCAACTTACCCAGTATAGTTAGAATCAGATAATTTTTGGAGAAATTTCAAATTCTTAACAAAAGTAGAATCTATTTATTGAACCGTGCAATTGAAAATATAGAAATGTATTCAGACATAAATAGAACCCAATAAAGACCAAACCAAAAACTGAATCACAAAAACGAGTGCAGGCGAAAAATCAGAAAGGGAGCTCAGTCAAGTACTTCTAAGTACTGCCACCCCACAACCTATATATGAGCATTTGGTGTTTCAAGTAATTATTTATGTTGCCCACTTTATGCAGCCCTCGTCCGTCGCGGCTGCTCTGTCGCCTGTGGCAGTCTGACCTGTGAGAACGGGGGTCATTGCTCGGTTGCCTGGAAGAACTATGACCCGTCTGTCAGCAAGACCACCTGCGACTGCTCACGCACCAGCTACGAGGGTCCCAGTTGTACGATTGGTAAGGGTTATATATTTGGATTATTGATTTTTTGAGGAAATCGTGTGGAACACTTTTGTAAAGCATGGTTGTGAATTGTTTCTGGCGAATAACTATTGATTTCCTCATATTTCGGTTCGTGACTCGCACCAGCTTCCTGCGAGGGACCCAGTTGCACGATTGGTAGGGATTGATGGGATGCGACTGAGTATTAGTTGTAGTTTGATACACGTCGAAACATCCGAATTCGGACTGAAATCTCGGGGATGAAACTTCAAATACGGCGGGAGAATGCAACACACATCGTGATGGCGTTCTTCGAAAAGAGTGACCCCTAGATTGATGTCTTGATGCTTGAGTAGTAGTTACATGGTTTGCGCGTATTTGACACAGACACCAAAATGGAAATTTGAATTTGAACAAGCCAAATCTCAACTGAACTATCGGTGGGGGTTGTTAATAGTTAATTGAGATCAAGCGAATTCACGTGAAACTAAGAATGGTTCAAAACCTGATGTCAACGATTACTGTATTACAGTGACTAGTCATTGTATTTCTTCTCTCACGTGAGCTCTTCACGCGAGGAAACGTGACATACGCAAACAAACCCAGAGATAGCTTTGCGATAAGATGGTCAACTTTCGGCAATAATCGACTTCAGAGATTATTGTTATTGATTTTTATAGATTATGATTTTCGTTGCAGACGACGGGGTGACCTTGGCAAACGGCCAGACTTTCTCCTTCGACATGGCCGCGGTGCTGGCCCGATACATCAGTATCCCCTCCATGGTGCAGACCTTCAAATTCTCGTTCTCGTCGAGAAACGCGGAACGACAGATTCTGGCCAATTTGTACTTCCAGGAGCCGGAGAGGTGGGTAGAAGGATGTAGACGTGTGGTCACGTGTTCTCGAGTCACTGTAAATTAGAAGATGAAACTCTTTTCACATCGTTTACGGCTTTACGCCGAAGTGACCGGTGTATCGCTAACGAAAAACATTGGCAAAAGCATTAGCACCTGTTCCGACAACGTCACCGTTTTTTGAGGTAGTTCTAAAATTGAACGTATATATTTTCATGTACTTCGAGTAAATGTTCGAGATTTGAGATAATTTTTATATATCTTCCAGCAACATTGAAGTGATCTTGAACAAGAACAGCTCCGTCAACGTTGCTCTGACTGACGCCACTGGAAACACCATGGTAGGTAGAATTCAGCTTCAGAATTGAGTTACCAAAAATATAAATTTTGTCGTGTTTTGAGTTCTGGTTTTTCTTTATCTAATACACGTGAATTAAAAACAGACGCAAGCATATATGACACGTAACCCAAATACGTATCAAATTAAACTACAAAATGTTTCTCTTGTAGTTTGTATCTTGGTGCGTATGTCACTTATATTTGAAGTTGGTTCACCAGTCAATGAATTCCAGGTTCATACGTTCAAAGGAAATTTCTCGGACGGCTATCGCCACTTCATAGTGTTCCAGTTGGGAAAAGATTCGGCGACAGCTGTCATGGTAGGTATTGATTTCTTCAATCTCGAGGCTGACCTATTTAGATGAAGTTACGGTTTTATAAACTTTTGTTGTACATTCAACTTACATTCATATCTTTCATTCAATAGTCACTTCAACCGTTTATAATCTGTTACACGCACGTATAACGCTCTACATAATATGGCTTACAATTCCAGGTCACGACGTGGTAAGTTGGGCCTTTTAGAAATAGTTCAAGTTTTAGTGTTTTCAACACTACTACTAAAGATCGTGGAGACTTCATATCAAGTAATTGCGGTACTTTTCAAGACTCGGCATACTGTTGAAGGTTATAGATTGGTGAAACTGAGTATAGTCACAATATAGTCTCCGCCAACGGAAAGGCGGGAGGGTACTGTATGTCTCACTTTCCACTGTTCACGCACACATGTCTTGGATTCCAAAGTTTGCCGCTTATGTGCACTAATAGCGCAGTGGTTAGCGCCCTACCGCGAATATTTTGCTCGCAAGTTCGATTCCGTTGAGAGACAGAAATTATAAATTCGGTACTCACTATACAATATACTTCCAGCTAGACGCAACCCGTTTCGACTTCCCCTTCCTGGCTCCGAACCTCGACCTGACCACGGCCACCCTTCTGGTCATGGGCGGGCAGAGACCGGGCGAGTCTCTTTATGAATTCGGGCCCGGACCGGTCAAGAAGAGCTACGAGGGATGCGTTTCGAGTGAGTTTTGTATCAAGTGCAAATTCAGCGGAAATCTCTTGAAAGAATTTATATTACACACACTTGTTTCTATCGATGCGTTTCTATCGTTTCAAACGTCGTTCGCTAGAGCTCACGCTGACGTATTTCGACAAAACAAAATGATCGGAGAAGACCAATAACACAGCGTTTCCAGTTTCTTCTGTTGAACAAAAAAAACTACTGGCACCTAGTTGATGTTCACGTAAATTCGCACGTGAGTTTTCACGTCATTTCTGACGTCACTGTTTCTCCTGAAGTAAGTCCTGTTCCAGATGTTCATCTCGACCTCGGAATCAACGCCGATTTCAACTTCCGCCCTCTGGCCTACCTGGGCAATGCCGGCCATTCCTTCTCCAACTACACCTATCTCAACCCCGAGGGTCCCATTGTCAAGGGAAACTGCGCCCCATTCAGAATACCCAACCAACTGCCAGGTGGGTTACGGTAGCTCTAAGTTATCTGTGTGCAAGTTATACATCAACCAACTAGAATTTACGGTAGTACTATTTCAAAATACCAAACTAATTTTCAGGTGGGTTACGGTAGCTCTCAGTTAGTCCTGTGGAGGTTGTTTAGAATTTCCATCAATGGGGTTACGGCGGTTCGAGTACCTTTTTTTTACTGTAGTAGTCCACGTGAAAATGAAATATACCACACACGACCGATTTTTAATCAGATTTGAACCAATTGATAAATTAAATGGAATTTCAAATAAACCCGTCGAGAAAGAGCGGATCCCATATGAGCTCCTACGGACCGTACGGAACTGATGCTATCCATATGCTCCTAAAGTAGAAGATCTGATGATTAATATTCTATCAAATTTGTTTTATTACATTGAAGTTCAGCATGTTTCATTTCTAATCAAACACAACACACCCACCGCGCGCGTGAAAACCATGTTTCGTTCCACACAGAGTAGGCGGAGCTTTGCGGTGCCTGCCTATGGTCCGCCAGATATGTACCGCGACGAGCAGGAATCGAACTCGGGTCTGTGGAGCGACAACCGCTAACCACTTGACCACTCGGTCCCTATTGATTCCTTCAATTTAGAAACAAAATGAATACAAAATAAATACTTGCAGGAGTCCAAAACGCGGTGCAACTACCCGCCTGGGAGACGAACTTCCATCGACAGGAGTACACCTCAGGCGGACTCCCGTTGGCCAAAAACGAGGACTTCAGTTGTAAGTCACTTTTCCCTAACATTAAAGAAGGACGATTATGTGGTCCAATCCCAACATTTCAGTCCTTTAAACTGCAATAAATTTTTCAATCGCAGTTTAAAGGACCGTTGACACGGGATCGATCCACATACTTGTCCTTCTTTGAAGTTAGGAAAACAATGTTGTAGTTTGATCTCGGAACGCGCCATAGTTGGACTTAGGCCGATAAGCAGAAGAATCAAAGCAGAAACACGGGATAGGACAACATACATCGCCCAAGCCTGTTCCTGAGTTAGATGTAGCTGAACATTTATCGGAAATTTTGTATTTTGATTGCGTTGTAGCTGTATTCAGTTAGAATAGAAGGCAGAACTGTTCGCAAAACACTAAAAGACCCACAGTAGGATCTCGCATTCAACTGGCCTGGACTATATGACGATTTTACTTTGAGCACACGCTCCTTTTAAAAAGTTTTATCATGAGAATTATTATGTCAAATTTTTCTAATGTACCATAAGTGTTTTAACGTTAGGAGACCGGAGAGCAACATGGTTTCTCGTTAAGCTGCTGTATCCTACTTTTGATTGGACGCGTTGCGTGTCGCGCGGCATTGTCATGTGAATGTCACGTGGACTGATCAAACTAATATACAAGTTATTTCTGCTCTCTCATCTCAATACAGTTAAAAGAAGCCCAAAACAAAACCTCTGCTCAAGTTGTGTTCCGGTCTCCTTTAAGCAACAAATGTTTATTGTTATTGTTATATCTTATAAATTTCAGGGTGGCCCATCATCATAGGCGTAATCCTGCTAATTTTGCTGATCCTTGCGATTGTGCTGATAATTTGCTGCTGTTGCTGCAAAAAGAAGGAGAAAGAGCCCACGAATGGAGTGCCTAATGGTCAGTTTGCAGTTTGTATGCAAGAAACATAAAATTGTCCTGGACCCGTGGACGAACTGTTTTCGAAACTTCAAAACTTGATCAGTACGTTTTCAAACATGGCGATCTCATGCTTTCATAATTTTCAAACCAATCATTAGATAGTTTTCGAATATTGACCTCCTCATCTGTTAATTTTGTCATTTTCCAGACGAAGTATTTCCATTGAACCCCTCCCCACTCGCGAATGAGCATGAAATGATGCCAGTCCGATCGAACGGTAAGCACTTGATTACGGTAGTAATCTCTTTCTTCCGTTTCCATAAGGACTTGGGAATGTAGCCAACATTTCGTTTCTGAACAAAGACTTTCTGATTCGATGCCATTGAGCATGTCGGTTTGGCTCCAACGGTTTATATGAAATAGACTTACACCGAACCACGAAAAAGCTCCATACCGCACTCGACAATTGGAACGATAACACCATTTTCGATACAATTATCGGTGCAAGAACCCTTTCAACAAAGTCACAGCTTTCGTACATATTGTAGAATAAGGGCCGATCTCAGACGGTGACCGAGACACGAAATAAACCTAAGCTGAACGTAGAATTTCAAAATTCTCTAAAAGTATGTCAGTACTGCAGAAAGTTAGGTATACTAGAAGTAAAATGAATAGTCACGTAAAGTTAGTATTCTAATGATAAATCATGCACTTTTTCATTGCACCTTTCTGAGTTGCGCTGTGTTTAACATGTTCACGTGACTGTGCAATTGACTAACAGAAACTAACATCTTTTGCCGTGGAATACTCAGACCATATAGTCGTCGCCAACGGAAAGGCGGGAGGATACTGTATATCTCACTTTCCGCTGTGTACGCACACATGTCTTCGATTCCAAAGCTGGCCTGTTGTCTGCTCTAATAGAGTAGTGCTTAGCGCCCTGCTAAAAAAATTTTGCTCGCAGGTTCCATTCCGGGAAGAGACAGAAATTTATAAATTTGGCACCCACTATAGCCTGTTAACTACAAATTCGCGTTTGGTCGAAACTGTACTGCAACAAATCTAGTGATACAGTGTGCCCCCCCCCCCCCCCCCAGGAGACGTCAGACGACGAGAGGGAAAGTCAATATATATGACAGCCACGCTGTAAAAACAGTAATTTACTGTTTTGCAACGACGCTTGTTCTGAGTACCATATAACTACAAGTTTCCTTTAGGCGGTGGTCATGCTTCCTCGAACTACCGCCTCCCCGCCCCCGATATGGATCTGAACAATGGGGTTAGTTGTAGTTTGTAGTTTGAACTCAAGTTGGTTTACAACGACTGCAAGAGGCTCGGAAGTACTAGAAAACCGTTAAAAAATGTGTGAAAAACGTGAACAAACATCAATGGTGTTTGATAACAAACATCAAACAATTGTTAGCCATTCTCGGGCTTTCAGTACGTATTGCTAGAGCATTCCGCACCTTATTTTCATCCTGCGTCTCTCGTTTTCCGCACTATTTAGCGGCACTTGCATGTATCCCAGCGGGATGTGAGAGCAGAGAAAGAGCGTATGGTTGAAGAGACGCAGGTTGCGATCAAAAAGCCGGGATTTCCTTCGATAAGAGCCCTAAAGGAAAAAAATGTTAGTGTCAAACACAAAATGTAAATTTGCTCAATTCAGCGAGAGCTAGAGGAGGAGAGACGCCCCGTGGCACGCATTTGATACTCAGTCAAGCCCCTCTTTCTACTACGGATATATAGTCACTCGATACATACATAATCTAAGTTATTCGTGTGTTTTTACTGTTGAATAAAGTGTTTTCGTAGAGACTGTGTTGTGGAGAGAGACTATATAGAAGTAGTAAAGAGAGAGCGGAAGATAGAGAAAAGTGAGAGACAGCGAGTGTGATAGACACAGAGATGCTGACAAAAATAAAAAACCGAAAAAGAAAAAAGAGACGAATTGGTCCAAAAACCGTGGAACAGAAAAAAGAAAAAGAATACCACGTTTTTGATTTGAGAGTCGGAAAGAGACAGAAAGCAGGAAGAGAAAGAGAAAAGAAAGAGAGAGAGCAGAGATAAATGAAGATACATAGGGTTTGTGAGTGAGTGACGCGAAGATTGACAAGAACAGGAGAAATGAGAGAGAGTTAGAGAGAGCGATAACGACGATGAGAGAGACTGTGAGAGAAGAAGAAAGAGGAACATAACAAGTGATACAAAGGGAAGAGAGGAGTGAGAGAGACACAGAAAGATAGAGATTATTGATAGGGATATTTAGAAAGGGTTAGAGAGATGGAGAGATGGAGAGCAACGGAGGACAGACGGAAAGCCACAGCGACACACAGATAGGGGAAATACAAACTGAGAGAGAAGGAGAGAGAAACAGTAAGGAAGAGAGAGCGTAGAGGGAGAAAGGGTGAATGGGAGAGAAACAGAAAGAAAGAGAGAGAGTAGAGGGAGCGAAAGCTAGAGAGAGGGAGAGAGATAGAGAGAGAAAAAGAGAGTGTGTGAGAGAGAGAGCTAGAGTTAGAGAGAGGGAGAGAGAGAGGGAGAGAGAGAGAGAGAGAGAGAGAGCGAGAGGGTTGTCTGCCTAACCTGCCCCCGTCTAGGCGCGGGACAGCGTGAGCAGTTGGAAGTCGGGAATGACGTCATATTTCACTGCTCAGGAGGACATCTCATCGGACGACGACACCGAGAGGACGCTGACGCCCGGCGTCGCGGCCGAGGACAGCGACAACGACTTTCTGCTGTGAGTCTCTCTTTCTCTTTCTCTCTATCTCTTTCTCTCTCTCTCTGTCTCTTTTACACTCTTTAGTTCTCTCTCTCTCAATCTCCTTGCCACTGTCTCTTTTTGTCTCTAAGTTTTCTCTATTCATTTCTCTCTCTCCATTCCCTCACTCTATCTCTCTACCTGTATTCCTCCCTTTCTTGTTCTCTCTCCCTTTTTTCTTCTCTCATTAGACTCTAGCTCCTGCTCCCTCGATCTCTTTCTATATTCTATTTTCTCAAAAACTTCCTCCTTCTAATCGTCTCAGAAAGGGTGCCAAATGTTTGATTTGTAGCTTGTAGTTTGATGGCTGTGCACCATTGTTCAAGAGGTCATTACAATACATCCTCGCCCTCACACATTCAATCTTCTTCCGTAATCTATCATATTCTCTTCAATTTCTATTCTATTCTAGGTTTTTCCATTTAACTATTCAATTCTAATCAGTTCTGTTTTTTTATAATCTAATATACGTATTACTGGCTTCTTAACCTTTTTTCGCTTACTCTCTCTCTCTCTCTCTCCCTCTCGCGCGCTCTCTCATAGTTCCGCATTCTAAGATTTTCTTTCTTTTTTTCTTTTTTTCTCTCTCTCTCTCTCTCTCTCTCTCTCTCTCTCTTTCTCTGGCGGTCCCCCCTATCTTTCTCTCGCACGCTCTCGCTCTCTCATTCTCCCATATTCTAAACGTTGTTCTGTCTCTATATTTATGCTTTTATGAACTACTTCATCTCTTTCTCTCTCTCTCTCTCTCTCTGACGCTCTCTATACCTCTCTCTCTTTCTCTAGCGCTATCTCTCTCTCTTTTTCTCTCGCACACTCTCGCTCTCTCATTTTTTCATATTCTGAACATTGTTCTGTCTTTATATTAATGCATTTATGAACTACTTCTTCTTTCTCTCTCTCTCTCTCTGACGCTCTCTATACCTCTCTCTTTCTCTAGCGCTACCTCTCTTTCTCTATCTCTCGCACGCTCTCGCTCTCTCCTTCTCCCATATTCTAAACTTTGTTCTGTCTCTATATTCATGCTTCTATGTACTACTTTGTGTTTCTCCCTTTCTCTGACGTTCTCTAAATCTCTCTCTTTTTCTAGCGCGTCCTCTCTCTCTCTCTCTCTCTCTCTCTCTCTCTCTCTCTCTCTCTCTCTCTCTCTCTCTCTCTCTCTCTCTCTCTCTCTCTCTCTCTCTCTCTCGCACGCGCTCGCTCTCTAGCTCTCTCATTCTCCCATATTCTAAACGTTGTTCTTTCTCTCAATTTATGCTTTTATGTACTATTTTTTTAGCTCTTTCTCTGACGCTCTCAATCTCTCTTTTTTGGCGTGTCATCTTTCTCTCTTTCTCTCGCACGCTCTCGCTCTCTCATTCTCCCATATTCTAAACTTTGTTCTGTCTCTATATTTATGCTTTAATTTACTACTTTGTTTCCCTCTCTCTCTCTGACGCTCACTATATCTCTCTCTTTCTTGAACTCATTTTAGCTGATTGCAAACCTTTCAAAAACTCTATTCTTTCGAAAACTCTTGAAAACGCGTAGTCTCTCGTAGAAGAAGTGCTCTGAAAACTTTCAAAACTCTCTTATATCAACTTCTCGCCCATAATTCAAAAAAATGGTCGACTTTTCGACTGCATTGACGTGACTGAAACGGAACGAAAGCTTTGTGATCTTACTGTAGGAGTCTCAGTAGGAACGATGTCGATTGTAGTTCGTTCCACCCACGTATAACCCTCTACAGTAATCTGCGCAAGTTCCAGAACAAAGTCTGCTAAGTGGGCGTGTTTGAATTTTCTCCAAACTTTGGTGGTGGTGTCTTCTGAACCTTTAGTACAACGAACTGCGACGAAATCAAAATATTCAGTTATTCATTAGAGAAAGCCTCCAGAATATAGCACGGATTACTGTAGAAGAACATCGATTGATGAAACAGAGTATATACGAACCCTAATTCCCCCCGTTTCAGCTTCTTACTTTCGCGATTTTTCTCGAAAATAGCGAAAAGCTCAAAATCTGTTCCCGCTCATTACCCTAATTTTAGGAGGAACTAGACCTCAAAGCAGGACGAATGTGGACCAATCCCGTGTCAACGGTCCTTTGAACTGCAATTGAAAAATGTATTGCAGTTTAAAGGACTGAAGCGTTGGCATTGGACCACATGATCGTCCTTCTGTAAACAATTTTTTTATAATAATAAGTATTTCTATTATTATTATTATTAATACCCCGTTGCAGCTCCCGCCCCACTGCCTTCGACCGTTCCGTCCCGCACCGCATGTCCTCCTTCCGTGACCCGTCCGTCCCCCGAGAATCGCCCCTCTGGACGGAAATGGCAGCGACACCCCGTCGACCGATGCCCGTGCCACCACCTGTACCACCTAAGCGTAGCCCACATAATGGGTTGCAAAAGTAACCGGATATGAAAGTAACCGATCGCATATAGAGTCAGTTTCTCCAAAAGCAGTGCTTTTTTCCCGGTTCAAAGTCGTGAACAACCGCGTGTTTCGAGATCAAATTACAACAAAGATTTGGTGACTAGGTAACACTACTTATAGCTACATTTTCCAATACTTCACCAATAATTCGGTTACTACTCTGTTGTTTTTGTCGAAACTTTCTTTTCGGTCCCACCAGCCGATAACGTAAAAACGATTCTGCTGCTGCCAAAAACAGTCGTAAATATACGTTTCGTTTATATTAACTTGACTGGCGTGCAAGAAGTACACATGTGACTGGATATTTTTGATGTTTTAGGCGATTATCTAGTTTGATTCTGAATTCCGTTGTCACATTCTTTACTTGAAACTGTCCCAAAAGTCCCAAATGATCACTGTAATCCTAATTTTAGTAGGTTTCTTCGTTTGATAAGCTGTATAGGACACTATTTTACGTTCTGTTCGTATTATTTTATTCTTTGCATGCACCACCGCATTCCGGTTCTAAAATCTCAGTTCATTGCCTTTTTGTTGCGTTTTATTTTCATTATTTGAAAAAATAAACATTGTTGAATAAACACGTAACACTTTTTTTACACTTACAGTGACCTAATAAATCTTGAAATCTATACTGGTTCCTGATGGATATACAGACTAAAACTAGAATTAATCACAAGAAAATACTGCACATCAGAAAGGACTTCACAAAGATTGACAAGATTGCTTAAAAAGGAGGTAACACAATGAGATTACTACAACAAAGAATGCACAAAACGGGAGAAACTTCGGAAGAAAGACGCGAGTACAGCCTGAAAACACTATTATTAGAACAGAAATAAGCTAAGGCTGTCTCTTCTCAAAACAAGTGTATATGACGTATCCCCCCTCCCACCATACTTGTAGTTTGATCCCGTTGCTTTCGGTCGCAATCCGTGAATCACAGTATGTGCCGAGAGCAAGCTACAACTACGATTTGGACTCCCCGCTATACCTGAAATGTCGACCGGCATCTTTATTTTGTAGCCAAACTCAGCTTTCTGCCGATATTTCTGGGAACCCCATTACACAAAACATGCTCTGTCATGATAGTATAGCCACAAATACCTCACATTACCACAAACTTACTTACCACATATGTGAACACTAAACACAAACTATAATTATGATAGTATAGCCCCCCCCTGGAACGCACGATATTTGGCTGACCAATTCGCCAATTTCGCGAGTAAGCCGGTTAGAGACAAAATTCTACAAAATTGAAACTATTCTGAAGAAAATACTGTCACTCGTTTTTGTGCTTTCGATTTTTTAGGGCATTCTACTGGTGTCTAAATACTTTTTTCAATTTTCAATTACGGTTCAATCAATACACATCTATTTTAGAAAATTCTATTCTAACTCTGATGTTTTATTATCATACCTGCCATGTCTCATAAGACCTCATAGGACACATGATAGTATAGCCAAAACTTATGCTAGTATTCTAGTATAGCCAGTCTTTCATGATAGTACCATAATATTGATAGTATAGCCCCCCCCCCAAGAATAGTCCCCCTTACCTGTTATTTTTAACCCTCATAGGACCTGGCTGTCCTGCTGGGGACACATGAGTATTCGCTTCACGTGTTTCCTCGTCAGCATGGCCATTCCGATATGACGGGCCGGCTCCTCGCGGGCCCAGCGCTCTTCCGCTCTGAAAATCGATATATACAATATACATCTGAATCGATAAGTATGAAATCGCTATATACAATAGATATATAGTGCGTGAACAAGTTATATTGTAGTTTGGTCCCGATACCAACCGGTTACCTATGCAGGTAAACCAAACTGGTTAGGTGAAAGAATTTACTTTTGTACCTGTACCTTGTATTTACGTTTACGCTTGTACCTGTAGGGGGGGGGATAAAACAGTTATTGTAGTTTGATCACAATACACGCCATGACCTATGATTTACAAATTTTATCCGAAATGCAATGAAAGCAAACTACAAAACCAGTGGGATATGCAATGAAAACTAATGAACTGATGGAGAAAGTAAGCTCGGTGAAACGTCTGCATGATAGTCTCAGGACCACCAATTCATTGGAGAGCCGGGTCCTTGGCGAACCAAACCATTGTGGGTGAAAGAAAACCCAGCCAATCTCAGCTTCAGTCTTCAGTGACTGGCTCTCCAGCAAACTCGCCCAGTTCACTAATTAAAACCCAACCAACCTGTTCAATATGAAGTTGGGATCCTTGTCCGTGCAGGCCAGTTGACCGTAGATGAACCGCCCGTCCGTCAGTTCCACCTCAACCCATTTGCCCAGAAACCTCGACGCGCTCCTCACTGCCGCGTCTGGGACGGCGGACATGTTCCCTGGAATTGAATCATGTTGGTTTCTAATTTTAATATATCATAATGAATCGTGTAAACACCAAGTTCGCTAAACATGCGGATAAAAACAGCGCGTGTGACTTAATATTATTTTGTAGTCTGCTTACACTTCTATAGTCCTTTGTGCTTGATTGGACGTCTAACCATTGCAACTCGATAATATCACCTAAAGCGCTGACAATCTTTATCTTATTCAGTTCCGAATTGTCCATATTTGAATCTTTTTACATCAAACAATGTTCGGATTTCAGAACAGTATGATAAATGTAGTTTCTCAGTAATCCACTTCCACAATTGTGTGAACAACAATTGCCACATGCTTAGCCCTATGGGTTCACATTGACGCACCTTTCTTGTGTAACTCTAAGAAATAGTAGTGATCGGGAAAACACCAAAAGACAAATAAAAACGAAACAGTGTGTCCGAACCGTTTATATATCCGGCATCATGCAGACACAACAATACTTCGATAATAGCACGACAATTAGGTCAAATGAATAAATATCATCCCGCGCCAAATGAGCCCTCTTTTCGATCCCGAGATCTACCAAAAGGAATGAGCAATCAGTACACAAGTGATGAGTAGGGGGAGACAGTACAAAGTACAAAGATCAGTCAATAGTAAAGATCAGTTACAAGAGATATCATTAACGTCAGAAATGACTTATTTACAGAATAGTCGGCGCAGGCACATTTCTATCCATAGGGGGTGAGGGCCGCACACTCACTAGCAAAACATGATTATTGATTGAAAGTGCCATGGGGGAGAGGACAACAGATAATTAAATAGACAAGAAGAAAGGGTAAAAGTGGCCTAAACGCAGGCAGAGGGGAGCAAACATAGAATGGGCCATTGGCAATAGAGGGTGGGAAAAGGTGAAAAGGTATACAACTTCTCCAAATATGCTCAAATAACGCCAAAATGGCCAGAAGCACGCTGTTGAATTAAATGTGTTGATAAAATCAAAAACAGAGAAAAAACAACAACGCGCGGCGCTAATTCGAAAATTATAGCCAAAACCGCAGCGAATGAGTGTACCAGGAGATGAAAAGATCTTGGATCGACACGTATTTTACGCAAAGAATTGGAGAGAAAAAGCTGAGCTTCACGTTTTAGCACGTTAAATACGTCATTTCATCTCCAGGCAACTTTCTAGTAGTGAAACTAGTGGAGATTCAAGGCGGAGAGTTGCTCCAGCTTGTCGACGACGTCTTCTGACATGATCGAGACTGCGCACAGCTTCGCGGCACCGTACTTCGTCTGCAATAGAATTCATTTATTCGGAAAATGTCAACAGTCGGATGACCATCCGAGAAAATGGGAGAGAACCTGTTAAAACTGCTAACATCGGCAAAAAATTCGAATACTAAAGTATCCTATTCGATAGAAGTGAGCAGTGAGCTTGTTGTTCAACTGAATTTCAAACTACCTTGATCCTTTACTGGGAAAAACCCAGTTTTATTTTATAGTTTGATTGCCCAGAAGAGAAGAAAAAAGGAGAAAAAAGTGTGGTTACCTTGAGGGCGATCAGTTTGTGCTGGCTGTTCAACTTGAGGGCGACGCGCGCCAGAGAGGGAACCAACTCTTCTACTTCCTCAGACGACATACCGACCAGCGAACTGAAAAGGGAAAATCAATCCATTGGCATGATGTTGATCGAGAACTGGCTAACACAAATAGAACACTTGGCTAAATTCACTAATTCTCCGAAGAGACACCTACTGCAATTGAGTAGAGCTGAACCCGTGTAAATCTACACCTAGGATGTAGAAATATCTCAACATCCAAGCATACCCCAGTAAGGTTGTCCGAATAGCCTCTTCGCCTATAACGGGGCAACAATTCTCTTTTTAGAACTAAATAATATAACTTTTCGCGTTTACATCGAAAAACTACCTCCTTTTCGAATCGAAATATTCGCATGAACGTATATCACCCGTTAGTAGAATCGGACCCAGACCCATCTACACCTCAGACCAATTCAATAGTTGTCGGCGAAAAGTGGGTCGTTTTTCGATTTCAATTAGGCAGTAGAACAATTATAAGAAGTTTCTACCTACCCGACATGGGCGACATCGAGGGGCGTGTCCGTCAATCGATGGGCGACCACAAAGGATACAACGGCCACTGTGGAGGGCAGAAGGTGCGCCAGCGAGTAGTCGAGAAGCGCCAGCTGCAAGCGGCAACATATTCATGTGAATACCAAATACGAGTCAGGTGTGACCAAATCAGTAGATCATACTATTCGACAAAAAGGTGTCCGTTTTAACATTTAAACACATGAAAATTGATGATTTCGCATCAAAAATAGACAAATTTTCTCGTTTTAGGCAAAAAAAAAGTAACGCGGTCATTTTATCTCACTACTATAGAGAGAATTTTTCAATTACAGTTCGTGAAAGTGGACATCTAGGTTTATTACGACGAGGAAAATGTGGAGAAAGGGAAGCCTTTAGTTAGTCGCTAGTTGAACAACTTTATTGAAGCAGTTATAAAACAGGTATTACTATACAAATAAATCAAACAAAGATACAGAGATGAGCTGCCTATTTGACAGTAAACGAGGCCGAAAACCACAATCTGGAAAGAATGTTCTTAGTAAACTTTCCCCCACCTCGCCTAAATACTTGGAGAGGTTGTGAACTCGAGCAGACGTGGCAATCTTCTTGTTGAACGACCGCAAGAAGGCGATGGAGTGAGGGCGGGCGAGGATGAATCTGTGAAAATAAATATTTTTGTATTTTTGTAGAAAATCAGCCACATTCATTCCACATCCACTACCATTCTCATACAAGATTGCTAATGATCGTTGTTTTCTTTAAAAAAATCGCAAATTCAGCAGTTTCGACGCCCTTGGAAGGCTCATAGTTGAAACTTCGGGTTCGCCATCGGATTAAAACTCTTCCTCCTAGAAACGTGAGAAAAGTTATGCCGAACGACAACGCAAAAGCCAAAAGCTCCTAGAAACGTGCAAAACGTTAGCCGAACCACGTAAAAGACCAAAACTGACCCGCACGAATGAAGAACCTTCATTTCCATGCGCAGTATCTGCTGCTTCGTGAACGCGTTGTCCGTGATGTACTCGAAGTCGGTTATTTCAGGCGAGTACATTTCCTCGTATTTGGAGGCAACCAACCTCAAATTGAACAACAATTATGTGTATAAGTCACGTGTTGAATCGCGGATAAATCTATTCTATGCTTATTCGGAACTAAGTCTGAACTTCTACTACTTCTTCTACGAAAGTCACATCTAAACAGGCGTAGGCGATGTTCCGATAACTAAGATAATATTAGCCAAAACGAATAAAAATGAAAGATGACGAACGTCTGACCAACAATAAGGTTTCTCTAGAATTGAACTGAAAGACTGAAGCGTTTATAAACCATCTACACATAGATCAATCGTTCAGATTTTCTGAAAAGAAACATTTGTCTTAACCTAGTTTTGGTATATGGTTGATAAACTGCTAGTGATAAAACGTGAGGTAACGTACATGCACGTGACGCCGACCAGTTGTAGTTCCGTCTTGACCACAGATGCGTCTGCCAACATACAGTCGACAAGGTAGACGGTCAGGTGGAGGGTCTCAGGCAGAAGGTGGAATCGTTGGTGCACCTGAAACATCAAAATTAAAGTAGTATGTACTATTCAAACAATGGTCAGACTTTATGTGACATTGAATGTAACTGATTTACCTCCACGCAAGATTATCCATTGAAAACGTGAAACTTGAACACAGTTGAACAAGTTGTTTTCATGAACGTTATTTGAATTTTACGGAAGGAGCCCAAAACCACGGAATCAAACTACAAAAACACTGCAGGATGGGACGACAAAGGCAAAGACTTGCTTTGAAAAGAGCAAATGTTATGCCTGAATGAGCCAGTCAAGAGTCAACCAGGATGCAACTCATCTTAGGCGTGACGGAATCGTAACCCACTAAACACCCCACTTATTGTGATTGAAACACCGTAACGTACCAGATATGCCCCAGTAAAATGTATGGTATAAGATTCAAAAAGTACCTGAATGAGCCAGTCCACGAGAATGCATCTCATCTTGGGCGTGATGGCGGTGCCGTCGAGAAATCCCTCCTCCATCGTGTACGTCTTCTCCGAGCTGAGCAGATAGTCCATGACGTCATCCGAGAACTCGACACAGCCGAACTCGCGCTCGATGCCCACCACCTCGGGATACAGTTCCTCTGCTCGCTCCACGGGGGCTAGGGGCTGAAAGGGGATAGTTAACGGAATTCTCACGTGAACATCACGTCACGTGACTCAAAGACTTGGCACTTGGTATAGCAAAACTTGCAAAGAGTTCAAAATATCGAACCAGACTCAATACTAGTCTTACCTCTCAGTAAGACGAGATCGTACTTTTCATGCTAAATCGAATGATTTCGATTCATTTTTGTATCATCCTATATTGATTGATCCTAATCCTAGTGTAATCACAAATCTTTCTGCGATAAAAATATCCCACGTGTTCTAGACAAAACGGATCACAATTCCCAAAAACATTCGGTTGATGAGTTGATGTCGGAATAAACACAAACATCGTTTTTGGAGAAGTTGGGAGTAATACAAACGATAACGAAAAAAATAACAACTAGTACCTTTCGTTTCGGCTTGGCGACCTGCTTGACGGAAGCAATTGGCTTGGCAGCGACCACTGATTTTAATGGACCGGCAGCCTTGTTCTGGAAAAATATTAATTATTAGTGAGTCTTTTGGAACAAAACGTGCAGTGATCGCTACTCAATACATCATTTCCATTGTTGATTATGCGTACAACTAGAGCTTTTGTAATAAAAGCAATATTGCAATAAAAGCATTGTTTTCATCTATCTAGCTACACCCTATACCAGCAAGGTCCGAGACTACCAACCGTTTGTAAACTCAACATGGGATTTTGTGAAATGAACCGATTTCCCCGGCTATTTAGTTGAACGTTGAACGAAGTGTGACTCTCCCTTTTTCCCACCCTAATGAGCTCATTGCTCATATATGTTTCATTTCTAGGGACACACTCTCCGAAACGTGTTGATTTCTACAGAGTAGACCTGCTTCAGTAGAGCATGGCTTGGTTAACTCGACACCCACTCCAGTAATGTTGTCCAAATAGTCAAGTTTTGTGAAAAGGAAGAGAATAGCATTCAAATCGAAAATCCTGTTCCCTTTAGAGTACCAGTCTGGTGTGACCTCAACTTGATGAGATGTTTCATTTCTGAGTGAAAGACTCCCGACTTCCCGGAAAGTTTCTAAAACTATTTCTGAACTGTACCAGACTACCTCCTCACCTTGACGAGTTCATTGGAGTTCTTCTGATCCCCAAAGGCGCGTCTTGTCCTCAACCCATCCTTGCCCGCCAATCCCTGTTGTTTCCCCTTGGCAATGTCGTTTTCGTGGCCAGCCGAAGAACGAGTTACTCTCTGAAAACAAATCAATAAACTCTTTGAAAACAAAAAAACAACCAATAAATCTGTCTTAAACGTAACAGGTGAGATAGTTCTTCGAACTAGTATCTTAGCCACGCACAAGTAACTCTTGGAAATCACCAAAATCGATAAATTCCAGGGTCCCACGTGAACAGCTCTCTGATTACCAATTACTAGTTAATCTACAGGCATGCTCGATAGGCTTCTAGGAATCTATGCGAGCGAATAGATTGCTGGTTGTGAATGGTTACAAATTAATTAGATCAAGGTTCTATGGGTATGAAGACAGAAGATCAAAAGTCAGGTTTCAAGTTAGTTTCTGAAGGGCTAAGGGGGTTCTGGCTACGCGTAAGTATTACCACCGTGACCTCATTAGTGAAAAAGCCAGCTTTAAAGTTACTTCAATAGTTTCTAGAGGCTAGGGGGGGGTTCTTTCTGGTTAAGTTTTAAGTGTACCTATAACTACCGTGACCCCATTAATCAAAACGTCAGGTTTGAATTTAGTTCAACAGTTTATAGTAGAGGGGGTTCTGGTTAAGCGTTAGGTGTTACTACGGTGACCTCATTAGTCGAAGACAGCCTGGTATTAATTCATAAGATCAAAAGTCAGGTTTCAAGCTAGTATATATCCTATAGATGCTAGAGGGGGTTCTGGTTAGTCGTTAAGTATTACTACCGTGCCCCAATTACTCAAAGATTGCCGATGGCATCTCCATCTGTGCACTAGAAACGCTGCCTGCCGGCTGACCTCAGACTGTTACGCCATGTAATCAATAAGTGACACGGTCTGCCGCTGGTTAATGAACACCCGACCACCCGAGAAACAATACAGCCGTGAAACGCTGGCAGTTTTATTCAAAAACAGCCAAATTGTTCACAAATAAGGAGCGTAGTGCTACATTAATGAGCTACATTGATGCTTAAAAATATTACAAACTCAAAACGTCTGTTAGAAGAAAGTAAACAACAATGTACTAGTGTCTTCCACAGTCCCTGAAAAGATTAGTAGAAATGGATGAAGTCAAACTCACTCTTGTTTGGATTTCCATAGCTTCCCTTCTTGTTGTTGATGAGTGTTGTCAATTGTCCTGCTACCCAACGAGAGAGGCTATTAGATGAGAATATCGAGTGAAATGAAGAGAAGACCGTTAAGAAACTAAACCTTTACCTGAAATGAAAACCGGAATGAGGCAGGGTTGACAGGAACGGAAACGTGAAAAGTAACGTGAAATAACGGAAAAAGACGGCAAGATATGAGAAAGAGGAAAGGGGAGATCGAGAAAGAATAGAATAAGATGCAAAATATTGACCAAAACGACGACTAAAACTCACATGGCAACAAATTTTTTGAAAATAGTCAAAAAACAAAGCTCAAAACAATGATATTTGTTGATGATTCTATACAAGCAGTGCTGCAGAACAGTTACTACACACACTACTGATAGCTAAACGTAAGCGTGTGCATGAGTTCACTAGTGTTGTTGTTGTTGTTTACCTAAAAAAATTTAGGCGGGAAACCCCCACATTAATATCAATTTCTCTCGAAGTTGTCCTACTCGGCTCGAGAGAAAGCCCAATAATGACAAAAATATCAGCTGTTGATTGTACGATGACCCAGGTCAGAAATTTGAATCCCTGATCATCAATACCACGCCAGGGGGGGCGGAGCCTATTGGTGGGACCAATTATGCGACACAGCCGAAAAAGGGGGAACATGGCTGGTTGAGATATTGAAAAGACTTTGACTATGGAGTGTGCAACAATTCAACAAATGTAGAGATTTTATGCATCAAACACACCACTTACACGACAAGTGCGACCATAAACACAATTTCGGTAGCCAAAATCAAAACATGTTTTTGTTCTCGAGGCACTGAATTGTGCAAGAGTGACCTGACACTACATCTACAACACATGCAAGAGTGGGAAAACATTCAGCCATCTATCGAAAAAATGTATATTTTGTTTATGAAAACCATTTCAACAAACATCGAATACATATCACAAGAAGCACTTCGTAATAAAAAGCAATTGACTAAAATTATGAGGAACTGGTATGAAACTATACATTCTCTACAAAAAATGCTCTATTATACAGTGAAAACATATAAAAACTACCCTCAAACACAAACACGAACACTTATCACTAAGGCACACACATAATGAAAAAAACAGCAACTAGGGCACACACAAAACAATTCATACAAACTTTCAAAGTGGTTCAAATTAACATCAAGCGAATTGGGGGCAGCCTACTATACATGGGAACCCATCACCAAAATCCTATTTGAGTACATAAATATGAATAAAGTGCAATTTGAGTGGACCGATTATTATAACTGAGTGAAATATGCTATCCAATACGAATGTACAGTAAACAAGTCTGACTACAAAAATTAGTCAGAGCCTAATTGGGAATACTGTAGCAATGCACATTAAAAATGGAGGAAGCTCATGCCTGATGAAAATAGATACAATTCACAACGACAGCATAAACATACATGGATTCGTATACAAGTCAAAATTCGAGTCTTTGCCAAGTTTGGAAATCGAGTAAACTTTGACGATCACTCAAAGAAAAGCCGGACAAAACTGATTCTATTCCGTTCAAATGTGTTTGTAGTTTGATCCTGGTGAGTTTTGAGTTCCGAAACTACCCTGTTGTGAACAAACTACAATTCAGCCAACCCCGTGTGTGAAGATCGTTATACTTGTGCAAATACGAGTAATGGTTCCTATAGCACCTGAATCAAATCAACTTGGAAACGTAGTCGGTTTGACTAGTCACTAGTAGTACGTACAGGAGTGGGAGGTTGGAAATAAGACTAGTAGTCACTAGTAGAACGTAGGACTAGTCGACTAGTAGTCGCTGGTAGGACGTAGGAAGTAGTACTAGTAGTCACTAGTAGGACGGTCGTATTGCCGGCTTGTTCTCGGCGCGCGGCGGCTGCGGCGCGTTGCGCACAGGAGTCCGCGTGAACTGCGCACTGTGATCGGAAGGTCGCAGCACGATCACCTCATCGTCTTCTAGCATCGAAAAGCTTGCGCGGTGCTGAAAATTAACCAAAACTTGAACGATTTTACAAATAACTTGGTTGTTTGGTTACCACTTTTCAGGTTATTAACGAAAAACGGTTGGACATACAATCTGCCTAAAATGTTATTGCTTGTTGTTATACTTCGCAGAAACCACCAATCGTCTAATAAACTCTCACGCTTTCAAATTGATACGTTCAGTTACAAGCGTCACGTTTCAAAACAGAAGAGATGTAAAGCATGATTATTGATCGACCGCGAACTTCTGAGGACCAATCCTGTTCAAAACAGTAGAAACTTTTCATGAACATTTGTATTACTCACCTCATCCGATAGATTCGATTCATTCATAGAGGTATCATACGAGAGATTCATGTGTGGCTGGAAAAAAAACATCAATCAAGCAAACTAAAGATAACAAGATTTTTTACACTCCTCTATTTAGCAATACTCATAGTTTGCATGATCTTCCTCCTAACGTGTGGACTGGGAGTGTGAACGCAAACGCAGCCTTAGGTGGCATTCATAGTTTTTACGTCGGCGTTAATACTGAAGAAAACACGCATATTGATTTAGTTGGCGTTAACGACAGCGTGAATCAATAGGAGATGTTCTCTTCACTATTCGCCGACGTAAAACATAATAAAGTTTCGCGTATTTCAATGGAAAAGCCGAGTCCTTTGCCTTTCTATAGAATATTCGCATCTTATTGGTGTGTGAGTTCACATGGCCGAGATCGAGACTACAAACTACAACTGACCTTCTTTTCTCGCACACTCATGGAAGAGAATGAGATCATTGAGCTGACGTCATCAGTATCATCCAGAAGGTCGGTCATTCGACGGTGTTCCGCCACGGGCACAGAATACGGATACGCGGAGCTAATCTGGAATGGAGTATAACAATAAATAGTTAAAAGATAGAAAGTTATTAAATCGTCGTTGTAGTTTGATATCGATACCCCCTAATTCACGAGTTCAGAATAAACGCAAATCAATCAAACTACAAACACAGCGAAATAGGGCGACATACCGGCTTGCTTCAAAAAGAGTTAACCGTATAGGTGGAGGGTAGAGTTTCAAGCGTTCGAATAGTTGTATAATTGATCGTTTCTCGAAACACATCAGCGAAACTTAGAGCTTTGATGATGTTATATCATTCAATCCAAAGTTAGGCATGTGGTTATGCATCAAACTACAGAGCGCAAACTAGAAAAGCCGCTCACCCTCTCCCCGTCGACCTGGCCAAACTGTGGTCGCCAGTACTGATTGGTCCTGTTTGAGATGGTCGTCATCAGGCCGTCGAGTGCTATGTCTCGTTGAACCTCGCCGCCATTCTGAATACATACTACAGAAACGTGGTACGAATATCTGGAACAAGTCGTGAAACGGGTCCTTTTGTGTCAAACTCCGAATAATTTAGGAATTTTGATGCAAAACCAAGAAGTTGGAACACTCACACTTTACTGGCGTTTGTCGGAAATCACTTTCTCTACATTATTCTGAACGCTTTTTTCGAATTGAAAGGGAAAAAACACTGTTTGGAGAGAAAAAAACAGTGAAAAAAAAACACCGTTTGGAGAGAAAAAAACAGTGAAACAACTACACATCTTACACTTTATTCTTTTATTAACTTCCAAAAGCCTGCGGAACCGAAGATTTCAACATAAAACTCTCATTCGAAAGTTGAAACGAATACGGTATGAGTCCACGAAGGAACGGAAGGGACTATTCCCAACCTTGACATTACGGTAAGATTATACTAAGGCTAACTTTTACCTTAAGATTACGGTAGGAGTCCCCGTAGAAACGAGAGAGACTATGACCAACCTTGACATTAGCCGGCGGTATCCATCTCATGTAGCACGCGTCCCACAGCTCAATGTCCAGCGGCAACGTGGGTGGTCGGATGACGTCACAGAAAAGGGATTTCGGCTCCTCATTGGCATTCGAGAAGCCTAAGTTATACCATCTTGACACGCCTTAAACGGGGTGAGCATGCACAATTTGGATCTCAGTATATTTATATATTGAAATTCAACAGTTTTCCACAGTTTTCCAGGTTGCAAAAGCTTGGACACTTCAAGAGCACGCGAAACCCAGATATATTCACTTTTCATGAGTGCCCATCATACTTGCATTTGCATACTTAAGCCACGCGCTTGGAAGGTAGTGGTATTGACGTCCAAACGCTTAGTATTCCTGTTATCCTTTTTGAATAAGCCGAACTTGATGGTTTGGCATAGAGAACAGCCAGCAAAAGTTTGAGACAGAATAGGTTTTATACCTTGTAACCAGGTTTTTTGGTAACCTAACCAATTACAAACTCAAGTTACCAGAAAAAAAATGTTACCAAAAACCGGTTAGGTTACCAAACAACCCTATTACATACAAAATTCACCATATCCCACCAACCTGTCAGCGCGCTATTCGTCTTCGTCCTCTGTATGACCTGGGCGGCGTCGTTTACCACATTGGAGAACAGATTCCGATAGTCTTCCGTGTAGAAGCGGGTGAGCGGGAAGGGACCGCCCGTCCGACCGGAAGCCAGCTGCTCGTTGACGGACGAACAGGCGAGGGCCGGAACGAGACCGGTCAGGGACAGGTCCCACAGGGCGATCAGCAGGTGGTCCGAGTAGTTGAATCTGACAATTAACTCTGATGACACGCTAGTAATGTCTGACCATCCTACAAAAACTAGCTCGTTTTTCATTAAAGGTTGGTAAAAACTCCACAGTTTGCATCAGAAATAGGTCCATTACCCGGTTTTTGGTCTAAAAACCCGTTATCGAAAATTTTCTGGCTACACGGACAACTATACTGGTGTAGGGTTCGGAAATGAGTTTCCGAACTGGAAAATAGTGAGAAAGAGAGAGAGAGAGAGAGAGAGAGAGAGAGAGAGAGAGAGAGAGAGAGAGAGAGAGAGAGAGAGAAATACTCACTGCATGGGGTACAGCCTCCTCAGCTGGGCGACACAGTCCAGGAAGAGGAGGAAGGTGGGTGTGGTGGCGGCGTCCTCCGGTTGTTCCGTACCGCCCGTCTTCTGTCCGCCTCCCACGCGGAGAAGACGTTGGCCGAACGGATGACCTAGGGCTATCCAGTCCTTGTTGATCAGCTGTTCCAGGCCTGAAATAACAATTATACAAAATGGTTGTTTTTGATGTAGGTACGTGAAATTTTGATAATGTACACCGGAAACCGGAAACATTTAAATTAACTCGACACTGACGGAAATAGAGTTTTCTGCATTCTAGCTGTGCTTATAACTTCATCAGAGTACTGGTAAAGTTTTTCAATACTCTCTAGTTTACCTCCAGCAGTACGGTAATGGGAATCGCAGCATATCTGAACCAGACTAGAAACCACTGCCGACAGGTCCATGTCGTCCATTTCTGAAAGAAATGAAAGTTACAAGCTATATTTAAAAATAGTTTAGCACAGGGGGCATTTGAAGATAGCATCAGATACTACTCCTAGAATAAAACCAGACTACAAAAGATTTGGATGAGACTAAACTACAAACTATATATAAACGACAAAACTACAAAATTATGAACAACTAGTATTAAACTAAACTAAAATTACAAAACTACCCACCACAAATGATGACCGATCTACCCCAATCAATAAACCAGACTGCAAACCTAATAGGATGACACCAAACTACACAACTGTGAACGAGTAGGATGAAATCGAACCACAAAACTAGGATGGGGCCAAAGTGAAAACAAAAACTATCAACAACGTAACTACAAAAACCAAACTATACAAAACGACCCACCACAAATGATGACCGATCTGCCCCTATCGAGCATCCAGCTGATCGCCTGTGACGTCATCTGCTGGCAGTACAGTACCAGTCGCAGCCAGCCGGTGTCATTTACTCGTGACAGCCAGTCACGGTCGCGCGACGCCAACAACTCGTACGAGTCTGAAAGATAGGAGTAAAGTGAAAGTTAGACAGAAAACGGAACGACATTTTGTAGGCATTGGAAAGGGCATTAAAAACGGTGTGGGCATTGAAAATTTTATATAATTTCAATCGTGGGGCTGGTAAGCGATATGAAAATTGTTAAAGCGCCAGGGAGAAGTTTCGGATTGAATAACGTTGAAATAGATCAGTTTTACATATATCTCGACAAGTTGCAAACTGGAAAGTGACAACTTTAGTTCGCAAAACGTGTTATTTTCGTGAAGCAATCAGGTTGTACGCCAGTAACTCACTTATGGAGCACAGTTTGTGCAATTTGTGGTAGCTGGCGGCGATTCCCGCTACCGTAATACCTTCAATATTTCGATTCAATAACAATTAAATATGCTAGTTTCACATCTCGACAAGTCTCCAACTTTAGAGTGATCTCTATTTTACTACAGTAGTCAAGGTGTACGCCAGTAACTTACCTATGGAGCACAGTTTATGCAGTTTATGGTAGCTGGCAGAAATTCTGGCCGGCGTCATGCCAACTTCGACGTAGAGCTGGTGGGGAATGGCGGTGGTTCGACTGACACCCGGCACCATCGATAGGTATCTGCAAACACCAATATAGGCGAAGATAACAACTGAGTTTAGTTTGAACTCGACAGGAGCCATCAAAGAAGGACGATTATGTGGTCCAATCCCAACGCTTTAGTCCTTTAAACTAAAATACATTCTTCAATGGCGGTTTAAAGGACCGCTGACACGGGATTGGTCCACATGATCGTCATGCTTAAAACAATTAATTTCGACCAAAGAGCGACCAAAAGCAAACATCAAACTACAAACACAGCGGACTCGGACAACCTACCATGCTGTCGCGTACGAGCCGACACGCGACACAGCACTTGCATTTGCTCAAGCATAATGATATTTGTCTCACTTTTTACTCAACCTCGCCGCCACATAGTTGTCTTCGAACATAGATGACCTCAGCAGAGACGTACCATTCGAAGAAGACCATACCCAAACCTGCAAGAAAAAGAGATAATCGCAAATTTGCGAATGTATTTGAAAAATGTACTTGTACCGTACAGCAGCTATCTTCCTGGGAGAAAAAGTGAATGAAGAAATCCGGATAAACGCGGATTCGCCTGCCAGTTATAGTTTTTAGCAAAATCATTTGAATCAGGGTCTAGCAGAACAACCTCTAGGACTATAAAGAGGCTTAAATTTCTCTCAATTCGGTGTACTGTCTCGTGTCAATACATGAGGTATCATGAACCAGAAACGTCCTACTATACACTAATAACAAATGGGAATCGGCCTTTGACGAAGAATCCAACAGCGCTTCTTAGTTTGCAAAAATATTCTAATTTAATGCTAAATAACTGAATTAGAATTGGTTATTCAACGTGAGGTGAGTTTGCTGAACTGAAGTATGTTGATAATTCTGCTCACACAGTTTGAAAATGTCTGATGCTGAACCTTAACATTAGACGTAAACCGTACTCACCGGGAACCGACCCTCCCTATAATGATCGACCATCTCACCAAGGTCATGACCTACTAGATCACGTGGCACGACCACGTACGTCGGATAACTGAAAGACACAAGATACGTGGGAGATCAAATACTGTGGACGATAACCAGTAGATAATTCGCGTATTCCCCTTAGCTCCTATTGCTACAGAAATATACAGTGCCAATGCGAATCAGAAAAGACGACACAAACTCGTTTTGGACAGCCAACCCTACGAATAACGAACGTGACCTACATACCGAAAGGAACGAGCTTTTCTCTTATATCGGGTGTCGGCTACTTATGGTAGTTGCATACACTAGTAAAGACTTGAAAATGAGACTACTTTTTCGATAAAAACTAGAACATTTGTCCATTTTTGATGGAAAATCATCAAAAACAACTCATTTACATGTTTGGTAATCAGTCGATGCTGGTTTATGGGTAGTTGTATCGATAGCCCAACAGTAACCAAGCTCTCTTTCCAACAACTCACCTGTGTATGACGTAGTGTAGTAACTCCCTCCGCACATTACACACCCGCCATCCCTCCTTGGCACAACATCGATTCAGCTCCTGACGCCACGAATCCTCGTCGTTGAAGGCAACTGGAATATGAATCAGATTCCATGCATTTTAGGTAGAATTATGGGGAATAAACAAATATTCGTTGTAGGTTGACCTCATTACACGCCTTAATTCACAACGTTCGACAGGAAGGAACTGGAACAAACACAGCGGAAGGCCCCGCTCACTTTCAGGCTGCTCCTGCGCACCTTTTCCCCGATTCGGAACTACGTATGAACCGCTAAGCAACTAACCCCTAGCATTCAGTCCACACTTGTGGGATAACTTAACCTATTATTATTAATATTATAACTAAAACCCTACTACAGACCAACTAACCCCTAGCAATCCAGTCGACATTGGCGCCGGCCTGTACCAGGTGTTCCACGGTGCTCGGTCGCGAGAAAAACAACAGCTGATTGGCCATGTTGGGCGCGTGTTGCGAACGAGACATGTCCAGGGTGAGCACGCGGAAATCCTGGAAAAGAAGAATATTTGCAAGGTCCGCTCCTTCCGAAATACGATGTATGTTTCCCATTCCGCTGTGTTTGTAGTTTGATCCCATTGCTTTCAATTTTGGTCCGAAGTCGTGAACAACAGTGTGTTTCGAGATAAAACTAAAACGATGATTTGGGCACCAGTACACCTCCTCAAAAACCAACAACAATTAATGAACAATAGTATTTTCAATACTTACCTTGAGATACAGTTTGAGACAGGATACAATTTCGAGGCTGGACACTGAGGACGTCAGTTGTCGATACTTCTTCTTGGTTGCACTACGAAGCACATCTTCTGTAACAACAAAATCATCCAAAAACGAGTTTCACCTTGAAAACATAGAAATTCTGAAATCTGCGCAATGCTGTGTCCGCTGATCAGACTCACTCCAAATGCACACAAACAAACTATTTCTATCCTTGAATCTCTCTAACAATCAGCTAGCAGCTGGCTGCAACTTTCAATAAAAAGGGCAGAATTTTGTGTTCAAAACGTGAACCATGACATATTGTACTGCGCAGCGCGGGAAACTGTTACTGCGTTCCACAAAGTTGTGTAGTTTCATCGTATGACGTTTCCAGCGTATTTCAAAACAACGGCCGCTGATCAGACTACAAACTACAATTAAAATGTGGTCCCCTAAAAAAGCCACCAACTTACGATGTACTGTCGAGTATGAGATGCTTTCAATGGAGCAGAGGGGCACACAGAGATCATCATCGAATACAGTAAATCGTTGGGGGACCCGATTCTGAAAATGGTAGTTAGAATGTGAGTATGATATATGATCCGTCAAATTCGAATTCGTACTGTGATCGTGATGATAGTTATATCCCGTTCCTGTTCCAACTCAGTCGTAAATCAGAAATTACGAAATTATGAAGAAGCGTTGTAATGTAAAACTTACACTCCATTCTCATACACCGCCAAGGCTCACTCATTTTTTCTCGAAGCTCGCGATAGCCTCCTCTTTTTTGAGTCTGGACCCTCCAAAATAGTTCAAAACTGACAGTTTCGTCCATTTCCGGTTGAATTTTCATTAGTTTGTATGAAACTCGCTGGGTTTCAATTCGCGACCCTTACTTTTCTTGGAAACTACTTGGCATCCTCTCCTCTCATGAGAGGTCTTGGCGGTGAATGTCCATTCTAGAACAGAAGACCTTACGCTCTATGAGTACCATTTTTTAATAGGCAAGTCCTACAACAAGTCCTACATATTAAGTACATCGAAAGCGTATCCTCTTCCCGAAGCCCAAACGATGTACGCTGTCACACCCCGATAGGGTTGTAGTTTGATCCATAGCATTTGGGCGCGTATAGAAAACAAACTACAACGAATAAAAGACAACTGTACGGTACTCACCATACGATTGGCTACCACGTGTGGTTGAAAGTAGAGACAGAAGTTGGTACACGTGAGGCGTCCCGTGAGAACATCGTGGAATTGGAAACAGAACGAGACGTCGTCACACGAAATACCTCCTACCTCACCTGTAAGAATAGCAACATCATATTTCTCTTTCTATCTTCTCGTATCCCTCTTCAACCTTCCTTTTCTCTCTCCCTCTCTCTCTCTCTCTCTCTCTCTCTCTCTCTCTCTCTCTCTCTACCCTCCCCTCTCTATCTTACACTTGAACGACTCTCTATCTAACTAAAACACCTCGTCACTAGAAATTCCTCCTACCTCACCTGTAAGGATAGCAACATCATATTTCTCTTTCTTTCTTTTTGTATCCCTCTTCAACCCTCCCTCTCCCTCTCACTCTACCCTTTCCTCCCTATCTTACATTTGAACGACTCCCTATCTAACTAAAACATCTTATTTTATCTTAGATTTCATTATTTCTTACTAGAAGTGCTTTATTCAGCTCAACTCAATCACCCAATTCAATCATATTTCATGGACAGAACGCGCAATACTAGAAAATGAAACGGTTATGTACCTGGTAGCAGTTTTCGCATAGGAGCGGCGGGGGCGGGGCTAACAGGTTCCTGAAAAAAGATCATGCATGATAAAAGCAAAAAATAGATATTCATAATGATGCATCTATAAAGTTGGAATATCTTGTGCTAGTGATGTTATCCAGTGTTTGAGAAATCAGCAGAAATGTTGAAACCACAATATTCTACCCTATTATACACTCTCAAAACAGAACAAAATACGAAAAGATGTTTTCGAGAACATGAAGCAAACGACACCAAACTACAAAGTACGTATCGAGAACATATCTGCGTTATTGCTGACGACAATAGGTCTAGTTTAGTTTCGACTGCAAACAAGTATGACTCATAGGTCACCACTGATAGCACAGTCAACAGTTAATGCCATAATACCAAACGGCGTTACTTTGTTCGTATTAATCAGGTATCAGGTATCTATTAATTATTAATGTGAGTCATTGTACGTGTAGGTAAACACGTGAATTATCCAAAAAATCACACTGCGTGGTTTATTATCATTCTATGATCTATGAAAACTCTCCTTTTGTTCATTAAATGTAATATTTTTTATTGCAAGTCCTTCCGCGGTTAAAACCAGATTGTCGAAAAAGGTATTCAATATTCTTTGTATTTCAATCCCGGTACATTGAATGTTATCAGCAAATTTAGCTGTACTGATTAAGACTACAAATCAGATTCTGTAATAGGAGGTGTAGTTTGATCCGTAACACAGCACAATTTGCAGATACAGTAACACCATTAAGATTGCTGAACCACTGTCTATTCTCTATCAGAACTCACCACTGCATCATCCTTCTTCCATATGAAACTTTGGAAACTGTTCGACATACTACACTCAGAACCCGGCCATCTAAAAACACCAAAACGTTCAACAGTATACTGCAGAAGTCCCTGTAGACATGACAAAGACTATACGATACATTTCGAGAAGATTCGGTGGACAGGCTAGTTTTTACATACATGATACGTAAGCTAACTCTTCATCTAATCAGCTTTTTTCGGTAACCGCAATTTTGGTTTCAGGTAACCGTATTCGGCAGGTAACTTTTCAAGTGACCAAAAAACCAGGGTTACTTTTGGAATTCAAACAACACATTTCCCAATTGCCCTACTTTCCAATGAACATTCCACCTCTCTCTTTCATATATACAAACAGAATCGATATCGAAAACGGACTTGTATACCCTTCATGTAACCACATAAACAAGGTAAACAACTTTATTGCGATAACCACATAAAACTCAGAAATGCCTCAATAGAAAACAAACCGTAGAGTACCAGAAACCAAGGTAAGGCATATAGCACAACTTGTACGTGTATGAACAATAGCTTTGAGCACTTACGCACGTGAAGAAACTTGCCGTATGAAGGAAAACTACCGACAAACACATTCACAAACTTTCAGATTATTACAAATTCTGCAATAAGAAATCCTAGAAACGATGCTGTAAGATATAAGCGAAACAATATTGAGGTTAAGTTTACGAATGAAACGACGTGAGAGATGACAACTTGTAAACAATTTGACTATTATTATGCATGCAACAAACTTACAATTCAGATCTATTTTGATAGATAGATAGATAATAGTTCCTCACTCAGCGAGTACAGCGCTAGCTATACCCGACGACAAACTATGAAGTAACGTGAGAAACATATAGGAAATGAGGAAAAATAATTTTATAGCCGCTTGTCTGTGAGCATAGCACTATCATAGAACATAGAACTATAACAGAAGTCTTAGAATTTCTCCACCTTGTGTAGCTGCTTGAGATAAGAAAGTATATATACATGGGGAAATAAAACATCTGTTGATTGGAAAACAAAACAATTAAGGGCTTGCGAAAGCTAAGATTAGCAGGTAGATAGTAACCAGGTGAACTCAGCCCAACAAGCTATCATCTTCCATCCTACTGCATTAGATTCCTTGCTATCGTAGTCAACCTCTGTTGCACCTGTAATGCTCATCTTTAAAAACGAGATACGAGAGAAAAGGAGAGGAAAACTACCAGAACACACATCAATAAGGTCCGACTGATCCGCATAGAGGAGTTAGTTTTTATATTGGAACACTGTGAAAATTAATGCTTTTTCATCGAAAATAGACAAATGTTTCCGTTTATCGCAAAAAAACAGCCCATTTTTCAATTGTGCATGGCTATTACTCATTACTGAGGTATTAACCAAAACTACCCACCTCAACGAAACTGGGTCTATCGGTCGGCTTGAGTGCCCAGGCATCGTGCATGACCCTGACTATGTCGGCCGGACAGCCCTCGGGCGCCTCCATTCGGTAGCCGCGCTCAATGTGACGGACCACGTCCTGGATCGGCTGGAAAAGAGATCATTATAGCAATAGAGACGAATGAGATACTGCGTTCCCACACATAAAAAACACAAACGAGACTGTGTTCATACTCACTGCCTAGAACGCACATTAGCTTTCGTGCTTTCTCGACATTTCAAGCCAGGAATGCGGGAAGTCGCAATACAAAGCGTGAGGGGCAAATACAAAGATGAACCAGACCAACAACATCAGATTTTATAAGAAACGTGTTAGTAGTTGAGCAGGCTAATGAGAAGGTGAGCCTCAAATGCCAGTTGTCCGTAATACCGGGAATAGCGGTGTAGAAACATACAAACAAGCCAGGTAACATGGTAAATAACAGATGCAATCGAGTAAGTTCATGCTCAAGAGCTCACGTGCGAGGTTGCAACAAAAAGAAGCGAACACAAAAGTAAACATGCCGAACAGTCAAACCACACTGGAGACAAACAAACGAATATAAACGAGGACCCAAGACAAAAGACAACAACACGTACCGAGCGACCGTCGGCTCCCTGAACACAGAAATAAACATAAACAACCACAAACACCTAGTCCGTGGAAACTGAGATACTTCCAAATGCTACAGACAACTCCTTTTTAAAACTTGTTCTTACATTCAAATTATCGAACTTATCAAACATCACGACGACCAATAAGATACAACATACTACTGTACCGGAACAAACTTATATTTGATGTTTAAATAAACAACTCACAATCCTTGGGTAGGGAACTCGACCAAAGGAGAAGATTTCCCATAGAAGAACACCGAAAGACCACATATCACTTTTACTCGAGAAATTCTGGAAAGAAGACACGTTTACAAGCATTTCGCAAGCAAAATAAGTTCACTAAAATCAGCTGCTAACATCAGAAAAAAACTATTTGTCCTCGGATGCTGTCCGCAATTGATGGAGAACAATGGAACGTACCACTTGTATTTCAGTCTAACTATCTCAAATTGCCAAGTTTAATTTGATATTCTGTAAAGTCGTCCGTCCATACAGCCGGAAAAATTCAAAAAATAGGCTCATTTTCGCCAAAATCGGTTTGCCTGTTTTTGATTGAAGTTTCACAATAACAAACAATAGACTTTATTCTGTGAGATACAAGCAAAACAACTAACACTCTGCCTGAGTGCCTCGGGCGCAGTCCATTTGATGGGGAACTTGCCGGCCGAGCTGTCCACTCCGACCGTATTCGCCTTCTTCGCCAGACCAAAATCGCTGACTTTCGCTGTCATCTCCTCGTCGAGAAGTACGTTGCGCGCCGCCAGATCCCGGTGCACAATCTGCCGCGACTCTAGATAACACATGCCCGAGCAAATGTCACTAAAAATGAACAGAGCATGATAATTTGTACACGCGATTCAACAGGCTACATGTGAATTTCCGCTTTGATAGACGTGGCAGTCCAATTAGATGGGATTGGAAAATAGGTTGCCATTTTAGTTCGATTAAAGCTGACAGAAACGAAAACTCTTCAATTCAGTGCGTTATTCATAAAAATTTGACACGACGAATATGGTACTTAGAAGTTAGGGAATAGACTGGCTATTCGAGTTTCTAGTTCACAATTTCGGATTTTAAATGGAGTTTTCGAGTTTAGACTTCCTAGTGTAACTTTAGGACAGACGGAAAGCTAAACTCGACGTTTCACAGAACTGAAAAATTGCCTCTACAGAGTAGTGAAGATCCACCCACATGACAAACCAAAACAAAGAAACGCTTTTCAATTCATTTCATTATTCATAAAACTTCATCAATATATTGAAATTTCACATGACATGAATGAGCTGCAAGGCTGCGTGCGACTAATAATAATCAAAGAATCACAACTGCAAAATGCTAAATTCCACCCACATGGCAAACTGAATGAGCTGCGGTCGCTCCAATTGGTGTCGTCCCCTGGATCGGAGTAGATCAACCAGATTCCCGTTGGCCATAAACTCAATCACCATGTACACATTCACGTCATCCAACACCACTCCCACCAGGGCCACCAGGTTGCGGTGCGAAACACCACTGCAATTATTAAATATTAAACAATATTTAAAATGTTACACATATTTATAACGAATACATACATTCATAACCATTTATAATAATTGCATTCATTTATCATAAAGCTGAACTGCAATTTGCTTTACTATGTATCAACAGCTCAAAATCCTTAGCTAGAAGTTAGAAGTTACCAAACCCAGTTTTTGCCCTACTTCAATTTTGTCCGAAAAGCCAGGAAAACTCTCGAAAGGGGCTGAGAAGGGCGCAAAACTAGCTAAAAACGCTGAGACCGAACAAAAATAACCAAATGCAAAACTCACACAATGAGCCTGGCTTCGTCCAGTAAACAGTCGGCTAGCCCACTGCCATGTCGTTTCGACACTTTCACCGCCACCCTCCGTGTCTTGTACACACCAGACAGCACATCTGAACATAAACACATTACTTTACTTCTACATCTCTTTACTCTTACATCTCTTTACATCTCATCTCTTTACTCTTTACAGGTGGTGGTCCTTATACTTGTTAACCTAACTAGAACTAGAGGGACTTGAACTGTTGCAAACGAAAATAAATTTATTTCATCAAAGTTGAGTCAGCTGGTGTATGTATCAGAAAGATAGAGAATAGTTCCAACCAAGTATCCAAGTGTTTCGACGACTACAATCCTCTAGAACCATGCACCAGCAACGTTGTGCGAGTAATTAGAATAATTCGTGAAACGAACTATCTTTGAGCCGATATAAATTAAATTGTCCGATGCAGAACCATGATGTCGCACCTTATGGATGAATGCCTGGACCCTAGCTTGCTTTCAACAATGATGCAAATTGCAAAACCAAAACAAAACCAACCTCCAAACTCTCCGTGACCAATAATATCTCCTAATTGTATCTCATCTGTGGGTATAACTAGCCCGGCCGAAACGAAAATACTCGTCCTGTCCTCGATATTCGATGCCGGCATACGGTAGGTATCGCAGATGACCGGAGTGACCAGACGATGGCACAATCCATCCGCGTCTCGCTTATAGTGCTGCAAACACTCACAAATAAGGTCAAAGATTTGAAAAAAAACTAGTTCCTGACTAGAAAAAACAGGAATTGCAGAAATCTGCACAAAACCATTGCAATTCCTCAAAAAAACTATTTCCTAAAGAAAAGGAAATGCAATCATTTTGCACAAAAATAGTGAAACTTCACCTTTACATAAATTTGGTCAAGAACAGGTCGTTACGACGCTACAATGTTGCCAAAGTAGATTAACGAAACTAACAAATAATGCCATACAGTTAGACACTATACTACGCATTCCTACACAATAAAGCATATGTGCGATTGTGCGTGTATGTCTGAGCGCCGACACCCGACACCAACTACAAAACTCTTAAGACTGGAAAAACAAAGTTCAAACGAGACGAGACTCACCGAAACCAGCTGAGTAAGATTGGAAAAGAACTCCTCGTTGTCACACGTCAAATGACCACCATTTTGGTATATACGGTAATGTTCGACCTGAAAGGCAAAGTTGGTTTGTTGTGACCGAGGATTGTGTTCTGAGCTGAACTGAACAGTCAACAGAAAAATGTGACGCAAAAGAACTGCCTTTAGCCTTTACAACTTTTTTGCAAACTTTGGCTAAATTGCCAGGAAAATAGAAGAGCGGGAGTTTCCAGTTCCCGTAAAAACTGTCTCAGAAACTCAGAATCACATTTGGAACTGAAAATCACCAAGTTTGCGACATGTCCACGGCACATTCTTTCATTCACAAACATAGTTGGCTTTGAATCTAACTGGTGAGTGAGATGAAAACGTGAGAGACTATGAGTTATAGTTATTTGAAAAGTCAAAGAAGTCATTCTCACTGACCTTTCCCCTATAGGACATGGAGAGCGTGTAATCACCAGGGAAATTTGTGGACTCTCGGACCAAAAATGTTCCATCCCCCTTACCCAACAGGAACCTGAAAACATATATTTAGATGAAGACATGAACATGATTAAGTTTTTGAAAACTCGAAAGCGAGCATCATAAATATACTCATTCGAGAAGAAACATGAAGAAAAGGACATGTTTAGGTTTACCTCATATTCTCAGTTCCAGAAAACATTAGTTAATCCTACTGTTCTTGTTTGCTTGTTTCCAATTCCATGTTCCAAAACTACTAACTACTCAAAAACGCAGCCACATTTCATCATTGACTTCAAAATAATCAAGAAAACAAAAATTGAAATCAAATAATTACTAACCGTTCGGTGGTGTCTCTGGTGATATTCGAGTGAAACCATGGCATGGCCGCACTACTATTGTCCCTATTCCGCATGCTGTCCATGGATCCGCAGCTACTACTACTTCTGACACTCTCAACGACATGCGACGACGGATGGCTTATACTCTCCGAATCACTCAGCTGAGCATTTCTCGAACTCGATGATCGGAACCAACTCGAATCCTGCAAAATTGAACTTCTGCGTTGTACAAAGCTGAATCTATAGTCTTCTGCAAGTTCTACAGAAAACTGAAGAACGTACGACTAAAAAATAAGGATAACTGAATAGTGTAAGAAATGTAATGAGTTCAGCTTTCACAGTAATTCAAACTTTTACGAAGAAAAAACGACAAAAGGAAAAATCCTTTAAAACTCGAATGAAATAATAAAACTGTCAACTGTTATGTCCACTGATAAAGAAACCTCAACAACGTATATATTTCAACAATCTCACACACGAAGTAAAACACTATTCAAGGAAGGTTTGATATAAAAAAAATGAAGGAAAATGCTACTCACACCTGGGGCAGTGAGACGGTTTTCGTCTTTTCTGATCACGTGATCGGTAGCGTTAGCGTTATCACCGGCAAAGTTTCCGAACGGTGAGATAGTTCGCGTAACTACTACGTCGGTAGGATCTGTAACAAAACACAAATAAACGAGAACAGTCGTGAGAACCGAAAGAACATGAGAAAAACAACGTCACATCACAAGAACCCAGTCAAGTTATCCAACAAGCCAGAAAAAATATATCAAAAACGGACTATTTTTTCACAGGAAACGAGAAAATTTGTCCAGTTTCGATGTAAAATCTATGATTTTCACGTGTTCAAATTTAAAAAAACGGACTGATTTCTGTCCAATAGTCGAACTTTATGGCATATCGTCACCCGTCAATTGTTTTAAAAAAATGTTACCGTATTTTTCTACATTACAAAAAATCAGAGCAACGTCGATGGTATGGTGTGAAATACCTAGAATGCACCTAACGTAAGCCAACACTCCAACTAGAGAACCACAATGGGAAAATTGAAGTATCGCCCCCCACTTTAGTTGAGTCCCCCCGTAGCACTTCAACCCCCCACCCAAGCTAAAACCTGAAAATCTAGGAGAGGGGGGGGTCAAAATTCAACTTCGACATTTACTATTTACCCCCCCACTTGGGTCGGCGGGGGGTAGAACTTCAATGGTGGGGGGTCAAACTTCAACGAGTGGGGGGGCTGAACTTCAATACCGGAAATGTTTACTTTTTACCCCCCACCCTCAAACTTTTGTATTGCAGGTGATAAATTGAATTATAACCCCCCGGTGGGAGGGGGGGGGGTCAAACTACAATTCCCCAAACGCAATACAAATTCAGAAAGGTGGGGGGTAAAAAGTCAATGTTCCCACCACAATTTCTAGAGCACGATCGAATGGAACTAGATTAACGCACTGGCCTGGCCATTCTTTCTTCAAGAAGGAAACTGCTTTACGCAAAAGGAACAAGGTGATGATTTTAAAAACAAGTTTCGGAACATTGATAATTTGAACAGAAACAACTCACTTGACTGTATAAATCCTCTACTACTTGAACTAGAAATTCGGAATCCGGAAGCAGGTCCGAAAGAGCTATTTCCGTTGCTTGAAAAGTTGTTCATCACCTCCTAAGAACGAGAACCATCGACTGCAAAAAAGAAGGTAAAATTGTATGACGCAAAAATTAATGAAAAACTATGAAAACAAAAAAGAGGGAGATACTAATTCCTTTTGAAATAACAGATTATGGGTCAAATCAACATTATTAGCACCCCAATGGATTAGAAAAATCCAAACCAACTAGTGAGACATTTTTACACAACAATAGGTTTCCATTACCTGATGAGAAGCATTGGTTTTGGAAAAAAAGTAAAGTAAAAAACCGTAACAGAGGGAGGGTACAATCAAAAAACCCACGCTTTTCAAACAGTCGAGTTTTATTGAACCTTTAAAAACTGCGTTAAATTACAAGTAAGGAAAATTAGATTAAAAAGTCAGGGACAGCTGTCAATTAGAATGAATTGAGCAACTTTTTTCCGATTAATTTGTCGACAGCTAAAGTTGACAAACCGCTATTTCCGGGGATTCTGGCAGCACCGCATCGAAATCTTTAGTTACCGAATTCAATATTTTTTGGACTTATGATGTAAGTAAAATCTTTGCGCTTTTTTGTCTTCATACTCATGATGAGACATTTATCACGCCAAACTCACCGCAAATCAATCAACTGCAAAACGCACTATCAAAACTATTTGGATATCCGAACGAGTTTGCGTGTCATCGCCCCTCCCCCCCTTTCTACCAAATCTTGAGTTGAACTCCTCTGGTTCCCTGTATGTTCCGATTATGAGCGTATGTCTATTTCCAGGCCTGGTGGAGAGATGAGCGCCGAGCCAGTGTTAATATTATATGATGGCACCTAGTCCATAATATAATATATTGTTTTGTTTATGTTTAATGTGAAGATATAGTTTCGATTCTGTTCTGTTTCTCCATTTTGTGTTTTCCTCTTGTTGTGACTTCATATTTTGCTGTTTTTCTTTTTGTTACCTCTCACTTTTCCACTGGAATAAAGTATTCATATAAATTACCCGCATCGCGCCGACGTGCGTCGCGGTCGATACACTTTCATACACCTCAGCGTGAAAAGGCGCCCCCATTATAGATTCGGGCCTCGATGGGGCCGGCTCCACTCGCAGTTCTTCAGCGCCATTCAACGACGACTGTTGAACTCTAGTAGAGAATTAAGTTCTAGAGACTTTAGTCAAAAGAAACCTTATGAAGTTGGCCATGCAATAAACATCTTAGAACAGCAAAACAACAGATTCACGCGTGACACCACCGTTCATAGACATCCATGCCAAACTTGCTATAAACGGCGTTTTATCGATTATTGGATGGCATGAACTTTAATTGAGATTTTCCAAATCTTTTGCAGATTTCCTTATTCAGAATAGATAGATTGACTGAAGGAAAGAATTAGGCAACACTTCTGCTCGATTGTTCATATTTTGATGTTTTCATCAAATTTTCGTGCAAAACACTGTTTTTGACAATATCTCAGATGTTGTTCTTGTTAGTGACGTATTACTCACTTGTTTCTGGCTCTCAAACGTTGCTACGTTTCGTGGTTTACGAGTAGGCATATAGAATATCAGCTATCTGCTTTTCAACTTTCTCGTTTTTAGTCGTATACTCATTTGTTTCATTAGTGTTTATCCCAGATGAAGTGTACGATCTCTCTCAAACAAACCTTTTTCTTTATTATGAGCAACATATGCGTTGGGTTAACTCTTAACTTTCCTCAGTCACCACATCAATGCGGGACCAATGTTGCCTTTCAGCAGTGTAATGTAGCGATTACCTTCAGATCAGATAGGATTGATGAATAGTCAACTCAAAAACTTCTGATCGGATGTTTTGTAACTATTTCGTAATTCATCTTTCCACGAGTTACTTGTTTTCTTCTTCAAATAGATAGGTTCGCTCGAAGTGTCGCTGTGGTGTGATAAGGAGGGTGCCTGGTTGGCTAGCATCTGATTATTTGGGGTCTTCCCAACTTCCAAACAATTGATTACAAATTTTGTGTCTCTACAATTCCCCGACTTGGTGCTTCTTCCATTATTTTGTCTCTTCTAGGTGAGAAACACTATTTGGTAGTTCAACTAACTCAACCAACTTAAGTTTAACTGAGGCTGTGTTCTACTACGCCGGTGAATGGTGAAACACCGCCATAGGAAAGGGTAATTTTTTTTGAAGAAAGAAGGAGAGCTATTAGTCTGGCTGTAGCTATTCTGGAGAATGTTTGAAGTTAGGAGTTTTCGAGAAGTCCTGAAATACATGGAGGTTGTACTCTATAACAGCGTAGGGGTCGTGTAGCTAGTTTCTGCAACACTGCACAAGTTTCTCATCATAGGCAAAACCCCGAACTACTTATACAGTAATAGTAGGTAGGTGCTTCATACTTCACATATGCCCCATGCCATAACAATCTCTGCTTGCTTCGCTAAACTGATTGAACCAAATTTCGAGTATGTTATTCTAGTTCTGCCGAAGTTGGCGTCCGAATTTAAAGGCCTCCGAAAGGCGGCTAGTTTGTGTTTTCCACATCATGTTCTTCATTGAATTTCGCTTATTTGCCCGTTTCACAATGTTCTCGAGTGTGTTCTAAGGAATAATCTCATACTCTTTTGAGTTTATTTCTCTCACGCCTCATGGTCTTTGTGTTCTCGTATATCGAGCTATCTGGTTCTTCCTCGTTCAGTTTGTACAATGTTATACTGTTGCATTTAGTTCAGTGATCATATTGTGATTACCCAAGTTGCTAAGTATCAAATACTAACTAAAACCGACTGTTTTCAGTGAGCAATAAGCGGGTGTTTTCGGACTACATGCTCTAAACCGGGTCACAAGTAGTGTACGGTTTCGGCATGGAGAGCCGAATCATCATGGATGACGTGTTGTCAGATTCTGAATCGGACCCCAACGGCGGCAAGACACAGCTCCCCAACATCTGGGAACCGCTGCTCAGGTACACATACTAACAAACAACAACAAATGTGAACAAACTTTAGTAGTTTATGTTGAAACATAATGAAATTCGGTAATTGGTTCACGGTAGTTAGTGAATTGAGATAATCAACAAGCTCTAACATGATAAAAAATGAACTCAGATGATATACAGATATACTGTTTGCGGTAATCAATAATCATCAAACGTGTACCGCAGAAAAACCACTATGTTTTACGGTTCACGATTCGTCGAACTTGAACGAAATACAAAACGAAGAGATTACGAATATCATCATCATAAGAGTGATGGAAAAGCTGATTTCGTTTAGTCAAAACATCAATATTACAATAATCTATATATACAATAATCAATCTATATACATCAGTAATAATGATACTATTTCAGAGTGACTCTTCTGCATCCGTCGTACCATGATGTATTCTCGCGAACAACCCATTCGCTCCTCTACGGGGTTGGCAATCTCACACCCGCCTCCCGGCACTACATTGCCATCATGGTTAGTAATAAAACAATGGAAATAATGATATTGTATATAAAAATATACAACAAAATGTTACTTATATGATCAAAAATGTATCCTATCAATCAAACTACTGTATCTACTCCTGTAAGCGTGAAGATGGTATCAATCATGAATCACAAAACCAGTACACCTTGCCACTTGGATAATTGAAGTTTTGAGAGATGGCAAGAATTTTATGAACACCACATTTTTGGCCTGCCCGATTCTACATTTTACGTTCCGCGCATGCTGTAATAGCTTTGTCCGAACAGAGTACCCACGAAACTCCCCTTATTTGGCTATTTCTGATGCAAAATCGTAAAACTTGCTATAGAGATTACGGTACTACACCATAACCGTTAGTTGTTTGGAAGATAGTTCTGTTCAGTGAACACATCAATAATACAATAATCAATACGTTAATGATTCTCAGCCTGTGATTTCAGGCAGCAATGCGAAACCGCTGTCGTTTCCTGCTGGACCTGCACTCGCGCGAGTTTGAACGACTAGGTGGCGACGTAAGTTAACAAAAATCGAAGATGAAAAATTCATAGTGATTATTAATATTTTGAAATTACGTGGCTTTTCACTGGAATTTGCATTCACATTGCCCGTAACTGGCTATTTTCCAACTTCAGTATCGAGTTTGTTGAGGTCATTCTTATTGTATATTAGATGCTTGATGACTATCATCATGATAGTTATCTCGCAGCTGACAGAACAAATATTATACATCAATAAATATAGTATAATATACTATTTTAGATCAAGTGGCTGCGCGGTCTTGCTAACGTGGACAGCTCGAAGATCAAGTCGCTCGACAGACTCAACATGGTGCTGGCTCATCAGCCATGGCTATGCAAGGCTGGATATATCAGTGTGAGTTAAGGAACAGTACGGTAGTAAACATACACCAGTAAAGTTGTCCGCATAGTTAGAAAAAATCGAAAAACGGACTACTTTTTCACCGAAAATAAGAAAAGCGGTCTACTTTTGATGGAAAAATCATAATTTTTCACGTGTTCACATCTAAAACGGACTAATTTTGGTCGCTCAGTCAGACCTTACTGGCCTTTGGTAGTAAACCATATGTCTATAGGGGTTGAACAGCTTAGAGTTGTAGTTTGATCTGCGTACACTGCACATACACTGCACATACAAACTATTATAAACCAAGCAGATTGTAGGAACAACTGTCGATTCAGCCTAGTCTTTTCTATTCTAAACGATCTCGATACAATTCAATTTCATTCACTCATAAAATGTGTGAATCTCATCACATTAAAAAAGTACTCCTAAGATGCACGACTACGGATGTAGTTGCTTTACTTGTGTGGACACGTTATCCGCTAGCACGATCTGACTCTACATTTTGTTCTCAGTTTACATGTTCCCAACTTTCGCTGTGCATTCGTATGTGTGAAATGCATTTTTGATCGTTGCACGTTGCGGTTGCAGAGTTTGCAACAAAAAAGAGGAATGTTGCCTACGTGTGCTTTACTTTGAAGAAAACGTTTTAATAAGTGTCATTATTTGCTGTCTGACGGATAAACGCAGTGTTATCAATCATTTTTTGCTATCAAAGTGGTAGGGGTTATCAATTATAGATATTTCTTCATTAGATGAATGCCAAGTCAGACGAAAACAAGGCGAACTTTTTAATTAAAACACGTTCAATCATTGAATGGTGGTAAACTGCATGTTGAGCTCTCTACAGTAGTTGCTGATTTGGTGATCAGTGATTGACAACAGTAATTGTTGCAAACATGGTGGTTTTCAAAAGTTATTCTGATCAACTGTATCGAATCTTTTCCAGTCGTGACCGGCAGTTTTTCGTTTTTTTGTGAAGAAACTTGAAATATGGGAATGTTATCTTTTGGGGCGGACAAGTGTCTAATCACAAAATATTGGGGTACTGTAGACATTCAGTCTAGTTGTGGAGCCTACTCAAATAACTCGAAGAAGGTTACCAAAATCGGTTTAGACAACGATTTCACAAAGTTGTTGTCTTAAACATCTAAATTGATCACCGATGGTGTGTGTCATACCCCGGTTAGCTGACCGGGGCGGGAAAAGTTTGAGGAATGTTTGGAAAACGACCTAGAGGGGACTAGAAGCTTTCCGCTTTTGCTCATAACCGACACTATCCCATCTACGGTGTGTGTTTTCAGGAGTTGGTTGGCGGTGCGGACCACTGGTCCCTTACCGATCTGGTGCACGCAGCAGCCGTCATGTGTCACACGCACTCGCTGTGCTCCTTCATCCATGCAGTTGGTAACATTGTACCCGCCGAAGTGTCCAGGTGGGGTCTTTGTCGTACAATCTTTATCAGTACAAAAACTACAAAGTTGTACAAAAATTGTACAATACAATCGTGGGGCGAATTTGCTAGATGTTTCAGTTAATGACCTCTTTCCCTAAAATCGGTGTTTTGAACTAGTATAACTGCAAAAATAGCCGCCGTTATAGGGGACACAAGACACAGGGAATTGCGCTGCTATTATCGATTTTTATTCAGAACGGAGCTTCAATCGATAGCGACGACCAGATTCGAGTGGGCAGCGAGAAACAAGGAGAACGTGAACGAGAATAAGAGCGAGGTAAGTTGATCCCAGCTATCAAATCAACTCTTTTTTCAAGAAACTATTTTTTCTGTTGCTTCAAAGTGAATGGTGGGTTGCAAGTTGTAGGAGGTAACTTTGGTCCATTAAAGTGTTGCTTCCAAGCCTTCGCCCAGAACTTAAACAGGGTACAGTGAGTATATATGCAATAGCAAACTATCAATTAATAATGAAATTATTGATTTTAGGTGGAAGAGCTTCTGCGCTGCATGGCGAATCTGCGTGCGGCAGCCGACGGGGAATCAACGAACGGCACCCTCAACGACAAGTTATTCGACTCGCTGGCAAATGGACTGAATGGTAAGTGGACCGAATAGTCGTTGTGGTCTGTAGTTTGATTCCGATTCGCCCCTTGTTTGCGCATTTTAAAAATAAGCGAATCAAACTACAAACACAGCTATACGACTCGTTCGCCAATGGACTATAGTAAGTGGACACTAGTTGGTTACATAGCCATTCTTCAGTAGAGGTTTTGGATTAGCCTCCAAATTAGTTCATACATTAGGGCATTTGTCTTTTCTGGAGTTCTTTTTTAGATGGTTATAACATGATTTTGGTAGATTTTTCGTACTTGACTGGAATGTTGGGTCAGTTGGGTGATTTTCGATCGCCAATGGTTTATGTTGGCGGTTAATGGGACACCGTTTGATTTGACGATCAGCTGGCGCTACTAAAAGTCATCACACTTGATGACTCTTCCAAAACTAGTGTACGTAGTAACGCAGTCGGTTGCAAGAACGTCATTATACAAACTGGTCATGTTATTGATAAACTTAATCTAGAAGGTGTAACCTCTCCTCGGACGTAGTAACATTAATCACTGTCCCTGAAGCTCGTTCTAAGTCAGTGTGTTACTTTACTGTGTCAATCACGTAGAAAAGGTAGATAACCAAGTGAAACTTCATGATTTTGCATCAAAAAATGGAGTCTTTTTTGAAGTTTTTATGGCTGTTCGGACCACTCTACCAAGGTATTAATCTGCCTGATATGTTTGAATTTCGAATCAGCTGGCTGTGTTTTTGTCGGTACCATGTGACAAGAAGGGATATGTGTACGGTTGTTAATTGTAATGAACAGCTGGTCGCCGGTCGGTGTTGACCATTTTAGCGGTGTCAAATGCTGTGCTTTATTCAAGACGGGGGACTGCTCACAGCTGCTCCAATAGGCGTGCTATTTTGAAATGTGACCGTTGTATAACTAGGGAGATCAATCATACGTATGGCGACTTTGTTGTGCTCAAAATTCGATAGAAAAGTAGGTGATTTGTGGGTAATCAAACTACAAAACTGGGTGAGTGATATGCTTTTACCAGTGTGCTATCCAACAAAGTTTCCCTATGTTTGAGTGGTTGAGATCAATCGCACACCAGTAAGGTGTAACTTATCATAGCGAAGGAGCCCGATTTACAATGAAAATACGTCGAATATCATGACTTTACATCAAAAATATTTCGGAGAAAAGGTATTTTAATCTATTTTTGGCTTTTCGGACAACTGTACTGGAGCATGCAGCTGCTCCATTAGGCGGGCCTATATTGAACTGTGACCGTTGTGTAACTAAGGAGATCAGTCAGTGTTACCATATGGCTTTGTGGGATTTGTGCTATTAAACAACCTGCAATTAAAATAAGTGGCGTATAATTACAACATTTGATTATGCTGGGTGTCGTGCTAGGTGTGAGATGGAAGAGTTTTCCAATGTGCCCCTATGAACTTTCCATGGTGATTATTCCGTTCAATTATTCCCAAAATAACTAGTTTGTGCGGTTCGGCGATATTGATAAGTATTTTCGGTTTGGGGAAGCAACATCGATTCGTACTTTTGTCAATTTCTGTAGCATTGGTCGGTTACCTAAACAGCCTATTCGCAACAATCAGAGCGCATGATCTGAGTGCAAGTATGTCTGTCCCGTATACACAACGGATGGGTAATTACCACCGCCAGGGTACACCATGGTTTTGTTGTCTTTTTGTCTCTTTGTCTCCAGGGTCGACGACTTATTCGATGTTACGAGGTAGGGGAGCGGCTACAGTGTGGGTGTGTATGGGTAGATTTGAGGAGGGGGGTCAGAAGTATACATGTTGTATTAATCGGAGATCAAACCAGTTCTTCCAATTTTCAATTGGAATGGTTCATTATCATCTTTTTTGTTGCATTTAACCTGGCGGCGTGTGTTAACAAAGTGAATGGAAAATTTTCCGTAGTGGTGACTATTTTGAGTGGTGACTATTTCAAGGTATGAAAGTAAACGATTTCTGGTCTTCTGCTTAACTATTCATTGAATAGTGAGAATTGGAGTGTATGGCATGTACCAAAGCATAAAACGTTGTTCGGGGAGAAAAAGTTTGCCCACTTCCGACCTCGGTTCGATAGTATACTGTAGCCCTAATTAGCCGGGGCAGCCAACTTGCTATTCCCGGGTCGGCCTGCGGCGGAAATTGGCACATATTTATATGCCGAAGGAGCATTCCGTTGAGACTTTTATGACCGCTTAAATGGTGAACAACGATACCCGCAAAGTTGACTCGTTTTCAATGGAAAGGACATTTGTTGGGTAGGAACTCGAAGAGTAGAGAGGAGACCTAAGTTTATATCAACTGACGTTTGTGAAGAAAAGTAAATTACATATGAATTTGATGTCCACGTTCCAAAATAGGGTCTTTTGCAAGTGCCTCATAACCGGGGTTGCAATATGTAGAAACAAAAAGTCAGTAGGTGTACGGATAGGTATAGTCATGATAGTATAATCACTATTCATGTAAATACAAATCTTTCTTGTTGCACGCAGCGAGAATACAGTTTTAAAGGCAATGTAGCTGGGATACATTTTAGAAGTGAGATTTATACATAGCAGTGATGGACGGCTTCTCTTCTTTTACGTTTAATGCCTCGTATTTCAATGAAATCAATATTGTAAGTGACCAGTAATCTAGGTAAATCACCATTTCTGATCTCTGACTGGCTTCATCTGTCGTCTTTGCTGCCGCCGGTTGGTGCTCATTTGTTTCGCACGCAGCGCGCGACCGCTCGCGCGCCATTGATCTGTCAGGTCTTCGCTTTCTTTCTTTCTCTTTTCTAGTCGCTGAGGATGGAAACGCGAACGAATGTTGCATTGCAACTACATTAACACACGGGGGCAATGCACATTGTTGAACAAAGTGGTTTCGATCGATGTTATTCGAGGGATCGTGAACAGTATCGCACAAGGAAACACAGAAAACATGCTGGATAATTTTGATACACGTGAAGAAACATTAGCAATTGTTGTGCACTTGGTAATTGAACGAAATGTTTATGAGTTTCACACGTTTCCGTGGGTCTTATATGCATACACCAGCAAGGTTGTCCGAATAGTCAGAAAAATTCGGAAAACGGACTACTTTTCGGTCGAAAAGATGAAAATCGGTCTACATTTGATGGAAAATCCTAAATGTTCACGGGTTTACATCTTAAAACGGATTACTTTTTGTCGCTTAGTCAGACCTTACTGGTGTATGCTTATATGGGACTATACACCCACTCCGACATCGGATATTTGCGGATGAAATAGTCTTGCGTACTTGTTTTTTATACCAATGTTTTAAGAGTAGTCCTAGGTAGCATCGGATATTCTTTGGATTCAATTGGGGAATTGTTTTTAAACGGGAGGCGATGTTTAGTTGTTGCAGAGGGTATCTTGTATGTCATTGACTTGTTTCCTTGCCAACATAACAGTCGAGGCTATAGGTCACAAACTTGTTTAGTATTCAGTTGTAATTGCATGGGAAATCAATGTTATTGCAATGCGTATGCATCTAGATGACTTGTTTTCTTGCCAACTAGACAGTCGTCGAAAAGGTTCACGCACGACTCCGCTTGACTGATCATTTGCATGTCACTCATGTGTGGCGGCGACGGCTGGTAATTGGGCACCCGCACCCACCCCGTACACGGGGTCTCTTGTAGCACGGGGGCTGTTTTTATAGCACAAAGGGGGTTCACATGTCGAATATAGGATGGAACAGGGTATTGAATTAACCACGTCAGGTGATAATTCACCAGATTTTTGTTTAACTAGGTTGGATTCGTTTCACGAACCATGACAAGTTTGGGGTCATTGTGTATTGGAAAAGAGTTGTTTTACAGGGGAACGGGGGTTCCACATGTCGAATATAGGATGACGGCATTAGTTTTAACATCAGCTGACTTTCCACCATCAATCGGGCTTTTTCTCTATCCAACCTGAGAAGTGATATCATTTGCTGATGCAAAGTTAGGAAGTGTGAAGTGCTTTGATGAGAAAGCAGATTTCTTCGTTAAGAATAGTACGCCTTTACTTGTGTTTCTGGTGTTTGGGATACGGTAGATAGTCAGCTGGCAATGTTTCAGTCTCTCTATTTAGCATTTATGTAAGACAACAGCATACATTAGTAACGTTCGACTACTCTCCAAAGAAAGCTTTTCGACAAAATATCTTAAATTCGAGATTTTCGCTTCAAAAAGTGCCCAATACGTTTGCAGATAAAGATCCTTTATAATCTATAGAGAGTAACCTAGTCTCTATTGTAGTTTGATCTCGATGCGCACCAAAATACTTTGATTTAGACCGAAAATCAACTAGCCAAGTTGGCCAGAGTGTGGCGGCTATGTTTGTGTATATATGTGTTGCGTATACACATTTGTGTATGGCGGGATGGTGCGCGGTGTCTTATGTCATAATGTGTATGCGACTACGAGTCGTGTGGCATTGGTAATATAATTGGTTGCTGGCCGATGGGTCATGTCATATGGCTGGGCATGGGAAGATGGAAGGGGAAGAACTAGAATGAGGGAGGGGGGGGGGTGGAAAGTAGAAAGAACGACCTGAATTGTAGTTTGAACTCAATTCAGGCCACGAGTTGTGATTGAAAATAACGGAATAAAACTGGGATATGAACGAGCATGGGAAGATGAGAAAGAACCAAAATGAAAGGGGGGGGGGGGGGCTGGGAAGTATAGGAGATGACCATAGCTGAATTGTAGTTTGGACTCGATTTATGCCACGACCCACGATCAACGAATTCTGACTGAAATGAAACGGAATGAAACTAATTGCAGCGGTGCAGGGCAACATACAGAAAGATCGATACGCATGTTAATTATAAAGTATTTACCCGAAAGAAAGGTCGCCTAGACAGTTTTGAGTGGCTTTTCACTTTCACACGTCCCATTTCAAGTTTGCAGCAGCGCAGTGGGTGGCATGCTGCTGCGTGCAGGCTGTTCTTTTCCGTTGGTCCACTTTACAGTAGTCTCAATCTTCTCTCAATCAACCGGTGCGCGCTGCCGCTTTTTGTCGTGCACACGTGCATTTTGTAGCGGGGCAGGGCGCACAGCCAATGAATGTAGCAAAAGGGGGCAGACCAGAAACCAACTTGCAACACGGCGTGTTCAGTGATTGTCAGGGATGTTTGTTTTGGGAATGAAAGTGTTTTCCAAAAGATGGGATAGGATTGCCGGGAAAATGTTTTGTACCTGGCTGAGATCAAAATCTACTATCTGTGCGTTATTCGATCTTCTAGGCTGATCCCAATACACAAACTAGACGTAACGGCACTGCGTGTTTTCTTTAATATATCAGACTACTCCCATACTTAGCCAAATAGATAGAAGAATAAAGCAAAATACAGACTACTTTTCTGTCGAAATTGATAGAGTTTGGTCATATTTTGAAGCAAAACTGGAAAATAAGGGTTCCTTTTCAAATAATAGTAACACCTCACTGGTGTGTGACTACACAATGTTTCTTCATCTCGGTTCTGCTACATACGCATGTGAATATGGGAGTGTGTATAGTCCAAAGTATATGGGCGCCAGCCCCAATATCGATCCCCTGGCCGGTCGTTTTTCTTGCTGTTTTCAGAGAAGTCTCGGCCCAGTCATGCAATAATTCCTTGATATTACATGTATTTGTTTGTTGGCCCCGCCGGAATTGCGAAATGTGGGGGGGAGATACCTCAGGGCAACTGTTGCCCAATAAAAGCTGTCACTTTGGGCCCCCGGGTTACTGTAGCGGTAGGAAGAGATAAGAGCGCGAACGCGAATTGATAAATATATGTGAGTAGCTGCGGCGCCGTTCGGTTCTAGAGAAAGATTAAGGAGGGACTTACTTTTTGGCAATGGGGCTGTGGACTTGACAACATATCGGATGAAAGTTGGGTTTTGTTATGTGATGTGGCGGGGAGTTGAAATATGATTATTTGGGTGTTCACGCTACAGTTGCATCACAAACATCAGATTTGTTTACTGATTGGTGTTGTAGAGAATCTTTTTCCAGAAATTTCGGTTGCTGGTTGGTTATTGGTTGGTAGACGGAACCTGGAAGAGTTTTCACTATCATTATCATTGATGTTATCAACTTTAATTGTTCATAAACGAACCTGAAATCGTAACAATAATCATATACAGCCATTTAGTTTATCGATTTATTGATTTTATTGCAGACGACGGTTCCGGCTCCGAGTCTCCGGATCGATCTTGCGATTCGCCGGTCTTCTCCGAGCATCTCTCGTTCGCCTACGTGGATTTCGCCTCGCGCACGGATACTACGAAGACGTTCAAGAGTCATGTACGTGGTTGTTTCTTGGTCATTTCAAATTGAGCGACTTCTAGCATGTTTCTTCTCTTTTTTTTGGAACCTTTTTTCAGGTTACTTCCATGTAACTTGTCGATAGGGCTTAAACGTGTTACAAAACATATTACATGAAATTCGTAGTTTGAACCTTGTTCTTTTTGCAGGAGTTCACGTGGGAGCACGCGTTCAGTACTCTGGAGGACATTTCAAAGGATCTGGCCCTTTCTCTCGATAACAAGTTCAAGGCCACTCAGGCACTCACTTACGGATTGTCAGTCTTTCTTCATATATTTGTAGTTTGCAGCATTGGATAACAAGCCGTAAAAGTTTGAATCTTTCGAGAATACATGTAAACAGTCGGGTTCTTTTAATTGAGATTGAGAACTAGTCCAAACTTACTAGATGATTGGTTCATTCTGACGGTCAGTACGACATTTAGCTAAGTATTCAACCATCAGTATACGAAAATTAATTGAGAGTTTTCAATCGAAAATACGAGAATTTAGTTATGGACGTGAAGGTCACTCACTTACGGATTATCATCAGTTGCCGCTCGCCCTCTTTTTTTCTGCGTGGTGCTACGGCAGTAGCAGCTACTTGTCACTTAAAAAGATGCGAATCGATAGATTACAGATTAGATATGAGAGAGCGAATTTAGTATACAGAAGCAGGTGCAAGGGGGGTCATATCTCAGATACAAACTAAGGTCATGATATTCTCAAAAAATATCTAATCTCATTCCTTTTACTCTTTAGTTATCAGACATTTCGAAGTTAGACATAAACAGAGCCTATTTTTCGAAAGAACATCTTGCGTGAAGAAAGTTGACAGAACACCAAGTCATACTCATACTTAATGAATACTTTCTCAATAAAAAAGTTGTTCGATTAACCTGACACATTCTTCAAATGTAGATAAATAAATAATACATAATTGTTTACAGTATGGGTGGTTTCGATAACGTGGACACTACGGGCTACCGGACAGCCATCTGGAACTATATCCAGGCACTGTTCGGCATCAGACACGACGACTACGATTACGCGGCGGTACGTTGTAAATAATAATAATACTAATGATGCAATTAGAATAGCTTTTCGATCGACAACTATTTCACCCGTGTTATACTTCATTTTTCATGAATAGCAAAGAGCATTGTTGACAAAAGGGTCGTTAGATGAGAAGCTTGGCTTTTTTCTCACTATAATGTAGACGTGTCAAAAACTTATGTTTGTATTAGATGGAGCTCGTTTATTTTGTTGCTTGTTTACAAATGTGAAGCGACTTTGTTCTTTGTTCCGCCTATTTTTCTAACTAATAATAGGGATTTTGAATAACCCTAACTTCAACAATAGTCGCACTTTCCTGAAGACAAGCCAACCTCCCACCCTGTTTTGTAGTTCAATTACCCAGATAAACCACCTGATTTTCAATCAATTTCTGTGTACAACAGAGTCGCCTCACGTATGCTTGTTTATAATACAATCTATAATAATTTACTTATTATTGTTTATTCGCAGGTGAACCAGCTGCTGTCGCGTGACATGAAGACGTTCGTGAAGACGATCGCCTGTTTCCCGCATCGTCTCTCGGATGAACTACGCTCCAAGGTCATGGTCGAGTTCAAGCCTTCTGAGAAGGTACGTCTACTATTCTGGAATTCCCCTCAGAGTTTGGCTAACTCTAGAGCTTTTTTGGCGAAATTTTGGACAAGCTTGATGTTTGTAGACTTGAAATTATGAGATTTGCCTCAACTGAATAAATGTTGCTGAAAAGTCGGCCTTTCCGGTGAAGTTATCCTTTTCAACTCAATTTCGTTTAGTTGATTAGTCTCAACACGAAAAAACAAATTTTTGATCACAACACTGTGTTGCTTTTGACTGTGAATGTGAACTGCTTATCAGTTGTTTCGCGCTGCTCTTTTGCAATCGGTATAAAATGATATAAATAGAGATATGAAACAAATAAAAAGCACCTTTTTTGATCTTTTAGTGGTGTGTGGTGTAATTTGGCTAGATCACGCGGAACTGACACTAAAGATCAGAAGTAAACGTTTTGTTGTGGATACAATAATCGCCTCAATTCATCACTTATTGGCTAATCTGGGCGCTTTCTTTGCATACATGTAATCCGGTAAAAGGCTACGTAACTGAGCTCAGATTTGCGATCTTTAGTCGCGAATCAGCTAGGAGACGAGAGTATGATATTTATCCACGCAATTTATGGACCTGAGGGATTCTCAATTGGAGAAGTGTTGTGAAACAAACGTTGAAGGGCTGCAAATGCAGTTATATGATAATCTTGCCCTATTGTTAGAGTTTGGAGACTCGGAGGTTCGAAATAGAGCTGGTAGTGAAACTAAAGTTGGGACACATGTCTTGGACTAACTACCAACAGTATATACTTGTACCCCCAAAGGTTGGAGGGTTGAACGAAACAAACCTAGAAAACATGTTTTCAGTCCTAAAGACCTGAAGAAAATGTTTTAAACACTAAAAACCTGAACATCATGTATTAAACCCTGAAAATCGAAAAAAATGTTTTAAATCCTAAAAACCCAAACAATATGTTTTAAACCCTAAACACGTAAACATCTTTCTAAACCTTCCAACTCTTTGCAGGTTCACGTAGTGATGATGATAATGGAAGCGCGTCTACAAGCGTCGATGCTTTGGTTCACCCGCAGTCTGACCAACTACTACTCGCAGACAAGTCGTGCACAGAGTACACGTCAGCTGGACTGATGCCTTGACGCAAACGCGGTGTCAACACTAATGCGTTGACGCAATTACGGTGTAGTCTACCCGAGTTCCCCTATCTTATTTGGCTGACTGCTTTCCTGCTATAGTCGACGTCACAGATGTGTGGACTCCGGAATTTTCCATTTTTGTAGCCCGCCGAGTCCACATTGATGTGACAATGACTATAGTGTTTTTTCGTTTTTATTTTTCCCCCCACACGCATTTGACTGCTGCCGATTTTCTAGCGCGCAGTCGTGTCTCGCACCCCGTTTATTATTGCTACGTGTCCTGTGTTTACAAGTTTCTCTACCCCCTGCCTCCCCCTTTAACGTGGGGACTACAGCCTTTTAGACCTATATAAATATTGTATGTTTAGTGTGCGCGTTTAAATAAGGTGGTCAGGACAGCGTGTGTGGTGGCGTTTTTGGGATTATTGATTTTCTCATGACCTTTGAACATCATTGTTTTTGTTCACAATAGCCCAAACACGTCACACGCACACGCAACATCACCCGTTGTTGCTTAGTTGATGTATATTGCGAGTTTTAACCTTTAACCCCCCCCCCCCACTCTATACTTGTCTCTATCTATTTGTGCATGCCCTAGTTGTCTAGTACCTCCTCCCTCTCTAGTTGTATACTCTGCCTGTGAGAGATACTGTGCAGCGCTCGCCAGTAGTTGTTGTATTCGTGTAGATCGTAGTGGATTGTGTGCTGCGCCGGGTACCGGAATTGTACTTTGATCATTTGAATTATAGTCGAGGTAGTATTGACCCCTTAAAGGAACCACCTCGCGTGAGAGTGTGTGAAAACCTGAAAACTTCTTTTGAAGCAATCAATACTGTTGTTTTTCAAGAAATGGGAACCAATCAATATCCACATTTCCAATGGTTATCCCCGTGCACACAGTCTGCTCCCAGTTGCCTAGCGGTTTACTGTGTAGTGCGGCGCGCGTGCGGTAGTTGTTGTTTTGTTGTATTCTGCTGCCCTTTTCCGACTAGTTTTTTATTATCTGGTGCCAAGCCCCGTTCTATATCAATATATATTTTTAACCCCATGCCGATTTATCCGTTGAACTGCTGTCTCTAGCCGCCGACCGTCACACGTGTACTTCACGTGAATCCACGTGTTCTTCACGTGAATACACATTTCGATTGTCCCCCCTACGCAGTGGTACACTTGCGATGGTCCGCGCGGCGCGTAGCAGAGCGGCTCTACTCCCCCCCCCCCGTTTTTGTCTATGTGCATAATGTTATGTGTAGTCTCTGTGGTCTAGTAGTTATCATGTTTACATTTGGTAGTCCTCTCCTTAGTCTAACCTCCAAGATACTAGTATATTGTTGTTGAGTTTTCGGAAGAAGCTGGGTGATGCGAGTGCGCATTATACTACCAGTCCACTGCATACTCACGTAGAACATGTGAAACACCAGTTTACGTGACTTTACGTTTTACGTGACAGTTCCGTGTACTTTAGTAGAAACGTGCCCGCCACGTGTGCGGTTGAGTCGATTAGTGTGTCTTTTTCCATATTACCCGGCGCGGTACAGTAACTTTCTGTGCAAACACCAGTACCAATGAACTACCAACTGAGATCTAACGTCACTAATAAATGACGGTGCTGTAATGCAGTTGGTGTTCACATTGGGTTACTGTACCCCCGGTGGTAGTCGCTGTTGTGACTACCCTAGCATGATGTGTAGTAACCGATTCACCTCCCTCCCCTGGTATTCTATGACTAATCTCATTGATTCTGCTTGACCCGAGTACGTCTACTGGAATATCCCGGCCCCTGCATCCCATCCTGCGTCTCTCGATTGGCGCACTCTCTAGCTAGATGTAAGAGCAAAGAAATAGCGTACGTTTGAGGAGACGCAGAGAGCAATTGGGGAGCTGGGATGTTTCTGGACACGGGCTCCGGCCTCCCTCTTAATTCGAGTACAATCCTTACATCCGTAGTCCTCAGGGGCGTTTTGCGTCGTATACAGTTTATATTTTTTGATATTATTTTAATTTTGTATTTGTATCCACTTTTTTATACTTCTTGTGATTGCACTTTTGTTAATTTTCTTAGCGTTTTATAATTTTGTTAACTGCATCTTTGTTTTGTATGAATTGATTGCGAGACCGTGTGTTGTATATTGTTTCAATGAAACGTCAACAGCAATCAGCAACTATTATTGAAAATACAAGAAGTGCAGGAAAGTTTGAATAGTGATGCGCGGTGTTTGAATTTTGTAGCCGGTGCATTTTAGGCACATTTTTCAAATTGTTTTCAAAGTACATACTAGCAAAACTTGATCATCTTCTATACTGTAACCATCACTGCCGGTAAATATGGGAAGAGCAACACAATCAATATTCTTCATTCACAATCAGACCTGAATTAGTATTTGTAGTTACAGCGGAACACAGTTCAGTAATTAAAATCACAGTCGATAACAGCGGTCATTCAGGCTATTAGCTAACAATCAGTGTCAATTTCGGAATTTGACCTCTAACCTTTGACCACAGACCTCAATCAACTAGGTTATAGCGTAGACTTTCGATTACATTCTGTAGTTTGTAGTCTAGAGTAGAAAATCAGCACAAATACACATGCACACCCAGATTCGATGATAGACGACATGCATGTGGTGTGACTAAATAATTATGAGATAATAATTATGACCAACCACCAAAATCAATCGATAAGCATATGTGGAACACGGCGTTTAAACTCGGCTAAATTTTCGGAATGGGTTGCCTTATGTGCGTCGGCCGGGTTTCGAAATTTTCAAACGCGAATTTTTGCGGGAAAGCGCCCATCGCTGACGTGTTTTGCGTGCTAAGCGCTGGTGCGGATTTGGTGCATGAATAAAAGCTCTATAATAAGGAAAAGCTATGTATCTTATATAACTCTTATGGTATATATGAAAGCGTGAAATTATTCTTGTTTAAGAGAGAGAAGAATTATATAGAATAATGATCGTCGATCGAAATCACGTAACTTAAAATTTTGCGGCGCAATGAAATCGCGCTCCATTCGACGCGTTGCGGCGATCGCTGGGTTGCCTGTGACTTCACAGAAACTGAATGTATTGTGTTAAACGCCGTGGGAACAGACAACTTATTTGATCACAGGTGGGGGAAATAGAAAAAGAAAATAAATAATACAAACAAATAGTTCAGCAATAGACAAACTAGGGCTAGTGAATACAACCAAGAAACGTCTAAAAAAGAAGTCAAAATTCAGACGCTATTTAAAATTGGGGATCTCTGTTTTCACTAAACTCTTTTTGGAAAAAAATACCCCAAAAACATTAATATATATGACAAATTCGTGCACAAACAGTGACAACCGAAACATGTTGATTTAAACGGGAAAATTCACGAAACGTAACCGGTATTCCTAGTGTACACATAATATAGCTGGTTAAAAAAGAAAATAGGGAAAATAGAGAACAGAGACACAGATCATAGAGAGGGTTAGAGAAGAAGAGTGGACGAGAGATGGCGATGCAGAAGAGACGCAGACGACAACTTGAATTATCGGCCAGTTTCCCACGGTTGTGTCTGGTTAATTGCGATGGAATCTGAAATGTTGACAGACGTGAGAAAAGTGTCTCGACTGGTTAGGCCAAGTACAAGAGTATAATCCTCCCCAAAAAAGGCTGCAGCATACTGTATTATCCGAATTTATGTAGAAAAGTTTACCTAACCCGTCTCTTTCTCAACCTTCTCTCTCGCTCTCATCCCTCTATCCCCCACCTCTCTCTTTATCTTGCTCTCACATTTCTCTCTCCCTCTCTCTCTCTCTCGCTCCCTCTCTAACCTTGTGAATATTCTGCTCTCTTCGTGTACATCCATCTCCGTCGCTTTGAAATCGTTCAACTCCTTTCGGATCAGAGCCTGAAAAGATGAACTGAATTAAAATACAAATTGTAGTTGATACGCTGCGATCAAACTACAAACACAGGCGGATAGTGCAACATACACCGTACAGCCTTGCTACTAGCTTGCAAAATAACCATATATCCCTATAAGAATCGTTGGAGAGAAAAACCAACCCTATATCCCTTTTCACGTCGACGTAACATGCATGTTATTAGTATTGATCAAGTTGGTCTATTAGACCGGAGTAAATCAATACACATGTTTTCTTCACAAAAAACGAGGACGTACTACGTAGTTGTGAATAGTATGACCCTAGCCCTAGAGATCAAAGACCGAAAGGCCAGTTATGAATTGTGCCCCCGGGACGGGGCAAGACATTTCCCAGCTCGGCAGCGGGAGGCGTATTAATCCACAAAACACCATCGTGATTGGGCAAAACAACGTTAGCTATGTGAACTAAAAGAGGGGGGGGGGGGGGGGGTAAACATTGACTTTTTCCCGAAAGTATATGTCATTGATAAGACCAACTATCTGGCCACACATGAGTGGGGGACGATTAAGCTCAAACACATTCAAACACAAAAAAAATGTGGAGTGCCGCATTTCAAAATGTGGAAAGTCACATGTTGAATATATCTATTCTATTCTATTCTATAAACACATTGAGCGGATGTCTCTTATCAAAAACTGTACAAGTTTCTGTTGATGTTCAAATTGTCTTAAACTTGAACTTAAAGGTTGCAGCTTAATGTCGTTGCGCTGAATCGTCACCCACTCCACACATTTGCATGACCCAGTCGGTTACAATGGTAGGTAACCAGTTTTTGGGCTTTGGTTACCCATCGATCTCTCTAGGAAAAAGTCCGTTATTCGATTGAAATAGTTCTCTCTTTATCCTTACCTTCTCCGAGGGAGTCAGTCTCGTCCACGGTTTGTCGCCCTTTCGGTCGTAGAACTCCGCCTGAGAGACCTCGACATAGTCGTTGAACTGGATGATCTGCTGCTCCTTCAACTCCGCTATCGTCGGCCGGAATGACAACTGAAAACAAACCATAGTTCAATCTATATTAAAATCAATACGTATCGACATGTGTACATTTATAAAGTCGGTAGGGAGTGAATAGGAACGTCATAGTTGAACTTTGATCCCTCTTCTAGTAAGGTTGTAACCTGGGGGAGGGGGCAAAGTACACATTTTGCCAGCTGACACACTTCACAAGTAATACGTGTCTCACGTGAAACACGCCCCTCACGTCAACAGTAAAACGTACCGTCCTGAGAAGTAGTCGCAGCACAAGTGAACTGCAACACACGTCTTGCACGTGTAAAACATGAAGCACGTGTTTGTGAAAGAGTACCTTTCTGAGCAGAAGTCGTCGTTTTTCCTCCATCGACTCGGCCGCTTCCTCCTCACTTCGCTTCAGAATATTCCGCTGCTCCAGCTCATCGGCGGTGGGACGCTCGCTAAGCTTTCTGGAAAAACAACGAGATTAAACCACAAAGGTCGAAGGGCCATATTCAATTCATACAAATAAGTCTGTCAATAATCGAGAAATGAGTGAAACTCGCGGTTTCGGAGGATCACGGTATTTCCAAACCTTTCTGCAACCTTACTGCAGAATATTGGTGCGAATGGTGCCTTCATCAAAACAAACTTCGATTTCCTCATCCTTTACAATAACAACATAATATATTACTAATATTAGTATCCCCCCTCTCACCTGGCCAACTTGATACGGACATTGTGTTATCACACTTACACATCCGAAACGAATGTCTACCGTATCCTTCCCTAGGTGCCCTAGGTGATTCATTTGACGACTACCATGACCCCCCCCCCCCCCCCCCCCTAAGCCGACCACAGTGGAAATCATTGTCTACAGTAACCCATGGTATTACCTTCACCCTACCCTTCCCTACAGTTACCATACCCTACAGCTGAGTTACAGTTCAGTACCCTACAGTTACAGTGCCTTTGAGCATACAGTACCCGATTGCAAACGTGACCGAGATTCACAAAAGTCACCGACTGCTCACCTGGCCAACTTGATGCTGACATTGTGCATCAGCTGCCGTCTGTCGTCGGGCGTCTGTCCGTTGATGTCGTCCACACAGGGAGGCGCGTCCAGACGCAACGCCAGAGTGTCCTTTCTGAAAAAAAACATTGACAGTTATATAGGAAACAATTCACGAATGATTACTGGAATAGATTTTCATACTCAGTCACTTGTCCGAATAGTCATAAAAACTACTAAAACGACGTCCTTTTTCGCCAATTTCTATTTTGGATGGAAAATTAAGTAGCACATCTTCGAATCAGAAAACGAACGCACTTCCGTAGAGCAGTCACACTTCACTGATGAGTAGAAGAAAGCTTACAGGAAAAAAGCAGTTATTGGTTGAAAGAGCATCTGCACTTCTGCACTCACCGCTGCACCTTGGCGGCCAGTCCACTGATGGGCACCTCTTCCTCCTCCTCTTCCCGCACGTCCCCCCTGGCCGCGGTCCTGTTCTCCTTCCCGCCGCCCTTCTGCGGTGTGGCGCGACGCGGGCTAGACGCCGGCTCGTCGTCGCGGTACTGGATTGGGCAGTCGCTGTCACTGTCGTCCGTCAGATGGGTGGGCAGACCATCCTCTCTGAAATGAATAAGAATATTTATTGAACCATGTGATTCAAGTATAGAAGAATGAGTATATTCAGACCCCAGAAAGAACCCAATGTAGACCAAATAACAAATCCAAAGGGGAATTCACGAGACTATCTACAGTGATATATTGAAATATGTAGATCTATAAATATGAAGTTAGTTCAATGCAAATATATAGGTCGCAATCTGATCTGTTTGTAGTCTGATCCCTATGCTTCCATCCCCAATTCACGCTGTCTGATGTAGGCGCAGATCAACAACTCGAATTTGGTCACCATCTAACCATACATTCGTGGTATAATTCTATATATTGAGATCCATTTCGGAACAAGTCATATAATAGAATAGAGAATAGTTTATTCGCCATTTGACACGCGATTTTCCGTAAGGAGAAATAGACATACCAGTCTTATTGGCAGATCAAACTACCACCTAGACCTACGGTAGTCTTTCCACTCACCGTGCTTGTGTGGCCTTGACCTTTTTCTTCTTCGACGACGACTTCTTGCGTGGTCGCAGACGCGGCGGCTGACCGGGCTTCTTCAGGGCCGGTTTTTCCGGCTGCGCGGCCGGGTTCGGCTCCTGCAATAATCAATATATAGGGAAAGACCAAACTTTTGGTAGTTTGATCTCTAAACGGGCCATGATTCACGAGTGTCGACCGGAAAAGAACGGGATCACACTAAACACACACTATCTAGACTGGCATTGGAAAAATCAAACTATATACTTGCAAATGCTCCAATCCTGGTATTTGTAGTTTGATCCCTTCTAAATCTCTGCAGTGCACGCGAACAAACTACATCGCAGACATGGCCAACCCGTATAACCTGATATGACGAGGACTATACCTTGATCTCGACCTTCCTATATCCCTCCAACAGCATTCTGGCCGTGGTGGGCGACTGCGAGTCGTTGGTATCCGGACGCGGCTGCACGGCGTCTTCGGCGGCGGCCTCGTCGGAAACGGAAGATCCAGAAGACGACGTCGACTCGTCGTACGAGGCGTCCGAATCCTCTTCTGAACCCGAGCCTGGAGACAATTCAATGAACTAAGTGATAGTTGAGGCTTATGCTCACTAGGATAGAGTATTTGGCCTTGTTGACTTACTTTTTGACTCCTCTAAATAGCACATAATTTTCATGCTCTATCATTATTCTCATGCTTCGGATTTTCGTGAATATTGCCACTGGAAACAGCTGAGATCAAAAGGCAGGCAGGCAGGCAACCGAACCCCGCAAATACATCAAAATACAACTCTGTAGATCAAACTACAATTCTATTGCAGTCCTTATCAACATTTGCGTACACTCCTCCGTATTGGCACAACACGTTGCTGCAGTTATAGTTCGGTTCGGAATCTATGCCGTGTATGTGTATCTAACTACAACTTCGTAGATCAAACTACTCTTCTATTACAGTATTTCCACATACCCTCCTCCCTCTCGACACTACTGCCCTCTCTCGGTTGTTGCTCGCGGGCGGGCAACTGACGGATCTGTACACGGCTGACGGGGTTCTCCTCGTCGACACGCACGCGGACCACGGAAACGGCGGACGCGAGCGGCTGGCCCGATGATGAACTGTAACTCAAGAAGTTGAACAAAGGACGATTACGTGGTCCGATCCCAACGCTTCAGTCCTTTAAACCACAATACATTTTTCAATTGCAGTTTAAAGGAGCCATGTCACGGGATTGGTCCACATAAACGCCCTACTTCAAGAAGGGCACTTTTTCAAAATCGACGACGACAGTCTGCTAGTTCGCGCCTCAACCTCCAACCTTGGCGCCTATAAGCCTTCAGATTGGAAGATCCGTATTAATCATTGAGCGCGAGGCTCAATCGATACATATCGTTTGCACCTCGCCTCCCAATCTTTGGGCTCAAGGATGATTCATTTATTTACATGACAGCAAGTGATATTGCAAGTAAGGAGTAAAAATAATGATGGTTTGAGAACATTCGAACCCGAAAAGGCATGTCAAACATTGTTTCTAAGAACAACACGTATGAGAGCAGCCTTACCCGTTGGCTTCGGTGCAGCTGGTGGCAGGAATACGACTGTTGCTGCCAGATGGTTCGAGGCTGCCTGCAACGAACACGGTTGAAAGACACGTCAAGTGACGCTGCGTACACACTTTTTACGTCGGCGTCAAACCAAAGACATTCGATCCGAGGTGCCGCGGTCAGAAATCAGACTTTTTGTGGAACTTCGGCGCATTCCCGCGCAACAACCGCGGCACTAAACACGGACGCAACATCTTCGATTTTCAACCGCGGCAGTTCCGGAACTAATCATTGCTCTTATAACTGAGAATTGACATTAGAAAGACGTCAATTTAGAAACGGAACTGACTGAACCGCAGGGAAGGAAGAGAAGTTACACGTCACACGTGATGCGTATTGATCTATGGATTCACTCGGAGTCAATCTCGGTCGTGAAAAGTATGAATAGAGCAGAAAGAGAGAGGTAAAGAAGGATACAGAGGAGAAGGAAAAAAGAAAGAGCGGGAGAGAGACTCCATTCATATTTCATCTTTTTCTTTGTTCCTATCTATAATTTCATCCCGTCTAAGAGAAATAAAGAGAGATAGAGTCTCCTTCTCTCTCTTTTTCTCTTTATCTCCCCTCATCTCTCCCTTGCTTTCTCTTTGTCACTCTCTATCTCTCCCTTTTTCTCTCTTCATTCAATTGAGTATCCGCTCTAACCAAACATCACACTACTTCAGCCCAACCATACTTTGGTTTAAATATCTGAGTAAACACCGAAAATAGTAATTTTAAAGTTAGTTTTCACATTCACTAAATAAGCCATAATGAAACTATGTCCTTGATTATGAATAGAACTATTGAACTTTCCATTCAGAAAACTTTATATAATGAAAATTTGAACAACATTATTTTTAAATTTCATCTGAGTTCCATATCAGTTAAAAGAGCAATAAGAGGTCTTCCGACTCATTGAAAAATCAAGCGGACTAGGAAATAATATCCAAGATTATATTTATACGAAACTTAGACAAAGCGAACTGACTGAAAGGATGTTAACCAATATTTAAGACACTATTCAGAAAAAAATCGATACCTATACTTTACATGCACTTAACACTGTATCCGGTGAGAAGAAAAAGAAGGATAACTTGGACTGAGCGGGCGTTTTACGGTTTTGCGGCTCTACGCAAACATCTCACAATACTGGGAAGAGAGAGAGGGGGGGGGGGGTATCTCGCGCGGACAGTCGGAAGTGGGATCTCATTCATGGATCCTCTCTCAATAGGAGATGTACTTACAACACCGAATAATAATAGAACCTCGAAAAAGAGTAATTATAAAATTGACCTTCAAAGTAAAACAAGTTCAACTGTATGCGGATGGCATAAAAAATACTCAAAATTGGTCAGGGTTGCCAGAAAGAAGTGATTTTTTAATTGGCCAGGGTAGTGAGAAAGAAGTTGATTTTCTCAACATTTACGGCAGTTTGAGGAGGCTTGCTAAGTGCGATTCAATCGGAAACTCGCAAACTAAGATAGAGTATGTTCGAGAAGCTTCTAGAAATCTCGACTGTTTTCTCGTGTGGTCTAGGCCGCACTACAAAACTAGCCGGCCAATTGACTGGGAATTGTCTGAGCCAACAAGAGATTCTCAACTCATCTATTTTCTCGTCTCTATACCAACCAGGTGACCCTTATCTGTGTAGTATTATAGGTACTCAGAAACATTTGCACCAATCTTTTGCGATTAGCAAACTAAAAAAGCGAGAGAGTATGAAGGTCAATGAGGCCGCAGATAGTCTGCGTTTTTTTTGACCTGCACATTCTCTCGTCGAAGCCGCCACAAAAGTGGTCTGAGAGATTCTCAACTCATCTATTTTCTTGTCTCTATACCAACCAGGTGACCCTGTCTGTGTAGTAATATGTACTCGGCATAAGTTGGTTGGCGGCTGTCCAGGGCAGTTTTCTTTGTATTTATCGTCAGTGGAGGGGAGGGGGGAGGTATAATTATGTATATTTACTTTGTTATTATAAGTTCAACTATAGAACATTGAGAAAGACCTCTTATTGTATTGTTCCTGTTGTCAAACTGGGATTAACCACGAGTACCTTCCCCGTCCCTTCCCTCCAGTCGGAAAATGCAACGATGCCTATTTGCCGAATTCCTAACCGATTCGTCCCGAACCAGTTGGTTCGTTCTCGAACCGAACCAAATTTAGGCCAACAAAGTTGGAACCGAACCGATTCATGTAGTTAATGCTGGAATCGACTGCGTAACGTTTATTAGGGTTGGGTTTCATGTCGGTTTGAGTACGCAAACGAAACCAACAGCTTCGAGAAGAATCGGTTCTGTTTTGGTTCGGGAAGAAATTTGCCTGATTTGGCATTTACAGTATGTAAAACATCAACTTCGGCATTCCATGCATGATGAATCTCTATTTCTTTCTATTTATTATCGATTCAAATCCGAGATGTCGGAAATCGATCATAGATCAAAGGCTCCTCTAGATAGTTAGAGACTGATATCTGAGAGCGCGAAATCAAACAAATCCCAAATCTCTCATCTGCGTGACGTACTTTGCTTTCTCGGATCCAGTTTATCAGGGCAAATTTCTTCCCGAACCGATTCTTCCCGAACCAGTTGGTTCGGTAAGGAACCGAACCATTTGCGTACTCAAACCGACATGAAACCGAACCAAACCCTAATAAACGTTACGCAGTCGACCAATTTCAGCATTAATTACATGAACTGGTTCGGTTCCAACTTTGTTGGCCTGAATTTAGTTCGGTTCTCGAACGAACCAGCTGGTTCGGTAAGCGTCGGTTCGGAAGAAATTCACGTTTATCAGAGGGAGTTCAATGTATTAAACTTATTTCACGTGGCAATATATTTTGTACCGATTGACATTTGAATCGGACTCTCCCGTATATAGCTATCAACACCAGATTAAGCTCGGTATCTTAGGGAACTTCCCCCATAGAAAGCGGTGCTTCAAGAAAACTTTTTTAGTCGGTTCAGATATTGAGTTTGGATTGTTTGGAACTAATTTTGAATCACCTTTCTCTCAATTATCCGGAAAAAACCCTTGAAAATATTATTTGTAAACTACATTTAAAGGTCATAATGAGGTCTTCGTTATATATGTCAACAATAGAAAAAACGAACAGCTGTTAGGCAGTCAGAACGTGATCCCTCTTGAGAAGATGAGTGTTGATTTAGAGAGAAAAAGAAAGAAAAGGAGAAGAAGATTGGGAGATGGAGATAGATAGATCGTGAGAATTAGAGAGAAAGAGATTCCAATGGAGATCCGCTAGATCTAACTACAACAAAAATATGATCTATCAACAACTCAGACATTGTACAACCCTCCCAGACGTATACAACCCTAGACGACGTCTGAACTTTGGTCACATTAAAGTTATGCAAAACTCCAAAAATTCGTCGAAATTGGGCGATTTTCTGGATTTTGAACAAAAAAATATCATTTTGATCACCAAAAAAATAGATATTTACATCATTTTTCGTATTTCGTTCTGTCACCCTGAATTTAGAGAGTCGTCCAGAAATTGTAAACGTTTGATATGCTCCGTATATAAGAATTGTACACCCACCCATCTCCTCCTCGTCCTGGACCAGCGAGTGAATATCGGGAAGGGAGGGCGACGGGGGACAGGCGGCTATCCGCGACGGCGGCGCCGACGACGAACGCTCACTACCGGACCGGAAACGGAACGGAATTAGGGAATGAACCCGGTCTTTCTCACGTTTCACGTGACTAGTCACTCAATCGTCACGTTTTACGTGACTACTCACACACTCACACATGACAAGTGACATTTTATTTCTAGTACAATGAATACTTTATGTATTCATTTCGCGTCCTACTTTTCATAGAGCGTATACTGGAATATCTCGGTGAAGAAATCTCACACTGCGTCTTTCGCCTTCGAGAAAGAAGTCACTTTTGCATCTCCAAACATTTCGACTTTTCGTACGATGAATTTGTAATGCTTGTAGTTTGAGCTTTGAACGATCATCGGAAACCGGAACTCCATCCTACCTGCGAACTTTTCTCTTCAGTTGTCTCCACTTCCAGGGTCGAATGAGGCGAAGCCAAAACTTTGTGGTGCGCAGGGAGGCCGAATTGAAGCCACGCCCACCGGCGCGTCGCGGCGGCGTGCTGCAATGCAATAGATTCATCAACTTTACAAAAACAATAACTACAGACAAGGCGGCTCAACACTTCCTTTTGTTCAGCTGTGTTCGTAGTTTGAGCCCAAAATATTGTTGGTTTGAAAGTTCTGCTGTGTGTCAGACTAGTGACCTCCTATAGTTCACACCATTCCTACTGAGACTTCTACAGTAACCTTACAAACTTTCCGAAGGCTACTGTGAAGCTGAAAATAAAATTCCTGGAAAAGCTCCCGTATATTCACTCTACCTGAGTACGAGATAGAGGTACGAAAATCCTCAACTTCTCCTATCAAAAGTAAGTGAGCAAAACGGCTTGGAAGTTTCGAAATCCTACTGTAGGAGTCTCAGTAGGAATGAAAAAGACTATATTTCCCATCTATGATGAAAAATGAAATATGCAAAATAAACCACCTCAAACATCCCAGTAAGCGTTTGCAGCAAGAGCAGCCCATGACATGAAATAACCCCTTTCTCCTCTGTACTAATATACATCACGCCTCGTGCTAATAGTATTACCCTCAATTCATCCTCATTCCTATGCACATAAATGTATAGGAATGTCCTGAGTCACAAAAACCAGAACACCAGAAAACATTAAAGAAACCTAAGATTTCTTCTTCGTACAAAAGTAAAAAAACGCAAATTTATGTTTGCTGAACGTTTGCTTTCTAATAGCTAAATGAATCTGTACACTGTGAAACTTCGCCTAGAAATGACAAGAACCGTATCAACGAGTGAAGACAATCTTCTTCAAGTTGATCAATCTAAAGAAAGTGCACCCCACTCACCCATTCTGGGTCACCGTTCCATTCTCGGCCGAGGTGGGCCGCGACGCGTCTGGGGCGCGCAGCGGTTCCGGTTGGGCGACTGCGGCCACACTCATATCACACACATCTTCGGCAGCGGGGCTCACGTGGACTAGCGGAACTGGAATAGTGAAAATAAAAATCTGGTCAAAATAAGTTAATTTCAGAATGTTCATTAATTGAGTATTCAATTAAAACGAAAAAATTGGAGAAAGAGGGATTTCAGGGAAGAATGGGTAAGAATGCTGTATGTTCTATGTTGTCATCTTCTGCTGTGTTTGTAGTTTATTACCACTGCTTTTAAATCGTAATGAATTCAAGAAAAAATATTCAAAAGAAATATTCACCAGGCCGAAGTCACAACATTTCAGCGTGAAACACTTGACTATTTTCAAAATTCTAATTATTATCATATAGTATACTTGCAGAGTTCACCATTCGATGATCTACGGGGGACAAGGTCTCCGGGGACTGACCCCGGACCAAACAAATTAGGCCGGCGCTAGTCTCTACCGAATCGAAAGATTACACGGGGCTTAAAGAAGGACTGATGACTGACCCACCAAAGGGGATCAAATAGGCTTTATAAAAAGCGACCCCTATAGGCACAAAATGAATTAAACTCTAAACGACTGTCAGCAAGGGGGACTCATGGTGACAATTCAATAACCAGCCTCTCGTTAATTGAATGATAAAATGAGTCATTTATTCGGAGAACCAACGCTCGGGCAAACAAAAGCCAATGGAAGGTTTGCAAAACATTGTATGTATAATGTAGAATTTATGAAAGTGAAGTTTGGCAATTACCAAAAGTTTAGAACAGTCAGAAGACTGAACGGGATTTTTGAGCACATTTGGCTATACTTTCTGAATTGCACCTACTTTGACACAAGGTATTCCAGAAAGGGAGGGAAAACAAAAGAGAGAAAAATAAAGAAACAGAGTGAGAGAGAGAGGCAGAGGGAGAGAGAGAAAGATAGAGAGGCAGAACAAGAGTTGAGAGAGAAAGAGAGGTTGAAGAAAGAAGAAAAAAGAGGACAACACCCGATGCGATGAGTAATTGCGTGGCGAAATTGGCGATCGTCTCGCGGTCAATGTCGGTATTCTATTGGAAAAGAGGGGGATACCTGCTAATAGACATGTACAGAGAGAAACAGGGAGTGAAATAGAGATGGAAATAATAATAATAATAATAATAATAATAATATTTATTACACAGAAGTGTAAAACGGAACATAAACTAAGCTCTTTGAATAGCCACAGTTGAAAGAAATGAAAAATGGTAGACAGCGGAAAATAAACTCTAAAAAGTCTGGAAGCAGTCAATAAGTGTAATACTATAAGAAATGCTAGAAGAAAAGAAGTTATGAAACTCAGACTGCTCAGGTGCTACGGTCTAACTACGAAAAAACTAGCAAGTATTCTACGAAAGGAAAATAGAGAGAAATAGAGACATAGAGAAAAGAAATAGAGGCAGGAAGAGAGCGGGAAGGTGGAGAGGGAGAGAAAGAGAAGGCTGAAGAAAAAATAGTAAGAGATAGAGAGAGGAGGAGACATACAGAGGAATGGAGAGAAAGAAAGAGGAAAAAAACAAAGCCGTCTGAACACTTTTTATTGCTTAATGTTTAACAACAACTCTCACGCTGTAACTGGTAACCTAATATGTCTGGCTATCTGACTCCACTGTGTAAAAAACATCGACAAAAAAAAGTTAGAGAATGAACTTTTTCTAATTTTTTCACAGTCCAAAACCATCAAAACTGAGGCAACTTGCAACTTTATTGTAAACAAAAATCGACTGAAAAAGCCAACACTAAAAAAGGGAGTGAAGTGCGAATCATACACCGCCAAGGTCCCTCCTAAAAGGGGGAGTCGCGAACAAATCCTTGTAAAAGGTAGGGGTCGCGAGCTGTTAACTAACGGATTTCATGCAAAATCAGCTATAATCGTACGGAAATTAGTTGAATATCGCCGTTTTGGAGGGTCGTGACACGAGAAAACAAGGAAGGGTCGCGGGAATTTTGAAGGAATAAGAGGCCTTTGGCGGTGTGTGGTGCGACTACTGTTAAACGTGTTGCTGTTACTGCGACGTGTTAAATCACGAATAAATCTATTCTATTCTATTCTATACTATACTGTTGAAGGTAATTTAAAATCATGATTTTGAGTAAACAGAGTGATTCCATAGAGATATAACCAGGTCGCCTTACATTTGATACTTTTTATTTCAGTCTACTTACTATGAAGTAGATATAGAAATGTTCATGTGAAACTTATACTCAATGAACACTTATTATTTCAGATTCGATATTCGTCGCAAGAGTTAGAAAGGCCGAGTGGGCCAGCAACTAGTACAACACGTGCTTTCCTCATAAAACGAGCTGAACAAAATGTGTGGAGAGAGGAAGGAGAAAGAGAGAGAGAGGGAAAAGAAAAATGGAAAAGAGAGAGAGAGAGGGGGAGGAAGGAGAATGAGAAAGAACATGTGTAACATAGTAAATCAATGTAGATGACTGACTCCACTAACAGTGACCCCTCGCGAAACATAATGCCAATAGTTCAGAATTCAAGCTACAAACTACAACGCCAGAAGCGACTGGCAACACGCGTCAACCAGTAAATTCGCTAGTAAGTTGATATAATGTTGGACGACTAGCCGGCAAGATAGACAGATACATCACATTAGAAAAGAGACAGACACGTCCATCTCAACAACAACTACTTGTTTCCATGAAATAGTGACGTCATGAATGGATTGCAACTTGCAACTAGAATAACTGGTAAGTTACAAATGACAACATGAATACCATCCAACTTATCGACTTAAAAGTACGTGAAAACCCACAATTTACAACCAATAAAGAATAATTCTCCCCCAAACAAGAATCGTAAGTCTGATCTGTACTTTACCGCAGGTGATAAAACAAGTACAAGTGGGAGAGGACAGAACATTGAGAACCATTTAAAATGTGATGCTTTGAGTTGGTGTTGGACATCATATGTGAGGCGAGTTTTTTGCACACAGAAATTATTGAAAGTCAGGTGATTGACCTTGAGAACCAAACTACAACACAGGATGAAAGATTACACTTTCACCCGTATCCCGATTCGAGAGAGAACAAATGATTTCATGGAGCATCCGACAAAGTCGCCCTACCTCTGTTGGACTTGCACATTATTTCTAGACACATCGAAAATTCGTTGTCGATCCGCGAAACGCGATCGGAATTCGAGATTAAAGGGTGGTTCGCGGGCGCAACTTTCACACGTCTCATAAAATTATGAATGGCCGCAAAAGGTGTCTGGTCTGACAAATCGGAATGTTCTCTATAACATGGGAACAAACAACTGCTCAGTTTCAGAATTGTAAGATTGTAAATGTAAATAAAATTATAACTGATCGTGAACAAATTCACGAAAATGAAGGTTCCATGTAATATTGAACTTGTTCCTAGCTTTTCTCTTCAAAAAACTTATTGATCAGAGTTCAGAAACCATCAGACAACACTGAGAGTTCTATGAAACGAAAAAGTCTTCTTATACATTTTACATTACACTTTACATTAGTTACATTTGACATCTCACATTACCCACCGCTCAGACATCCCAGAAAATTAATTTGTGAACAAAAATTCAACCAAAACTACGAATGGGAAACTAAGAACATGTAAATCCGTCGAAAACCTCTAGACTTGTCCAAATTGGCATGAGAATAGGCAATCAGAAATTTCCAATTATTCCTAATGATATTGCTTAATTTAACAAAAAAAAAGTTTTTAAAGAAAATATTTTCCTGAAAACGCCATTCTATCATTCAACCGCACACATTCTCGCGTGCGCACATCTCATGACTGGGAATACATAATCACTGTTCAGCTATTCACATTTTTCAGTTGGAAATACTATTAGGGTCCAAATAATGTCCGAAACGTAACCCTCGTTTCGATTGAAATCAAAAACAGCCTGAAGTGATTAGCTTGCAACGAAAGTTTAGCAATTTTCCTTCTTGATAAAAATGAGGAATCTGTGGAAAGTGATAAAGGAGCACCATATTGCAACAATATGACGTGAATGATTAAATCTTGAAATCTAGGGAAAACCTTTGTATCTTGGCTGTCTGTAGAAGGCTACACGAACTTTTCGACCAAACTACAACTAAGAACTATGTTTAATCGGGACCGGAACCCATTTACGAATACCGGAAAATGCAAATGACCTAATAGTCCTAATAGAACAACCCTTCTCGCGTTGAGGAAATTAGCTCTAAACATATTACTTCCTAATATTCTATATCAGTATATTTTTTGTTCTAATAATAGAAAAACCAAATGAGCCCCCAAACAGGTTATATATTTTTCGCAAGTTCGAGTAGAGCAAAACGTTATTCTTGTTTACTACATTTTCCATTTCAAAAGTGTACATAAACTAAAAACAAACAAACAAATCTGAAAAAACGACCAAATATAGTAGATGACTCTCAGGGGACATCAAAAGATAGCTGGCTGGGGCCACAAATGACCGCTATTTATCATGGGGAAGAGGGGAGCAGAGGCAACACACAGATGAAATGTACGGACACCGTATTCCCAACAAAATATTTTCTACAGCTATTGTTGAGACTGACTGACTGAAATAATCAATTTACGGTAATTCACGGTTGAAAAATATATATTTTGGAATAATCAATTCACGGTTACTAGTATTATTCTATATTTTAACTTTGAACGTTATAGCCCGCTTCATTTCACAGACAGCACAATGTATAAACCTTAGGTCAGAACTTGGAAAGAATAAAAACTAGAAAAAATCAATAATTCACGTCAACTTCTTATGTCCCAACTGTAATTATGGCAAATTGTCGCGGGTCGAGACAGGATAGCCAGAATAGAAAAAACCATTGCAACCTCAAATCCTCGACTACCACATTTGAGGAAATCAATGTAGAAATTATACCGTGAACCCCAAATAATATAAATTTCATGTTAAAATTTTACATGCAACAAAGTAAAACTTTTTTCATTTCCTCATTTTTTTGACCTGACCATTCCTCAATTGAGCGGTAACCGGTTTTGTAGTTTACCAACAGGTAACCTACAAAGAAAAACTTAAGCAACCCGAAAAGGGGCTACCAAAAACCCCGGTTACATACAGAATTCACCCGCCAGTAATAATACAAAACAGAGAAACGGACTACCTTTTCGCCGAATACGTTGAAACTTCGGGAGTAGTTTACATTTGCCCCCCACCCTGGTCGAAAATTGGTTGAAGAGGGCCCGTACTATAATCGCCCCCCCCCCCCCACCTTTGGGGGGCGATTATACACCATGCTTATTTACTGCAGGCTTGGGTTGAGTGGGGGGTGATTGTTCATCAGTTCCGGGTATGTACTATCACCCCCCCCCCCATTTTGTATTGTGGGGGGTGATTGTTCATTGTCGAAGATGTACAATGTCCCCCCACTCATTTACCAATTACCCCCCCCCCCCCCCACCTTCGCACGATTTTTCTAGGATTTCAATTAGGTGGGGGGTAATAGTACCACGAGGGGGGTGATTGTTGGGTGGGGGGCGATTGTTCATTTTTCCTGAAACTTCTCCATTTTTGATCCAAAATCGTCAAGTTTCACGTGTTTGAAGCTAAAAACGGCCTACTTTTGGTCGAATAGTCAGACCTTAGCGGTATATGAATATAACAAGTTACAAGTAGACTCCCATTTTATGCTCCATCTGTTTACAATTGACAATCTATTCCCCCGGCTAATCCATGCCTATTGTGTGCCAAACAAATCTCGTCTCTTAACCGAAATAGACACACACGAAATGACGAAAACAAATTAGTCGCGGAAGAGAAATCGCAAAAACTAAATGTTATTAGTTTCATAGTAATTTAGCAAAAACTATCGGACACTTGCTTTTTGATCAACTGAAAAGCTGTGGTAGAATTAGAAAGAACGATAGAGAGAGACAGAGAAAGCGAGAGAAAGAAAAAAGAGAAAGAGCGGAGAGAGAGGATAAAGAGATAGAGAGAGATAGAGAAAGAAAGAACGCACGAAAAAAAAGAGGAACAAAAGTCCGGAAAACGACTGTCCTCTCCTTTCGTTACGACCAACCGACCATTACTCTTCTTCTCTCCTGCCACCCACATGTTTTTTGTATTTGGACAGAGAGAGATAAGCAACGAGAGATAACCCCGAGATTTTGGGAAAAGATAACAAAATGGACTGGGGAAGTATGATTGGAAAGAGAAATGACCACACCAATTGATGAACAATTTGAAGATTTGGTGCGGTGGTAGAATGTACCATTCATTGAAATATAACATTCTAGGTTCAGATTCTTCTGCTAACCCACCTTCTCCCTCACTAAGCCTATCTTTGGCAGGGATATTCATTTGTGAAATAGAAAAAGAAGAAGTTTCACAGGTCAGTATCAGATTTCTTCCAACTTGGAGAGCAAATAAGATATTTTCCGTTAAGAGGTTAGTGAATATTGTGAGATTTCCAGGGTCATGTAACTTGTTTCTTGTCTTCTCTCCATTAAAAAGCGTGGAAATGGAAATTCAAGATTTCCGGTCTTCTTCACAGAGTTGGGAGATAAACACGCCAGTAAAGGCAATTCACATCGTTTTTCAAAATAATAAAAAAACGTTTTTCAAAATGCGTCAATTTTATGGTTTTGCATCAAAAACGGCAAATGTTATCAATCAATCTTGACAAAAAAGAAACTGTTTCGTGAAATTTTTGGCTATTCCGACTAAATTTACTGTTGTGGGATAAAAGTTGGGAAAGACCATCCCATTTCTCAGCGAGATCCAGGATCTCTCAATCGACGACAAACATTACACACACACCATCTGTCAGCTAACAATGTTCGAACGGGACAAGTCATCAACAAAGTTATCCACCAATCAGATCGAAAAAGTAGTTAATGCAGATAAAAGCAAAATCTAACAAAGAGGAAATTTCATTTTATTTTTCTAAAATTTTCTATTCGCACATAATTGGAGTGCCATCTTTCGGATAGAATTATTTTCGGCAAACAAATCAATAAACTTGAAAAAAATAATCAAACACCCTAGGTATTTAAATATTAAAGAGGAAAATCACGAAAGGACCAAGTTGGGAGATCGAAAAATCGATAACCTCCATGTTCTAAACATGGAGGAGAGAGAAAAAAAGGAAAGAAAAAGAGACTCAAACTAAAAATCAATCGATATTCCCACAGCTGAGAGAAAAAGCCGCTAATCGATGATGGGGATAATTGGAAACAGTAGCAGCGTGGTGTCACCATGCCAGCCACCTGTTACTCCTCGTCATGAGATGACCCCGGGGCGGGAAAAGGGGCGGGGTCAAATAGGCAATGAGAAAACGCAATTGTAGTTTGATATTTGATCTTGACGGAAACCGGAAAGACGGGATCAGGCAGAATGCATATTTAGGCTGGCTTTGAAATGAAAGGACCCCATAAGGGGTGGGGTTAACGAGTTGGCGGTCTTGGTTTCCATAAAAGTCAGACACTACTAGGTGTGACTGTTGTGCACCGTGGAGCTAGTTTTTCAACTAGAAACTTGAAGACTCCCGGCGAACTTTGCTTCTAGCAACTAGTTGAAAATCTGAAAATTGCGGCCTTTGGATTGAATTTGTTTCGTAAAAGCAAATGATGCTAGAAAAAAAATTAGAAAGAGAGAACATTCTCTATATTGAAAGCTGACGGCCCTTAATTATCAGCCTAGAGTGCATATAGGTGGCCGAAATGAAGCTATTCACACTGGACAAATCGGCTATTCATGTGCAAAAGAGATTCTGAGAAGAAAGTAGAAGAAACAAGAGAATTCATATTCAGATCACCGTGATGTCGGAATAAACATCAATTTCTTTCTCTTTCTCGTTCTATCCATCTCTCTCTCTCTCTCTCTCTTTGTCTACCCTTTAACCCTTCTCTCTATCTTCATGCGTGGATCGTGGTTCCCTCTCTTTTCTGTCGTTGTCTCTTTACAACTCTCTCGCTTACTTTCTCTCTCTCTCTCTCTCTCTTTCTATTGTTCCTCTTTTTCAGAATGGTTAAGTCTAAACGATGAGAAGATGACACGCGAAAAGCACCAGATTGACTCGAGAGCCCTGGGGCGAGAGACAACAGCCATCGATCACATCAACAATATCATCAGAGAGAGAGAGAGAGAGAGAGAGAGAGAGAGAGAGAGAGAGAGAGAGAGAGAGAATGGAAGAGAGATAGAGATTAGAGAGAAGCAGAGAAGAGAGATATCGAATGTCAACGCGTGAGAGAAGAACTGGAGAACCAAAGTGTAAGAGAGAGAGGAGGGAGAGGAAGAGAGAGAGGAGGAAGTGAGAGAGAGAGAAGGAAGAAGTAGAGAGAGATGACTTGTAGGGGTGTTCTCTAGTAGTACACCTCCATGCTTGAAAGGAGTCTCGAGCGAGTGCTGATTGAGTTAGTAGGGCGGGGCAATAATGCACTATGCGGCCGAGTCACATGTGATATAGGGCCTATTAGGCTAGATAGACCAAGTTCTGATGATTGTTGGTGAACACTAGAGGGTTTGGTAAAATGTAAAGTGTCCACTTTTCGACTTTGAGCAGAAATCAAGTTCGACTCAAAAATGCTTAACTTCTTTCTTAGCTTAACGAGGGGCGAATACATTTGAAAACATTGACAACCAGCTACCAGGCAATAGTGACAGCTTGACAAACTGTCGTGAAAACAGGAACCATGTAGTTTACTATCCTTTCGTTTACAATTATTGGACGACCCTCTGATTTATGGGTGACAGAACGAAAAATGATGTAACTTTCTAGTTTTTGGGTGATCAAAATGATATTTTTTTGTGCAAAATCCAGATAATAACCCGATTTCGGCGAATTTTTAACCGATTATCTGAATTTTTGGTGTTTTTCATGAATTTTGGGTGATCAAAATTCAGACGTCATCTAGGGTTGTATACGTCTGGTTATAACAATGGTTTTAGAATCTATATAATCTATTATTCCTTTTTTTCACTCGATTAATCATTAATTAACGAATAGTGGTAAAGATATACGGCTGAAGGTATACGGTAATAGAAAAACTCAGTTCACGAGTTTGAATGTTGTGTTTGGGAGACTTGAAACACGAGTTGAGTTCCAAGAACTTTAGAGTAGCTGTTAGGGGACCATCGACCAAAACTATTATCCCAAAATAACCCCCAGCAAACCAATATAGAAGTAATGAGCAAACGTTTGAGACACAACATATCACAGAAATTAAACATCTTCGAAGCAAAGTGCAATGAAAGTGACGTTAGAATGATAGTTGATAGCCAGAAAAAAACAGTTGTTTTTTTAACAAGCGGAGTTCAAACTACAAAAAAATTTACCCATCTTTTTTAAGAAACCGAGCAGCTATAGGCCTATAGGTACAAGTTCCCTTGAACAAATGTCGAATCTAGCCGTTGTGTGGTAAAGCATAACGACCGTGGAATTAGTCTTAAAATGTTTCGGTCATGAAAACGCGGGTTTTCTGCTTTTTTTGAGAACAGATTATGAAATTAAGATGTTTGATTCAAAAACCAAGTGACTCTCCAACAAACGCTAAACTGCCCAGTGACAAACCTAGCCAACGGGCGAAGCAAATGAGGAGTGGAAGACGATAAAGCTTGAACACATTGAGCGGCTGTCTCCTATTGAAAACTGTATCAGTGGTTTTTCTCCATATTTGTACAAACATAGTTTGGTGCACACTATCCATTTTGATACTTTGAAATTTCTTTTGATGTTCAAACTAGAGTTATAGGTTGTAGCTTAATGCATTTGAGCCTAATCGTCACCCACTCAAATGAGAAGGAGTTCAGACAACGTTCCACAAACTGGAAGAATGAGAGATTGGACAAAACAGAGAGTGCAGAGTGGTATGTATCGTCTGTACTCAACAAACCATGGCGTGTTCGTTTCATAGAGCGTTTCAACATTTCATGGTTTGTGTGCTCAACCTGTCTGCAGAATCAGTTCTCGCCCAACAAACCCGACAATAGAACCAGGCAAGCCGGGGGCAAACACAGAGCACAGGTGCGAGGGTTCAACATTAATACTATTATCCTTTTCACTCAATTTTTCTTCTTTTATTTCTCCAATTAAAGTGCCACATGCCACAGTCAACAATGTGGAAAGACGTGTTGGATCGCGAATAAATCTATTCTATTCCTACAAGAATAAAAGCGAAAAGTTGTAAGTTTTAGTCCCTAAAACGTTCCTTCTAGGTGAATCAGAGAATTTAGTAGTTCTCGCTCCATTTCGGTCGTGTATGAGAAGAAACGTTGAGGAAACCCTGTCCTGCAGAATCAGTTCTCGCCCAACAAACCCGACAATAGAACCAGGTGGGAGCGAGCCGGGGGCAAACACAGATGCGCTCATGGGGTACTTTTAACCTGGTGAGAACAATTCGGAAACCATCCCCTAAGGGATCTGAGTTCTCATTTGATCTCGATACTGTTTACGTGTTCACTAAAACGCAACGGACTCAAATTATAAATGCAGCGGGATAAACTTGCTTCGGAAGGCACAAAACCTATAAAGGTAGTTATGGAGCCCGCTCTGAGATCACACAAAGAGCTCCCACTACTCAGTTCTTTTTCCATTACATACCACATACCTAAAAAATCGTGGATCTGCTTTGAAAATATCCCGATTCAAGTATCTAGCGAAAGTAATTGAAAGAAAGCGAAATCTATGAAGTAAGAAGTAAGAGTGAGGGTGTAACCAGTAAAACCCGTTGTGACGAAGACCAGTCTGTCAGTTCAATTAGGAACCATCGAATCAAATCGAATGTACTGTGGTCTGGGGTGGTCAGTGACATGAATACTACATGAATGAAGAGAGAGATAGAGAGAGAGAGAGAGAGAGAGGGAGAGAGGGAGGGAAGAGAAAGTTTTCAAAAAGTACCCCATAAGCAAACTATTACAATATTCACTGACCTGCTCATCTGATCAAAAGTCATTTAATAATGACTCGTTGATAAACATGATTATTTGACCACAGTACAGAGTTCAAGGGTTCAAGCTACAACGTACCAGAAAGAAACAGAGAAGCAGAGATAGAGAGAGAGAGATACAGAGAGAGAGAGAGAGAGAGAGAGAGAGAGAGAGAGAGATAGAGAGAGAGAGTATAGAATAGAAAGAGTATGAATAGCCCGAGGGAACACTCTCTGCGACTTGAACACAACAAACCGGGGGTCCTGTTTGCTAGCCCGATACGCAGAAACAGGGCTACGAGACAAACAGATGGGTCGACACACTCCAACAAGGCTATCTATTCAAACTGGTGGGGATAAATATAAATATACATTATTTATATATATATATATATATATATATATATATATATATATATATATATATATATATATATATCGACTTTGATCTCGACACACGCCCAGATCTAACAAGGCTATCTATTCAAACTAGAGGGCAGGATAAAGATACACTAATAGAGTTCAAAGTCAGAGAAATTCAACAAATTGACTCTCTTTCACTTGATTGAATTGGCCCATTTTTGATAGAAATCATAATGCTTCAGGTGTCAAGTACAAAAAAAGGTTTCTATTTGTAGAATAGTCGCACCTGGTGTGTGGAAATATAACACATGAGACTTATCACTTATCCATCTAGAGAATATGTAAAAGTGGCATTCCTTTTCTGTTCTAGGAGAAAACGTAGAATTCCAATACAAAATAAGTTTCTTTCCACTACGGTTCAGTGTAAACAAAACCCAGGCCTAGGTCAGGACCTCCTTGAAGTAATATCTCAGATGAATGATAAAAAAGAATCTAGTCATAGAGCACAAGCAGCTATTCTATTGACAAACGCGGGCGGAAAGAAGGCAACATGCTCCAAAGTCAAAGATCGGTGTTCGCTGTTCGGACAACATTGCAACTTGCAACCTTACACCAAGCGCAATGAAATAATACACCAAGTGGCTCCTGAGAGCCAATTTTATAAAATCAAAAAGGTGGGTATTTACTAATACTTACAATACGAAAAAGAAAATAACAAAATCAGAGCCACGAGTATTGACTAATTAGAATAATTAATATCTGATTCCACTCCGATCTTCGAATTAATGATCCACTCAATTATGTTATCCCACTACTGCGAGTTATACCAGGTTCAAGAAGTGGTGGTGAAAGCTCACAATGAGCGAGCCTAGAGTATTGATTATTGAAACTCTCAGAATACTCAATATCTAATTATGACAAAATCAATAATCTACATAGTGGTAATCACGTTTTCAGCCAAGATCAAGAAGTGACGGCAAAAAGGTCAAAAGCTCGAGATTGTGCCCTGTGGGTGGATGTGAGTGCTCTGTGAGCGGTCATTCATTACAACCAGCCCCCAGCTTGGACTGGATCGTGGATCCAAGCTGTCAGCAGTAATATCACTGGATATAAGACCTGCCTATCAGAAAAAATTGTAAACGGGGCCGTACGACAAATAGAACACTATGTTATGTAAAAGTAAAACTTCGTTGCAGATTCCAGAACACAAAATCAGAAAAAGAATGCCACTTTGACCATTTTTTCCCTAAATGACCAGGTCTCATTCTCATATTCATATCATTACTAGTTTGCGTTCAGCAAAACTTTTTGGTAAACACCTAAAAAATGTTAACATTTCTGAGCTACTGGAAATTCCATTACCTTTTGATTAGTGTATCAGGTCTGTTGTAACTTACGTATTCATATGTATTCCAGTTATTTTGGCCGGCAATGTGCTCAATACCAACGTTACAGTATCAATATGGGAGGGATTCAAGAGTTTTGCATTCTTTCGCAACAACCATTTCGCACGGGACTTTCGAATCATTTTGCATTTATTTTGTATTCACACTTTTGAACTCACTTACGATTTCAATAAACTATTCTATTCTATTCTATTCTATATTGACCCAATGGTGTCGGGTTGAAGAAGGACAGAGATCAGAAGGCAATTTTGATGAATAATAACAACAACAGTTATGTTTGATTTATTTTAGAAAATTTCAGAAGTGGTTTTACGATTCCGAGAATGAAGAATGAAGCAACGAAATTAGAGTGTTGACTTTTTGGATAATTCAAAGTTATATACAAGCCTTGTAGTTAAATGCCGATTCGAGAGATGAGAATGAAATGAGTCTTATGCATTTCGATCGGAAAACAGTGGGATCAAACTACAAACACAGCGGTATGGGGCAAAATACCCGTATAGACCATATAACATTCATTTATAATATTACATTTGTATAAAATAGTCACCTTCCAGCTGAGCCAGTTCCACATTTCCCTCTCTGCCTCCTTCCTCGGTGGTACAACCAGTCATTGACCTCTAATGAGACAGAGCTAGTATTGATAGGGGTACCTGGTACTATAAATACATTTTCACATTATTATCATTATTAAGACTAGATCACGACAAGAAATCTATCTGGTAACCTGTAGGCGAACTTGTCATGGTGTTCTATAAAGTATGAACAACTTGAGGACGTCATTCAGTGGAAAAGAAAAAAACTGCATGGTGGGACACATGAAGCACAGCGCATACAAATATATAAAGTGTCATCATATTCCATTTTTCTAAACTACCACAAAAAATTTGTCTTGAGAAAACATCCCATAACTTTTCAATGCGAAAGAATCACTTGATCTTGAATATGTGGTGACCACACTTGGAACAAGCACACAACTATACGCTGACGACAATATTAAGAGGAGCGGAAAACCCCGGTTCTGATTCTGAATCCACAATTTTCAAAGAATGAAGGTTTAAAGCTGAAGAACATCAAGTTAAGAAGGTCCCATCAGCGCTAAATCTGTGCTGCTTTGTATTGATTTCGGAAATTGGCAACCAGACCCCTAATAAACAAACTAAAAGGACGAAAGGGCTATTATCAAAACCCTCATAGAGAGGGAAAATAGTGAGAGAAGATAGAGATGGTGAGAGAGAGAGAGAGAGAGGGGGGGGGGATATAGTTAAAAGGGTCTAGACTCTTGGTATATTACTAGCACCACAAGACAACACAGTCCGATAAACATGCAGCATTCAACTGTTGTACAAAAACATCAAATTCACATAGAAAATGTATTCAAAACATAAATCTCCCACAAACCATCAGTTAACAAAAGGATTAAAGGATAAGCGCAGAAAGGCAAAATGATCAGAAGATTAATATAACAACATCCGATCAACCTAGCTACCCGAAATAACACAAGAGCCATGTAAAAGGAGATGAATTCTTCGAAATCAATCTTAACCCAGTTTCCGAACTTGTAAATCAACTTGTTTCCTAGATTTACTTCGTTTTCTACGGCTTAAGTTCGGAGAGGTCGACATAATTGAGAAGAATACACCATCAAGATTATTTAGGAAAATACCAGTGATACCTGACTAGATTTAGTGAAAACCCGTTTGAACGTGGCAATGATATCAAAACTCTTCTAAGCTGCAACTAACTGAATGGCTATCTCGGGCAGTTGAACACAAAGTACAACCACAAAAGGAATGAAACTTAAAAGTAGACTCGAAAGACCATCTCGAAAAACGATTGTGAAAATGACCTCTTTTAACAGAATATCGTTAAGTGATGCAAAGAGAAAAGCAAATATGAACTCAACAATCTAACCGCTACAACAAAACTCTGAAACACTGACTTTAAACAACTTTTCGAGCGGTACATTAAAAATTGATCATACATAACATAATTGAAATTCTCGTAAAAAAACTAGGTGATCTAAAAATGTCAATTTATCAATATATTAGGGAACAATCAGCCTCTGAATATTAATTTGTATAATCTTTGAAAAGTGTTCTAAATGGAAAGAGGCTTGTTACAAGTTACTGTTTAAATGTCATAATTCATAATCAACTAAAGTCACGTGTTTGATGACTTTACGTGCCATGATGACGTCATAATCTGGCCTACTGATAGAGCTCGTTGTTACGAATGTAGTCGACGACAGCGTCTGGCGTCGTGTACTTGATTGATCTTTGTTCTTTGACCGCCAGACGAACTCCGGTCGAACTGATGGCACACGGACACGCGTCGTCAGTGATGATCTGGAATAGGGTTGTTAATTCACATACTTGGAGCGATTTCGTTGTCTACGAATCTTGATTGAAAACTGGGTGTTTCGTCTGAGTATCAAACTACCAACACGGGTGAGTGAGAAATCAAGGGTTCCTGAGTAACGTACGGCTATTGTCGAATTACGGGCAGTTCGCCACTTCGCTTGAATGAAAAACGGGTGATTTAATGAATCATCCAACAAAATCGCCCCAAGTTTGTTGTTAACTTAGTTCAAAATATCGAGTTTCGAATTTGAATCGATTCGAAACTTCCGAGTTTTCTTGTTCGAGATGATTCTCGAGTTCGTCTCCACCAATCCTAATCTTGAAAGCCGGCAAACGTTCTACTAGCTTCATAAACGATGAATACAACCACCCACCAATGAGTTGTTGTTCGAAAACCATGACTTCGGGTAGGAAAAACAAAATACAGTTTTCGCGGCGCTCTTACGTTGCATCCATGCCCATGCTGCATAAGAATTGTCAAAATAGTCAAAAATGGACTCCGTTTTCGCTAATTTCGTGCAATCTGACTCATTTTTGATGTAAAATCATAATGTTTCTCGTATTTGGAACACAAGCTGGTTTCTTTTAAAGACGATAAATACTGTACATCACCTGTACCGTGTCCACAAGTCCCTTGAGAATCGGCATCGACTGCAGCGTCTCGAGTGGCCGGGCGCCGTCGCGGGCGATCACTACCAGGCCGTACTCGCCGATGATGTCTCGAACGTCTTAAAGTTGGACGATTATGTGGACCAATCCCGACGCTTCGGTCCTTTGAACTGCAAAACTTTTTTCAATTGCAGTTCAAAGGAACAAAGGACCGATGCGTCGGGACTCGGGATTGGTACACATAATCGTCCTTCTTTCATGATAAAACTGACGTTATAAAGTTATCATACGCTAGTAAGCTGTCCGAGTAGCCACAGAAAAACAGAAAAGGCACTCAATAGAAATTTCCAGATTTTCAGGAATCTATAACGGGAAATTGACCCCTTTTTGTAGGACAGTCACACCTTACTGATGTATGTAGACTACAAAAACCATACGGGTACGCGGGCATAGACAATCAAACTACAACTACCTTCCGGCTTCCATAGATTCTCGCCGTTGGGCAGAATGCGCACAAACGACTCGACCACGTCCCCGCCCACCACCAACGACAACTGCACGTCATCGCCCTCACGAGCACGCATCTGAAATCGACAGATCATAGGCAAAATGCTCTAGAAGGACGATTATGTGGTTCAATCCCAACGCTTCAGTCCTTTAAACTGCAATACAGTTTTCAATTGCAGTTTAAATTGTTGGGGATAATATTGATTGTTGTTAAAGTGTTATGTTTTATTATCCAACGGGCTTGCCCGCCGACCGTTGACACGGGATTGGTCCACATACTCAGACAAACTAGCGGGCGCTCCGCGGACTTTTGTAGCGGTTTCGGGCGCTCCGCCGGTGTTCCGCGGAACAGCCGCAACCTATTTTCTACCAAAAATTTAGCTTGCGATTCCGCGGAGCACCCGCATGAATGTAGGAGTAATCGTCCTGCTTTAAAATTGCTCTGACCGATGCTCATTTTTGCTTTTCAACCTTTCTGGAGCACATGTTCGTTTTTTGAAGCAAAACTCATTTTGAACACGAAAATGTACAGAATATAAAACGTTTGTGGAATCACCGAATCTCTTTTTTTTAAGATTACGCACGTTCATACCACTTTGACAGTTAACTATTCTAGCTATAATAATAATCCCCATAGCACGGATCGCATGTTGAGTCTGAACCCCAAATAGTTAGCACCATTCTCTAATAGAACAAAAATGGTTTATTCAATTGAAAATAGCTAAGCTCGCCTAAAATGTTGTGAGAAGGCTTTATCTTTCTCTAGTCAATATATAGACAACAAATACATTGTAACTCTTCACAACTATATAAAACTGACCTGTTGCCGATGATGAGACAAGACAGAAAGAGTACGCGACCACGTAGCCTGACCACATTCCCAGCCTGCAGAAAATTACTACAGGTGACAAAGTGCTCTAGATGTGAGCAGATAGTGCCGGATCGAGGATTTGCAATGAAAAAAAAACCCAGAATGCTCCGCTCAGCTATGAATACAGTATGTGGATCTAAAAACAACTCACTTCTTCAATGAGAGTCCGCGCTTACTGTTCAATGAGTGAAACCCATACCCCAGGAAATTTATCCAAATGACAGAGAAAAATCGAAAACGAGCTGCTTTCTCGCCGAAATCGGGAACATATGTCTATTTTTGATGCAAAATCATTGATTTTTTTTTGAGAGTGAGAAAATTTATATCTAAACACGAACTCCTTTTTGTGAAACCTTGCTGTTAAAGAAGAACGATTATGTGGAACAATCCTGTGTCAACGGTCCTTTAAACTGCAATTGAAAAATGTATTGCAGTTTAAAGGACTGAAAAGTTGGGATTGGACCACATAATCGTCCTTCTTTAAATGAATGAAACTATGAAACCCGTCAACCGACCATCCGCTTCGATCCAATCCGACGTCTCCAGTGCAGCCTTGGCCATGGTCAGTCGGTGAGGCGCCTTCACCAGGTTCGGCTTCCCGAAACTATCGGCCACAGGACTAAGTATTCCCTGAAAAGAGGAATAACTAACTGGGAACGGAATAATTATAGTATGGTTATTAATTGCAAAGTAAAATTGACCATATTTTAATTTGACCTCGATTAGAACTCCCTTTTCCATCAATAAAGGTTATGTGATGAGTGATGTGATGGGTGATGTGAAGAGCAAGCGTCCACACCATACGTAAACAAGGTTCACATCAGGTCAAAAAAAGTCCCCAAAAAGTAAGCATATGTCATTGAAAAACACAATTTTTTCAATTTTTTTTGTGTTTTCGCGACTGCTCATGCTCACTTTTGGGGCTGCTGATGCTCACTTTTTGCCCCGATTCTGAACTACTTCACGTATGACCAGTCAACATCAAAATAAGGGGGTATTTCACCTAGAAAATAGACAATAAACAATAACAAGCAAACGTACCTTGATGATCTTACATCCCTTCTGTTCGAGATGATTTCTGGCCACCTCCAACATGCGCAGATGCATGAGGGTGGGTGGGTTAAAGGAACCGCAGGCAAGGAGGACCACACGGGCACCACTTTTCAACATTACTAGACTGCAAACGAACTCCAGTTGTTAAGATTTTTTGCCAAAATCAGAAGAATTTGACTATTTTCAATGCAAAACAAGAAGTTTCACGCATTTAATTTTTGAAAAAAAAACGGACTCCTTTTTGTGGAATAGTCAATAGTCACACCTTATTGGTGTGGCTATTCTCGCTCCAAATCCAAAAACTTGATAACAACAACATAAAAAGATAGCGTAATCTGCAGAGAACAGTAATTGTGACGAAAACTATTGACGAAATAAAAAGACGTTCATTCAGTGTATCGATCAATGAATACAGACTATAATTGAGACTAAGAAACAAGAACGGTTCCAACTTCAGAACAAAGTGACGAACATAACAAGAAAGTAATCAGAAAAACACGAGAATACAACAGGAGACCATATGATCTACACGAATTATGTGTGAAATGTTGAAATAGGTTCAATTTTAACCTTAATAAGTTTACATTGCTACACCGGTAGAGAGAAAAACTGTTCCAACTTCAAGATTCCGACAAACAAGCTGGAAAGTAGATGAGAAATGTGGGTTCTTCCCCTGAAAGTCAACATTTAAGATTTAACCAACACCTACTGATATTCCGATCCGATAGATTGAAAAGTTGAACGATCAGTGAGAATGTGTCTCCCGATTTTGATTATTCACACTTTATAGTTGAGAATTGGAAACTTAACGGTTGCAGTACTTTAACCCTTCTATAGGCAATAGGCAGGAGAGTAACTCAAGTGTGAAATCAGAGGTGGTTGTTCAACTGTGAAATCACAGCCGTGTGCTCAACTTCAGCTTCAGCGAAACAGCCAGGAACGGAAGTGATATTGCTCAAATGCACAAAATATATCATAGAGTTCGCGGCAAATTTCTCCCCGAACCGACTCTTCTCGAACCAGAAGCGAATCGATTCTTGCCGAACCAGTTTGTTCGGTAGGAAATCGAACCGTTTGCTTACTGAACACACCGACAGGAAACCGCACTAAACCCTGCTGAACGTTACATAGCCGACCGATTTCAGCATTAATTACGTGAATTTGTTCGGTTCCACCTCGAGTTGAAATTTTTCAGTTTTGGAACGAACCAACTGGTTCGGGAAGAATCGGTTCGGTTTTGGTTCGGGGAGAGTCGGTTCGGAAAAAAGTTCACCAGTGTTGGCACATCAATATTCTGATTCATAAAAAAAAGTTATACCTGTTACACTTCCGGTCCCTCTCCTCCTGGTACGAGCATGGTGATGTGGTTGCCGTTCAAAAGGATGGTGTCCAACTTGGTTACTCGTTTTCCATCAGGAGTCTGTTCGTATTCGACCACATCTTCTAGAACCTGAAATGAACAGAGATACGAAACAATGAAAATGTTTTCTGTTTTGGGAAGATTTCCTTGAGGCCTTCTATCTCCTAATTGATCAACCCATGAAAGCCGGTTCAAAACTGGTATTATCTAACAGTTTGTATGAATTCCGACCATTCTTCTCTTCGAATAAAATAGTCTCCAAGAAATGAAAAATAGACTTTATTTACCATGTTCACGTAGTCGTCAAATCCGGTTAAAGTTCCGACAATCTCCTTTTCTCCCTTCATAATCACCCAGATTCGAGATCCGATGCACTTGTCAACCAACTCCAATGGCAAAAGAGTGGACGGGTTTGAAGCGGTAGATGCCATTGCACTAAAAATGATAATGTAAGGAGCGTTAATGGCGAAATAATCGAAAAGAACGCACATCAATCCTTCAAAAAATCTCGATTAGGGATTCGTATTTCAGAAATGGTGAAAAAGGAGAAACATGAACGCACGAAGCATGAAAAACATCAATAGAACAATTATAGAACAGAATATACTAAAAGGGAGACGAGAAAAATAAATTTGACCAAGAAAAAAATGTCTATGAATTTTTGAAAATGCACAATGGTGGGCTACAGAAGATGAAACCCTCAAAATGTCATTTACGCATGTCATTCTCCCGTAACGCTTGCCCTGTAAATGTTGGCATGTTGAAGGCCGTAATACTCCGTCAATCGAGTCAGCCGGTCGGGTACGCAGCCAATATGGGGATAATGCGTCAGCAACTGCCATTAATTACCTTGATTAATGTTGTATTAATTAAATGTGGGAAAGATCAATACAAAGAAAATAACATTGCTTCCGGGTACATGCTACTGAGAGCACATAGTCACAGTTTGTAGACACCATTTCCTCCAAATTCATATTTTCGTTTAGCGTTATTTGTCATCGTTAACCGGAGATACGCATGTAATGTTTAGAATCGAGAACGAAATCGACAGGTTTCTGTGTGTTTCGTCATCTACAAAGATGTGATTCACTGTGCCTTTTCCATTCTGTAAGCGACACCTTTAAGCGGAGCTCCAAATCACCATTTTACAATTGAAATATTTTAAACTGATCGATTTCGCTGATGTTTTTCTTTTGAAGCGGTTTACGAGCAATTAGCCTACTGGTGTGACGTGGCCATAATTGTTTTTTACCAGTAGGTATTTCTTATATCTCTATTTTGTTCACAAATAGGTAATTTAAATGCTCTGGATGTTTAAAACTATTATTCCAGCGTTCCATCAAGATGGCTAACCGGAATCCAGCAGGTCAGCGAGCAGGAGGAGCTAACAAAACCTGTCAGTTCAAGCTTGTACTGTTGGGAGAAAGTGCTGTCGGTGAGTGCATTAGATTATTACTTATTTCTCACTGCATTTCGTGTCGAATTCAAACAAACTTGTTGAAACCAAATGACAGTGTGTAGTGAACGGTTCACTGTGAACCAATACTTCTATGCGAACTGTCATTTATTTCTGCCCAGGGAAGCCACTTGGCTCATTGTTTTCATGAATTGGAAAACTGGGGCTTCTTGGTTGTCTTGAGTATTTACGATTTCGAAGCCAGAGTAACTTAAAAGTTGAAAGTCAATGTATGAGTTCACTTCAATAGTTAATCAAATTTTCGATTTGCATTTAGTTCTTAAAGTGCCACCACACTTTGTTTACAATATTGTAGGAACTATTTGAGTGTCACAGCGTTTATGTGCGTAACTTGATACGCGCCCTGTTCAATAGGGTCTGGTGTATCATGCAATCACAATGTTTATGAATAAAATGATTTTCAGGTAAATCCTCCTTAGTTCTTCGTTTCGTAAAGGGACAATTCCACGAGTATCAGGAATCAACGATTGGTGCCGCTTTCCTCACACAAACGGTTAGTTTTTAAGCAATTTTCTGTAAGTGTAATTGTTTGTATTTCAACGAATTGCATACTTGATTTTGAAAATTTTGAAACGAAAATCGAAAAGGTCCATAACATAACCGTTTGCTTACCTTTTGTCTTTTCCAAAGTTTCAACACTTTTACTGTATTAGGTTATTTATTTGAACAAAATATATTGTGTCACTAGGACGTGTTTGGTGTCATAATTATATGAAGCACATTCATATAATCATAACTTGTACTGTAGTTGGAAATATTCATATAGTCTCTATTGCCCACTGTTTATTTTACATAGTTGTATGTTTGTATGTTACAGGTTTGCCTCGATGACGCCACGGTTAAGTTTGAAATCTGGGATACCGCCGGACAAGAGCGATACCACTCACTCGCACCCATGTACTATCGAGGAGCTCAAGCTGCCATTGTTGTCTATGATATTACGAATCAGGTAGCTTTAAGCTATTTAATGTTTTCCAAATTGTACTTGGTATGACGAGATGTGTTGGTTTAATTTTTAATTGAAAAGATCATAGCGTGAACCTATCATTTATTTGTCATGTGCATGTCAACGTTCAAAGTTCAAAGACGCCACAGCCTTTCGATTATTTCGATAGAAGCTCGAACGGCATAGTTAGATTCACAGTTCACACTTGAGGTATTTACTAAAGGGGATGTTTACCTACCGCACCGCTTATTCCCGTGAATATTTCACTTTTCACCTCATCTCCGTGGTTTATCGCCTAAATGATTCCATTTTAATCAACACAGTCCACATGTCGAATGTAGTCGCTAACATGTCGAATCACTAACAATCGCGAACTGTGAGCGGTGTACATTGACCTAGAACATTGTTTTCACACAAAACTAACGTTATGCGCCTGAAGCGTCTTCATCTCATTCTCATTCTAACTTTTCAGGAATCTTTCCAAAAGGCAAAGAACTGGGTCAAGGAATTGCAGCGACAGGCCTCTCCAAACATTGTGATGGCGTTGGCAGGAAACAAGGCTGATATGGCCAATAAGGTGATTACCGATTTTTGAATGATTTTGTATATTCATAAAATATAATGGATTATCAGCTAGCCACATTTTCAACTCTTTCACGTAAGGTATCAGTTGAGTCCCAAGTCCTTCCGAGTTTTTTTTACTCGACCGTTTTACGGCGTACGAAGAAAATCATATTTTCTTAACAAAAAACACGGTCGTAATACGCCGACGTAGAAAGCGGAAACCCAGCCTTAAACGTGATTTCAAACCAGAATTCTTGATTGGTAAGTATTCTGTGGTAGGATTATTTTTTTAGTTCCATTAATCCGTGCTGTCTATTGAGGTAGAACATCTTCTCATCTTCTAGACAGCTGCTAGGTTTAAGTGTTCACCTTTCTGTAAAATTGTGGTAGCGCACAATACGTTGTACGTGTACTATTTACACGAACATGATTGTTCTGTTTTCCAGCGAACTGTCGAATATGAAGAAGCACAAGCATACGCTGAAGACAATGCCTTGTTATTCATGGAGACTTCCGCTAAGGTTGGATATTATGTGTACTTTCTCAGTTTTCTCTCTTACTATAATTATTCATCAATTAAATTCGAATAGAGCCTGTCGACGTTTCAACGATATTGTAGTTAGAAAATAGCTGGTTCAATGTGAGTAGTGTTGTGGCAGCTAGGGCATTTACTTAATTGGACTGTTTCTCGCCCGGCCAGATACAACAGTGAGATGAGGAACTTAATCGTAGTTCTCTCATGAGATTTTCGTCCCTTGGGCTGGACAACTCTTTGAAAACATTTTCGTCCCCACCTAATTGTGGTAAACGTTTTCAGACCTCTATGAACGTGAACGACATTTTCATGGCCATAGCTAAGAAACTGCCCATCGGACCCTCCCAGGGAGAAAGTTCTGACACCGTGGACATGAACCAACCTCAACAGCAGGCAAAGACTGGATGCTGCAAGTAATTGGACGAGTATTGGCTCAGTTCTTTTATGTCTGAATTATCTTATCCTACCTGCCTTTCTCTCTCAAGTCCTGATTACTGATTGATTCAAGGTTGCATCTTCATCGGAGTACAGCGTAAATATTCATATTGTATGATAATGTAGTTTTTCTTCTTCTATGGAACTAACGATGATTTTCATCTTAATTGTTTCTCATGCTTCTATTGTACTTATGAGTTTATGTATATTTTCCTACGGCCAGTTCCGCCCATAATTTTCGTTTCATTCCTTTTCACTCGGCGTTGTTTGCGCAATTTTCTTTTCACTCTGCTGGTGTAGTTTCTTTCACTTTTACAAGTGCGAGCTCCATTGGTGTAGCAGTTTGCACCTCTTTCAACATTTTAGTTGCATGCCTGTACAGTTGCATAGTGATAACGAGGTGGTAAATTGGAAGCGCAATCTCCTGTTGACACCCGTACAGCGTACAGTTTTTTGTATCCGCTTCATATAATATATCTGCACTGCAAAGTCACGAAATTTGCAATCTTAATTTGTGCCCCATGCGCTTTGCTTAACTTATTCTCGTCAGTGGTGTTCGGTCGTTCCATGTGATTGCATGTTTTACTTTTACCAAATAAATTTTTTCATCAAATGTTCAAATAATCTCAATTGGTCATATTTCCAGTGTTATAGTTTTTTCAATTCTAATGATTTTGTGAAGAGCCCTAACTGAAGTTACATTTTGTGGATTTAGTACCCTGAGTAAACTACAAACTACGGTTTATTATCGCTTCTGGTTTTGGTCATGATAGTTTGTACTGATAGTCGTGCTGTAACTTGAGTGAAAAATAATGCAGTGAACCTCGAGCTATTAAGAAAAAGTGCCTAGAAGACTACAACTGTGTGAAAATTTGTAAGTTTGCTGTTAACAGCTCTAGATTACAAACAAGTGTTGGAGTTTAAGTTTCACTCTGGTTCAGACTGTTCAGAGTTTAGTGAGAATGTGGAGAGATGGTTGATTTTTAGGTCGTTTACTATTAATTCACATACTATTTCAGATTAGCTTCCCCCTTTCTTCCGTGAAGTTTCTTCCTTCGGAATATGTGTTTAAAACGCATTTGTTCAAATAATAAACGAATGATTCACTTTCTTTGTTCTAGTCGATCGGGTCTCTGTCCCAAAATTACTGTATAACCAGATATTTATGTTTGAAAGGTTTTGCGGGAATATGATGTGGAATGGAAGAGTTAGTAATACTAGAAAGAAGTTTTAGAATATTAGAATCGTGTTTGCAAGTTATCGAGCAAAACGTTTACATTTTCACGCTCAGTTTAGATTTAACTTGAATTTCATAGAAAACATGCGTATTGATGCGATTTCTGTCTGAAATAGAGGGAATCTGTAAGCAGTTTGTCAAGTAACTTTAACATCGTTTGTATAGTGAAACATGTAGGCGCAGAAATCATAGTGGATGTTCACATGCAGTAACCTGCTCAATAGGTGTCATCGCTTATAGACTACTATTTTGAATTTTGATTAATATTATTAGATCAAAGATTGTCTACCCAAGTATGGTGGCTATTCCCTGCTTCGTAAACAAAAAAAACTTGAACCAGTTGAGAAATAGGGCTATTCTTCATTTGTTGCTGGCAGCCAGGTTGCTGTACGAATCGGCAGTCTCAGTCTATGAAGTTGAAAACCGAGTTGTTTACCAAGGTTCGCCCCACCAAATTAGTCACTAGTTGATATCAAGTTGTGAAATCAAAGATTGATGCACAATCGTGCACCAAGTTCTCGGTAAAAAGTCTGCTCCTTGATTCACAACTTGGGTTTTCGGCGGACCGTGGTAAACAACTCGGTTTTTAACTTCGGAGTGAAACGGAAGATCGGTTACATTTACTGTATTTTTACGCTTTAATTTTTATAAGGAGTGACCAGCATACTTGTAGTTCGATCCGCGTATTTAATCGTGATATGTAGATAAAACAACAAATTGTTTTCTTAGAATCCTCACATATCTTTACCATGCCCATCCTACCGTATCTCAGAATCACATTATTCTTACCGTATCTCAGATTTACATCCTAAACCTACCGTATCTCTGTTTTACATCCTAAACCTACCGTATCTCAGAATCACATTCTATTCCTACCGTATCTCAGATTTACATCCTAAACCTACCGTATCTCAGATTCACACCCTATTCCTACCATATCTAAGAATTCATATCCTAATCCCACGATAGCTCAGAATTCCTATCCTATTCCTACAGTACTTCATATTTACATCCTAAACTACCGTATTCCAGATGTCTCGTGCTCAACGCACCCCTACCGCGGGCGGTCAGCCGCCGTTCCGCCGCTCGCCCCGCATCCATTCCCTCATGAACCGCACCTCGCCCGGTCCCGACCATAGGGCCGAGTCAGACTTTGCCGTCACGTTGCGACGGTCGGCTAGTGACCCATTCCAGACGGCGGCAGCCATGCTGCGGTTCGGGGCAGCCGATGCGGACCTGCGCACCGCGCAGCCGGGCAATGGTCGGTTAATTAAAAGAGAGAGAGAACGAGAGAGAGCGAGAAGGGAGAGGGAGACAGAGTGTGAGATGAAGAGTTATTGGATAGAGTAAAACATCTGATGGTCGAAAACCTGATGAAAGTGGAAAGTGATATAGTTTGCTTTGAAAGTTAGAAATAGGTGATAGGCTACACACAATGTGAATGTTTCTGCGGTACAAAGTTTCAATAAAAATAAATTTTTTTAAAAATATAAACTTTTCTTAAGGACTACACATCTGAATGTACCAAACATCACTTATAATAACTCTTCGGGTGGCACCATTGTGCAACGATTTGCAGGCAACCTGGGCGAGCAGGGCACCATCAGCCGCGGACGTGTCATACCGTACCCCGCGCTCGGCCGTCGTACGGCCAGCTTCGCGCGGTCCGGCCGCGGTGCCAGCAACGCGGCTGCGCGAGCGGCCAACGTGCCGGCAGCCGGGGCGGATGCGCGCACATTCTCGTCAGACGATTACGATGTGCTGGCAAGGCCGCCGGTTGTCAACACGGTGACAAGCATACATGGGCAGGCTATGCCGGTAAGTTATAGTCTGTTTCACGCAACAATAGCCCTCTACAGTAATATTGTAAATCTTTGAAGTAAATTTTTCATATCTTGTAGATATTCTAAATAGTTTATACTTCGTGATTTCGCCTTCCACATTGATTACTACAATCATAAAAACAGCGAATTTAAATTCTGTTCGTTAGTTAGATAAATGCCCCCCCCCCCCCCCCCCTAGAAAGTTATCAATTGGTGAAACGGAGTTTAGTTTGTCTCTTATGAACTATGGGGTTGCGAACTAGTTACTATGTCTCATATAACTCACCACGATTTTTCGAAAAGTCATGTTCTGCACCGGACTGGAAACAAAACTACTCATTTAATTATTAAGTCAGACTTTAAGGTTATCTAGATATTAGGAAGCTTCTTTGATTGGATCGTTATAGACAGTGGCGTTGTCAAACGTTATTTCATTACGCTGGAAATCAACTTGCAGGTTCAACTCAAAAATGCTGAAGTTCGACATCGTAAAGTTTCGTATTGCTGAAAATATTCAGCTAACCGACCTTATATATGCCAGCATCGAGAATTGTTGGCAATTCTGATCCGAAATCACACAGTTGCACATATTTTGATCGGAAAACGGGTTACTCTTTGCAGAATGGGTGTTCAGAACTTAAGAGTTCATTTCCATTGATTATACCATGACATCTACAGTATATATTCAATTTTTTTAGTGACTGCTATTAAGTATTCTTTCACGCTTTCATTCTTATTTCTAATGCAAACTCAATATTGGTCCATCATTTTGGGAATACTTTTTGGAAAATCTTCATAATCAGAATAGATTGCAACAATTTTTAACCTTTCCCAAGACGTTTTCATAACATAATTTGAACGTATTGGAAGTTCTGTGGTCTTACTGTAGGGGTCTGAGTAGGTAAGAACACGACTATAACTCTGATTCACAGGTCCGTCGTACGATCAGTCGAAAAGAGCGTGGTCCGACGGAGAGTCGTCGAACGGTTGGGGCCGCCCGTCTTCTGAAGGAAGCCCAGCAGCTGATGAAGGACGCGCCTACCGGATGTCACGCAGCCCCAAAGGTATTCTATACTATCATATCACATATTTACATATTTATTTATTCACATCGCTGCGTTACGAGGCGGTGAACTATAGTCTCGATTTTGCCCAGAAAGACAACAAGGAGCCCGATTAATCGAGCGATGCAGGGCAAGCGGTCGTTGATAACTTACTACTTACTAGCAGTTGATAGATTGTAGATCAAAGATAGCACATGAACTGGCCGCTCGCTAAACTCCGCCCCCTACCAAATCGACCGTACGCTGTCGCTAACGGTTTGAGTTACGAAATACGTATTCTTTTTAAAAATTCGAATAAAAAGTTCTTTTCGGAGAATATTAGGATAAAGTGCTTCTTTTGATGTCGAATCAAGAAGTTTGACGAATGTAGAAGAAAAGCCTCCGTTTGGAAGAAAATTGTTACAGGCAGATGACTTGTTCGAGTGGGCAGCCGTGATCGAGGGCCCATCGGATACGGTATACAACGGGGGCACATTCTTCTTCGACATACATCTACCACGCGACTATCCATTCAATCCACCCAAAGTAGGTACAGGGAGTAATAAGTCATCCTTGTATTTCGTAGTTTGGTCCCGAAACTGTCATGATTCACGAATTTCGACTAAAGTCAGCAGGATCCAACTACAAACACAGCGCAATAGAAAAAAACCGTATAGGCTTGCTTAAGAAAGAGCCAACCAAGCCATTCAGATATATGAAATATAAATCTTTTCAAAATAGTGAATTTAAATCTTTCTCATCTCATTTAGGCAGGTGGCTGGTGGCACGTTCTGAAGTTTGTGAAAATTTCGATTTCTCAATAGTTGGTTATCTGTTTACGAGTTCACGGCTGCGGCCAAAAAAAAACTTCAAAGAATGACGATTATGTGCTCCAATCTCCACTCCTCAGTCCTTTAACCCGCAATATATTTTTCAATTGCAGTTTAAAGGACTGACGCGCCGAGATTGGAGCACATAATCGTCCTACTTTAAGCTAACCGTATCATTATGTTAAAACTGTCTGTTTTCAGGTAGTATTCCGAACACGCATCTATCACTGCAATATCAATACCCAAGGAGAGGTGAGTACGGTTTCCAATAGCCTGCAAATATTCAAAGGCTGGTGGGTTCATACTATGAGCCCGCTGTCAGTTTGCGAAGTCGAGACCAAACTGTAAACATGGTGTGAACCGCTAAAGTTTGGTAGAAGCATTTTTACGCAAAGAATGATGTTTTACACATACTCAGCAACGTTTTCGGAAAAGTCCGAAAATTTGCTTGTTTTTAATGCGCGATAATGGAGTTTTACGTATTGAAATCGAACAACTGAATTTCTTTCGTACAGTAGTCACACCTTGTTGTGGTTACTACCAAATGCCAAAGCCACTGTTTTGCATTGTTCCAAATAGGGAAGGGAAGTTGTTCACAGCATTTTCTGAGTCAACAGTTTTTGTTTTCAGGTTTGTGTGGATGTGTTGCGTGACAAATGGAGCTCTACGATGACCATATCTACAGTACTCCTCTCCATACTGTCCCTCATGTATCAGTGCAATCCAGGTTAGACCTTTAGTGCTATAATCTAGAAAAGTTTGTGACAAAACTTCAAAACGTCTTCAGAAATGTATTACGTTTGTGTGTTCATTGTCGTTCAATTCTGATTTGTACAGTACAACCGTGATAAGTGTTTGTAGATGTTCATATGAGATTGTACACTTCCCTTCATTCCTAAAGAGTGCTGACATTTGTGGATTTATCTATGTCTTCACGACTGGTTGTTTATTTACCTTTACGTTTTGTTTGTGTTTATTTGATGTTATTTCATTTAGACGACGCTCTTGTCTCAGCGGTAGGAAAACAGTTCAAGGAGGATCGAGAATTGTTCAACAAAACAGCACGGATTTGGACCACCCGATACGCTAATTGACAGATTTAATGACAGTTGGTCGGCCAACGATAGGGTTTGTTCTCGAAATTTGGGTTTATTGTAATTATCATAATTTAGTGTGTTTGTATAACAGTTCAATGATCTATTAATTAGGGTTACCTTTGCGCATTGGGCTATAGTGCGGTTTTAGGTGTGAAAGGGGACAACCCTATCATTGGCTCCCTAAAAATGTCTACTTTTCTTTTGGCAGCTCAATGTGTCTAGTGCTTGTTTGTTGTAAGTGTAAAAACCTTGCTCATATTTGCTGGGTTGCTTTTGGCAAATTTGATAGGATACTGTGAGACTCATTTTCTGGTGTGTAGACGTGCACTTTTCAAACGCGTTGGTTCAATAAGATCACAGTTCTGAGATTGAAGTAGGTTGAATCTAATAATTGAGCGTTGCAACATACAAGCACAATTTTGGTTGAAAAAAGTATGGCTGGCTCCAAATGTACAGTTGGGGGACTTAATAGTTTACCAAAAAGTTTGTTCGGCCATTTTTGATGTTCTTGTGAAGTATTTTAATTTTGTACTGTGGGTTTTCAAGCTCATGTTCTTTTATAAGCTGTGTTCGTGATTTTTCTTCATTTACGGACAGTTATACAATTTTCAGTATTTAAGTAATTTAAGGCATGATCGAGCTCTTTCGCGGATTCTAGTTACGTCAGTATGCTCATTTTCGATATAAAAGTCACGTAAAACGTTATAAATTGTGAAGTTCTTATGTATACTTTATACGTGACTCTTTATTTTTATCATCTACATCATTCTCCTTTATTTTACTGGCTGGGTGGCATTTTGTTTGTGATAATGTCGAAATTTTTTCCATTCAATGTTCAGTTCTTCTCTCCTTTTAATGAATTCCGGGCTAGCTATGATACTTATTCAATAAATATTATGTTTCGACTGTTCGTTTACTTTTCTATGACTGTAATAATAGTACACCGAGAATTTATAGCAGGTGAAGTGATACAGTACTCCTTTGACCATCGTTCAGGAGTTGGTGTGAGTGACCAGATTCTGTAGTTTGATATCGAATCTGTACTTGCCAAAGCTTACGCATTTTCACCGAAATGATAAAACTATAAGCACAGCGAGATCGAGTAACATACACCTCCACGTTAGTAAGGCATAACCTATCTCAATATCAGCCCCGAAGATACAGTACTCCGTCGGTTATCGTTCAGGCCCGGGCTATAAATTATAGGATTCGCTATTTTCAGAAACAGCCTATTCGGGACATGTTGCCCTATCTCTTTGTGTTGTGGTTTAAACACGTTGATTTCTATCTTAACACTACCCAAAAGTTACAGTACTCCGTGGGTTATCGTTCGGGCCCGGGCTATGAGTTATGCCTCGTGAGTTGGAGTACCGGGGCCATGTGTACTTTGTCTACCGTTAGTAAGGTAAAAGAGGCGCACAAGAGACGTTGTGTAAATATGAACAAGGTCAAATAGGGTCACAACTAAGCTGCAATCGTCCCACTACCAACGGCCCTAGAAACTACTCGTCTCTCACTTTATAGTTTTAGTTGTACATATACTTTTTAAGAAAGAAATCTATAATCTCTTAACAACTGAAACTACTCGCCCCCCCCCCCCCCCCCCCCCTCTCTCTCTCTCATTTTATCTCACACGCGCACACTTCATAACGAATATGGTTTTTGACATTATGTTAGCTGATTTACTTACATAGACATAGTCTGTTTCAAACCTACGTGAACTATCACGGCTTCAAATCTCTCACTTTATACAGTGTTCTTCAATCCCGGTGGCAGTTCCACAGTATGGAATAAAACTTTCAGTTTGTTTTTGATAACTGAAATCCGTTTTATGTACATATCTATACTGCTAGTCAACTGTGTTGTCACAAAATCAGAATTCAAGAAACGTGATGCTGCAGTACAATTACACGTTTCACGTGATTTATTGACCTCTAGTAATATCAATTTCTAATACTAAAAGTTGTGTTCTAGTTTCCATTCTATTCAAAATGCGATTTAGTGGTTATTGGGAGTAGTAACCGAATTTCCGTTGTAGTTTGATCTCAAAACACGCCGTACGGATTTCTGTCGAAAAGCAATTGAATCAAACTACAAACACATTAGTTAATAGGAACATACCTAGCATAGGCCATCTGGCAAGAGCGAACCCTATATTGGGCGTTCATTCATATTGCCATAGCGATATCCAATCCGATTCGAATAACAACGGTTTCCCTCTTTGGATTCGACCCATAATTGATAGTTGCAAAGCGTGTGCCAGGGATGTATTTGTCATCTTACTTTTCATAGTTTATTTTCGATTTATGAGATTTATTGTGTATCGGATATACTGTCAGGCAATTGCACAGTCTTGTGAAACATGCTAAACACAGCAGAACTCAGAAACGCGCAATGACAGAGCACGATACTTCATTAGAATTCCAAGTTTACGTGGTTATTCAATTTATTTCCAGTATGTGTAGTTTGCAACGGAATAGACTATACATCTATGCAGCCGGTTCTTTTTTGAAAGCTTCTTTACTCCGAATCCTTCTGTTCTTCTTCGTCTAAGTTTATGTGACGTGCTCCTGTTTTTCTCTTCTTTTTTCATTACAGTAAAACAAAAGTTTTCATGGATCCATTTTCAAACTTCCTTTCTTGGTTTTCTTTTCACGAGAGTATGTTTCTGTTCAGATAGAACAGCGGAGTTTACCTACAATGCGGCTACGAGTAATCACTTTATTAGCATGGACAGGTGAGTGGTCAAGTTTTATAGAATAGCTTGGAATTATCTACGCATTCTAGTAGGTCTGGGGAAGAAATCTGGAATAGTATAGTAGTGTACTAACGCTCTGCGGTTTACCGTCTACGAACCATCGTGTTTGGAGGTATTTTGGAATACAGTAATGCAAAAATCCTCGGTTATGCGAACCAATCATGTGAACGCTAAATTCGCACTCAGTTGCTCTCACAATTACCGCATTCCAATCTTCACGGTATAGAAAATATAATCTTCATGATATTTTCAAAAATAAAACTTACACCGGGGATCGAACCTTTGACATTATTTCTATAATTAGACACTCTATCCATTTCACCACCTTCTTCCAGTTCCCATCGTCCTATCTTCTTCCTGTGACCTGTTCGAGGAGGCCACCACATTGCACTGTCTCTCGCCCCTGGTGGAGTATTCCGATCTGACCAATTCCATTCTCCATCCCCCTCTCAGTCAAATCGATCGATATTGCAATCAATACAACAAGTATCTCATGTGCACTTCCGGTGTCCGACCGGACTGCAGGTATAGTCTTTGTCATTCTAACATACAGGCAGGGGTTACGGTAATGTCTCTGCGTCTCTGGTCAAAAAATGTTTGGGACCACGCTGTTTGAATCTAACTGAGTCTACAATGCCCCATAACGTGAATGGAGAACAGATGAATAATATTCATATATCGTTTTTACCAAAAAAACACTCCACAACAGTAGAATTCTGGCCGGAAACGCAACAGAACGAACTATACAATCTACAAACACATCACATTAGAACTAATCACTAAGATAAGAAAGAATAAGTCAAAAAGAAGCTTCAATTTTTCCAATATATACTTTCAGAAGATCGCGAGCTCCGAATATCGAGAAAATGTACGAACTGATGTGCGAGAACAAGTACTTGAGCATTGTCAGAGAGGAACGGGACTGCCTCGTAGACGTCGAGAGGTTTGTCAAAGTCTCAAGAGAGAAATATTGAAGATATCTCTCATCTCTCACTCTATCTTTCTCCTTTTTCTTCTTTCTCTCTCTCCAACACCTCGTACCCTCTTTCCCCCTTTCTCTCCCTCTCTCTCTCTCTCTCTTTCTCCCCCCTTTCTCTCTCTCTCTCTCTCTCTCTCTCTCTCTCTCTCTCTCTCGCTCTCTCTCTCTCTCTCTCTCTCTAACCTTGTGAATATTCTGCTCTCTTCGTGTACATCCATCTCCGTCGCTTTGAAATCGTCTATGTCCCACTTTCTTTATTTTCTCTCTCTCTCTCTCTCTGTTTTCTCTGGCGGTGTACTGAATGGCTGGATGCGGTTGCGGTAGAGCTTTACAGAACCTGTACATACTACTCGAATTTAAAGAAGGACGATTATGTGAACCAATCCCGTGTCAACGGTCCTTTAAACTGCAATTGAAAAATGTATTGCAGTTTAAAGGACTGGAGCGTTGCGATTGGACCACATAATCGTCCTTCTTTAAGTGAGCTTTTCAGAGACGCTACCCTGAAGTCGTGCTTCGTGAACCGCACCAACACACTCCGAGATGAAACAACGGCAGTAGAAGGTACACAACCTAAACTCAGAAAACACACAGGGATTCAACTGATGATGACCCAACCCTCTGAGAACAACACCAAAATCGACTTGAATCATGGTAGAAACGATTTTGAGTGGCACCTTTCACTGAGCACATATTTCCATAATAACACAGGGGACAGTATAAGTTGATAGTTTCTCCGTCAGAACCAGTGCTGCGCACTTCCACGAAACTCTATGGAAGGTAGACTATTTTTCTTTGGTTGTGTTTCGTTTAAAGAAAGACGATTATGTGGACCGTGTCAACGGTCCTTTAAACTGCAATTGAAAAATGTATTGGAGTTTAAAGGACTGAAACGTTGGGATTGGACCACATACTCGTCCTTCTTTAAGTTGTTTTGCTCAAACTCTGCTGCAATCCCAGATCGAACCACAACTCAGATACTCAACAATGGTACATTTTGGTCTGATCTCCAGGCCCACATCGTGCCTTTTCGTATGCAGTTCAGACTACAAACTACAATTCCGCTTTTTCAGAAGACGAACTGAAGGTTACCACCTACGAGTGCAGTGTGATACAGGCATACGTGGACTGTCTGCTGGAACGAGACACAATGATCTGTAGCGACGCGGTCAAGGTGAGAAAGGGGCGGGGCTTAGTTTTAGGATCAACCCGCTTCGTGGCGCGTCTTGTCTACAGATTACTGTGAAAAAGATCACGGTGATGAGGTTTGGACAGAAGAGGTGTTGCTCAGTTTTGAAGAAAGGACATATTTGTTAGTTTCATTGTATTACTACAAAGGAGCGGTCACATGAGAAAAAAAGACTGCGCTAAGTGTTGTGAAGGAGGAAAAACACGTTTTAGGTTGAAAGTGGGAGTAAGAGTGACTCGAACTATTCAAGAATGGATTTTCTGAGTTCAAGAGTCCGGGGCTCCGGGTTCACAGTCATGTCCTTTCCAGATCGAGGTTTCTCTCCTCTCTCTTCTTGCTACCAGAGACGGCTCGGAATGTCAGCTGCTCACGGAGGGCGGCCGATCGAGACCAAAGGGTGAGACACAAGCAACTTATAATTTCCAATTAAGTTCTAAATAATGAAAATGGGGTTTATGAGTGGTACTCCTGAGCATACTGTAGCTTGTTACATTGAAGAATAACAATTATGTGGTCCAATGGCAACGGTTCAGTCCTTTAAACTGCAATACATTCCTCAATTGCAATTTAAAGGACCGTTGACACGAGATCGGTTCACATAATCGTCTTCCTTTAAATGTTTGACTATAAGTGATCCGCCGTAATAACCATCTCCAAAAACTTAAACGTTTCTTAAACAATCACACCTGTGATAAAAAATCGATATTTACAGTAGAACCAATCGAAGTGTGTGACAAAGTGGGAAATTGTGTCTGCCGCCTCGAGGGATACTACTATGACACTGCGTCCAAGAAATGTATCGGTCAGTTTTCGTTTTGCGACTAGAATAAAATCACATGAAACATGACATTCATGGAGCATATTCAGCAACCGAAAACAGCCGTAATCAGACAGTTGGATATATATTTTTTTTCATTTTCTCACTTTCGTATCCCGCCGTGAATTGAACTTGTGCAGCTCAAGAGGCGGTGGGATGAAGGTTTCATGATAATCCTGCGTACGAGGTGAAAGAGACGGTTTTGTGGTTTGTAGTTTGACCTCTCAATTTTTCACCTGACTACAGACCTCTTCATCAACTGGTTATTTTCAGACGTGGATGAGTGTGTCTCCCTGTCCGCCGGCTGCTCGCAGCACTGTTCCAACCAGCCGGGTTCCTTCGAGTGTTCCTGCGATCAAAAATATTTCCACCTCTCAGAGGACAATAGAACTTGTATTAGGAACGACAAAGGTAGGATATACTCATCAATACTAGTGAGACTCTAATAATAGGAAAAACTTCCAGTTGGAGGTTGCATGAGGTCACCAAGTCTTACTGCACGAAATTTGCTAGATTTAAACCAAGTCTGTACAGTGTATGTGATCCCCCCACTGGAATTGTAGTTTGATCCTAATGCTTTTTAGAACTCATAAACTGGCGGATATCGAGATGAACTAGAAAAACTCAAGAATCGAGTACATTTCAGACCCCCTCTGGCTGTTCTTCGCGCACGGTCAGTCCATCTGGAACATCTCTGCCGACGGGAAGTCATTCCAACTTCAGAGGGCGGGGCTACAGAAGACGGCCATGATCGATATTGACGTCGTGGTTAGTTTGCTAGAAATAAATGTCACGTCATAAGTGAAACACATGAAATATGAAAGTCAAAAATTAAACGTGATTATTTAACGCCAGTAGATACAATACAATACAAGCTTTATTTTTCTCCCGTATCACTGTGTGTTGTGTGAAGGTGTTGTTGGCGTCAAAAGGGCGCTGGGAGTTGGAGGAAAAAAGTCTTCTAGGAAGACAACGGCTATCCTCCAAGAGGTTGTCTGTTACATTCAGGTTGCAAGTCGAAAGTAGATAATTTACGTTTAGAATACAGTTACACACTACTATCAAAACAAGGCAAGAGGGATAAACAGGTTCTTTACTCTACAAAAGGTTGTGCTACAGAAAATCGCTATGATCGATATCGACGTCGCAGTAAGTTCACCTGTAGAGAATATCATGTAAGATTCAACATCCGTGAAATTTCACGGATGTTGAGTAAATACTCACGTTATGTCGAAACGTCAGCACTCCAAGTTCAGGGGTTATCATTGATGTCGTGGTAGGTATAGACTCCAATTCATCAACAAAGACAGCAGCAAATCAAACAACCAAATTGACTAAACTATGTGGGTCTCTAATTTTCACCTATATTCTTATTCGAACGCTTTTTAGGAACGTCGAATCTACTACGCCGACATCGGTGCCAATTCGATTGAACGAATGAACATTGAGGGCACTTTCCCACAGGCCATTCAGAGGATGGAGGTACGAGCCCGGGGAAATTACAAGCAATCTTTTCCCTTATTTCTTACTTTTTTCTTTTCACTTTTTTCATCTCTTCTCTCTTATTCGGCATAGAACGGAAAATTTGACGCAAGGCTCGACGTATCTTTAGATCTGCGGAGTAGAACTATTCAGTGGTGTTAACCTCGCTTTTCAAAGTGACAAAGTGAACGTAAGAGAGAGAGAGAGACAGAGAACGAAAGAGAGAAAGAGAGAAAGAGAAAGAGAGAGAGAGAGAGAGAGAGAGAGAGAGAGAGAGAGAGAGAGAACGAAAGAGAGAAAGAGAGTTCAACTCCCTAATCATCAAGTTTCGTTATAGGTGGACGGAGTGGAAGGCATAGCTGTAGACTGGATCGCACGCAACCTCTACAGTCTTCGAAGGTACTATTGTTCGTTTTATTTCCACTGAGACCGCTTGGCATCGTGCCAAGGTTTTTGGATGGCTATTTCTCAGATCAGATACAAGTTTTATACAAACGTTTCTATTGTGACTTGTACCTGAGGAACTGACAACCTCTAACAGCGATTTTCAGTTTATCGGAAAACTTCGAAGTGGTTAAAAACCGTTTGGAATATTCATTGGCTCGCTGCCAAGTCTCAGTGGGAATGACTCAGACAATTCCCAGCCAATTGGCCAGCCACTTTTTTATTGGCTGAACGAGAGAGTGTGCAGATCAGAGAGAAGCAGACTGTCTTAGAATTTCTGCGCGTCATTGACCTGCATGCTCTCTCGTTTTTGTAGCTGGCCAATTGCAGAAAATTGGCGCTAATCGTTCGGAGGACCGGGACTCCACTAATTCTCCAAATTACGCAAAATAACATAAATAATGATGAGAAGTTGAACAAGACTCATCAGTTTCCTCACTAAATTGCTAACCTACCTCTCGAGAAATCCAACAAATTCGAGATGGACGAGTAAGTAATGTTCTTTATAGTCAAAGAACTGGGAGTAGCATAGCAAAAAAGTTGGAGTAAATTGTTGTCCTACCCAACTTATCGATAATTCCAGAACCGACATTTTGGTACAGACTTTGGATGGTCGATTCCGTCATTCTGTCTACAAAGATGTCATGCGGTTGCCAAGAGCCATCGCCGTACATCCGCATATTGGGTATGTTCTGAACCTATTTCTATGTTTGTTTGTTGTTATTTAAACTAGTTTTGAACTTAATTAAAATCATAGTTTGTTTATTAACTTGATCAACGGTCAATCACTCCTAAGTTTCGTGTTGCTTTTTACCGTTGTCATAGGCAAATAGAGACTGACGTGAAAGGGGGAAAGCTTTAAAAAATAATTTCACGAAAAGAAGAACAGTGCAATTCTCGTCCTCTTTTAACGTGGCATCACAAATAACCGTCTTACCTATTTCTACCGAATTCCGTTAAGCGCGAATTCCAAACAGCGCAACGCATTTAGAATGAATAATGCACATTTGTTCTATCCATAAAGATGGTTAGATTAGAATAGAGTGTTTATTCGCGACTGAACACGTGTTTCTCCACATGGTATATGTGACACTGTATGTACGAGAAAATGGAGAAAGCGGGAAAATGGTTCAATCTTTTCATTCTCGATGTTCCAGACAAATATTCGTGTCGGACTGGTCTTCGACCGCCTTCATCGCAATGGCTTCCATGGATGGCACCTCTTTCAAGTAGGTCAAAGTCAACGATAAAATAAAATCGCCTTATGCAGGACCCGAACCTACCGCAAAGGTGTGGCAGACGCATCCGCTAACCACTTCCCCACCCAAGCTCTGTATGAGTTCCTTGAGTTTATTAAATGTGAATATGTAAACGCGAAATCACAGCATCTTATTTGGGGAATATACATAATGCGAGATGCTTACGACTAAACTACTGAATACTAAATTCAGCTGATTTATAGTCGTCACCAACGGAAAGGCGGGAGGGTACTGTATATCTCAATTTTCGCTGTGTACGCACACATGTCTTTGATTCCAAAGCTTGCCGGTCATGTGCTCTAATAGCGCAGTGGTTAGCGTCCTGCTACGAATCTTTCGCTCGCAGGTTCGATTCCCGCGGGAGACAGAAATTAGTAAATTTGGCACTCACTTTAAATTCATATGTTCATCTTCCAGAAAAATCGTGACCGACCGCATCACTTGGCCGAATGCTCTCACGATCGACATCCACGCCGACCGTCTCTACTGGGCAGACGCCTTCCTAGATGTCATAGAGTAAGTTGAAAAAGGTGACCATGGCAAATTTGTAGTTTGATGCACTCATTTTTCAATGTTTTCACATTACAACAGACATGCTGAGAGATCAAACTAAAGACTCAGAAAACAGCGAAAAGCGCTGTTATGGCGTGATTTTCAGTGACCGGCTTCTGTGGAAAGTGTAGTTCGAAAACAAACCGGAAATTTCAAATTCCTGTCCACCGGGTGTGTGTAAAACGTTCACATGACGTGGAATGAACCATGAGAAACCGAAGAGAAAGTTAACTGAACTAGTAGCTTTGAAAAAAATTCGAAGTGAATAACTACCCTAACGAACATAAAAAGGTACATGGCTGTAGAATAGATACAATATCGCCGCGTCATTATCTAGGAATGAACTATCTGAACTAATGGTATTATGTGGTTCGATCGAATTCTCCTTTCAGAATGGTGAACCTGGACGGTACCGGTCGGCGAACCATTGTGTCCGATGCCGGCTCCGTGCCCCATGTTTTCGGAATGGCCGTGGCCGATGACTACCTGTACTGGACCGACTGGACTTACAGGTTGATTTTCTCAGGTTTCACTTGTTTTTGACATGTTTTTAGTAGATCAAAGCTTGGTTTACATTTTATTACACGTTGTAAAGTTTGTCACATGCATGGTAAAACTTCATTGATGGAAACTCAGTTAAGTCTTAGGAAATACTACACTTTTCGATTGGAACGTTGATTGTTGAATTAAAGTTCAAAAATAGAGCAATATCCAATTGAGGAACGACCTGGGAATTATACAGTTGTTCAAGCCTAAGCACATCTGACTGACACTTTCTTCACAGAGGTCTTCTGCGTGCCCACAAACTATCTGGAGACAATATAACGGTGCTGGCCCAGACTGCCCTGCTGCCCTACTCCCTCAAGATATTCCATCAGAGTATACAACCGGCTGGTACGTTATAATTACTATTGAAGAAGAACTATTTTGAGAACCAATCTCAATGCTTGGGCCTTTTAAACTGCAATACATTTCCCAATTGCAGTTTAAAGGACCGATGTCCCGGGATTGTTCCACATAATCGTCCTATTTTAAGCAAAGCGAAGAGTTCGCTTTTTTTTAAACAATCCTTCTCGATGTAACTTCAATTTCACACTAAAACTCAACTATATATCGAGACAAACTACAGCTAAGCTATTTATCGAGTTGAAACTACAAACCAGTTCAGTTGCGTGTTAAGATCAAACTACAATCCAACTGAGTTCATCCCCTATGTTTCCAGAGCCGTTTCCGTGTGCGGACCGCGGCTGCTCCCAACTGTGTCTGCTCGGACCAGCCGGCAGTGCGAAATGCGCCTGCGGGGAGGGATTCGAACTGATGGAGGACGGCCAAGGATGCGTCAGCAACTGCAGCTCGACGCAAATCGAGTGCGGAGGATCTGACGCTAAGTTTGTGTTTTCGTCATAGTTGAAGCAAAGTTCACATGGCACGAGTAGGTTTTTAAGTGAAATAGCAGAACCTCTGCTTCAATTATTATAAGTTTCTGTGATACATAATACCGTATTCACAACTATAGTATTTAAAAATCAATATCTCTAATCAATACTCTCCAGATGCATCTCAAAACTGTTTCTGTGTGACGGAATAGCACACTGCTCCAACCATGCCGACGAGGACAGTTGCCGTGAGTTGATCAGAAAAAGTCGATATCTCGAAAATCAATATTCGACAATCAATCAATATCGCATCCCTCATCATTACCCTCTTCCTGCTTTGCCGATGAACCCTTTTTGTTCAAATAACTCTAACAAGTCTGCTTCCTTTCCGTTCACCACACAATTTTCATCTTCCAACAAAACTAATAAGCATGCAAATGTTTTTAATTATTCGTTTCCCGTTATCGATAAAAATATACCTTCAGAAAGTACAGTAGAACGCTATTCAGAAAGATTGAGTTCTTGGCAAGACGCCAATTTCGTATTTGTTGTTATTTTACTTCTAGTTTTCCATAATACATTCCCTTCATTGAATTGTAAAGCTGCGGAACTTGTGAATAATGTTATAGTTTGCTTGATTAACTGTTAAAAGTTGTAGTTTGCTCAGGGAAACGAGCCTATAACAGAAAACTGAGCAAACTAGTGGACAACAAAATAGAACTTACTTTAATGCATTATTTATTTTTCTAACAAAACGGGTGTTGAAAACGTAACGGGTGCATATTTATTAATTCATTGTATTGTTCTGGTAAATAGTTCCCTTAATCAAGGATGCGAAAACATTTGTTGCAAGAGTTTGAAAACTTGGAATTGTGATAACGTTGAAATCCTGTCAGCATGTTCCTGCTTCCTTTGTCCGTACATCGTAATTCGAATGAATATTACGAATGTTATTGTTTTTGTTGTATCGCTTTCCACCGGTCCTTTGCATCAATCTTATGTTGGATTATCGGAAATATCGAACTCCTTTGTAGTTAGATGCACGTCATAACTTACGGGTTTCAATTTCAACCAAAAAAACAACGGGATCTAACTGCAACACAGTCGTGAGGTAAGATACATCGCATGAGCTTGCTCCGATGCAAAACCTATGTGTTGCTTCACGTTCTTTACTTCGGGTCAATTGTACCACTAATGAATCGCTAATCGATAGCAAAAGAGTTTGCCGACTCAGTTTGAGTGAGGAAATATTGATACCATTGTCCTCCCCAATAATGAAATAGTTGGAGACTAGCAAACTGTGACAAGATGAATTCCACGACCGTTACCGGAAATTAATCAAAAATTAATAAATCAAATTATCGATTCAATAAATCCAATCATCGATTTTCAGCTCCGCGCTTGCCTAACGGGCTCATTCCACCTCTCTAAACTACCCCTTTCTGCCATAACCTCAATTAAAAAAAAAAATTGAAACATCGGTTCATATATTAAGTTATCGATTCAATGAACCTAATTATCGATTTCCAGCGCCGCGCATCTGTCTGCCGGGCCAGTTCCAGTGCCACAACAACCACAAATGTGTGTCGCCGGGCGGGTTGTGTGACGGTACTCCCGACTGCTCCGATTCTTCCGATGAGAAGTTCTGTCCCCCACGACATATTGTTGTCGCGTAGTATCGATTGAGAAGGTGTGACGTCATCAAAATTTCATGATGACGTCATGAAAATTGTTCATGAAAGGTATGATGCATCCATACGTTTCCTGTAGCGGCTAGATGCAGCTGAATTTATTTATTCGAATCAAATGAAATCATTATCATTCTAATTCAAGCCAACTATTGGTTAGATAAAAGCTGGCTGAAGTAGCACACAATCTAAATAAACATATTTTATCTAGGCTATATCTAGCTGCAGCGATAAAGTATATACTTGGTCCTAGAAAAGGGACAGTTCATGTAAAAATTACATCTTACGATTTCGAATTACTAGCGAAATTCTGGAATAAGTGTGTTTGTTCTATCCAAAAACTAACTTATAAAGAGTTTACATTAATTTCATTGATTACGAATGTGCTGACGTCAGGTACATGTTTGGTGCTATTTCATGAGGTTGATAGAATCCAATCAAAGAGTTCATTTATCAAATCAAAAGGATTTCCTGATTTTAAATGCTTTGATTCATCATTTTTAAATTATTGTGAGCCTACAAAGTGTAATTTATGTGTTCAGACTGTATTTGTGAATGTGTTCAAATTAGTGAGATCTGAGATTGATTCCAGTTAATTTACGTGTTAATTTGCATAATTGTTCAAAAACTACACATTGATTGAGAAGTCACCTTCGCATGTAATATGCCAAGCTATTCTGCTGTTTGAATAAACTATTATCATATTGCAATCAGGAAATAGTTGAAAATGATTACAACATGAATAATAATCCATGTATGATAATCACCGCCTCGTAGCGAAGCGACGTGAATGAATAAATAAATAAAAAAATAAACAAAAATAAGATGATATATGGTAGTTTGAAACTCGGCTAAACGGAGAAACCTAGTGATCATCCTCACATGAACAAAATACAAACTACATACTATAACTGCAACGTAAAAAAACCATATTTATTCCAAAGAACTGGTGAGATCACAATAACTGTATTCTCTCTCTCTCTACCATTGTTATACCTCTTTCTCCTCTCTCTCTCTCTCTCTCTCTCTCTCTCTCTCTCTCTCTCTCTCTCTCTTTCTCTCTCTCTCTCTTCCCCTCTCTCTCTTTCCCAAACAATAGCAGCACGAACTACCTACAAAATGTTGGTTTTCTTATTTGAACCGGAACACGAAGTAGTATAGATGTTTATTGAGAGACAATAAGAAACCCCACATCGTTCAATATGCCGAGGTTTATCGATAGCGGAACATTGAAACTATCTACAAAATGGCACAACATTCTCCGACAATTGGTCAGCTACTAGACGCAGAGTGTCTCAGCCTGTCTGCCGTCTCATTGACTCCCATGCTCTCTCGCTTTTGTAGCTGGCCAACCGCGGAAAATTGGCGCCAATAGTTCTGAGTTATAAATCTCATTTGGCTGGGACTCGATTTGGATTTGACCTCTCTTCCCCCATTTTCATCTCTCCTTTTCTTCTTTTTCGCTTTTCACAATGAAGCAGCCCAGATTATCTACAAAGGTATACAAATGCATATTTATAAATCCCATTTGGCTGGCAATTTGCCCAGGGAAGCGATATCCGGGTGTTTTGCCAAGGAGACACTTATCGATCGGGCCTCCACCTTCGCCCGCCGCGGCTCGTAGACGCCGTCTTCCGACATGGAACGACGTAGCTGGAAAGGTGAGAGTTTAGATAGAGAACGGAGGAAAAGCTCTTGTATCTGGATTGAGCAGAGGAATTGTAAAATTATGCATGAAAAAGTGCCACGTCCCGCCTCAATCCCCAGATGCAACTTATTGAATAAACCATTTGTCTTTAGCTTAGTTTGTTGAGTTCTTGATGTTTCATTGAGGACAAAAACTGAATTAAGCAGCCAAAATCCATAAAAACCTTCCAGCTTGGCCCGTTTTGTTACGTTGTTTTACCTGGCTTTCACCTTTAAATTGCGTTGTGAGTTCACTACCTTCACAATCGTGGTCGCGCAAAATTTGAAAACTTTACCATGTGTTGTGAGAACATTTCAAAATAAAAACAAGTAACAATGAAAGTTTTCAATTTCAATATCATCCCCCCGACCCACCCCTCTGTGTATTGGTTGCGGCGCCAGGGAATCATCGTTTTCAATCGAGGCATGACTACTCACGTCCCTGTAACGAAGGCAATTAGGCACGCAATATGTGTTCGGATCGAGATAATCATTAGACATTTGGGAAAAAGCAAACCTATACAGTTTTGGGTGTCATATAATGATGTGTTTGTAGTTTGCTCCTGTTCGTGTTTGAGATCAAACAACGATAATTTTGGCACACAGTGTGTGTTCGGACCGAGATATTTTCTAGAAAAGAATGAAACTTAGGCTTCGCACGTTCACCAGAAAGCCTTCAAGACGTATGTTGTTCTTTCCCGCTGTGCTTGTAGTTTGATCATGTTGCTTTTTGGTCGATTTTAACCAATAACGGCGGTTATTCAGATCAAACTACACAAAGTATTAGGTATATTTCACGGGGAGGGATCATCAGCTCATCGTTATAGTTTGACGTTGCCACTCAAGTTTGCGAGTTTTGACCGTAAACAAACTAAAGCAAAAGAGGGACAGATAGGGACAGAGGTGTTTGTATTGGGAAGGGTAGACCATAGAGACTATAGGCCATTTCTGTTTAGTGAAAGTTCCAACTTCACTCAGCGGTAACAAACATTTTCAGTACTATTTTCATAAATAAACCTTAGAAAGATGAACTGATCACTGTGAATTTGTATGAACAACTAGAACAGGGTTCATCTCAGATATGTGCCGCGTCATAGTAAAAACCTGAGTTGACTTTCCGTGCTGAACTGAAGCTGAAGGTGTGCACGTAAGAATGAAAAAGACAATAGCTTCACCTCAAATATCTCCAGCAGCTGATGACTATCGAAATGAGCCAAACTTGCAGTCCGGACAGAAATAGATAGCTCCCGGCTTGCAGCCAAGCGTGGAGACCTGGATATACTAGAAGTGAATTGAATAGTCACAAAAAAAGTTAGCATTTGAATGAAGAATCCTGCACTTGTCATTGCACGTTTCTCAGTTCTGATGTGTTTAAAATGTTTTACGTGACTGTGCAGTTGACTAACCGTATATAGATACTCAACCGAATTATTTGAAATCGTTTACTTTACCATTTCCACGATGAAATACAATTTTCTTTTCTTGAACTACAGATTCTGAAGAAACTTTTACAACGAATCGTTTATCTTTTATGTGTCGCTACAATCTCAATAATATAAAATTGACTGAAGACAGCACAAACTCAATATGTAAAAGTACACGTTATTCTCACGTTTTTTCACGTTTAAATTTTTTCGACGATCTGTACGTGTTGATACAACGTTGAACAAACCTAAATGCTCCGTCTCTTTCTCAGTCATTCCCAGTCCCAAGGCCACCTTTTTATCTTTGAAAAGTCCCACGTAGATCCAGCCAATACAGAATACGACACAGCTGATAAGACCGATAGCCTGGAACATAACTTGTCTTTTTTGATACTCATTCTTCTATACTTTGAATTACATGTTTCAATTATTATTATTATTATTATTCTTAATATTGATTTCATAAAATAGGACAGCAACCTAACTTTGAACGCAATGCGGGACAACCGATCGTCGCTTTACTGCCAGTAGGTGATAGACTGTGTAGATCACCGATACGCAGACGTGTGGAGCGCTTGATTGCTTTTCGTCCACCAAGTTAATCGCACGGCGTTCAGCACGGGTTGAAAATCTCTATTATACAGAGTAAGTATCCAAGATAGGAGTGAACTTTGATAAACAACCACAACACAACTGGTTACTGCATCGGAGTACGTATGCTAGAAGATCCCGGCACCTTCATCCCATCCTGCGTCTCTCGCTCTGCCTCACTATTTCTTGTCTCTTACATCCCGGCGGGATGTAAGAGCAGAGAAATAGCGTATGTTTGAGGAGACGCAGGATGGGATGAGGGTGCCGAGATCTTCTAGCATACGTACTCGGGATCAAACTACAAACGAACCTGCATGAACAAGTATGGAACGAGGAAGGCGGCCTTCCCGAAACGGAGAGCTATCATCAGGCAGACGGTCACAGTTGTACCCAGAGCCAGATTGGTTGTCGTCGAACTTTGTAACTATAAACATAATTACTAAATACCGTGATTACAACATATATACACATGACAATTACATTTGTGTGTTAACTGAAGTTCAAGTTCGGATAAAGTTCGATTATTCATATAGGTTTGAGACAAATTGATGCTGTGAGTCAGATTTTCGTTTTGATTTGATTAGGGATTCAGCTTATGGAACACTTATTAGTGCAACACAAATGCTCTTCGAATTACAGTAATAACTATATCGAATGAGTGAGGACAAATTAAATTAAAGTTATCAAGTGAACGTTTGTTTTTCGATAATATAACTGAAAATAAGTTTCTGTGCGTTTATTAATCACTTCAAACCCTAAAAAATGCCATTCGAAGCCCAACTAACAGCATTGTCAATGGAACAAAATATATCAGATCACGTAGGCTAGAGCATCCCGGAAACTACATTCCGTCCTGCGTCTCGCTCTGAGCAGTATTTCGCGGTTTGCGTATCCTGGCGGGATGTAACCGCGATGAATAAGCGTATGTTCAACAGAATGCAGATGCTCGGATCCGAGTGGCTCATTAAATGGCCTCAGAAGATGGAAAAAACAAGCTTGGTTTTGATTTTATACCTTTTTTACATTTTACGTAATCACACGGGTTTGAGACAAAGATACAAGCAAACAACGCACGGTATTTGTTTTTTCCACTTCACGTGACTAAACGTGACAACTTCACGTGACTTTACGTGACTGAAGATGACACGTTTAACTTGAACCGACCTCATCCCACGTGTTGGAAACGAAGTAGAAGTAGATGGCGACACTGAGCTCGTATAGTTCGATACAAAGGGTGAAGAGGAGCATACAAATTATCAGACGAACCCCAGTCTGGAATATGAAAACACGTAAAACTTACTGATTCTTTCTCTCGTTCAGTCTCTTAGTTTCTAAAATGATATCTGAGCTTTTTCCTATCTAAATAATTTATTATATAGATGAGGAAAAACAATGAAAAAGTATTCATCGTAAGATAAGATAGAATGAGTACGTTTTCTGTTGATTGAAATAACGTAATGCCGAGGTTGTGTACGTGAACCGTCAACTTCTGTAGCCATTCTGTAGGCAACCCAGTACTAATCAATACGAAAGCTGATTGGTGCTGTTGCGCTCCACCCCTTTGGGGTTTCTGTTTTTCCTAATCTCTAGAAGAACAGTGTTTGTGTACTGAATTAAAGAAATGAACAATATTTCTAATAAGGTTCGCTCTCTCATCAAGTCCAACACTAAATGGGAGCAATATGTTGTACTTTCTGATTTTCTCAAATCTTGTTTAACACTCTAATGATACCTAGGCAATGCAGAGTTAACAAAAAGTGTACAGTGTGAAAACACAGCAAAAATTGCAGATACCGTACCACCGAGTGGGCGTGTCCGCAGAAACACAGATACTTCTTGTCGTTGGGACTGAAGGGAATCGGTTCCTGCTCCTCGAGGAAGACGTGGGTCTCGCAGATGGACGCTTGTGCGGATTGACACGAACTGCGTGTCGAGCGGGCCGACCACATGCTGTTATCGTAAAGTTTTTGTGGAACCGACAAGTTAGAGTAGGCGAGAGAGCATGGAGATCAATGAGACTCGTACAGCTCGAGACAGAACTGTAGATAAACAGAGTAAGATCTGTCTAACACGTTGTGAAACTGATACTGGCAAGTTATATAACACTAGAGAACACGAAGATCGCAGATATTCTGAGGCAGTCTGTGTCTCTCTAATTTGCATGCTCTCGTCATTAGTCATCATGAATTTCAGGTCTTGATCAGAAGCGTAAACTTTTCTGTGTGTATTTAGATGACTACACACACCAGAACTCTCATAATTCGACATACATATTGTACTATGGCGAATCTCGGGGAACTTAGCCGTGGAACATCTGGTACCAAGTCTTGCGGTATCTCCGGACTAAGTACTGAGTCCAATATTGTAGAAACGAAACTGCTTCATCTCCCAGCGAAAAATAAGAGAATGCATGCTTTTATTCCTAACTTTTTCACTAATTTCCTTTTCGACTCAAAAATCAATATCATCGACTATAGACCGCAGTTTTGCCTCATGCTAGACTGGAAAAGCGGCGCGCAGCATTGACTTTCTGAGCCATGCATGAACAGATAAGCGACGCTCTTTTATGTTCCCCTCTAACTACCCCAGGTTATGTCTGAGTAACCGGCAAAAATTCTCCAGAATAGTACATGTGAATGAGATAAAACAATGGAATAGGCTGACAGAATTGGTTCAAAGTTACTTTACAGCTGAAAGCTGCGTCTGCCTCGAATAGGTATGAGTGGGTGTTATGAAGAATTGATTTGGCCAATTAGTACACTTATGAACGATATATAAGAAGGATGAGTAGGAAGAACGAGAAAGAAAGAAAACTAGAGAAAAAAACATAATCTCTAGAGAGTTATTTGAATGAAAAGCACGAATTATTACTCATAGTGCAAATTTGCAATTACGATGGAAGCCGGATAACGGAGTAAAATGAAAAAAAAAGTAGTTTTTGTTTACCAAGTTCCTAAATTCGGTCGATACTAAAGATGGGTAGGTCAAACTCCCTGCAAGAGGTCCCCTTTTCCATGTGGTAGTTTCACCGTTGAAACGTTATTCTAAATGGATAACGTTTTGAACCAGTTTACAGCAATACTTAACTTCACCACATTGAAACCAAAAAAATTTCAACAAGTCAAAATTTAGTTCCGTTTACTTTTCGTTGCGCAGTTTTCATGATAACTGATTTGCAAATCAAAGCCCACACAATGTTCTACAAATCATGCGGTGAGTGGTTTCGAGTATTCATATGAAAAGAAACGGAAGCTGAACAAGCAATTTTACCATTATCGTCATGTTTAAACCCTACTAAATACTAAAGTATAAATAGAAATGAAAAATCTTTATATGAGGATAACTAGTCATATTTGGAGTAAGTTGTTCTGGAATGCGATTTCAACCAAATACCAAACTTGGTGAAAAAGAAACTCAGTTAAAAAAAACAAAGTGAAAATAATTATGAAATTTAAAGAATAAATCACGCAATTTTATAACAAAATGGTAAGAAATAGTTATCACGATGAACTTTTAGTTAGTTCCTTATGATGTGTGTAGGTTACCGCCTCTTCGGGCAAAACAATTTCCTGTCCACTTGTTGTATTGAGACCTAATAGGGATCAAATTTCCGGGTAATACTTTTCAAAGTCCGAAAAACTTCGTATTCGTGTGGGGTGTATTCACAGTATGACGTCAGATGAATATACCGGAAATTTGAAAACCTGTGGACTTCTATGTTTTATGTTTGTTTCGAAGATCACAATCAACTTTGGATGCAGACCCGTCCGAAAACTCATAAACTTCCAAACTGAGCCTGAATGGGGTACAGCATTGAAATATTTTAATTTTGTTTGACAGTGGTTGTAATTTGAACCTGATGCATTTTGAGCTCAATATTCGAGTTATGATGTGTTCAACTGCTCAGACTATAACTCGAATATTGTCATCTCCGAAAAGTTTCGTGATGTACAGTGAAAAGTAAACGAATCATAATATCGAAAAATATTTAATGAAAAACTAGGATTGTTCCGCTGCCGTGTTCGGACCTCGACCGGTATGTCCCCAAACACACGCTGTGTATACTCTGTTTCACCAATCGATGCCCTTCTACCGTAATTCTGTCAAATATTCAGGAGGCTTTTTCTAATGAAAAGTCCTTCAATTTGGTTTCAAACTTCCAGAGTTTGTAGTGGAGAAGACACGTTTGAGCATATTACTGTAGAGATTGGGTGGACCAAACTACATACATCCCGCCACAAAAACCGCCACAACAAACGTAATGCAAAATAGTGCACAAAAACGAGAGACGCAGAATGTGATCAGGGAGCCGGAATATTCCACCAGACTCGCTCGACAAGTACACCTTTGATCGTCTAGGAGACACGCTAATCCACTAAATAACACATATGTTGCGTGCGCCATCCTCATAATACGGAAATGATCGGTTCAAAAAGTTCTTCGAACTTCTAATTCAAATAAACGTATTATCAAACAGTACTATAAAATATAATAGATGATCATAACATGAATTCACTAACTAGAGTAAAAACCATTGTTGGAACAGTGCACCAATGGCTATGGCAGGTTGATTGCGAAGGCACAAAAAGTACTCCCCGATTTCGTGATAACCTTTTGAACACAATTTATGTGCAAAAAAACTCAAATCAACTACTTTATGGATTTTTATGTGTAATGAAAAGACTGGTAAGCCTGCCGATCAGTCGCCTGCACAACTCAGAAAATTCCCAGCCAATGGACCGGCCTCTTTTGTAGTGACCTCGACGAGAGAGCGCGCAGGTCGAAGAGACGCAGATATCTGCGGCCTCATGGACCTCCACATTCTCTCGCTTTTGTAGCTGGCCAATCGCAGAAAATTGGCGCTAATCTTTCTGATTTGGGCTCAGGCCAGCATGGCTGACTACTATCGTTGGGTGAAACAAACTATAGTTTGTAATACGTTATGTGTTCGCAGATCAAACATTCACTGAAATTTAGGTCCCACTTTCGCTTGCTGCAGTATCGATTAGAAGTTGATTGGGCTCCGACTAAGGGACGACACCTTCTCTACCCAGTCAAGATATTGAGAACACAGAGTTTGTCATAAGATCTTGCGTTTCCTCCGGTCACAAATATGTTGGTAAGGTAACGTTGTTGAATCTCAACTACTTTCTTCTGTCTGGTCACCCGTATCTGAAAACAACACAGAGAAACTGGTGTACTCAGATAGAACCTGGGGGAATTAGAGGGGTACTTAAGGGGGCGTGGCCTATCGAACTTCGACATGAAAATCACTTTGGCGAAAAACAGGCAGTTGAGGGGGGGGGGGCACAGAATCTGGCACTTACAGGGGTACATGAAATGGGACTTAGAGGAAACCTTTGAGACTTAGAGGACACCGAAACCTTGGAAACTTAGAGGACACCGCAAACGGTCTTGATACATTGGGATGTGCTTTTAGTTTGATCACCACAGTTTGATAATCGCGTTTTGGAAGTTATTTGTGTTCTGCATAAAATAATTATTCTGAGTCATCAACCCGTTATTTGAGAGACAACTTCAATGGCTAATGAGTATCGAAGATGTTGTTTTCAAAAAAAAAAGATTTACAGGAAAAAGAAAAACAGATTAGGAAAGGCTAGGCGCGGGTGACGAGACTTCTCTTCTCAGCGATCTGCTTCTCAAATGAGCTCACCCTATACACCCCGTTGCATTCCCACTGAGACCCATTGGCATGGTGCCAAATTTTTCAAATGGCTGTTTCTCACACCGTTTATAAGTTTAAAAATTTCTATTGACATGTATTGTACGTACTTGCCAGTACTTTAGTACTACGTGACCTCTGAATTACTTTCAACTTTCGATTCCTCTTCACATAGACAAAACTCTTGCCATCGTGACCATCAATCTAATGACCGCGATTGATAATCATGACTCTGCATAACATATGACTTATGTTTCCGTTACAGACAACGCTTATAACGACGGCAGGCAGAGCGGTTTGCCGCCTATATTTCCCTAGACTCTCTCATTTGTCCAGAGTTAAATAAACCTTGGTACTCTATCGTCTCCAGTTGTTTTCCAATGGGCCCAACACCCAATTGTATTTATGGTACTGATCTCTGATAGCACCTTTTAGTTTATTGGAAAACTTGAATAAAAACGCTCACAAATCAATCTAAATACACAGTACAATATTTGATACTCTGTTTAAAACACCCACAAATTTGAATTACGGCCACAGCTTCTTCAAGAGCGAACTCTGCAAATAACCAAAAATTGACAAAAGTGCAAAAAGGCCGTCGAGTAGTAGGAAAATCAACAAATCAATCACCATCTTATCACTTTCAAAAGAAGTACAGCTCTAAGTATTTATTTTTAAGGAGCGATAAAATTTGAATCTACACCATTTGTCAAAATCTTCCTGTGGTGAATTCGGTCCCTCTAAACTCTCTCTCCTCGCACTCTTTCTTTCTGCCGCTTATCTCTTGTTCTATCTATTATCTTCAAACTCTCTTTGCCCCAATCTCTCTCTTTTTTCCTCTCTCTCTCTTTTCTCTCTATCTGCGAGCTCCACCGCAAACTGTGACCGTTTTCTTAGAAAACGAAAAACGTGTATCGTCTTTGCCCGCCTTTCCTCCGGGAAACCTATGATGATTCAGACGGTAGTAAAACTGTTCTTGAAGCGAACGCAAACTTCAATATTTGGGCAGCAACAGTGTTACGATACACAAAGCTATTTACTACCAGTAAATAGTTTTTCAGCGTTTGTTGAATTGACCCCTCATTAGGCGACCTAACGTAGGACCATTGTGTGGACCGACGCATCGGTCTAATAAACTGCAATTGAGAGATGTATTTCGGTTTAAAGGGCCAAGGAGATTTAGAAGACTCTTACAGTATTCGAACTTTTCCACGACGGTTTTTTTAGGGCAAACTTCAATTCTCGTCGCGAATACTTCACGACGCTCCCTGTAATTGGAATTTAGATTTGAATACTAAAACTATCAAGTTTTCCAATAATATTTACCCAATTGAAACTGATTGAATGTTTTTTAATCATACCTTAGGAGTCTAAGTAAATTTGATAAAGACTATATGATATCAGCCTTCTAACATTGTACACCATACTGAGCGCGTTATACTGTTAGTCAATTGCACAGTCACGTGAAATATGGTAAACACAGCAGAATTCAGAAACGTACAATGACAAAGTGCACGATTCCTTATTAGAATGCTAACTTTACGTGACTATTCAATTTATTCCTAGTATACTTGTCAAAGTATTGTCTTTGCATCTCCTATTGTTCTCCAATCTTATATGAATGGGGTGCCACATCTACCAATGTGGCAAATCACTCGATAATTCCATTCCATTCTGTTCTCTTCCTTTGTACAGTTCTTCACGATTATGAGAATTGACGCGGCTTCGTATTTCACTTGGAAGGTCTACTTCTTTCGAATCCGCTGATTCAAAAACATTCTATTCGGTTATAAAGTGTTCCGAAAGTTTTTGCTTATACATTGTTTGGAAAATTGAACTTGTTAGCTGGTTAGCTCAAGTGGGTGACGATCAAGCTTAAACACATTGTGCGGAAGTCTCTTAGTGAAAACTGTATGAGTTTTTTCTCTTCAAACTTTAACAAAGATAGTTTATTCTCATAAACTACCCATTGGGACACTTCGAACTTGTTGTTGATGTTTAAACTTGAGTTATAGGTTGTGGCTAAATGCCTTTGAGCTTAATCTTCACCCACTCTTAGCTCATATTGCTGGTTAAAGGAGACCGGAGATAGAATTGAGCAGAAAGTTAGACTAGGACTGCTCCAACTCTTTTAGGAAAGGAAAACTGAGTTGAGTTTATATCAACCTAGATCACTTTCCGTGTTAGATATATACTGTTAGTCAGTTGCACAGGCAAGCGAAACATGTTAAACACAGCAGAACTCAGAAACGTGTAAATAGCGTCGAAGAATTATGTTTTTTTCTCTCTTGATATTTCTGATTAAAAATTGCCAAGCATTTTTTTGGAAACCGAAAACCATTTAGATTGAACCGTTCGTGTACAAAAGCGAATATGAAATTCCATACGGTTCCGATATCATTTGAGTGTAAATATATAAATTGACAAAGTTCACTCTACCTCATTAGAATGTTGGCTTTACGTGACTATTCACGTGACTTCTAGTATAGTTAGCAGAATACAGCAGAGTATAGGTTTTGTCAAACCATTGTGGACAGCGTACGGTCAATTTGGGCGGGGTTTGGCCAGCGGCCAGCTCGTCTGCGTATCTTTGATCTACACACTCGGGAGTAGTTTACATTTGCCCCCCACCCTGGTCGAAAATGGGTTGAAAAGGGCCCGTACTACAATCGCCCCCCACCTTTGGGGGGCGATTATACACCATGCTTATTTACTGCAGGCTTGGGTTGAGTGGGGGGTGATTGTTCATCAGTTCCGGGTATGTACTATCACCCCCCGTTTTGTATTGTGGAGGGTGATTGTTCATTGGCGAAGATGTACAATGTCCCCCCACTCATTTACCAATTACCCCCCACCTTAGCGCGATTTTTCTAGTATTCCAATTAGGTGGGGGGTAATAGTACCACGAGGGGGGTGATTGTTGGGTGGGGGGCGATTGTACATTTTTCCCACACACTCTCGTCTGCTGGCTAGGAATTAACGACCGCTCGCCACGCATCGCTCAATCAATAGAGCCCCTTGCTGTCTTTCTTGGAAAAATGGCGATCATATCCCATAACTTCATATTGCAGATGAGTCCTCTAAGGTGTGTGCAGCTTTTTGGAATTTTCTGCTGTGTCTATTTTTTGGTTATGTTTGTCGTAGACGAGAACGTTATCAGAGAGAACGCGTCAAGTTTGCACCAAGTTGTCCATGAACGATTGAAGCCACTTTTCCAAGGTAGGCGCAAAGGTCGTAAGGTCATATGAAGCAATATTTCGAGACCGGATCTCGTAGAGCGTCTCCGTTTCCATCTGTCCTTCTTTCTCTTTCTCTTTCTCTCTCTCTCTCTCTCTCTCTCTCTCTCTTTCTCTCAATGTTCTCAGAACGACACATAGTAGAAACGTCTATTTTGTTTTAAACAAGCTTCTTCAAACCATCCGCGTTCTGAGTGTGAATGTGCCCTTGGACCACGGGGTGCTTGAGATGTCAGTTTTCATTTCATTTCTCGTAGAACCAATGGCCGAGAGATTGAAAGTACAAATTGATATTCAAGACTGTCTGAGAGAAGCGGTCTTTTTATAGATTATACACAATTGCAGAGTTACGTGAAAACAAACACAGCAGAATTCGGAAACGTGCAATGACAAAGTGCACGATACCTCATTAGAATGCTAACTTTACGTGACTATTCAATTGACTTCTAGTATACTCGGTGGTCCCGTCCTAAAGCGCAAAAACCGCTATTAGATGCCAAGCGGTTTAGTAGGCAATTAGTTCCTTATGTTCTGTATTACCGAAAAAAAACAATTTCTTACATTTCCAGAAGATCTACCGTTCAGCAAATGTCCACTACCCAACTTCGATCCATGGAACGCCCAGATGTTGAGAGTAAGTGGAACTGAAAAGTAGTAGGGTCAGTTATAAGTGGATGCCAAATTTATAAGTTTCCGTGTCTCGCCGGAATCGAACTTGTGAGCAAAAGATTCGTAATCAGGCGCGAACCACTACGCTGCGTGCATAACCGGCAGGCCTTGCATCGACACACAGCGGAAAAAGAGATATACAGTACTCTTTCACATTTCTGTTGGCGACAACTATAACAATAGTAATGATTACAATGAAAAGGATAGTAGTAACAATGAAAATTAAAATAACCAGATTTTCAGTTCTACAACCCAGTTGCAAACAAACTCGCCCACTGCAATCATTCCTTCAAACCCGCCACTGAACTGGTGAAAGGAAGTTTGGTGATAAAGGAAAAGAGCCTATTTTGCTGGGGGAGGTATGTTTAGAAAAGTATCCATCTGTTTGTTTATTTAAATTAGAACCATATCGGAACGGTATTGAATTTCTCATTCGTTTTTGTACGTGAACGATAATATAAAACACTTTAATCTAAATGGTTTCAGGTTTCTGAAAATTGCTTGGCAATTTTGAATCAGAAATATTCGAGAAAAAAACCTAAATCTTCGACGCTCGTCTCAACAAATCAGAAAAATCAATGAGATTTTCTAATTTTCGAAACCATTTAGTATTTTCGGGGTATTTGAACCGCAGGTCATCTAACGAACCAACAAAAATGCTCTGCAATTCATAGATTAAGCAGAAACAAATAAGTATACTGTATACTAGATGTAATTTTAGTAGTCACGTAAAGTTAGCATTCTGATGAGAAATCGGGCAATTTTCACGTCTATGAGTTCTGCTGTGTTCACTATGTTCCACGTGACTGTGCGATCGACTTACAGTATGAACAACGAATATTTCCAGATGTTTGAACCGTAAAACAGACTGGACCAACAATCCTGGCCCCTGGCTGGTGGTTAATGCGTCGGCAGTACGGTATCTCTGTGACATCGTCGAGTCAAGATGTTCGAAAACAGGGAACATTACCAGTTCTCACTACGGAATGTTGCACTCACAGATAGTGGAGAGGTAAAGAAAACCATGGAACATACAAAAACCGCCAATTTTAAAGCATTGTGAAGGTGCACTTTTTTCTGTTCTAGAATACTGTTTACATAAAAAAAAACTTTGTTGAGTGCATAATTGGTAAATATTGATGAGGATCATATTACTTGTTACTAGGGAATGTTGAACTCAGTGATAGTGGAAAGGTGAGAAAACACATTTTTAGAGGTAACCAAATATTTGGTAGATTGATATCGGTTCGGTACAGACCAAAACTGGCAACTTTCGACGGATATGCAAACTACAAAGCCAGCGGGGTAAAAAAGAACGTACTGTGATGACTCGGTTTCGAAAAGCTAAACCCTTTCGTCGAAAAGCTTAACCCCATAGTGTACTTTCGTCACGTAAAACACGTGAGACAAAAATACGACTTATTATCAGTGGATGATAGTTAGTGAATAGGTGACAAAGACCATATTACTTTACTGTGGGATGTTGCACTCTCAGAGAGTGGAGAAGTGAGAAAAAATATTAATAACTCATTTAGTTATGCGGTCCCGTACTTTTCATTGATTTTGTACAATTTCAGTGCAAAATTAAAGAAATCGAAGACGGTACATCTGAATGGTGTGAAAAAGTACAGTGTTCATGTGCTTTTGATAGACTCTACCTCTGCCAACCAGGCACAGAGGTTGGTCAAGATTATAGATTTTATAATAATAATAATAATAATAATAATAATAATAATAATAATAATAATACTAATAATAATAATAATAATAATAATAACAATAATAATAATAATAATAATAATAATAATAATAATAATAATAACAATAGTAACAATAATAATAATAATAATAATAATAATAATAACAATAATAATAACAATAGTAACAATAATAATAATAATAATGATAACAATAATAATAGTTATCATAAACTCAATACGGTTTCGGTAAAGTGACCCTTTGATACTATCGATTTCGTACACATGAAGAACACACTCTGTTCTGGGCTGGCAATTCTTCTTGAAAAGCTTATATTAATTCTGGATTCACAGAAAGAGGGTTTTAAACTAGTTTTCAATAGTTCCTGATTGCGGGCAGGGTTCCGAATACTATCAAAAGTGTTCGAAATTGTTTTTGAATAAGTTGAAGTTCGCATTACAAAACAGACATTTGAGAGTTCGGTTGTGTACGGTTACGGTAGGAGTGCTAGTGATGGTGTGGACTATAACTAATGTTCCAGGAACTTCATCAAGACTCTGGCCTATCTGGAAAAATCAATGGGAGCTATCACCTTCCCATTCGTCAGCAAAGTTGGACAGAATAGTAAACCGAACGCTATTCCTCTTATGTTTGGTCAGTTTTACAATTGGTTTTGTAGTTTGATCCTGTTCCTCGTTGGAGTGTGATCTCGATACGCGTCCTGGTTCACGGGTATCGAACGAAAGCACAGGAACCAAACTACAAACACTGCGCGGGAGGGCTATAGTCCTCGCCATTCCTATCGAGACTTTGGCAGCGCGCCAATGAAACTCCGAATGAATATATTTCATAGAAATGACCAGTTTATGAGGAGAATCTTCACCCACGTACAGTTACAAAGGTTAAGTACCGCTCAGAAAAACTTTTACTGTTTTTAAATACATCAACATGTGGAAATTTTATTGGCACGTTGCCGAGGTCTCAGTGGGAACGATAGCAACCATTCATACACTACGTATCGCCTTGCTCCGGGAAGAGCGTACTCGGAATGCGCTCGGTTAATTACAAATTCGCGTTTGGTCGAAACTGTATTGCAACAAATCTAGAGATACAGTGTGCTCCGGAGAGACATCAGACAACGAGAGGAAAAATCAATATATATGACAGCCACTCTATATAAACAATAAATTACTGTTTTGCAACGACGCTTGCTCTGAGTACCCCATAGTCTCCTAGTATCTCGTGAGAAATACTTGTGAGGTAGGTCCACAACATGGGAGCTAAAGCATATATCAGAAAAGTGTTTTTATGAAATTGTCTCATTCGCGCCAATATTCTGCGATTGCCAGCAACAAAAGCGAGAGAGCATGTAGGTCAACGAGACTGCAGACAGGCTAAGATAGTATGCGTCTTTCTGACCTAAGTGCGTGCTAGAAGATCGCGGCACCATCATCTCCTTTTGCGTCTCTCGCTATGCCTCACTATTTCGCAAAGCTCGTATACCGGCGGGGTGTGAGGGCAGAGAAATAGCGTATGTTTGAGGAGACTCAGATGGGATGAAGGTGCCGGGACCTTCTAGCATCGTACTCCGTTGTATGTTTTTAAAGTACATCACTGCATTCACCACGTTTGGGAATGCTTCAAATTTAAAGTTTTGCGTGAACAATAATGTTTAATGGAGAAAATGTGAAGTTTTCCTCTTGTAGGGAAACGCTATGAGCCTGTCAGAAGAGGCCATTTGGGACTGCCGGATATTGTGGAGGAACATCCATTTCCTGACTGTGAAACACAATTCATCGACAACGAAACATTTTTACTTCGCGAATATGCTGATAAGGGATATGTGGTGGGTGGTTGCTAGATGAACAATAACAACACTTTCATATAGTCCTCACTGTCAAACCGAAACTGGGAAGCATGAAGTCTGCGTCGATCTGACCTGCACACTCTCTCGTCGAAGGAACGAAGCACGGTTGCCGATTGGCTGGGAATTATCTGAACATTTCTGAAGTTAAATATGGCAAGTGTTCAATCTGCATAGACAGCGCAAAATGTAGAATCTTGACTGAAACGTAGCGAGATAAAACTCCAGAAGAAACGAGAACTGTCTCTGTCTTTTTCTCTATGGAAATGCCATCACGGCCTCCTGAAGACCGGACGATCACTTCGCAGTGTAGAATCGACTGGGTTGTTTCTTGTCCTTGTTGGTGAAATGCATGCTATACTCTTCCATTTGCAGTCCATGATGTCCTCTGATTGGGTGATTGGTCCAGTGCATTATCCACACTGTAAAGGCTGGAAAGATCAACCGGTAGATCACTACTTCGAGTGAGTGATAATAGTATGAGATAGATGGTGATGAAATAGATGTGCACGCAGATTAATACGTGACTTTTCACAAAGTATGTGTTCTACAACTGAAGAAAGTGAGAGAAAGTGGAAAAAAAAGATAGTCGTCGCCAAAGGAAAAGGTACTGTATATCTCACTTTCCGCTGCGTACGCACACATGTCCTTGATTCCAAAGCTTGCCGGTCACGTACTCTAATAGCGCTGTGGTTAGCGTACTGTTACGAATCTTTTGCTCGCAGGTTCGATTCCGGCGAGAGACAGAACATTTTAAAATTAGCACCCACTACAGTTATCTTCTCACTTATAGAATAACACACAAACACACAGTGAGAGAACATGGAAGAAATAACTGGTTTTCAATCTATTAATTGATTCTCTTTCCGACCGTATTTGGCCGCCAACGAAAGACCGCCCGAGCCTCTGAAATCTACCCATTCAGCCAAGAATTGCATTGACAAACACCAGTTCATGTTGCGATATCTGCAGTCTTTTCTCGATTCTTATGACGGTGAGCAGGTTTTTTCCTGAGAAGAACCGAGTTCGCTTTATTCCTGAATACATACTTAGTTTCTTTCTATCGAGGAAAAACTTGGTTCCTTTTCAACATTTTTTCGAAGCAACATACATTTTTCAAGAAGTCGAAGAAGTCACGTGAACTATGAACGCGCAATATAAAAGTACGCACCCCCACAACCGTATGTATGCCGCAGTACTCCTGCCTGCTATTCCAGCCTGCGTCTCTCGCTGTAGTTTCCCCATTCTCTAGTATAAGCCCAAAAACCACCAACCTTCAGGGTTGCCGAAAATTTCTTGGAGTTGGTTCAACATGGGTCACGACGAGGAAAATGGATCCATCAGATCGGACATTGATTTTTATCGATTTTTGATGAACAATCGTGCGAAGGTATGAAAAACATCAAAATAGTAAGATTTGCGAGAAGGGTTGAGGGAATGGAAAGTGGTTTCAGTGAAACGCCGTTTTTATCGCAGTATAATGTTGCAAAAGGGATAATGTTGTTTGGAGAAGATGGGACATCAGCAAGACATTACGTGTTTCTAGTATCCAGAAGCTGTGCAAAACTGTTTCGTGAAAAAAATAGATAGGAAAACTTGTGTAGGTCAAAATTGGTCAATGTGGTGGACAAAAATTAGGCGTGTAAACATTAAACGGTTTACGTTAACGAAATGACGGTTAACTTCTATACATGAAAAAAATGAACACACCACAGTCTCACGTTGAGGAGATACATGATAATTACAGTTTGATGATGCATTTGTTTTCTTCATTGGAGATCACGGCTTTCGGATGGGAAAGGTGGGTTCTTATTTTCTTGAATATTATTGTTTTGAGGTCTAGTTCCCAAACTCCAAAGTAGTGTATGTGTCTCAACTTTACCATCCCCTGCGTCGCGGTCGGGGCTGCGCGCGTCGCGGTCGCCGGCTGGCGGCCGCCTTGAGACAGGTTGAGGACTGCCCACCGGGCGCGGCTGCCGACCGCGACGCAGAGGTGCAGGGGTGGTAAATTTGAAGCATATACACTACTCTCAAAGATTGACGTTTGCTTAAAGGGAGCTGAAATGATCATTTGAATAAAATATCGAAATGAAACAAATCGATAGATGCCCTTTTATTACTAGAATGTCCAATTCAAAGCTCTGCTTTCAAAGTTTCACTAATTTTTTGCTCAATGTCAGAGAAGCAGAGGATGATTTGGAGTGAATGAATATTGATTGCGCGCACTTCTCTGATTCTCGTGCCTTTTCGGCTGACGCCGTTAGCCAAACTCGAAATTCAATGCAGCCACTGAGCATGTAGTTCGAATTACATGAATGAAACGGTTAATGTCTATACGTTAATTTTCAGGTACTTGCCACTAAAATGGGGAATTTCGAGGCGAATAACCCGATGCTAACCATTTCGGTTCCAAAAGACCTCCGAGGTAACCAGCAACTCATGGAGACCATGAGAGAGAACGCGAAGAAACTCCATTCTACATTCGACGTTCGAGCAACGTTTGTCGATATTCACAAGGTAAACTAGAAGTAAATCGAATATTCACGTAAATTTAGCATTCTAATAAGGCATCGTGCACTTTGTCACCCGTTTCTGAGTTCTGCTGTGTTCAACATGTTCCACGCGGCTACGCAGTTAGCAATCGACTAACAGTATAGATTTCTAGCTAGGGGTCATTAAAGGAAAGGTAAAACAAAATAAATGGAAGAATGAATTTATTACGCATCTAAGCGCGTGATAAAAAATGAGACATACTCGGAAATAAGTAAGGTCGAAGAAAATAAATCGAAGTATACACACACCTGACGAAATTGGGACAAGGAAGACAGGGTAAAACAATAGTATAATACAACAGTAGTGCGACACAAACGTACAACAAACGTGGCATGATATAAGATGTTTGAATGTTTAGAATTAGTCACGAAAAATGGAAAATTCTTTTTTTGCATGGTTTCAAATACACGGTCGTAGATGGAGGCACCGGGACATTTCGCACTCGGCGTCTGAAATACGTGTTTCAGTACCAGCCGGCTTCCAATTGGACGGACAGTTCGTTCCTGCAGATGGAGGGGGAAGAGGGTCAATCTCTCCTCCGAACTATCAGGGGGGAAAGGAGTTGTCGACAGCTGCCCATCCCACTGGAGTACTGTATCTGTCAATATCCAAAGGAGCAAATCAATAGGTATCCAATACATTGGGAGATCGGTTCCCATCATTCCTATAGCCTAAAACTTTCCAATGACCGCCTTTTTTCAAAGCAAGCTTTGTGAACAGTTACGAACAGTCTTTGTAATTGGTATTCAGAGAGCGTTGTACACAGTGGACGCCTTCACGTACTATTGTGTAATCAATGGTCTGTCACTGTTTTTTTGTGAAATGTCTTGTTTTGAGATCAAACTAGAATGGACAACTGCTCACTTTTCCAGTTCATCTGTAATATGGGAGGAGCTCGGTAGAGCTGTTATAAAACAGGCGAATGACCTGATCATCGAGCGAAATCTCACACAAAAGTGCGCTGTTTGGGAGTACAAAAAGGTAAATTATATAGTATCGAGTATTGCACCGACTGTGTTTGGTCAAAATCTCTTTCAAGACGATAGTATACAGTAATCTTTGTTCATTCACTGAAAACAAGTGACACACGTACGAAAACAAGTTACGATTAGGCCCGGTTCTTTACACGCGTTGTAGTAAGTGTAAATCAATATGTTTTGTTTTACGTGTCTTTCTAGCCAACGTTCAAGACGACGTAAATTGATGAGCTTCTCTGATGCTTTGTTGATGCGTTAAAATTATGATCCGGGTCTTATGTTGCAAGAAAATCATAACTTCATCAATCATGATTATCAGATGTCACTCATGCTTGTTGAATCATCACAGTGTTTCTCTCATGAAAAGTGGTTTTACTCCTACCTAAATAACCTTTTATTGCTTTTTCTTCTAGGTTGTGTCGATAACTACCTGGCAACCAGAAGCCGAAACCAAAACCTATGAAGTTCGAGTGGAAACAAAACCAGATCATGCGGCTACTTTCCAGGTATGATTCAAACTGTATGGCGCAAACAATTCGAAACCACTTTCTATCGGCCTCGACGAGAGAGTAGTAGGTCAACGAGACGCAGATGGTCTCGGCCTGGTTGTGGCCTCGTTGAACCTCCATCTTTTCTCGTTCGTAAAGCCGGGCAAGCTTAAAAATTTGGCGGAAAAATCAAGTGGTTAAATTATAAAAAAGACACATTAGTTTTTGTACACTCCTGAACGTTAATGCACGTAATCTGTTTTCATGAAACAACACTTGCATTTATATGAAGTGAAAACACACTTCATTGAATGATACACAGGTGCCGTTTCTCTGCTTACCAACAATCTTACTTTCTCACAAAAAAATCTGACTTTCTTACAAAAAATCTGACTTTCTTACAATTAGTCTTACTTTCTCACGAAACATCTCACCTTCTCACGGAAATCTCATTTTCTCACGAAAAATCTTACTTTCTCATGAAAATTCATGCGTTCACAAAAATACCTTACCTTCTCGAAAAGGCCCAATTTTTCCAAATTTCAGTTTGTAACCTCTTTTTTTTTCTCATTTCACATTCTCTTTTGAACTAAAATATTTCTTGGGAGTGGAGAAACTGAGTTGTCTTCGGTTTTTTTTTTCATTTTTGTATCAGCAAATAGTGATAAACAACAACAGGGTCTCCTGCACCTACTACTACAAACTCTGGAAGTTTGAAAACAAAATTAGGAACCGTTTGTTAAAAAGACTTTCTGAATACTTGACGGATTAGTGCGTCGAATGGTGGAACAGAGTTCGCCGTCTCTTCTTGATCATTTATCACATGAGAAAGCTCGAATTTTTTGGTGTCAAATGGAGAACTATAAGATTTTGTATGGCTTCAACTTTGGAAGCTTCGGCTAATATACTGCTCACTGGCGGTTAATGAATTCAATAAGAATATAAATGCATAGGTCGAAAATATTGGGGAACATTATACTTTCACCCCCCAGTTTTTACTTATGCTGAAATTTTGTCCCGTAGTACTTTTACCCTTACGCTTACGAAAGTCACATGGCTCCGTTCTATCTGAGGGTCCCTCTAAAGGTCTCATTCCAATGTCCCAATATCCCGATGTCCCATTTCAAATTCTCATTGTACCGATGTCTCGTTTTCATGCGTTGCTTCGACAAAAGCAAACTACCACGGAGGGGAGAGTTGCGAAAATCAAAATTTCCCGAATTAATAAAATTCGGGATGGAATCTCATAAAAATTGGAAAGTTCTGTTGAAAGGCAAAAGAATGAAAATTTCCCCCGAGGGTCACATTTTCACATTTTGGGTAAGATTTTGTCGGAAAGTGAGTTTCATTTGAGAAAGTAATAGTTATTCTAAGAAAGTCAGATTAATTGTAAGAAAGTCAGATTGATTGTAAGAAAGTCAGATTAATTGTAAGAAAGTCAGATTAATTGTAAGAAAGTCAGACTTTTTTGTAAGAAAGTAAGATTTTTCGTAAGAAAGTGAGATTGTAAGAAAGCAGAGAAACGGGCCCAACAGTACTAGGCAGAAAACTTATATATGGGAAATCTGGTACATAGTTTTTTTGACAAACTCCATAGGGGCAAAAAAACAACCTGGAAATTGATTGGCGCTGCCAAATTCTCAGTGGGAATGGCGAGAACTGTATAGTCGTCCTTATCCCCATGAAGACAGCAGAGGCGTCGATTGATTGAGCGATGCTGGGCGAGCGGTCGTTGATTACTTGCCAGCAGTTGAGAGAGTGTAGATCATAGATCAATGCTTAGACGTCGCTTGCATCGGCACAGCCCCTGAACAGCTGGAAAAGTGGGCGGGGCGCACCGGTGCGTACCGGTACATACAGGGCAAACAATCGATAATTATCAAATTCATTGGTATAATGCCCAATTTTCGAGCTTTTTTCAATTGTTTTTTGTCTTACTTCACTTTAGAAGTAGTTTCCAATGTTCTAAATGAAAGTAATCGCTTCGCTTAATGCCTAGATTGAATATAAAGAGAGGGAACTACTTGCCTGCCTAGATTGTCTAGATTGAATACAAAGAAAGCAAAATAGTTGTTCTTCAGTCAGATAGATTGGAAACTACTTCTTAAGTGAAGTTAGTTGAAAAACAATTGAAAAAAGCTCGAGAACTGGTCATTATATAGATGAATTTGATAATTATCGATTTTTTGCCCTGTACGTACCGGTACGCACCGGTGCGCCCCGCCCACTTTTCCAGCTGTACAGGGGCTGCACCGGTACGAGCGGTTGCCTGAGTGATATGCAGAGTGACTGTCCCCGCCCCTTACAGAATCGAGGCAAATTCTATATCTAACCGGATTTCTAGGTAACCTAACCCTTTTTTGGGATTTATTTTTTTAGGTTACCTCAGTAGATAACCGGATGGTAACCTAAAAAGGAAAAAAAACTGTTACCTGTTTTTCTAACGCAAAATGTGGTATTTACCGTTACTTTGAACGGAAACCGGATTTCAGTTTTAGGTTACTTCTAGGTTACCTACTAAAACACCCGGTTAATGGTAGAATTGTTTTAAATCGATGGTACGGTGTACACAACGATTTGACAAATCCTATACCTTTCCTGATCATTCTGTTCAGGTGCTGCTGGGAAGACCATCAGCCGGAAAGCACCATTTCTCGAAAATTCAGCGAATCGATCGGTTTGGAAAACGAGGAAAGTGTGTGGATGCGCAGTCAGAAATTATATGCGATTGTCTGAATTGAAAAGTATTACAAGTAACTTCACAGTAAATCACAGTGATCAAGGCTGACAGAGTAGCTGTATTCGTTTACTGTATTAATTACTTCTAGGCAATTACAATGATGTAGACTATGTCAAATACAAAAGTGTATGATTTTTTTAGAAGGGTTGCTCCAGGGTAACACAGGCAGCTGTTTATAGTTTGATTCCGCTCTAATAAGCTTTACATTTAACAACTAACGGTATGCCATCCAAACTACAAATCTTGCTCACCCGTTCTAGAGAACACAACTGATTTGTAGTTGGTATTGTTTTTGTTTTTACTCATGTTTTATTACTATTTCGGAATTACGGTATACGCCGTTTTTGCCATAATTTATCCTTGTCTAATGTATAGTGGTTGAAATATTTTTTTCATCGTTATTCCTGTAGTAGTGTTTTTCTTCCACTCATTTTGTCAGGTGAATGAAGCATATCTGGTAAATGAGTTTATTTTTGATAAATCTGTCCCGTTATTGTATTTGTAGTACTCTTTGCAATACTACATGCACTACAAACTGCACAACTAAGTATACTTCAGCCATGATTGAGTGTTTTTTTGTTGAAACAATTAGCCTTTGAAAACTTTTAGCAGTTTGGATGAGAAAGAAACTACGTTCTTATGGAACTTTGCAAGAAGGTTGTTATGCAATACCTGTAGCGACATTTTCGAGTCAAATTTAACTGGTTTTTTCTCAGTTTGAGAAATCTTTTCAGAAATCTTTGCAAGAAGTTTGTTATGCAAGACCTGTAGCGACATTTTCGAGTCGAATTTAACTGTTTTTTCTTTTGTTTTCGAAACAGTTTTTCAAAGCTAGCCATTGACTACCATTTCCAATATTGGGCTGGACCTTAAATTTTACTGTCATTTCTTCATAACCATTACAAACTAGTGCAACAAACTTCGTTATCAATTTATTACCGAAATATCGATTGATTACACAGTTAGTAATTGATGGCAGAATGAACTGCGACGAAGTCCTCCTCACACTTCCCACGAATGGTCCAATAGAGCTGATTGGAATTCGTATTTCTCCAAAATTCAGCGTCGGTAGCAACGTTCACGCGTCCGGAAAATCATTGTCATTCGCGTCATCGACGTCATTGACGTCATTGACGTCACGGAAAATCGCGTCATTGACGCGGAAAATGAGGAACAATGATTATATAGCATTGAAAGTTTATGATCTAATCGAAAGAGGTTGTATTCTAGCATGTTCTGAAGTTACGTTCAACTATTTGAAATTGATCAAGTTGATGTGCTCAGTAAGAGATGTACTCAAAGCCGTTTCGACCCTGATTCAAGACGGTTTTGGGGTTTCTCAGAGGGTTGGGTCATCATCAGTTGGACCCCTCTAAGAAATGTCATTTGAAAATTATTTTAGTAGTTACGATTACTAGATCCGTTTTCGTCGAATGCTCACTCTGTATCGATTGTTTTGTTGGCACAGAATAGCCATAACGTGTCTTTCACAGTCTTGAGAAATCATTGCAAAACAGCGATTACGTGAAAGAGTGTGCAGTTCAGCGAGAATCAAACTACCTTCTACTGTCTGCGGTCTCATCGACCTCCACGCTCTCTCGTCTTCGTAGTTGGCAAACGAATTGACGCAATTGTCGTGATTGAATGCTGATCTGGCTGCTGAGCCTGAAACAGAGAAATAATTTACATTCAAAGACAGAAATGAGAATGAGAATTGAGAAATTTGCACAAGAAAAATAAAATTATTGTTTGCGTCCAGACAACTCTTAATTCATCTAATACGCCAACACAACATAACTGGTGTAAGAGAATCGTCGCAATTTTGATAGTCTGATTTTGTTGCCCCCCTATTCGAAAATATTTTTGAAATATCACTGTATTTGGTATTCCGCAATGTTCTGAATATTGATGAACACTTCCATCTTTGCGGCCGAAAATGTTTACTATTCTGAAATCTGTTCATTAATTTTTCTCAAATCCAAAGGAATACGTTCTCTGAACAAAAGTTTAAAGGCAAGCTTGTTCAAATCTGTTATTTTCCCAGAGTCATGTTGTTCCAAATAACTGCTCGGGGTCAGAAGTACAGCTTCTGACCTATAAACATGAATACCGTTTTCACATGATCTATACTCTATATAGAATTCTCAGTACAGCAGTACACGTTTGCACTTTTCAATGAATCCACAATAGGAGACATTTTGGGAAACTCCACGTATCAAGAAATTGAAATAGATTGCAACAAATGTCAACGTTTCTGATGAAAGTTTCGTAAGTTAAGCTCCATATGTCGCTTTTCAGATGAACCTGTCGATTTTGTTGTTTGTCATTTTTCTCTGTGGAACTGTGAGCGGATATGACCATGACAGAAGGTAAGCTTCATTCGAAGGGAACACAATACGTCGTTGTAGTTTGATCTCAAATCACGCCGTAGTTCACGAGTTCCGACAGAGTTTCTTCATGCGTGCACCATGAAACTGAACAGCCGTACTCATTACTTGGAACTTGTGAAATTATTGTAATACAGCATACATGATAAAAGGTTATTCAGCAATACAGCATACATGACAAAAGGTTACTTTGAAGAAAGCGAATTCTAAAGGACGCACTAATTCCAAGAGCAGTTCAAAACTGCAAAAGTATTCCAGGGGTGAACGTTCTGTTCTTTACGAGGAGTTGCCAAGTGCCGCCTTCGATTACGACAAGTTCAACACGATGGAGGCAATTTTTGGTTGGTTTAAAGGAGACCGGAACAGAGGTTTTGTTTCGGGCTGCTTTTAACTGTATTGAGATCAGAGAGCACAAATAACTCGTATATTAGTTAGACATTCACATGACAATTCCGGGCGACACGCAACGCGTCCAATCAAAAGTAGGATACAGCAGCTTCACGAGAAACCATGTTGCTCTCCGGTCTCCTTAATGTGTTTCAAGTTTATTGCAGCTAACCTGAGACAAAAACGGTCATTTACAAGTTAGAAGCTGTATCTCTTCTGATCTGTTTTTAGTTTGAGTATCTGGGTTTTTGAGAGGGTATGCAAAGTTTATACTTTGATCTCTGAGCAAACTACAACTGGAAATCGTTCAGTTAACATCGTAGCCCACTCCGATTATGCTTCATGCGTGCACCATGGAACTAAACAGCCTCACTCATTACTCAGAACTCGTAAAATTCTTTGTATCGAGAAAACCAACGGGATTTCTGTGGCATGCCCCTTTATTCAGTTTTTGGAGAATTTTAAAATATTCTTGGGTTCCCTCAGACCGTTCGCGGTTTTTTTTCAGAAGAAGTTCTGCGTCTGCACAATGAACGCCCCTCTATGGTGACACTTATGGAGATCGGAAGAACGTACGAAAACCGACCAATCCAAGTGGTGAAGGTGAATTGGTCAAAATGTCTTCGAACGGTGTAACTTGTTGCTTATACTACTTTTCGAAAAAAAGAAAACTACAAGATAATTTTAGTCCGGTCCTGGTCAACCCATTCGGGTGATAATTTGCCATAAAGGAATCCAGTTTAGTTTATGTTTGTCTTGAAAAGTAGATGAGATTTGAGTCACATCGTGAGCTCACACTGACTATTCATTCATTCTTTCAAACGCACGTTTTTCGCGTGTTTCTAGATTTCTGGGGACCGTCGACGTGATAATAAAGTAGTTCCAATGTGGATTGACGGTGGAATGCACGCTAGGGAGTGGACTTCCGTTTCCTCCACAATGTATTTAATCAAAGAGGTAACCACTTGTAATAATAATAATAATAAACTTTATCAGTATAGTGATGGACCAACAACGAAATACGAATTTAAACCAATTGAACTGATATTCGAGAAAACAAAGAAAAGAAAAACTAGTACATACACAAAGTGGCTGATATGTTGATACTCCTGAGACTCAGTGAGAAGATCTAGATGGAAAAGATACCCAGGATTGATTGATGTTAAACCGGAAACCATAGCGATCAAAGTACACGTCAGATACAATTGGGGCTAGATGAGGGGTCAATTGATAGCAACCATGGAAACAGCTGTAACGTTCACGCATGGAAACTCCACTTAGGTGCATGTTATACAACATGTCAACATTGTCATTTACACATTTCAAAGAAGCATCATCAAGGGCATCATGGAACGATGGAGGGTCGATAATGGATGGTGTATCACACATAGGAGAAGGATCATCAGCTATTTGGGTAACTTCAACAGGGACGGGACTTTGGATAGCAGGTTGATCATCAAAAGGAACATGGGTTGTACGAGTAGATATAGAGTTTGGAGATGGAAATGCGGACACAAGATTGGAAACGACATTTCTGGTTTGTTCAACTAACTCCATTTCAATTGGCAGAATAGGATCGGCAGACGGTGTTGGTGTTGTAGTTTGGTCGGTGACCTCAGCTCGGGCGGCGTCTCGTTTTGATTGTCTGGCGAGGAATCCGGCCTTCCGCTGTTCCGGGGTCTCGAACTTCCGAACATGAAAAGTTGACATAGAAGCATCAGATTTCATAGCAGTAGATAGATCTATTAGACGAGGAAACGGAATACCATCTTTGATAGATACTTTGAGTGGACGAGGTAAACCATCTTGACGAGGCTTACCCAAACGGTGAAGAATGGAAATATTAGATGGAGAGACGGATACCAAATTGAAAACTGCATTCACCTTTTTCTTTGTTGAAGAATCCTCTGGTAGGCCATAAATAGTGAGACAGCGACGATCATTGAAATGGTGAAGTTGGGATTGAATAATAGTAGGTATAGATTGGGTCAGAGAGTCGAGTTTGGAATTGAGTGTTTTTATTTCACTCAAAAGGGTGGAAAAATGGGTTCGAAGTGGTACCATTTTTGGACGAGGCGATGGCATGGTAATCAATCGAGAGGGGTCACCTCACACGACCGACACAAATGGTGGGAATGACACAAATGGTGGGAATGTAGTCGTCGCCAAATCAGAATCAGTGATGTACTGTATATCTCATTTCGTTTGTGCATACGCGCATAGTGCTTTGTACACGCCTTGATTAAGGTTAGTGTATTCCTTACCGTCTGCGCCTGCCACAGTTTTGGGCTGCGTTCGAGTCTCACGCTAAGCAGATATTTTTACAAATTTGCCATCTCCCATACAAGAAACATGGCGGTGAAAAAAAGTTCTGACAGATCCTGCATTTTCATACACACCGAGATTCCAAGACACTAGGACATACAGAAAGACAGCTTAGATGAAAAGGCATTGAAAAGACACCTACGTGACTACTAACTCAACTATCCAAGTCTAGTGTAAATAGTACACCTCAAAGAGGAAATAATCTTTACGAATTTATCATATTTAACGTTGTCTATACGGTATCATGTGATCACTAACACGTATTTCAAAACTGAGAATTGACGTGAGGATTTCACAGATTAGGGAAGTAAATCGACAAAATATTGTCGCGGAAACACAACACTTTTGAACAAAACACCTTTTCAGTTATACAATGGCTACGATACTGATGGTTTCCTTCACTTTTTGATGGACCATATCGATTTCTACATTCTTCCTGTTACCAATCCGGACGGATACGCCTATACGCACACGACGATGAGACGAAAGTTGTTAGTAACTGCTGCGAAAGTGCTGGTAGTATTTCGAAAACGGTAGAACATGTAGAGCAGGAGAGTGTTGCTTCTCTACGTTTTAACGTATCTCAACAACACCCTTCTGTGCACGCTTGTATTGATGAATTCAATTTTGTAACATGTTTATCTCAACCACTGAGAAAAGCGGTACCAAAATTAGTCATTGCTTGAAAGTGGTTGAAAATGTAGTTTGTTCCTATTGAAGGACCGTGACTGGCGCAAAAACCGTCGCAGTTTGCCGTGTCACATCACCAACGGCACCGAAGTATGTTGCGATGGAGTCGACTTGAACCGAAACTTTGATTGGGCATTCGGAAGTTAGTGGAAATAATTATTTCTTGAAACAGTGTGCAGAAAATGATAATAATAATAATTCATTACTCATTTATGACAATAACAACAAAACATTTGAATGGTAGTTAGGAATACAAAAAAAAAACAGAGGAGTGATGAGAAGGAATTGCAAGAAAAAACATGATAATATATCATGCGCTGAACTTCGAGTTTGCCTTTTCAGCCACTAGTGTTTCAAACGACACCTGTGATCTAATCTACCCAGGAGAATACGGGTTTTCCGAGCTCGAGACCATGGCAGTTCGACGTTTCCTTGAGGATTATCGTCCAAAAGTGAGCTCAAACTTCCTCAATAAATCTGACAGCTGACCGGTTCTTTTTCGAAGTTGATGCTGAGTGACGACTAGTGTGGCTCCCCCTTTCACTCGGAAATTACCTAGAGAAATCGATTCCCGCTTGTGATGTGAGCACGTCTGACAGTATATTCCACATCTCCCCGTGAAAGAAAGCAGGCCATAAAACCTAATTGTTACGGGGCGTGTTACGGGGCGAGCGGACCAAATTGTTAGCCAGCAGACGAGAAAGTGTGTAGATCGAAGATACGCAGATGATCTCACCGCTTGCAAAGTACACCTTTAGCAAGTTACACGTGCGAATACAAATTGCACAGTTCCTCATTAGAATGCTAACTTTACGTGACTATTTAACTCACTTCTAGTATATATCAGTCTCCATCGAGCAGCTCTTCCATGATAACTTCCCTTTCTGCTGTCTTTAACCTATAACTTCTGTTTTTGTTATATAGGGTGTGAGCTACCAATATTTGTTCAGAATGTTCTCTCATTCACAGGCTGCTATTAACGTTCATTGTTGTGCGAGCAAGATTCTTCTTCCGTTTCAACATATAAACAACACCTACTCACCCGATTTCGATGATGAAATAGTAAGTTACAACATTAATAACAACCATTATCGTCCGAAACAATAATAGTTATTGCTGTTAGTAGTACCGAGAGTGTTTATGATTACAACATGGATAACAGAAGTAACTGTTATATTCCGTTCAGCGAGTTGCGAGGCTAGCAGCCGAGATGATGGAGAAAGTGAACGGAACTAACTATCTAGCTGGTCTTGGTTCCCATATAATGTGTGAGTTTAACATAGTTTCGCCCCATGAGAGGAATTTCACCACTATGCCTTGTCTATGGAATGAGGTTTATATGAATACGCCCCTCAGACAGATCGTGGGGGAGTTAGAGGGGTACTTAACGGGGCGTGGCCTATCGATTTTCAACCTGAAAAACAGTTTCTCTTTTCTTTTCGGATTTTCTACGGCCAACTCACCCGACTTTTGTCATGGCCCGCTCACGGCTAGACAATTTATCCGAAATGCAGTGGAAATTAATGCAGCCAGAAAAATTTGCGTTAACTATTTGTGATTAGCAAGCTACAGAAGGGAAACAGCATGGAGGTCCATGAGACCACAGACAGCGTGGTACACTCTGCGTCTCTCTGACCTATACTCTCTTGTCGTGATTGATTGATTGATTGATTGATTGATTGATTGATTGATTGATTGATTGATTGATTGATTGATTGATTGATTGATTGATTGATTGATTGATTGATTGATTGATTGATTGATTGATTGATTGATTGATTGATTGATTGATTGATTGATTGATTGATTGATTGATTGATTGATTGATTGATTGATTGATTGATTGATTGATTGATTGATTGAGTGATTGATTGATTGATTGATTGATTGATTGAGTGATTGATTGATTGATTGATTGATTGATTGATTGATTGATTGATTGATTGATTGATTGATTGATTGATTGATTGATTGATTGATTGATTGATTGATTGATTGATTGATTGATTGATTGATTGATTGATTGATTGATTGATTGATTGATTGATTGATTGATTGATTGATTGATTGATTGATTGATTGATTGATTGATTGATTGATTGATTGATTGATTGATTGATTGATTGATTGATTGATTGATTGATTGATTGATTGATTGATTGATTGATTGATTGATTGATTGATTGATTGATTGATTGATTGATTGATTGATTGATTGATTGATTGATTGATTGATTGATTGATTGATTGATTGATTGATTGACTTACATGCAAGCATGATGATGAGAAAATAAAAATATCGGCAGTAGGAAACGAAAACATTCAAATGCGGATTGAATGCGGAGAGTGGCCGTTACAGAAATGGCTGGTCAACTGTCTGAGTGTTAGAACTATACAAGTAATTTAAGATGAGTGTTCCGGACTAATGACTGATTGGATGAAAGGAGTACTGGAAATACCCTTCGTCCTACTGGTGGAGCTGCGGAGATCATCTTTCGAAGGAGAAAAGTCAGTGAAATGGCATTTCAAGAAGTTTGGGGGGCTTTCATTGAAAAATAGCGTAATCGTAGGAAAACAGATCTAGTGTTGGAAAAGACCAGAAACCGACCTGGAATGTCAAAAAAACGCTGAAAAAAATTCATAAAAATTGCTTGAGCCCTGCGCGTCGTTCATGGGAAGCTAGCTTAGTAGCTTAGTTTATGAAATAATTTATAATAATATAATATGAAGTTTACTGCGCATAGAATATAGAAAAAGGAGTGACACTAGCTACTGGAGTTGTTACAAGATTCCATGGCAAAACGAATCCCAAAGGATTGTATGTTAAATGTACAACCTACCTACAAGGGAGCGTTGATTAGACCACAGAGTACAGAGTACAAAAGAGTTAAGACAAATATACTGAATAAAAAACTATTGTTTTATTCAGAATTATGCGTTTAAACTGTTTTCAGCACGTAATTCATTTCCCGGGAGGACGAAATAAAACCGATTGCCATGGAACTTTTCGAAGCAGTCAAGACAGTGGCGATGGAAATTATGGCACGTTTTACTTGAGACTAAATTCCTTGTTATCCCGATACATTTGAATTAAGTATGAGCAAAATTATTGGTTCAAATCCAAAATTGGACCAAAATGTCAATGCCTAGTCACAATTGTCAATTCCTCAACAAAGACATCGTCGCGTCGCGAGTGGCCGTTGATTATCTGGCACATGAGACAGTGTGATCGAACACATGTGGATGCCCGCTTACAGTATTTCAAGTGAGAGGATAAATGTCAACAATTATGAGTTTGGTCGAAAAATCTCAACTTTCATCCCAATTCTTTCAAGTTGTGAATCAGTTAAAAATTGTGATGAGCATGCATATCATTCAGAAATGCTTCATTCACCTGACAAAATGAGTGGAAGAAAAAATACTTCTACAACAATAATGATGAACAACAACATTTTGACCACTTTACCATTAGACAAGGATAAATTATGGCAAAAAACGGCGTATACCCTGGTTCCGAAATAGAAAATGAAACAAAATAAAAAAAAACAATAGAAACTACAATTGCCAAATTGAAAAAAACATATACATCTGCTCAAAGTCGTGTTCTCTAGACAGGGTGAGCACGAATTGTAGTTTGGTCGGGGTGCAGTTAATGTTCAGATTAGTTTATTAGAGCGGGGTCACATTACGAACCCACCAGCGGCTGCATGAAATATCCCGGATCGGGTTGGGATGCTATCTCGACCTCAATTGGCCGGGAAATAGCCCATTTGAGCTCAGGATAACATCCCAACCAGGCCCGGGATGTTTAATGCATACAGCCTCAGGATGGCACAGAATTGACATAGTCTACTTCATTGATGTTGAATAGAAATAATAATTGTGAACCTAAGTTGTCTTCGAAGTTGTAATTTCGCAAAATCTTAGAATGCCTAGGAAACTCTACTTCTTTTTTTCTATTTCTCCATTTTCTCGTAATTGGAGTGCCACATATACCAATGTGGAAAGACACGTGTTTAATCGCGAATAAACATTCTATTCTATTCTATTCTATTCTATTCTATTCTTGGTGATGAAGATTTGCAATGGGCAAATTACAGTTTGCACAGCAAAGCTCCATGTAATTTTTGTTACTGTGAAACTACTTGTAATTCTTTCACTTTAGACAATCACATATACTTTCTGACTTCCCGTCCACACATTTTCCTCTTTTTCCATATCGATCGATTCGCTGAAGTTTTGAGAAATGGTGCTTTCCGACTGATGGTCTTCCCAGAAGCACCTGAACAGAATGTACAAGAGAGCCATCGATTTTATAAAGGGCGGAGTTTGGCGAGGGGCCACCCCATCTGGGTATCATTGATCTACACACTCTCTCTGCTGGCGAGTGATCAACGACCGCTCGTCCTCAGTCAATTTCCAGCCAATTGGCCAGCCACTTTTTCATTGGCTGAACGAAAGAGTGTGCAGGTCAGAGAGACGCAGACTGTCTTAGCCTGTCTGCGCGTCATTCACTTGCATGCTATCTCGTTTTTATAGCTGGTCAATTGCAGAAAATTGGCGCTAATAGTTCTGAGCCCCGCATCACTCAATCAATCGAAGCCTTTGCTGTATTTATGAAAAAAATGGCGACTATATAGTTATCGTAATTCTGAGAATTTGGCACCTTGTCAATGAATTTTCAGGTTGTCTCTTGTCATCAATCCCCTATTGAGTTGTTCAAGGCCTCATAATGAGTCGTATATATGTGTTTAAAATGCTCCTATTTTGTGTTATATATCTAAAAGTTTGTTTGCTTGAGAGAGCTTCTCTTTCTCTTCCTTCAACGTCATAAGCTACTTTCCACTGGCTAGTGTAGACATATGGTAACTCGTCGAAGGTGTACCGGACTTCCCATGGATAGGTCTTCCCAAATTTGGCAGAGTGTTGTGTACCAATCAACGAAGTGTGTACTGTACAGTTCATATAAGTGCAAGATGTTTTTATGAACAAAATATCACTCGCATTCACGTGAAAGGGCGTACAATAACTTAGGTTTCCGAGATTGCCCTTGAATTGTTTTCGGCACACGGCCAAATTTATTTAGATCGACCAACCAGAGAAGCGAGAAAGCTCAGAGAGTCCATGAGGCCGCTGCCAGGCTGAGACTCTGCGTCTCTTCGAGCTACTACTCTCAAGTCGAGGCCGTTGAAAAAGTGGTTTCGAATTGTTTGCGCCATACAGTTTGAATCATACCTGGAAAGTAGCCGCATGATCTGGTTTTGTTTCCACTCGAACTTCATAGGTTTTGGTTTCGGCTTCTGGTAGCCAGGTAGTTATCGACACAACCTAGAAGAAAAAACAAGAAAAGGTTATTTGGGTGGGAGTAAAACCACTTTTCATGAGAGAAACACTGTGATGATCCAACAAGCATGCGTGACATCTGATAATCATGATTGATGAAGTTATGATTTTCTTGCAACATAAGACCCGGATCATACTTTTAACGCATCAACAAAGCATCAGAGAAGCGCATCAATTTACGTCGTGTTGAACGTTGGCTAGAAAGACACGTAAAACAAAACATATTAATTTACACTTACTTCAACGCGTGTAAAGAACCGGACCTAACCGTAAATCTACATTTTCGTACGTGTGTCACTTGTACTTAGTACACTGACGAAGATTAGTGTATACTACTCTTCTTGAAAGAGATTTTGATTTCGATTCAACACAATCGGTGCATTACTCGATACTATATAATTCACCTTTTCGTACTCCCAAGAAGCGCACTTTTGGGTGAGATTTCGCTCGATGATCAGGTCATTCGCCTGTTTTATAACAGCTCTACCGAGCTCCCCCCATATGACAGATGAACTGGAAAAGTCGTCAGCTGTTCTTTGTAGTTTGATCTCAAAACAAGACACTCACGAGTTTCCACAAAAAACAGTGACAGACCATTGATTACACAACAGTACGTGAAAGCGTCCACTGTGTACAACGGTCTCTGAATACCAATTACAAAGACTGTTCGTAACTGTTCACAAAGTTTGCTTCAAAATGCGGCCGTTGGAAAGTTCTAGGCTATAGGAATGATGGGAACCGATCTCCCAATGTATTGGATACCTATTGATTTGCTCCTTTGGATATTGACAGATACAGTACTCCAGTGGGATGGGCAGCTGTCGACAACTCCTTTCCCCCCTGATAGTTCGGAGGAGAGATTGACCCTCTTCCCCCTCCATCTGCAGGAACGAACTGTCCGTCCAATTGGAAGCCGGCTGGTACTGAAAGACAATATTCAGAAGTTGTAGTTGCGCGAAATCTTGTATTTGAAACCATGCGAAAAAAGACGTTTCTATTGTTCGTGACTAGTTTTCATCTCATAATTCATGAAAATTTCAAGTTTTTGTCATACTGCTTGTTGTTTGGTTTTCCTTGTCGCAATTTTGTCACGTTAGTGTAAAATTCGATTTATTTTATTCGACGTTACTCATTTCCAAATATGTCTCATTTTGTGATCACGCGCTTCACTTGCGTAGAATTCACTCTTCCATTCAACTTGTTTTACTTTCCCTATAATGACCCCTAGTAGGAAATCTATACTGTTAGTCGATTGCTAACTGCGTAGCCGCGTGGAACATGTTGACCACAGCAGAACTCAGAAACGGGTGACAAAGTGCACGATGCCTTATAAGAATGCTAAATTTACGTGACTGTTCAATTTACTTCTAGTTTACCTTGTGAATATCGACAAACGTTGCTCGAACGTCGAATGTAGAATGAAGTTTCTTCGCGTTCTCTCTCATAGTCTCCATGAGTTGCTGGTTACCTCGGAGGTCTTTTGGAACCGAAATGGTTAGCATCGGGTTATTTGCCTCGAAGTTTCCCATTTTAGTGGCAAATGACTGAAAATAGACTAGGGTTGTTAGTCGAGTTCAGAATTTCGAGTTTACGCGTTTTGGGAATTTTCGAATTTTCAAATGCCGAGTTCGACTCGACTCGAAAAGTTGTTTGTTCGTGTCGGGGTGAGTTTCGAGTTCGACTTCAACAACCCTAACATAGACGTAAAGCCGTTAATCGTTTCACTTATGACTTATGTAATTCGAACTACATGCACGGAGAATACTTCAAATAACAACCGAAATTTGCTTACATCTAACTTGAAACACATTAGATTAAACGAGCATGCATCGTTACAATCTGCTTTTCCCCGAGAGAATTGTATTGAAACCATTGCACGTGAACGTATCCTGGGGGAACTAAATCAAACAATGCTTAAAGGAGACCAGAACACAACTTGAGTAACTCGTATATTAGTTATATCAGTCCACGTGACATTCACATGACAATGCCGCGCGACACGCAACGCGTCCAATCAAAAGTAGGAGACAGCAGCTTTACGAGAAACCAAGATGCTCTCCTTTAACATGAAAAGGAACTAAAAAAACGACGAGCTGAAGTTTTGAGACACCTCTGGATAATTTAGGAACCCACCTTTCCAACTCGAAGGCCATGATCTCCAATGAAGAACACAAACGCATCATCCAGCTGTAAAAGTAGAACTCATCCAAACAGCAAAGAGTCAATTTGGTAGGGATGGGATTTGGCGACCGGCTAGCTCAACTTTGTATCTGTGATCTACACAAGAACAGAATTGAATAGTCACGTAAAGTCAGCATTCTATGAGGAATCAAGCACGTTGTAATTGCAAGTTTGTCCGTTTTGCTGTGTTTAGCATGTTACACGTGACCTTGTAATTGACTACACACTCTATCACCGACTGAAGACTATATCTTCTCTTCAGTTTGACTGTACTTTGCGCCCTGATGCATGAAATATCCCGGGCCGGGTTGGGATGTTTCATGCATACGGCCACTAATCATTATGTTTAGTTCATTTCAATGGTAACAGTTTTTCACTGATTCTGAAACAACAATTTCACGGAACATTTCACTATCTTCTCCGGTCCTATATTCTTTGAACAATGTCGCTTTTTTCACAGCTAACACAAATATTTTTTCGGTTGTTGTTCTTAGACTGTATGAATAATGAACTATTATCATTATTTTCCACAACACTCAATGTCTCGTTCACCTTCTACAATTTGTTGATTTCTGGCCTACCTTGGCGCGATTGTCCATTAAAAACCTATAAAAATCGATGTCCGATCTGATCGCCTCGTTTTGGTCGTTGTGGGCGATGTTGAACCAGTTCCAAGAAATTTTGGGAAGCCCTGGGTGTTATACTAGAAGATAAGTAGTTCCACGTGAAACACAAACGAAAATCAGAGGTGGTATTCTATTTCGATCCCAGTCTGCGTCTCCTATCAAACATACGCTATTTCTCTGCCCACATCTCGTGACTGTATCTTTGACAAGTGGAAACTCGTGAAAACTGTTGGTAGGCAGATGTATAGATAAATAGCTGGCGCGTTAATGATGATTTATGACGCGAATGAAATTTTGCTTCATCAGAGACTCTTGTTCAGAAGGAATCCAGAAGTAACTACGTCTATTTCCCAGAAAATTGAACCACTTTTCTGTCACAAAACAACGCTCACCGTCATAAGAATCGAGAAAAGATTTCAGATAGCGCAACACGAACTGGTGTTTGTCAATGCAGTTCTTGGCTGAATGGGTGGATTTCAGGGGCTCGGGCGGTCTTTCGTTGGCGGCCAAATACGGTCTGGAAGAAGAACTGGTTAAAGGGGGACAGAGACAAAAGTTAATATGTAAGAGATTATCAAGAGAAACCGATAAGTATGACGTTTAGTTCAAACTGACGAACTTACTTTGCATACGATTGACACGAGTTTACCTGTTTTGGCGCGCGCAACGTTATATTTAGGTAACTGCAATACATTTTTCAATTGCAGTTTAAAGGACCGATGCGTCGGAATTGATCCACACAATTGAATTCTGAGTAAATTACTAAAATCTCCTCCATTTGATATACAGTGTTTTTCTCAGCTTCTAAATGTGATCTTCTATTTATTCTATATATTTCTATATATTTCCCTATCTAGGAGAAAAGACAGAACTGATTCAAACATTTGTTATGTATTTCTTCTGTGTTACTATCATAGTGTAAATGTGCATGTGTGTGCATACTGTGAGCGCGTGAGAAGTTCACTCCATCCATATTCCTCAACTTTTTCATGCATTTGATCAACTGAAACACACATTCACGTGTTAAACAACGAATACATTTATTATATTTGATAATCTATCTTACACCGTTATTAGTGAGCCTTTCGAACGGAATAAACACGAACTTGAAGTAGTGATCTACCGGTTGACGTTCCCAGCCTTTACAGTGTGGATAATGCACAGGACCGACTACCCAATCAGCTGACATCATGGACTGCAAATGAAGGGTATTAGAAAAACAATATGTAAAAATTATTGAATTTGTAGAGTTTAAGTTTATTAACTAAGAGTTTCAAAAACATATGATATTGGAAATAAACTAATAATGTCGAGGAAAATAACTTTTTCTTGAGGCATGCATTTCACCAACAAGGACAGAAAATAACTCAGTCAATCGGACAATGCGAAGCGAGCAACAGATGCTTTTTTAAGGCTGAGGTAGATTGGAGAGACAAGAATGTGTCTGGTCTCGCACTTTCATGACCGTTCAGGATTCACAAGGGTTTGATAGAATTTTCACAGGGAAGAAAGGTGAAGACAGTACTCATTCCAAATTGATATAGTGATTGAATGTTGAATTAGGATTGTGCATGCAGATGGAATATAGGATTTGTCAAACCGTTGTGGACACCGTACCATCGATTTTGTAAGGGGCGGGGTTTGGCGAGCGGCTAGTTGGTCTGCGTATCATTGATCTACTCACTCTATCAACTGCTGGCAGACAATCAACGACCGCTCGCCATGCATCGCTCAATCAATTGAACCCTCTGCTGTCTTAATGGGGAAAATGGCGACTATGCTCATTGGCCCGCTTCCCACACTCCATTGCAGACAGACACGCCGTCTGCGTCTCTATGATCGGTACACTCTCTCGTCGAGGCCACTACAAGAGTGAGTTATTTCTCCAGCACCTACCACATAGCCCGTATCTGCATATTCGCGAAGTAAAAATGTCTCGTTGTCAATGTGTTGATTGCACATTGGGAATGGATTTTTCTCCACAAGATCAGGCAGTCCCAAATGGCCTCTTCTGACAGGCTCATAGCGTTTCCCTACAAGAGGAAAATTTCACATTTTCTCCAATAAACATTATTGTTCACGCAAAACTTTAAATTTGAAGCATTCCCAAACGTGGTGAATGCAGTGATGTGAAGGAGCGGGTGGGTAGTTAGACTGTTGCTCGTTGAGTCGAAACGTGGTCTGTGCTCTTCCGAAAGCGTTTCAATGCGATTCGACGAGAAAGTGTTCGAGTCAGAGAGACGCAGACTGTCTCAGACTGTCTGCAGTCTTATCGATTTTTGTGATCTTCCGATTTGTATCCTGCTAATCGCAAATCTATGATGCAAATGAGATGACTTTCTGATATATCTCATGAATATTTCTCACGAGATACTAGGAGACTATAGGGTTTGCTCTTCCCGAAGCAGACCTTCACTATATGGCCCTATCCTGTTGTGTTTGTAGTTAGGTTCGGTTGATTGAACTTGAAAGCGTGTTGAGATCAAACTACACGTAATTTCTCACAAACCCAATTAGTAAACTGACCAAACATAAGAGGAATAGCGTTAGGTCGACTGTTCTGTCCCACTTTGCTAATGAACGGAAAAGTAATGGCTCCCATCGACTTTTCCAAATAGGCCACTGTTTTGATGAAGTTTCTGGAGAAAATGTTTTGGTTTTGATGAGCACGATTATTTCTGATCTCGAGAACTGAATTTATATGGATGTAGTTAGAATCCTTTTCATGTGGTCTACTAGATTCAATATGAGCGTTTCAAAAAACTATTCCCAGCCCTCGACAGAAAGTGTTCTTGCCGCAATCGATAATATCAATTGTAGTTGTTTTTTTTGTTCTGCTATAACTATATATATATAATGTTTACAGTTTACATTGCAAAGTTAATAATCTTGACAAACCTCTGTGCCTGATTGGCCGAAGTAGAATCAATCAAAAGCACATGAACACTGTACTTTTTAGCACCATTCAGATTCACTTTCTTCGATTTTTTCAACTTTGCACTGAAATCGCATAAAATTGATTATTTTAGACGTTTTTCAATGAAAAATATCACAATTAGCAGTATGGAATCACGATAGATCCTAATTACGATTCTACTAATTATGCGCTCCCTCTCTGTGTCATACGTGTTAGTAGTTTGCTAATTTACAAGTATTTTTTCTCTCGTCAAGTTACGGTAACGCGCTCTGACTGGTTGGTGGTTGTGTTTATTGACGCAGTCTTTTGGGATCGTATTAGTTTCAGGTTTCTACGTGTTTCAGTGTTACATGCATCTGTTTATTTTTAATCTTTAAACAAATGAAAATTATCATTATTAACTTGTTTCTTCACCTCTCCACTATCGGTGAGTGCAAAATTCCACAGTGAGAAGTAATACGATGCTTATCAACTTTCCAACTAAAAAACCGCATCGCATCGCCAAATTTTCACATTATTGAACAGAAAAAGAATGTAACTTTACTATGCTTTCAAATTAGCAGTAGTTGTAAGTTCCTTGATTTGGTTTTTTAAAAGTTGGTTTTCGTTACCTCTCCACTATCTGTGAGTGCAACATTCCGTAGTGAGAACTGGTAATGCTCCCCGTTTTCGAACATCTTGACTCGACGATGTCACAGAGATACCGTACTGCCGATGCATTAACCACCAGCCAGGGGCCAGGATGGTTGGTCCAGTCTGTTTCACGGTTCAAACATCTGAAAATGTTTGTGGTTCACTTGTTCATTCTTGCTATTCTATGTATCGCGTAGCAATGTGTGTTTGATTGTTACGTGATGTCTCATTTTACGTCCCGCTTTGCGGTTTGAAGAGACCGTTCCTCTTTGATTTTGAAGTTTGAGCTGATTAGTCGATATTGTTAACATTGAAAAACCACAATCATTCATATTGGTGTCAACTTCCTGAAAAACCCATCTTCATTGCACATTATGAAGGCACGGTCCCTTCAAACATCTCGAAAAGACTTTTACGAAATTCCGTACTTTCTCATATGGTTGGAATGTGAATTAATACCTTCCCCAGCAAAATAGGCTCTTCTCCTTTATCACCAAACTTCCTTTCACCAGGTCAGTTGCGGGTTTGAAGGAATGATTGCAGTTTGCGAATTTGTTCGCACCTGGGTTGTAGAACTGAAAATATCATTATTCTCATTATTATTATTCCTGATCATTAGGGTTAAATTTAATAAAAATATATTATAATTGTTACTGTGAATATAACTTTGGAATTCACCAACTTTCAGCATGTGCGCATTCCATGGATCGAAATTGGGTAGTGGACATTTACTGAACGGTAGATCTTCTGGAAATGTAGAATTATGGTAAGTATTCTGAGTTTCTTCTCACATAGTCCTCCTCTCTCCCACGTCAACTTTTACTGTTAACAATTGAAGGAGGGCAGTAAGGAACGCCAGTACCTTAACAAAAGGTAACAACGCCAAATGAGACTGAAATAGGTGCATCGTATGCTGATTAGGTGTATTAGTTCAAAGTTAACGAGTTTTACAGTTAAAGGATAACATAATACATGAAGCTCTCTCAGGAACGCCATTCATATTTACTCTCCTCTATGAACTCTGGGATAATTGTTTCACAAAAAATAAAAGTGTTCAGAACACAATTTATAACTCTGAGACCACATACAGTCGTTTTATACAGGGGACAGTCCCACATACAACTAGAAAGAGTTTCAGAAAGCTTCGAGAAGCTTCAAGATGTAGAAAACGAAATAAAAGTTCTTCATTTCTTGTATTGAGAGAGAATGGAGAGGGCAAGATAAGGAGAGAGAGAAAGAGAAAGAGGAAGGAAAAGAGAGATAGACGAAGACGTTCTTTGTTATCTGTATATGGGTTCTGGGGTATCGCTACATATGCCCTCATGACTTTTGCACCTACCCTGGAAAAATGGTTTCAATCGTTCATGGATCACTTTATGTAAACTTGGTGTATTCTCTCTGATATCATTCTCATCTATGAGTAACAGAACGAAAAAAGAGACACAGCAGAGAATTCCGAAGATCTGCACACATCTTAGAAGAGTCATCTGAAACGGACAATAATATAATAATAGCATACTATGATAAATATAACAATACTTTTATTGAATCTGAAACATATATAATAATAGCATACTATGATAAATATAACAATACTTTTATTGAATCTGAAACATGAAATCGACGAGCAAATCAAGCACTAGCACACACAAATAAGTTATATACAGTCTCACACGCTCTAAACTTCCGTAGTACGTATTAAATACTGTTGCTGCACAAATGTCAAATTTCGTGTTTTCTTTGAGAAAATGTTTAATGACCAACTGAACAAATATAGATCCTCGAGATGGAAGGCACATAAAACTTTGATGTCCTGGCTGTGTTCGTAGGTTGAACCCACTATGTTTCAGTCGTAATGCGGAACGGTTATTTTGGAAATAAATGGTCACACTCTGCGATGATCGAAAAGAAAAAGAGAGAGTATGGGGGAAGCGGGAAGATAAATGAAGAAGAGAGAAGGATGGAAGGATGTTTGGGCACCGTGTGATTCTGACAAACGGTTTGATTTCCATATTCAACTCTCTTCACTCAATTTCACGTTAATTCTAACATTCATCCTTCGCGCTCTGAACCTTGGCGCTCCCTCGTTCAAAAAGCACATAAAGCAAGAAGTTGAGAGAAAACCATGTGATACACCAGTTCATGTCTGTACTATGTGTCGAGTACATGACTAGGTTGAATAATTATTGATATATTGAATATTGAAAGATCAACTCTAAAAATGAGAATTTGGAAATTAGTTTTTTTGAGCAGTGCTGCTTCTGAAAGGGATCGAACGACCGTTGAATTGTTGATTTTCTCATGAATCAACACCGGTTATCAGTGCTATCAGTTTCTGTTGACCAATGACAATAGAGCGAGCCTGCACTTAAGTTCAAACCACCAGGTCTGGCACAGTAGAAAAACGTCTGGAAAAGGTGCCTTCGGGCTAAACCATCTTGTCACTGATTGTGCCAGGCTGTGATAGCTTAAAATATGCCTGAACACAGTTTGTCACAAAACTATGCCTTAATATGGGACGTTGATGACCATGTGGTCAGAATGTGATCAGGTCAAGACCATCACTTTTAGTGAACAACGAAGTTTGACGTGGCTTGGCCAGGAGAGGGAACATATAGACAAACTACTTCTATATAAAACGTGACCGCTTGAAAAAAAAAGTAAAATTAACCCTCTTTCTCAGTTCTAGCACCAGTTGTGATTTTAGAACCCGAAACATATTGTAAGGGAAGGCAAGTGGGAACAACGTTTATTTAACAAAACAATAGAATGGTATGGAACGTGTCATGGAAATGGCCTCTAGTCTTCTTTTCTGCTCCTTTTGTAGTCATATCAGGTGACGTTTCGCTCGGCGCGAGGGAAGCTTTCACAACATATTCCTTATTGGAATATGATGATACATATAGAGACGAGAGAGAGAAAGAGAGAGAAAGAGAGAGAAAGAGAGAGAGAGAAAATGTAAGGCAATCCATGATTACCTTACAATATAACGAGACACAAAAATCAGAGAAAGAATCTCGAACACTAGTTTTAAAATCATAGCAGTGCTGTTTTTAAAAGTGCATGGACATCGATTCGGTTATCTTTCTAAAAATCAAACACTGTTATCAGTTTGTGGTGATATATAGGGTGTGTTTCTTTGAAAGCAAACAGACCCAGTTAATATATATTCAATCAACTGTGGTGATAGTTTGATTCGAGAGAGCTTCGCCAAAGTATAGAAGATCGTGCTGTATTGTAGTTTGATTCATGAGCGTTTGAGTCGGAGTGTCGCGATGATATGGGATGAGCGTTTCTGAGTGGCAGATTGATAATGCTGGGAACACATAGCTCGTGAAACGATCAAACTACGAAACTAGCAGAGTCAATAGTGCTGTTGAACTCAGAACCAATAAATTTACAAGCAAAGCGCGCATGGAGTCAATGGGTCTTTATGACCTGCACACTCTCTCGTCGAGGCCGCTACAAAAGTGGGTTACTAATTGGCAGAGAATTGTCTGAGAATCGTCAGTGAGACTTGTCGGCATTATGCGAGGAATTGTGGATTGCGGTTTGTTTAGAGAAATAAGATTTCCCCGAAACGTCCTCTTTTATACTTCTTTAAAGTAGGACCATTATGTGGACCAATCCCGTGTCAACGGTCCTTTAAACTGCAATTGAAAATGTATTGCAGTTTAAAGGACTGAAGCGTTCGGATTGGACCACATAATCGTCCTTCTTTAACAGGGAGGAGAACCGCTCACATAGTAACAAGCCACATCAAAATTTGTTGGCACGATGTCAAGCTCCCAGTGTGATTCTATCAACTTCGATTCGATACACTTGTGTGCAAAAAGTGCCGCGGGTGAAGAAGGGTGTGACCTGAACTGTGGTGATCATTTGATCTACGAACACAGTGGAGATCGCGAACTACAACTGCAAAACAGAGACTTCAAACTATAACAATAACAAGAACAGTTATGATAATAACTCCCTATTTATGGCGTTTATGTCAATGAAAACAGATTATTCAATAGTTCTCGTCAGTCCCACTGAGAACTTGGCAGCTTGTCAATAAATTTCCAGGTATTTTTTCCAAAAACTGAAAATTCTGTCAGGAATTCTTCCCTTTATCAGTAACACGAGTGTAAGAGAAACCAGCTGGAAAACCTGTGTTTGATCTGAGAAAAAGTGTTCCAGAAAGATTGTTGCGATGCCAATTAGTCTCAGTGGTGATGAATTGCAAACACCACACTTAGAGCCAACAATCATGCTTTGAGCCTGCCCTTCTCCGGGTTTGTCCCCCAAACTATTAATTGTATCTTTGTAGGTACTTTACGTCATTTCGGACTATTTGTTTTGTCCTTTTTACTCTCCTAACCACAGAACCTACACTTATTATTCAGCTGACATTGCCAAAGGAGTAGTATACTGTCAGTCAACTGTACAGTCACGTGGAACATGTTAAACACAGCAGAACTAGAAACGTGCAATTACAAAGTGCATGAATCCTCATTGGAAAGCTGATTTTACGTGACTATCATTTACTAGATTTTACTCTTTTATTTCTCGTGATTGCTGTATTTCTCTGCCGAGAATGTTTTGAAGCAAGTATGGCGAAACCCCCATATATTCACTATTTTTTCATTCCAAAGCCAAGATAGAAATGCTCTTTGTTCACTTCTTGTTGGTATTGAGAAAAAAATTATCTTTTGCCCCGAAAGATCTATCAGGACAAATTCAAAACGTTCCGCGAATATTTCTCACAGTGTATCCTACAACACATTCATTTTCTTCATTTTCACAGAAAGGGACATCTACAATATGCCTTCGTCTTTTTTGAGTGACGACGACGACGACTATACACCCTGCCTCAATGTTTCAATCAATTTGGTGACAGAATGTCTTTGTTGGGGAAATAACAAATGTAACTTCCGACACATATTGAAATAGTAATTCATGCTTCATTCAACACATGTAATGTGATAACAGTGAATTTAGTCTTAGGTGAAACGTGCCACAATCTCCATAGCCACTGTTTTGACTGCTTCGAGAAGTTCCATGGCAATCGGTTTTATTTCGTCCTCCGGGAAAATAAAGTATGTGCTGAAAGTTGTTGAACGCATAATTCTACATGAAATCATAGTTCTCGAAAACTTCTTCACTTCTGATGGACGTCTAGAATCTGAGCGTAGTTATCTCAAATTTCTGGGTCAGTTTTGTTATTCGGTGTAGATGAATTGAGCAAATTTAGGCTGTGCTCTCATTTACGACCAACTCACTCAACTCTGTTCATCAACGTGGAAAAAAGTTTCAGATACGATAAACTGGATGGTTCAGAAAGAACTGAGGAACCGAACAGTAAATTATTACTCATACATTCCTGGTTGGTTGTGATCTTCTTTACCATTGAATATTAGTTTTTATTGTAGTAAGGACCTTTCAGGTCTCCCAAGTCTCCCAAACGTCTTTAAAGGGGGGGGGGGGCAGAAAAGAAAGTTAGTTTAGGTACCCCGGGGTACCTAAATATAACGTTGCGCGCCCCAAAACAAGTTTATATCGATAAGCTCTTTCATATTAACTTTCCTTTCTGTCCCCCTTTACTGACCCGTCTTCTTTGCAAGATGTGAGCCGTAGCTCCACCAGTAGGACGTACGGTATCCTCAGCGCCCCTTTCATCCAGTCATTCATCATTCCGGAAGCCAAATCTGGAATCATTTATTCAACCGGATGTTTCGAAAACCGCATCGGTTACCCGGTAGTCGAGTTAATCGTTAGCTGGTTTGAAACCTTTCGACCTTTCGTTAAAGAAGGACGATTATGTGGACCAATCCCGTGTCAACGGTCCTTTAAACTACAATTGAAGAATGTATTGCAGTTGAAAGGACTGAATCGTTGCGAATGGACCAAATAATCATCCTTCTTTAAGAACGGAAGCTTAGGTACGCCGGGGTACCTGAACCAAATGTTGCGCGCGCCAAAACAGACTGAAACATGTCAACCGTATGAAAATTAGGCGTGTTAGTTTGGACCAAAATGGCATATAAATTAGTTTTTGTCGAGCAGTTCTTTCATATTAGCTAACCCCCCCCTTTCAATTACTTGGTACCCGCGTAATTCCCCAATTCGTACAAGGACACTTTCCAAGAACCGTTGGATTGAACGCGAGCAACTCAAAAGAAGTACTGCGATGCATAAATATTTGGATAAAAACTGGATTGAACTCACACATCAAATGGGAACCGAGCCCAGTTGGATAGCGAGTTCCGTTTACTTTTTCCATCATCTTAGCTGCTAGCCTCGCAACTCGCTGAACAAAATGTTGTTATTATAATTGTAAAGATTATTATTGTTAATTTTTATATTCATAGTATTGAACGATGTTATAACTGTTATTATTGGTTCGTTGTTGTGGTTCTAAAGATAAGTATTGTTATATTGCTGAATTGTTCTTATTAATGTTGTAGGTGTTCCAATGTTATGTTTTATATTAAAATCAACTAACTATTTCATCTTCGAAGTCGGGTGAGTAGGTGTTGTTTTTATATTGGAACGGAGGATCTATCTGTTGCGCGCAACAATGTACGTTGATAGCAGCCTGTAAAGAAGAGGTCATTCTAAAATCGATAACAAGTGATTGTAATTTAGACCCCAAAATACAAAAATGGAACTGGTTGTAGGCCAGCGCTTTTACACGTCTCTCTCACCGCGACGAGATCATCCATAAACTGATGGACCGCGTACAGCCAAGCCTAGAGTAAAAGTTGTATTCGATCCAAAAATGTTACCACTGGACGAAACTCAAGGCGCGGTTTCGGACTAAAATAAAGTCCACAAAACTGCCAAATGTCGCCCTCCACTGAAAGTAGGGATAGCGATTTACAATATAAGTTATTGATCACAATGTCACTTTTGAGTAAAAACTTAAATCAGAAAAGTGGTCAAAAAACATAAACTTTCAACGTTGGAGGTTAGAGTTGATATCAGGAACAGAATGATTCCTTTTACTGAGCGCATAGTTTGGTATCACCATCTAACACTAACAGTCTTCATGAAAACAGATGAATTTGTTTCAAATGAATATAACACTAATGTTAACGAGTTTGCTGTTAGATTTGATTCAAGAAGTTTGACCTCACTTTGGGACTATATTCCTCAAGGAATCGTTTAACAGCCAATGTCTCCAGTTCGGAGAAACTGTGTTCTCCTGGGTAGGTGCCATCACAGGTGTCGTTTGAAACACCAGTTGCTGAACGAGAGTTGCCCCAATGTATAGCCTACATTTGTGAAAGATTGTCGGATTCTTCAAGACAATGTTCAACTGATTCAAAGCCAACTTGCATCTCTGCGCAATATTGAAACAGAGAACTAGCGTGTGTTTCGTCTTTCACACGTTTTAGGATAAGGGTAAAAACGTTCCAACAATCTTTCTCACATCATTTTAATTGTACTATATGTAACATAATCAGCAATATACTTTCATTTAACATATCTAATTTTATCTATACTTCATTTTTTCTTTCTTTAATGATTCTTAGTAGTGTATGGACCCCCCCCCTGGGGAATGCCCCCCAGTTGGGGAATCTCTGAATCTCAGTCTCCCCTGCGCGGAATGAGTCCCCCATGTGAGGGAGTTGAGGAATGGTCCCCGTGTGGGGAATGACCTTGACAATTTTCGAATTTTTTTTCTTCAAAAAATTTGAAATCCCAAGTGTATATCATGGTCAGGTCAGAAGAGAGAATGAAGTTGGGCGGAAAAATATTTCGGAAAAATCAATATTTCGAAACTCGAGAAATCAATATTTCGAAATTCAAGAAATTGAAATTTCGAAAAAAAATTATCAAGGTAATTCCGCGCACGGGGCCATTCCCCAACTGGGTGACATTCCTCACACGGGGGACACTTTCCGCGCAGGGGAGACTCTATTCAGAAATTCCCCAACTGGGGGGCATTCCCCAGGGGGGTCCATACACTACTATTCTTTCCACTCACTCCCGAATGCAGCGTCAAAGTTTCGGTTCAAGTCGACTCCATCGCAACACACTTCAGTGCCGTTTGCGAAGTGACACGGCAAATTGCGACGGTTTTTGCGCCAGTTACGGTTCTTCAAAAAAAAAACGAATATTGTTCCATTCACTTCAAATCGTCGATCAATAATCATAACTTTGTTTGCTGTTTCTTTTATTTGAAAGAGGTATACTTCATGTGAGAGTGCGCCGGTCATATTAAAGAAGGTCGATTATGTGGTCCAATCCCAACGCTTCAGTCCTTAGAACCGCAATACATTTTTCAATAGCAGTTTGAAGGAACGATGCCACGGGATCGGTCCACATAAACGTCCTTCTTCAAAATACCTCAGAAAGATGAGAAACAGACTCCTGCTCTATGTGTCTTTCTGTTATTGGGATCTCACATGTTATACATAAATATCCACTGACAGTTATTAACAAATTTCGTCTCACCGTCGTGTGTGTATAAGCGTATCCATCCGGATTGGTAACAGGGAGAATGTAGAAATCGATATGGTTCATCAGGAAGTGAAGGAAACCATCATTATCGTAGCCATTGTATAACTGAAAAGGTGATTTTTTGCAACAGTCATTTTTGTCGACTCACAGTGTGGAAGAATCAACTTTGCAAGTGTTTACACAGCACTAAATGAGATATACAGTACACCATGGTTCTGATATGGCAACGACTACACGTGGTTACCTCTTTGATTAAATACATTGTGGATGATACGGCAGTCCATTCCCTAGCATGTATTCCCCCGTCAATCCACATCGGAACTACTTTATTGTCTCGTCGACGGTCCCCAGAAATCTGGAAACACGTGAAAAACGTGTGTTTCATAAAGAAAACCCCTCAAGATTCAACAAACGGGTTCTTCATTCATCCTTGCAAGCGTCAAAGATCGCCCTATCCCTTTCTCGTTACCGCGGCAATGTTGCAGTTCACTGCGAGACTAGAGTTTTCTTAAAAATATTCAGTGTTCCTATGCTGAAAAGTGAGTGAAGGAAGCTAAACCTTTCGAAGACATTTTGACCCCACCTTCACCACTTGAATTGGTCGGTTTTCGTACGTTCTTCCGATCTCCATTAGTGTCACCATAGAGGGGCGTTCATTGTGCAGACGAAAAACTTCTTCTGGAAAAGAACAGAAAATGGGTGGATCAAATCTAAGAGAATCCTCAAATAAATCATGCAAAAACAGGTTCCGATGAGAAACAAAACAGGTTTGTCAGTTGTAGTTTGATCGGAAAACAGGACCGAAATTTTTCATTTCTGGAAACAAAGATGATCAAACTAAAAACAGATCAGAACCAATATCTAACGTTTCTGTCAGTTTTTCATTCTTTCACAAAATTTTCACGTTGGTCATTGGGTTGCCCTCGAGTTTATACTGTGAAACACAACTAACCATAAATTGCTTCCATCGTGTTGAACTTGTCGTAATCGAAGGCCGAATTTGGCAACTCCTCGTGGTGAACAGAGCGTTTACCCCTGGAATATGTTGCAGATCTAGACTGCTCTCTTCGAAAATATACATATACTAGTCAATTGCGTATACAGTCAATTGCACAGTCACGTGAAACATGTTAAACACAGCAGGACTCAGAAACGTGTAATGGCGAAGTGCACGATTCTTCATTAGAATGCAAACTTTACGTGACTATTCAATTTACTTCTTATATATCCTGAATCTTGGTCAAACGTGAATTTCTGCGTGTTTTGGGACGAAACAGCGCTGATTGTTCTCCCCCATGATAGATCTTCTAGTCGTCACCAACGGAAAAGCGGAAAAGTATATGTCAAATTTCGCTGTGTACGGACGCATCTGTTCGCTTCGAAAGCTCGTCCGATATGTGCTGTCGAACGAAACTCTCGCTCGTAAGTTCGATTCTGGCGAGCCACGAAAATTTGGCACCTCCTTTACCTTATTTTATGACCATATCCGCACACAGTTCCACAGAGGAAAATCACAAAAAACAAAATCGATAGGTTCATCTGGAAACAGTGAAACGTTGCATTCAAATTACGGAAATGTCATCAAAATTGTTTACAATATTTTGTACTTTTAGTTTGGAAAACATATCCCACTGGAAATTGAGCGAAATAGTAAACTGATATTTCAGAATGCTAACAATTTTCTGTCGCGAGAGTGTTCATCAATATTCCGTTCATTTTGGACTTCCAAATACATTGATATTTCAGAAAACGTGTTCACAAGTAGAATGTAGAATAAATTCTCAAAAAGGGGACAAGAAAACCTGGACTCAGTTTTGGAATTACTTCCGCCCTACAGGGTGACCCTGTTGTACATATCGAGAAAGTGGGTGACGATTAAGCTTAAACACATTGAGCAATTGTCTGCTATCGAAAACTGTATGAATGGATTTTCTACAAGTTTGCCCAGTCACAGTGTATTTATATACTACCCATTGCGATTCTTTGAACTGATTAGTGATGTTCTAACTTGAGTTATGAGTAGTAGCTTAATGCATTTTAGCTTAATTGTCACCCATTCATTGACATTGCACTGCGAACACAAGAGAGCGTGGAGGTCGATGAGATCGCAGACAGTAATAGGTAATCTAGGTCTCTCTCACCTTCACATTTCGTTGTCAAGCACGAAAAACTGATCTGAAATCAGAAAAAGTTCAGCCAGCCAAATAATACTTTCAAAACGAAACGTCTTCCCAGTGTGCTTACTTTGTCTTCATATCTCAACAAAGTTTGTGAATGAAAGGATCTACTTCGAAATGCCAGGTGAGCTGTCACTGGTTATTTGACAGCAAATGAGAGAGCGTGTAAATCAAGGATACGCAGACACGCGGATCACTGCTCTCAAAAAATGATCAAAAATGATCCACATTTCTCATCCAACATACCAACTAGTATTGGCTTAAACACAATTACTGGAGAAATTATAAGATTCAGCAGATGCTGTAGTAAATTCGTAGATTTCGAAGTCAGAATAATTAAACTAGTTAGGGATTTTGAATACAATGGTTATCCTATGATAATTATAATCAATAGAATAATGAGAGTAATTCAAAATAATCCACTAGTTCGTTATAAGTATGATAAAAATAGTATAAATAAGCTAAAGATGGTTTTGAAAACTATATTAAGAGATGATATAGCTTATTCCTATTTAGACACATAACGAGTTGATCGGCTGCTACGATAAATATAGATCAAAATCATGGTGCGTTAGATCATATGATAGTATATAAAGACCAGATGTCGACTAAAGAGCATATTGCCCTCACACTACTACTGGGCACGTCATATTCTTATTTTACTACGTCAGTTGTATCAATGGAACAGGTATATAGGTTTTTTGTTCATAAGTTCTGTATGATTTAACTTAACATATTATAACTTTACATAAATTTAACATATTATTACAATTTAACTAAATATATTAGAATTGTACTAAAATTTAACTAAATATATTAGAAAAACTTATCTACTGATGAGGCCTCGGCCCCTGACCTCACACACCGTATAGAGCGTAGAGGCCGAAACGGTGTAAATGTATCTTAATCAATTATAGATAACAAAAAATTATTTATCTTAGAAAGTTTTTATAATTTTTACTAAATATATCATTTCTTATTTCAACTATATAGCTTAGCTACCTAATATAATTGAAATACACACTTACTATATTTGACTCATTATATTTTATATATCCTTATTTTTCCTTCCTTTTTAATGCAGTGTGCACACACACATGTCTGATGCTCGCCCTATAATTTGGGCTAGTCAATTGCACAGTCTCACGTGAAACATGTTGAACGCAGCAGAACTGAGAAACGTGCAACGACAAAGTGCACGATGCCTCATTAGAATGATAACTGTACGTGACTATTCAATTTACCTCTTGTTTACAACGACATTTCTGCTACAGTTCTCGAATAAATTGTTTATCACGATTTGCGTTACAGGTAAGATTTCACTCTCTCATCTCTCGTCTGTATTTGTAGTTTGAGTTTCTGACAATTTTGATGATTCGTCATCTCTGCTGAATACGCCGATAAAACTTCAAAGTACAGTCGAGACCGTTCCTACTGAGACTGCTACAGTACAATTTTCTACAATAAACTGTTTTCTGATGCGAAATTAATCTCGATCGGAAACCTTTTGGTACACTCTTTGCAGTATGGTAACAGAATCAGGTAACATTTGTCAGAATCGCTGACCTATCCGACCACATTTAAAGGGACCGTTTCTCTATAGTTTGGATCAATTAATAACGACCCAAGTTGTGGAATTTTCACTAATTCTGACTGTTTTATCCATTTTTCGTCCTCCTATGTCCACTAATAACTCAAATCATCAAATTAAAGAGGGACGGCCCGTTTAAGTAATTTGAACATATTGAACGTTTTGTATTTCTCTCAGTGGGAATGAAAATAACTACAAATCGGATTAAATCCCTATACTATCTCATTTTCTGATAACTAACCCCTCGAAATGTGAACATTGTGCGCCGGTTTCAGAGAGTGCATTTCGATAACCCTGTGGAATATTGAAAAGCTTTCAACTTGCCAAGATTGTTGGCCAAAAGTAGGAAACCGACTATACTAGAAGTAAATTGAATAGTCACGTAAAATTAATCATTCTAATGAGGCATCGGGCACTTTGTCGTTGCACGTTTCTCAGTTCTGCTGTGTTTAACATGTTTCACGTGTCACTGCAGTTGGCTAGGACAAATTATAGGGAGAGCGTCAGACTTATGTGTGTGCACACTGCATGATCATTTTTTGAGAGCAGTGATCGGCGTGTCTGCGTATCCTTGATTTACACGCTCTCTCATTTGCTGTCAAATAACCAGTGACAGATCACCTGGCATTTCGAAGTAGATCCTTTCATTCACAAACTTTGTTGAGATATGAAGACAAAGTAAGCACACTGGAAAGACGTTTTGTTTCAAAAGTATTAGTTGGCTGGCAACTTTTTCGGATTTCAGATCAAGTCAGGCAGTACGCCAGCATTCTAATGGGGAAAGGTGCACTTTGTCGTTTAAATCGTACTTCATTACAATCTCTGTTTTGCGAGAGAAAAATAACTTCTGCTACCAGGACGCTTTCAAGAATTTTTTTTCCAATTTAGTTGATTTCCGACCAAAATCGCGGCTGTCAAGCTCAAACAACAACTCAGACATTGTCACTGCCTACACATGTTTAATTCACATTTTTTTATGTGTTGCTAGATGTAAAGTCTTGAATTACTATAAGTTATTCGTTATTTATTTCCAGATGAGATCGATAATTCTATTGCTTGTGGGCGTACTGTGCGCAGCTGTGACCGGATTTGGAACTAACGAAAGGTGAGTTATCGCTTGCGAACAAGATCAAAAATGGGTGCAACTCAGGAAGAAATATTGGCTCGGTCGAACCGTCGTGGACAGCGTACGGTCAATTCGGCAGGGGGGGGGGGGGGGCGTGAGCGAGCGGCCAGCTCATCTACGTTTCTTTGACCTACACGCTCTGTCGTCTGCTGACAAGTATTCAACAAACCCTTCTGCATCGTCGCAAAAATCAATCGCGACTAAAACACAGTACTACTTTTCAGGAAGATAAAGCTTAAGATAAGCAATTGTTAATTTATTTTTTATTCCGTTATTGATTGAAAAACTGATATGCATAATTTCAGCAATCCATTTTCAACGTTCAAAACCTCCACTCAGCACAAGAACCCTGGTTACCAAACGCTGGAACAAATCAATGGCGAGTTCTGATTATCATGCTTTCATGTCAAATACCAAGTGAAATTGTATTTTGTCATATTTGTTTAGTGAATCTTTTGACGCGTTAGCCATGTGGGGGTCGATTCTACAAACTCGAAATACCGGAAACACCTCACCGCAACGAAAATACCTCACCTGAATGACGTGAATGAATGAATCTTGAGAATCTGAAAAAAATAGAAAAATATAATGCAAATCAGTCATTGTTATATGTTGATTCTTACATTGCAAAAAAACATTGTATTTCCAGATGATCTTTTTTATCTGCAAACCCAGCGGCCACATCACGTGACAATAATCGAAATAGGCAGAACTTACGAGAATCGGTCGATCAATGTAGTGAAGGTGAGGTGGAGGATGATGTTTCGTAGAGGATGACACAATGTCTGTTGTTGGATTTCGACTGAAACCAATGGGATCTCACGTCACGCCCCGATACAAGCATAACAAAAATATTATACTTGAAAAAATACGCATACTACACGCTTGAATTTCAACACGTCATTATACTAGTTGAAGTAATGATACAATTCAGGTTTACAATGATTCAAAATTTATACAGTATTACAATATTCATACATTATTTCAGATTTCTGGGGAGAAAAACAGAGAAAATGCGATTCCAATTTGGATCGATGCTGGAATTCATGGGAATGAATGGGTTTCAGTGGCAGCCACTATGTATCTCATACATCAGGTGCGGTTCTTCAGAGCGGATAACGGTTATTCTGGAAGTTTAGCACACCTAATTCGTCTATAATAATACAACACGTGACCACGTGACCTAGCACATTGTGTGTTAGACGTGGTACTTCAACTTCGGTGATTGAAGGAAAAGAAGGTGTGATTTCTCGGTCACGCGCACATATTATAACACAAATTTCAACAGCGGGATCACTATGATTGTACCGAGTTGGTAGGTGTTTAGTAAGAAATCATTCGGATTTGTACAAAAAAAATAAACAATATTTCTTACTTTCACTGTGTTGTAGTTGGTCTATGGCTACGCCAGCGCGAAAGTGCAACATCTTCTCAACCACGTGGAATTCAACATTCTACCAGTGGCAAACCCCGATGGGTACGCGTATACACACGCAACAGTAAGTATAGTCCCAACCAGTTCTATGTTGTATGGCGAGAGAAGAACAAACTAGACAGTGGAAGAGTGACCGCGGAAGAGAGAAAAAGAAACAATGATACAAAGAGAGAAACATAAACGACCTTTTTCGCGAGTTCTCTTTTTTCACTTCCTTTCACGGGTCACATCCTTTTTTAATATTCTTTGAGTCATGCTTCTTGTTGAATTCGATGGTATTAATGGAGTAGCTAGCGTAGCATGAAGAGCGAGGAAAGTAGCTATGTGTTTAAAATTAAAATTTCTGAAAGTACGAGAAGGGAGAAAATAAACTGTAAAAAACACACTTAGAAACTACCTATATGGAAACGTGTTACTTAGATAATATTGATTTCAGGGTGAAGACTGGCCCAAGAATCGTAAACCGTTCCGTCTCGGAGACTATGTTCCGTGCACAGGAGTCAATCTGAATATGAACTTCGATTCAGACTTTGGAAGTGAGATACACGTTTTATTTCAAATAATTGTTTACATCCATAGATAGATGTGATTCCAATAAGTCTTCATTTTGTGTTTGCGGATTTTGTGCTTGAGATGAACTATGCATTGTGATTTTTGATCTCAGAAAATCGATACCTCATTTACAGCTGGTATGATGTCTCCTGAACCATGCGCTCCCAACTATCCTGGTCAGGGCCCGTTCTCGGAAGAAGAGACTCGCGCCATGGCACAGTTTCTGTCGAACCTCAAACCGAAGGTAAATCAATAAGAAAAGACCACATCAGAATTGTAGTTCTATCTCCAAAAACACGGCAGTATTACCAAGATGCCTTTGGAACATATTGTGTTCAAAATAATAAACACACTTCAGCAGCTATAAGCTGTCGTGTTTTGTGCGTTACACAATGTACAAAAAGTCTGTTTCGCTAACTGAATTATGGAAACTACCCGATTAGAATTACAAAATTTGTACTGTGAAAAAGCTTCGAAAGCTACAGGTAAAACTGAATACACCATTCGATAACTAGAATATTAGAGCTAGATTGAGCAACCTCAGTAAAGTATCAGAAGAAAAAATGCGGTATAATGTTTCTGACACATCTAAAAAAATAAGTTAGGTAAATAAGTACGTGAGAAGTCAGCAGAACCCCTGACAACCTTTTCAGGCAACAATTTCTCTGCATGCCCCTGGCCAAATGGTCTTTCTACCAGTGAAAGATCTCGGAGATACTAACGCGCACGTGAGTGCGACTACAGTTTTTTTTATCTTTTTTCTTTCTGTTCAAGTTGTTCATATTCTGATGCAGCGAATATTGTACTCAATTCTGATACAGAAAAGTATAGTAGTCGAATGGAATTTGACGTAAAACGTGAGAAACAAAATATGTATTCATTAGCGTAAGGATGAGAAGCGAGCGACTGGTTCAACACTGCAATAAAAATGCAAAAGCTCTTGTTTCGGGTACAGTTTATTGAATTCTTGTTTTCTGAGAATTTACCGAGAAGACTTGGTCAAGTCTAACTTGAAACTCGAAGTTTTGAACATGCTGGCCTAAGAACTTTGAAACTTTGGAATGTTCAGAACGCTTAACGGTTTTGATCTGGGGGATCTCTTTGAATACTTCCAATCTGCTCATTTTCAGAGACTGGGCATTTCGGGCACTTTGGCGATGGAGCAGAAAAACGGCAGAGAGTACAAAATCGGAAACGGAAAACGCCTTCTATGTAGGTTTGAGATATAATAACATGAAGTTCCGACGCGGAGTGTTTATATGGACACTAAAAACACTGATTTTGTATAAAGTGGATGTTCCGAAAGATCGGACGATTATTTCTTTGACCACAAACTTTTCTTAAATACTGTAGAGTCCGTAGTAACATTCAATCATAAGGTTCGCTCTTTTCACAGCAAGACCATACAATGTATACTATGTATTTCGCCCTATCCCGGATTAATTGCAGTTTAATTCTGTTTCTCTTCCGTCACACATTACAATACTAAAGTGGAGCGAAGATTCGATCACACCCTAAAGCTGATGTTTGTGAACCAGTACTCAAACGTCTAATTTTATTCTGTCTCCCGGTGAGAAATCATGAACTCACGTATATTGCTCTCAACCTTTTCAAATGTTTTTTTTTTCACTTTTCCAAAGAAATATGAACACTGTTCGCACAGTTCGTAGGGGACGCCTCGGGAGTTGCTGGAGACTGGATAAAAGAGGCACTTCGCGTGCCCTACGTTTACACTGTCCTGCTGCCCAATGAAGGATACGAGAGAAGGTAGGACATGAACGGAAAATAGGGTAACGGAAGTTAAGTAAGTAAGGGTTCAGTATTCAATGAGGGAATGCAATTCGACGTTTGTTGCTCATGTTTACGCCATTTCTTTGCTCTCACAGCTCGGGATACTAGTATAACGGAGTATTTCAAAAACGGAAGACGCATGATGGGATGAAGATATCGGTTTGTCATATCATACTTAGCCAAAACTGTATTATTTTATTAAATGTGTACAGCTTAGATCAATTACTCTAGAGTTTGGCGGCGACTCGCCGGTGACATGGAGGGGTCGGCAGAGTGTCGCCGGCGGGTCGCCTGCGATTATTTTGTAAGTCCGCCACACTAAACGTTCTATATAGTAGTCAGGTACCGGAACGGGTAATTATACACAGAATAAAATTTTTTGTATATACTTATCGCCAGGAATAGACACGATGAGATTCACGGCTTTATGGTTCATGTAAAAACATGTCACCCACTCAAAAACTACAAGTATGCGTATCTGATTCACATATATCTCATTCGAAATCAACGAAATAAAAATAATTGCAGGCGACCCGCCAGCGACATTCTGCCGACCCCTCCATTTCGCCGCCGATTCTAGAGAACAGACACAAAAACTGATTGGTTGAGATTTCATAATTTATTCAAACACACAATTTAACTTCTTCAGCTACGCCACCAAAGACGACCACCGCCCGCCGCAAGAACAGATTCCCTCGTTCGGAGAGGACCTCTACGTCTTCGTTGAAACCATTGCAAACGGAATAGTTCAGTCATGAACTATCGAAAGTGTGAAGTTTGACTAATACATATTCTATTCTATTCTATTCTGTTCATTTAAATTATATTCTATGATTTAATAGATAGTCATCAACTTTCCTATTCAGACTCCTACCATAAACATGAAGTTTTGGTCGTGCAAACAAATATCTATGTGCACATCGAGGTACTGTACATGTTGATGTGTTGTTTTCTACATCGTAAACGCTTTTATGTGATTCAGTTCTGCCCTATTTACCGGTGAGGACATATTGTAATTGTACAACACGTTCCACGTATTTCTAGACATTATGGGAGAAAAAGCTCACTGTTTACTCTTTTATACCACTCATAATCACATCTTTTATCAGATTAAAATTGTTGTTTAGATCTCAGTCAACGTACAGTTGTGCTTTTGAAATTCAACTTGAACATTCTACTGAACATTTTATTCTGCTCCCTTTAGGCAACGTGTACAAGTTCTCATGTTTTTTCTTGAACGTCAATCTAGTTAGATTTCACAAAGACTTAGTATTCAGCAGTGTTTCCACATCGCTTTCTCGGCCAAACAAAGTGCATTTCAAAATTCAGAATGACTTTGGATGGCCGGTTCTAGATAACGGCGAAACGTGGCATTGTGAATGCAAATGCTCAAATAATACATGTTTTCACAAGGGAAAATAAAATCCTGAAGTAGGGAGAGTCCTACATTCCAAGCTCCTGTTTTTGAAGTTGTAAACGCAATGAAAATGATACTGCTTACTCTTAGGGAGAGAATCTCACTAAGTAGCTTGGTAGTAAAGAAATGACACCGAACAGAGTTCAGACGACAACACAATTTAAATCTGCTGGCTGATTCAAGATAGTTCCGTCGGGATCTGGCCGACTATGAAAGAGTCACTATACTAGAAGCAAATGGAACAAGGAACGTGAAAAACACTATAAATTGTGTACGTTGTTGTGAGTCTTTAACATTTGGGACAGACAAGAGTGATCAGACCAGAAAATGGTGTGTTTGGGAACTTATATGTGATGTTGACGTATAACCCACATATTTTCGAAACCAGGTCAGATCACTGAAGTGCAATTTTCTATCAGTAAGCGTTGCCAAGTTTTCACTCATGTTGAGCGTAAAACGATATCGCAAACGTGTCAATTGCCGTCCCAAGAGAAAAGGTGAATATAATAGTACGGAGTTTTTCAGTACTTCTAACGTCCATAGTACGTATGTATATTATTCATCTTCTAACAACTTTCGTAGACTTTCAACACCATGTATAGATTGTCCACTATTAAACTTATCAGAGTTGCTATGGGGCCTCCTTTAAAGTGAAAGTTGTTATATTTCTGTTTCGTGTACGAAAGATCCCCTCCAGTTGCTTGTGAGCGTGTTTTAAAATTCAGCACGAATTATATAAGTAAATTGAAGAAAGGACATAAAAGGGCAGTGAGCAGGGCGTGGTCCAACTTCTTTCCAAAAGTGAGAATATGTTTTTTTAGCTCGGTTTGAATAGTAGATTTATTTGGTATTGTTTGGATCTTTTTTTTTATTTGGATCAACCATACCCTAAAATCCTACAGTACACATTTTCATACTCCTTTGACTGTAGCTTCATGATGCTAAGTGAAAACTGTCTAACATGTTCTGTAATGAGAAGCCAGACTTGTGGGCAGAAAACTAAACGTTTCCTTCTTATAGTTTTCCTGCGGTTCTCAGCGGCATATTCTAACTATCTCTCCCCATTCCACTGCTCATCAGAAAAATGTTTTTGGTTTTGTAACCTATTAGTTTCTCATCACATTTGCATTTTCAGATGAAATTACTCTTTTCAGATGCGTTTTTTGGCGATCTTGCTGGTTTTCCAACTGCTCTGGGAGCACGGTACCGCTACTGTCCACCTTCAACCGACAAGGTACGTTATGGTGTGTGCCAAATTTATAATATTCTGTCTCTCCCTGAAATCGAACCTGCGAGCAAACACGAGTAGCAGGGCGCCACTGCGCTCTTAAAGCACATCACCGTAGCTATATAATAATAATAGTAATAATAATAGTTTGATAGTACATGAACTAGTACGTTTACTTCCAGAAATCCGTTCCAAAAGTTCAAAGCCTTCACTCGAGACAACAACCCCGGATATCTCACACTGGATCAAATTAACGGCAAGTTCTCGACTTCCATTGAACATAGTATTGAAGTTTAATGATATTCTGAAAAATCGATCGTTTGAGAAAAAAAAACGAAATTTGCCGCGATGTTCACCAAAATATCACTAATTCCTGGTATCAAACCCTCAAATAGAGGAAGGGAGTACAAGTACATAGATGAAATAAATATGAACAATATGAAATGAAATGAAAATATGATTATATGAAGATATAATATGGAAAAGAGACCGAGAATCTGCTACTTGAGAAGAAGCAGCTACTTCAAAGATCTGTGACGTGTATGATGGTCACCACCTTGTAACTTTCAGAAAGGCTGTTTTTTCTTCAACGCCAGAGACCAGAACAAGTGCAAGTTATCGAAATCGGAAGAACGTACGAGAATCGATCGATAAATGTGTTCAAGGTGAGGCAGATCGGAATAAAAACGATAATTTTATTACACACTGTGTGATAACAAAACGAGAGCTTTAACGTGATAATACCTTACAAAAATTCAAAGTATAAAAAACATAAAAATTAATACTAGAAAAGTATGGCACTTATAATTGGTTGAGATGCCTATAACTTCCCCGCCCAATCGGCAAGCCACACTTGTTGCGGTTTCGAAGAGAGTGTGTGGTGGTCAAAGAGACGCAGAACGTGATAGAATGTTTGTAGTCACGTGACCATGCTCTCGTTTTTGTAACTGGCAAGTCTCAGAGACTTGGCGCTAATGGGCAGCAGCTCACCGTTTCCACCCACCTATATTCACGCAGCGTGCCATTGAAGATTCCAGAATAGTTTTTCCGTGGGAGCTGTTCTCGAATCCTTGTTCACCCTAGTGACTTTTTTCTCCTCTATGAGTCCCTCTTTGCATCAAATCAAATCAAATATTTATTACACAGTGTGTAATAACGGAACGAAAGTTTGAAACGCGAAAAGTTGCCAGAAAAGAGCATTGTGAAATGAACATAAAAGAAAAATATATAGTAATATTGTATACATTGTATAGTGAAGCGATTGGTCTGACAAATGTTTTGACTTGACTGCCATATCAATACCACAACCGCTGGGCCGTATTTCGAGACAACATATATATTTGCTGATTTGAAAAGGTATGTCTTCACTGGGGATGATGAGAAATCATACTACCTAACCCTAACTTTCTTATAGCTGATATATGTTTGTAGTTACTACCACCACCTGAGTTTCTGCTCACACTTAATGTAAAATGTTTCAGATTTCTGGATACAAGAACAAGGAGAATGCAATTCCGATTTGGATTGACGCCGGACTACATGGAAATGAATGGATTTCCGTCGCCGCCACCATGCACCTAATAGACGAGGTAAATTCCTCATTTTCTCGAGAAAGACAGTAAACGGTTCAATTGATTGAGCGACGCGAGCAGCGCGGACGAGAGACTGTGCAGAACGAAGATACGTAGATGCGTTGGGTGCTTGCCAAACCCCGCCCCTACCAAATTGACCTACACTGGGTACAACGGTTTGACAGAGCCTATATAGTTTGCAACCACAAGGATTGATCAAATATTGGCTGTATTTTCATCTCCATCAGAGCAACCACGAATTTCGAATAACGCGATCAAACTACAAAAACGGCGGGATATGGCCAGCAAAATCGTAGCGGCTTGCTTTGGTAAGATAGACCCCTTTAGAACTATTGCACAACAACAACTATTCTTTAATCGAATAGCGTTTTTGTTTGCCACTATGGGTAAGTTGCTGATAGTTGGGTAAAATTGTACGCCTTTTTTGAAACTTGAAACCAAATCATTACTCTATCGTACGGAATTGAAATAGTTTAAGGAAAAGCGGCTGCGGCTAAAATACACTAGTTTTATACGTAATGTTTTTGTTGAAAAAACACCATTATCATTTGTATGAACTTTGATCAACTTGTTCAGCTGTTCTACGGCTACTTCCAAAACTCGAAAATCCGCCAACTGGTGGACCTCGTGGAGTTCCACATTCTGCCAGTGGCCAATCCCGATGGATACGAGTATACACACACAACGGTATCGTTCAAAGCAATCCAAATCACGTTTCTACAGTACCCATTACAACTTTCGAGAGTAATAGAAAATCAGAACCGAATGCGAACGTTGTTTATCTCTTCGATACACTTCACGTAATTGAGACGCGCTGAGTTATGTGTTCCTACAGTAGGAGGATCAGTGAGAATAAAACACTGTATGTTCGCAGTTTTGAAGATCATTCACCATTCACGGACATTTACCATTGTCATAAAACTACAATATGACACATGCAAGTCAATTTGAAACTGTGACCGTGAAGGCACGTTCCACAAGGATCACTACCACTTCTCGTAGGCTATTCGGTTTTTCTATTCATCCACCAATCTCAGATTATGGAGTTTATCATTCTGACAAACTCCATTTCAAAGGAGCGCTTGGAGCAAGAAACGGAAACAACAGTTCAAAACGGTGTTTAATTCTAAACTAAAGTGGGGTAGACGTGAATCATCTGAAACGTAGAAATACATCAAACTACTGCTACATCTTGTAGCCTCGAATCAAAGTTAGATACGCATGTAGATGCGACTCACTTCACCAATGAATTTTTTTTACTATATAATGAATAATTTTCAGAGAAGATCTTGGAGCAAGAACCGCAAACCGTTCGAAGGAGACGAGCATCAGAGTCAGTGTGTAGGAGTTGACCTCAACAGAAACTTCAATGTCAACTTCAAAGGTGAGGTGTTAGAACAAAACTTAGTAGTTTTGTAAACCACATGGAAAAAGTTGGGTTGAGTTAATGGCAATGTGAGATGAAGTGAAGGATAAATGTGATATGAAAAGTTCTAGAGTTTGATAGATTGAAACATTTACCTCTTGGAGCAACATCATACGTGAAGATTCATCAAGGTATTATGTGCTTCTGATGTTTAACTTGATCAGGCGTCTAATCGAGGTGTTCAAGCCAGAAAATAGATTACGTTTCAATATAAACGAGCTTTTGTATATTTTCTTCTAGATACTCGACATTATTCCTACTGAGACTCCTACAGTACGCATTCAAACTTTGCACTCCTTTGTAGCTCGGCGTAGTAGTCCTTGAGCGATTGTCCCGGCTTCTGCACCATGGACATGAGCTTGAATCGTTCCGCGAGCACCAGCTTTTTGGGCTGGAAATGAACAGCAAGCAGGGAAACAAGATCCTTATACTCCGTATCTTCAGGTCTACCACCTTGAAGCAATGATTCTAACAGCTCATAGTTGCTTTCGCCAATTTCGTTCAAAAATATCAATCTCTTAGATTTCTCATCAGAAACGTTCCTAAGCGTAATGAAATTCGAAAACAGTCTTTCCCAAACTTTCCATGACGCTCCTGGCCTATACGGACCTGGAGACCTTCCGCGGTAAACGTCTTGGACGTTACGTTGGAGGGCTGTATACGCCAATGGAGAAGCTGGAGGCTGACTGCCGTCGGTCACCTGATCCTCTGGGCGCATCCTTCGAGACTTCTGGTTTCTTCCTTCGGTTTCTTCCTTCGGTTTCTTCCTTCGAACCTGTGGACACTTGCTGGATCGGCGACGGGCGGCTGGCAAAACTTCGTAGAGTGAACTAACTCCTGATCGCCACTTGTAAGTGGTAATGGGGAGAGAGAACACAGGAAGGTTTAGAATGTTTATTGGCAGGATCGCAGAGCTTATATACGGCCACGTCGATGTACTTTATCATTGGAGCAGTTCTTCCTGGAAACGTCCTTTGCCGATCATGGAAACGCCTGTCTGGCTTTCCCTGTTGACGTGCAATGTCCTCTTCTTCCTGTTCAGAAGGAGACGGACTATTTCATCATCTTGCCGTACCATAACTGTTAGTATGAATAAAATTACGATTTTTTACGGTTTCCAGAATCAGAAGATCCCTGCGATCAGCACTACCCTGGTATCAGTTTCTTCTCTGAAGAGGAAACCGTGTTCATGGCAGACTACCTCATTCAACTCAAGCCAAAGGTGAAACACGAGAGAAGTTTTAAAATTGATTTTAACTGTTTGTAAACTTCTTACTAAACTTTAGATTATGTGAAAGTTTTATTAAACAGACGAACTTCGTGAATGAGACTCCTGTTGGTATATAGGTTCAACGGCTGCAGATAAAATGTCTCTTGAATGTTATCAACTTTCAGAAGATGTTCAGATAAGATTTACATGAAAATTTGAGACCTGACTGTAACAGACATACTTTTCAAAGTACCCTTGTACCCTTTGGTTCCTCTTTATACCTCTTTGGAGTACCACATATCATGTGGAAAGTTACTTTTGAATCGCAAATAAACCTATCCAATCATCACACTCAGAATCCGTTTTATAGGCAACAATTTCTCTGCACGGCTGCGGTCAAATGGTGCTCATACAAGAAGAGGACATGGGACACACTGCTGCTCATGTGAGTCTTCAACTGTTGTTGCAGTCGCGACGAAATAGTATGTAGGTCAGAGAGACGCAGAGAATCTCACTTTGTCCACGACCCCGTTGACCTGCACGCGCTTGCTCTGTTAGCTGACCAAATGCAGATAACTGGCGCCACTGTTTCCGAGGGATGTTTTCAGTAAGAACAAAGTGATCCGAGTTGTTTGAAAAGTTTGAAAGTTTGACAAACCTTACGGTTTCAATAATAGTCTAGTTGTAAAAACACTTTTTTGCACGCTTTTTTCGTCTCTCTAATTCAATTCAGGTGGTTTATTCACATTCACACAGGCTAAAAACCAACGTGAAAGAGAAGGAGTGCGACAAACAATTGAACACAACTTGCTTTTCAGAGACTTGGCATCTTGGCAGGTTTGATCATGGAACAGAAACACGGCCGAGAGTACAAAGTTGGAAACGGAAAAAAGATGCTGAGTAGGTTGCAAGTTTTAGAATACTTCGTCCGAGGGGGATAAGACCACATAGGTAATGTGTATCATAGTATCGCTCACCTAATGTGATATTCACACGCCCGCGTCGATGCAACGTTTCTAGTTGAAAAAAACCTTTTTCGAAATTTTCAGTTGATGTTTGGGGCGTATGCATCAATAGTTCTGGTAACGTCACTAAAGTTAACGCAAGTGACGAGGTGTGAACCAGACTTCTTGTAGTCTGCCCACGGTTTGGAATTGCTTTTGCTCTTCCGGCTTTCTTGGTTAAACGTTAGTTCTCTTGATCGAACCATCAGTCTGCCAACTGTACATCAACTCCGCGATTAGAATGGCTTCTGAACTGGTCTCGCAATTAGCACTGCCTGGTATTGTGAAATAAACGTGTGATGTAGTTGTGTGTGCAGAGGAAAAGTTACGACCAAGCAAGTTTGAGGCGTGGAGGTGGTGCTGTTGTGAAGGTGTGCGGAAAAAAAGTGTATTTTCTTGACTCCTGTTCTATGTTGGCCGATGCACCATAAAGCAGTTCAGCCCGCCATTCTCCAAAGATGAAGTGCCACGCGGTGTTTGGATAGAGAACCTCAAACTTGGGTAATTAAACTTTATACATAAGAATAATGAAAGAAACATAACAACAATATAACAATGAAGAACAATGGAAGGAAGCTAGATTTGAGAGACTAACATTGCATATATCATTCAATGGAGAATTGCGAATGCTAAAATAGAAGTGACGATGAATACGAAAACCGCTGTGGGAAGGGAGTGATGAGGCTGCTCTTTTATACTGACAATGGAATGCAGCGTAGGCTGCGCTTACAACAATATAGCCACATGCGATCAACTTGGATATCAGAAACTGACAACAATTTAATGAAAAGATCGTGGATTGAATATATCATGTGAATCCGCGATAGATAATGCACATAAAGTTTGAACGGGCGCGGTAGTATTTTCTCACATGACTGTTCTCTCATGAACATTGTCTTACCACCTTCTGATGAGAGTCAATTGATTGCTATGCTACCACACTAGAAGAATAGGGAGAGTTGCAAACCAAAATTTTCTATTCTTTTCATCTTATGTTTCCAAATCCTTTTTTAGACGATGCGTCGGGAGTTGCTGGAGACTGGATCAAGAAATTCCTTCGCGTGCCCTACGTTTATACTGTACTGCTACCAAATGATTGTTATAAGAAAGGGTGAGGATTCTCTCTACAAAATACACATGTGTATTTTTCCTTTCTCCTTTCCCCTAAACTGTACATGCAGCGAAATTTAAGCACATCACAACTAAATAAAAGAATAGTTCTGCCATCGCATCTCTAGAACTACCTTAGTACTTTAAGGTTATTTCTTGTTGTACAAGTTTGAGGTAGGGTTCTCTCTTTCGAAAGTAAGTCAATGCAGTGTTGCTGTGTTTGTAGTTTGATTATGTTGCTTCTCGGTCAAAACGAATACAGTCTATATTTAGATCAAACTACAAAACGAGTTGTTAAAGAAGGACGATTATGTGGTCCAATTTCAACGCTTCAGTCCTTTAAACTGCATTACACTTCTCAATTACAGTTTAAAGGACCGTTGGTACAGGATTGGTCCACATAATCGTCCTGCTTTAACTTCCTTTGTTTGTTCAGATACACGACCGCAGCGGACCACCACCTGAGAGAGGAGGAGATCCCGTCTGTCGGGGAGGAGGTCTACGCATTCGTCAGCACCATCGCCAAGGGAATCGCTGATCAGTGAACGATGTTTACGAGATTTGTAAACAAATAAAACTCATTTATGTATGTTCCATGGTCTTTGTCACGAGGAAAATAGATCAAAAACTTCTCTAAAAATTTGATGGAAACCAACCAGACATCTGTAGTTCTGAGAAAGATAAACCTAAACATGACTGAAGTTTGCTTCCCTTTCCCTAAAACATTTTCGATAGAAAATGAAATTTCTATCTCATGAGAGACACGATTGAATAATTATTTCTATTATTATTATAATAAAACATCAGACAGCTATATTATATTATATATTGGAATATATATTATATAACTATATTATTGGAATATATAATACAGAATATATTACTATATTGGAATATATAATACAGACCACTTTGTCTGAAACAATGAAGCCTAATCGGCTGTGAGAAACGACAACATTTCCCAATATTTACTTCAGAATCAGAACGTATAACCATAATCTACGTAAGATTATATGTTAAAGTATATTCATCAATTTTAAACACGTAGAATCATTTGGCAGGAATACCCTAGCCAAAGTCCCGTTTTAACGTAAAAAATTCAATTACAAATTATACTGTGAGCGCGTAACATTGTAAGCTTTTCTCTGAACTTGTCCTCCATTTCTCCTCCATAACTCAAGTGCCACATCGGATAGACTTCTTGTTTTGTTCTGTTCTATATTTTCTACACAAAGTAGAACAATCTTCTGATGCTAAATATAGTTTTGAGTTTGCATAAACTAGAAATACTGTCTATGGACCATGGAAAGTGTATGTTCATCACTTGAACAGTTTTTCCAACACAGGTGTGTAACTACCTGACCAGATGGGAACACTCCTTCTACTGCTTCTGTGTGTTCTCTTGAACGAGGCTTCGGGTTCAACGGTTTGGAATGAAACCGGGTAGGTTAGAACCACGCATATCTGCCACCGTAGCAAAGACGTGAAAGTGGTGAGCTTACCCTGATTGAGGACCTGATCAGAGTCTGGCCACATAGTTGCCAACCTTCCGTGTTTAAGCACAGTGGGGAGTGACCAAAATCTGGGTCAGTGTCCAGATAGTTCAGCTCGGAGCTGACCTCTTTTGGAGACTTTCCTACGGTGCCTGGTCTTTCGGGCTAAGGTAATCGTCTCAAGAACAGACTTTCCGTCTTTTTTTGGTAGAGATAGGACAACGTTTTAACATGCGATCGGTCAGTTTATTTCAAAATAAATGACTTAGTACCATGATAATATGACCTAAACATCTTATTCATACTCTGATTTTTAATTCTGAACATTTGTTCTTAATTTGTGACATAGTAGGTTTCTCTTTATGGTTTTACAGCTACACGGAGTCTATGGAGAATGATGCTGGCACAGAGCCAGAATTCAATTACTACAAGTACAACACACTGGACGCCATTAACAGTGAGTGAATGTCAAAGTTAAACTATAGTTGCAATCATTACCACTGAGACCTCGGCAATGTGCCAACAAAATTTTCTGCTGCTTTTCACCATGTTAATATTATCAAAAACATTAGAAGTTTTTCTTAGTGGTAGCTAACCTCTGTTGCAGTACGTGGGCGAAAATTCTCGTATTGAAACATTTATTTCTCGGAAATATCTTCATCCGAAATTTCGATGGCACGCTGCCAAAGTCCCAGTGGGATTGAGGAAAATTTAGTAGGTTATACGACCTTTAGAAGGTGACCATGTTAGAGTTGTAGTCTAATTCACATTGACAGGAGATACTACGAATAACGACAAAAACGCACGGCAGGAACACTATAGCCGTCGCCAACGGAAAGGCGGGAGGGTACTGTATATCTCACTTTCCGCTGTGTACGCACATAAGTCTTCCAAGCTTGCCGGTTATGCGCACTATTAGATCAATGGTTAGCACCTTGTTACGAAAATTCTACTCGCAAGTTCGATTCCGGTGAGATACGCAGTCCTTCAACAAGCTAAATAATTTATGAGTTTTTTTTTCCATTGAAATGAATTAGAGTCGGAAAACCGCGGGTACATAACTGAATTAGAGTCGGAAAACCGCGGGTACATAAGTTGGTTGTGACCTGAAAACTGAGAGTTTGAGATTGGCCCCGAGTGTTGAAAAAGACCATAATGGAACGTAAAATTTCGCGGGATGAAAATATTTTCAGACGAGTTGTACCGCCTGCAGAGGGAAAATCCGAACATGGTGAAAATAATCGATATTGGCAGAACTTACGAAAACAGACCCATGAATGTGATAAAGGTGAGTTGGGGTTCGAGAAAAACCACTACCTGTTCGCACTAGGTGGAAATAAATTAAGTTTAGAGGGAATAGATGAGGAATCGAAACGACTCTGTAATCTACTCAGCACAAAGAAGGATCGAAACATTTGACTAGAGAAAGTAGTCGACTCAACAAATGTTTGTGTTCAAAAAGTCAACATTTGTTCTTTCCTGATGTAGGTTAGTGAAGAACGGAATAAATAGTATAGTGGTCGCCAACGGAGAAGCGGGAGGGTATTGTATATCTCAGTTTCCGCTGTGTACGAACAAATGACTTTGATTCGAAACCTAAACTGATATGAGCTCTTGTAGCGCAGTGGTTAGCGCGCAGCAACCAAACCTTTGCTTGCAGGTTCGATTCCGGCGTGAGACAGAAATTTATAAACTTGCTACCCCCTATAGGATTCATTCATTCAAAGTTTATATTATTTAAATAAATGCAAAAACAAAATTTTTCCGTTATCTGGTAATCGAGAACCTGGAAAGAAAACTGTGTCGATGTGGATTGACGCCGGAATACACGCAAGGGAATGGATTTCCATCTCAACTGCTATGCTTTTCATCAGACAGGTGACAGTTTCAACAAACCTGTGCAACGCAGTGACTTGTAGATTGCCAGGAACGAGAAGCTACCAATATACAGGTGAAACTGTCGCGTAACTGCATCAGCCGTTTCCGAAAAGGATTTTTATATATTGTTTGGAATTTCTGGCTAACATACAAGCAACGTATACGACAGCAGTCGAAGAATTTGGGATGATTCAGTCGTGTGATTTCGGTAGCCGTATGAGAAAACGAAAAAAGCAACGCGTAAAAAAATTTCACTCAAGTCCAATAAGGAAGTTAAATGGTGTACTGATTACTCGGAACATTACTTATTACTCATTACTCGGAACGCGTTCTGTTAATAACAAATTCGCGTTTGGTCGAAACTGTATTGCAACAAATCTCGAGATATAGTGTGCCCCGAAGAGACGTCAGACGACGAGCGGGAAAGTTGATATATATGACAGCCACGCTGTATAAACAGTAATTCACTGTTTTGCAACGACGCTCGTTCTGAGTAGCAGCCAAGGCAATTCCACGTTTGATGAAAATGGAAATGTAATCGTACAGAAGAAGCTTTATACTACTCAACAAGGTAGGCGCCGGCGGCTAAAGCCTCCTCCTCCTCCCTTGTTTTAACTCCAGGCTGGCGAGAGCTTCTCGGAGTATTTGTCCAATTTTCACCCTATTTTCCGACGATTTATCAACAATTTAAATCACGTTTTTCTCAACGTGGGGCGCAATGTTTCTACAACATTTAGAGCCACACTCTACCTAACATGGAGCGCAACATTTCTCCCTGACATACTTACATAGAACACGACTTCCTCCCCAACATAGAGCGCGACCTCTCTTCTCCCTAACATAGAGCGCGACATATCTCCCTAACAAAGAGCGCGACATCTTTCCCTAACATAGAGCGCGACTGCTCTCCCTAACATAAAGCGCAACAGCTCTCCTCAACATAGAGCGCGACATCTCTTCACCCTGAAATAGAGCGCGACATCCTCCCTAACGTATAGCGCGTTATTTCTAAGCCCTAAAATAGAGCGCGACATCTCTTCCTAACATAGAGCGCGAGACCTTTCTTTCACATAGAGCGCGACAATTATACCTAACAGAGCGTGAGTTAGTTTCTCAACATAGAGCTCTTCTTGCACCATAGTTCACCTGAACATACAGCGCGCGAGCTATCTTTAACATGGAGCGCGAGAGCCCCTTTATATCAGAGAGTGAGACGATTTTTTTTCAACATGACATGAGCACGACAACCTAAACATTTCCCGAAAAGGTTTAAATGCAACGGTCTGTACTATTATTTCAAAATGATTTTCTCCACCTCTCATCACCTCTCTCAGCCATACTCCGTAACCGTAAGCTTAATCATAGAGCAGTAACAACATGGAAAATATCTCTTTTTTGTCTACTTGTTTCTGGGTGTTGAGGTTCTTCTTGGTTCTCCGGTCTTGAACAGCGGTTTCCCTGTGCACGGGCTACCGGCCCGGCACCTCCTCCGAAAGTAGATCCGTCTTCGTCCATCAGCCCAGTCCCGTCCAGAGCAGCCATCCTTCGAGCGAACACACCGTTCGAATGGCTCTCTTCGCTCAGCGCCGCGCTTATATGCTTGATTTTTCCACGCACGTGCACTCTTTGTTAGACCCGTCTCTCCAGTCTACTCTGACGTGAAACTCGTCCTTTATTGAGAAGGCTCACAGCCAAAACTGCAACCCAGCCGCAGCTCATTCAAAGTGGGCAAAAATGAAAAGCAGCAAAAGCACGTATCGCTCACGCGCTTTTCCCCAAAACCAACTACAAAGTGCAACTTTCCGCTCATTTCTCGACCAAAAGGGCAAATGCATCATTGGAATCACACACTTTTTCCTTCAAACAGACAGACAGACCAAACTACCCATTTATATTAGTAGACAAGGAAGGTACCCCGGGCTACGCCCGGGTCCCTCCCTTGATGAGTCTAGGTCGGTGGGTGCGTCAAGATGTTTCTTTCATTTTCTCGTCTTCGGAAAATCCTCGAGAGCAAAAATTATCTTTAAAAAAGAGCGTGATAAATTCCTTGAACAGGCGAACCGTTAAGCTCACAAAGACAGCGAAAATAGGCTCAGTGGGGCTTACATAGCCAGTGAAAATGGGGAAAGTGGATCTCACACAGACAGTGGGGCTTACGTAGACAGTGGGGCTTATATAGACAGTGGATCTTACATAGACAGTGAAAATGGGGAAAGTGGGGCTCACATAGACAGTGGGGCTTACATAGACAGTGAAAATGGGGAAAGTGGGGCTCACATAGACAGTGGGGCCTATATGGACAGTGGGGCTTACATAGACGGTGGGGCTTACATAGACAGTGGGGCTTACATAGACAGTGGGGCTTACATAGACAGTGGGGCTTACATAGACAGTGAAAGTGGGGCTCACATAGACAGTGGGGCTTACATAGACAGAGAAAATGGGGATAGTGGGGCTTACATGGACAGAGAAAATGGGGATAGTGGGGGCTTACATAGACAGTGGGGCTTACACAGACAGTGGGGCTTACATAGACAGTGGGGCTTACATAGACAGTGGGGCTTACATAGACAGTGAAAATGGGGAAAGTGGGGCTCACATAGACAGTGGGGCTTACATAGACAGTGAAAATGGGGAAAGTAGGGCTCACATAGACAGTGGGGCTCACATAGACAGTGGGGCTCATCTAGACAGTGGGGCTCACATAGACAGTGGGGCTCACATAGACAGTGGGGCTCATATAGACAGTGGGGCTCACATAGACAGTGGGGCTCACATAGACAGTGGGGCTTACATAGACAGTGGGGCTCACATAGACAGTGGGGCTTACATAGACTGTGGGGCTTACATAGACTGTGGGGCTTACATAGACAGTGGGGCTCACATACAGTGGGGCTTGCATAGACAGTAGGGCTCACATAGACAGTAGGGCTCACATAGACAGTGGGGCTTACATAGGCAATGGGGCTTACATAAACAATGGGGCTTACATAAACAATGGGGCTCACATAGACAGTGGGGCTCACATAGACAGTGGGGCTCACATAGACAGTGGGGCTTGCATAGACAGTGGGGCTTACATAGACAGTGGGGCTTGCATAGACAGTGGGGCTTACATAGACAGTGGGGCTTACATAGACAGAGAAAATGGGGATAGTGGGGCTTACATAGACAGTGAAAAGGGGAGCAGTGGAAATTACAACGACAGTGAAATGACGCGCGGAAAAGAAAATGACAGCATTAGTGAACGCAAATTTACACAGGTACGTAGAGAAGTTCACATAAATAAGAAGCTATAACAGAAATATAAATCTATTCTTACCTTTTTGTAGCCTCCGCAGGTCTATAGATCAATAATAACAACTATTCAACAATTCTATAGCCGAAAATCCAGAGCACTACCGCCGGTGTATCCATCGAGAATGAAAATGAAAGCAGGAAAAACACGTATTGCTCACGCGTTTTCCCCCAAACCAACTACAAAGTGCAACTTTTCGCCCATTTTTCGACCAAAAGGACAAAAGCTTCATGAATTCCTTCATCAAATTCCATCAGACCCACACACACACACACACACACACAAACCAAGCAAGGCAAATATATTAATAGACAAGGTAGGTCGCCGGCGGCTAAAGCCGCCTCCGCCTCCCTTGTTTTTATTCCGGGCTGGCGAGAGATTCTAAGAGTATTTGTTTAATTTTCGCTCCATTTGTCGAAATCACGTTATTCTCAATCATTTCAATCACGTTTTTCTCAGCATGAGTCGCAACGGTTTTTATTACATAGGCTAACGCAATAGGTCACCCTAACATAGAGCGTGAGTCCTCCCTTTAACATAGAGCGCGAGTCCTCCCTTCAACATAGAGCGCGAGTCCTCCCTTTAACATAGAGCTCGAGTTCTCTCTCTCTAGCAAAGAGCGTGAGTCCTCTTTCTAACATAGAGCGCGAGACCTTTTCCTAACATAGAGCGCGAGACCACTCTCTAATATAGAGCGAGAATCCTCTCCCTAACATGGAGCGCGAGACCCCTCTCTAACATAGAGCGCGAGTCCTCTCTCTAACATTGAGCGTGAGACCTCTCTCTAGCAATTAGCGCGAGACTACTCTCTAACATAGAGCGCGAGTCCTCCCTTTAACATGGAGCGCGAGTCCTCCCTTTAACATAGAGCGCGAGTCCTCTCTCTAGCATAGAGCGTGAGACCTCTCTCTAACATAGAGCGCGAGTCTTCTCTCTCTCTAACATAGAACGCGAGAGTTTTCTCTCACATAGGGCGCGGGAGTTTTTTCTGAGGTGAGTCGCCTAAACCTAGACGTAGTTCATCAATTTTAGGACAGCAGAACGCCACAACAACACAATTGAAAAAATCTCTTTTTGTCTACTATTTCTGATGTGTAGAGTTTCTTCTTCCTCTCTCCCCAGCAGCATCCGGCAGTGGGAGCCCCAGTTGCTCCTACAGCACGACTTTCGTCCAACCATCAGCAATCCGATCCACCGCAGCAGCTCCAGTCCGGAGCAGGCATCCCCGGAGCGAACAAAGCGTTCGAATGGCTCTCCCCCCGTCTCGCCGCGCTTTTATACCTATTTTCTTACCCGCTAAGCCATTCCTGTTAACCGTGACGGCGTGAAACTCGTCTAGTCGAGCTGAGATGAACCTGCTATTGCTCAACTGCCCAGCAACAGCCGGTTGGGAAAAATGAAATCTCACGTTCTCTCACGTTTCCCATTCGGTAAGAGCCAGAGAGGCGCCGACTTCCGTTTCCGGCTCATCCTCCGGCCAAAAGTGCATTTCTATCATGACTTCACTTCATTTCCATCATGACGTTGGCTTCAAACAGACAGACAGACCAAGTAAGCGAAATATATAGTGGATAGGACCATTGTAAGGGAATCTGAGAAAAAAACTTCGAACAGCCCCGCTTCTAATTTCTAATTGCAGTTGTACTACGGTTACCGTACTGACCAAATCCGTTATCTGATGGACAACGTTGATTTCTATATCCTCCCGGTGGTAAATCCAGATGGATACGAGTATACACACACAACGGTAAGTCTAAACTTGTAACGAACTCCAGAAAAGGTCTAGAATCGGCTAAATCTCGACTGAAGTTCAACATGTTACTGCCTTCTATTGACAAAATATGCTAAAACCAAACATGCGTCAAATTTAAAAGTCACACTCCGTATCAAGTATCTCAATGACACGTTTAGACCTCTCAGCTAGGTTGCATTCGTTGTTGTTTGCGTTCGAGAATCAAAAAAAGATATAAACAAGCAAAAAGTTAGTTATGAAACTCGTTTAAGGATAGACTGTGGCGCAAAAACCGTAGTCCTGAACATTGTATGTATAAAAATACTACGTGGACGTGCTGTAAAGGTGTGGACCTGAACCGAAATTTTGGAGAGGCTTGGATGGGTGAGTCAAAGTTGGTATAATAGAAGTAAGTTGAAGAATCATGTAAAGTTAGCATTCTAATGAGACATTTTGCACTTTGTCATTGCATGTTTCTTGGTTCTTCTGTGTATAACATGTTTCACGTGACCATGCGATTGACTTACAGTATATAGACGCCAGCTAATCTTAGTAGATAATTTTGGTATGGAGGGAGCTCAACCAGGTGCAGCTCAGCTTTTCTGATCTAACTAGCGTGTCGACTGTGAAACTGAACAGAATGATGTATGATCGCTTCCAACTTATAATTTTTATTAATAAAATTGTATAGTCGTCGCTAAGGGAAAGGAAGGAGGGTACTGTATATCTCACTTTTCGCTGTGTACGCACACATACCTTCGATTGCAAAGCTTGCTGGCTATGTGCTCTAATAGCGCAGTGGTTAGCGCAGTGGTTAGCGCCCTGCCACGAATAGTGTGCTCGCAGGTTCGATTCCGGCGGGAGACAGAAATTAATAAATTTGGCACTCAATATAGCTGCGTGTCTTGTTTTGCGCACTATTATGCAAAACTTGAATGCCGGGGATGTGAGAGCAGTGAAATTTGCTCAATTTTTTAAAGTACAGGCGGCGTTGCAATCCGTCAAAAATCTCATGAGATACCTCATGAGCTAATTAGCGTGAGCTTCTCATGAGATTGTATTGATTGCTATGCTACAACATTGATATGTTACGAGTAGCTCATGAGGTATCTCATGAGGTGACACAATTTGCTACGCCGCCTGGGATACTCATAATAACGGTCTCAGGTGAAAGCTCTTCCCGAGATCCGTGTAGCCCTGTCTATGCTGGTTGGTTTCCTTTCTACGAGCCGGAAACCTGGGCTTTGAGCAACTTCCTCTCTTCCAATATACCCGAGGTGAAGTCAATTGTGCACGTCTATCACGGTTCTCAGTATGATTAAGAAACTCTAGTCAACTTTCCAATATTTCGTCCACCTACACTAGACGCTAGACGGCCATGAATGGGCGAAACGAAAAAGAAACACACAAAATAGAACGTTTCGCTAAAATCGCAGAGAACAAAGGATCCAATGACACACGAGTTACACTGTTGACATTGACGAGTGATACAATAGACGCAAAGAACAAATGATATAGGAAATACCTAAACATAATTGTATTTTCAGGCCGTTATCAGCCTTCATGCGTGTGGTCAATTCATTTTGCCGTCTTACGCTTACAAAAACAATACTTACGCTGCAAACTACGCCGACGAGTTGGTGAGTTTTCTAAATTATTCTATTCACAACAGTATTTCTCCATCCAGTTTGCACAAATGTTTGAACTCTGCAAGTTGCCAATGAATGGATACTGTTTTTTTTTAGCAAAAAATGGTAAAATTCTACGGTTAAGTAAAGCGCCAGGACATTCGTATTGGCCCACTGTTAAAATTCACGTTGAAACTATGAATATCAAGTTGTGTTGTAGAAACTGGCTCAAATTGGCGCTATTGCACTCGAAAGCTGGTTCGGAACCAAGTACACCGTCGGAACTTCAGCTGACGTATTCTGTGAGTTTTCACTTTCATCTTGGCTACAAACTATGTGGTGATAATTAGAAAAACAATTATTGAAAAATGCATACGTGTTTTTCTCATCGGACTACCCCTCGAACTATGAAATAAGAAAAATTGGTGTAATGTTGATTTCCATCACGCCCCTCAACTTTTCTATCGGTAATACAGTTCACTAGTTATCCATATTTCGGCCCGTTTATTCACAAATACTTGATTGATCTCATCTCACAAAGTTCGCTTCTTGCAAAGCAAGCCTATATGGTGTATGTCACGTCCGGCAGCTGTGTTCGTACCTTTATCTCACTGGTTTTGGGCGAAATTCTTACATTATTTCGTATCGAGACTGAATCAAAACAACAATTTGGTCCTATATTTTATACTAGAAGTGAATCGAACGTGCACTTTTCCATTGCATGTTTCCAAGTTGTGCTGTGTTTAACATGTTGCACGTGGCTGTGCTATTGACTAACAGTATAATGTTCTCGTTCAGAACCAACAGTTTGTTTTCATCCAGACCCGGTTGGCGGCAGTGAAACCGATTGGATAAAATCTGAGTTGAAAGTTCCCTACGTGTACACCATGGAGTTGCGAGACGCCTGCACCAGTGTTGAGTGAGTAGAAAATAGTCAGATAGAAAACGATAGAAGATAGAAAACATTTAATTTTTATTGAAGGCAAGATTCTAATATGAAGTGAGAAAGTGAGATTCTCATTAAAAGGTCCGATTTTTGGTTCGAACGTCAGACTTGAATCACGAAAATATATTTTTGTCAGATTCTGAGATTTTGTCAGATAGTGAGATTTTTTGTCAGATAGTGAGATTTTTTGTAAGAAAGTAAGTTTTTTTTAAGAAAGTTAGATTGTTGGTACGCAGAGAAACGAGCCCATAGATACACGGAAGTACTGCAGAAACAAGAGTATGTACTATAACGAAATTTCACATCCCGTGTTTATCGTTCGTCGCACTACTCATCGAAATGTGTAAGAGCAGAAAAATAGTGTATGACGCACTAGGTGGATATACCAAAGTGCTGCCTGAGAGTTTTTTGTTCTTCACATATTACGCTGTCTTTCACATTAGTGTTTCCAAGCAAATAGTACGACACTTGGTTTTCAACCCTCTAGCCACTTCGCGCAACGGTTTGTACATGTGAGGCCCACTCACAATACGTTTTGCGATATTGCGTATGTTTTCGAATGAACACTTCCAATGAAATGATCTTAAAGGAAATGGAAACTGACGTATTAATCGGACAAGTTGTTTCACTGTTCTCACAACAATTGAGGCCCACGTTTTCGAATCTTCTTTCATATTGGAAAAGGTTTCAGTTTTATGGGAAACGCCTCTACAGTTTTCCATCTTGACGAGCAGAACATTCTCTACACTGGATTGGAGACCTTCGAAATGGTCAAAGTGGTCGCGGCAGAAATTGTTCGCCGGTTCACATAATCGACTTTGTCTATGAATAATTCTCATGTTCTCTTGTACTTCATTGAAGCCGAACACGAATGTTCTACACAAACATCAAAACAGGAAGTATATATAGTTTGATCTTGTAGTTAAACCGTACACGAGGTATTATGATGGAATATTTATTGTGGCGACGTTTCGGCAAATTCGCCGTTTTTAGAGCCTGGAAAAGGCATCAGTTCACAAAGTACAATAAACTCAATACAGTCGCGCAGGACAATATAGAAAGTATATAAACCACGAGAATCCTACATGACTTTTCACACATTTGTTCTCTCTGGAAACTAAAACCACTTTGCGTGGACGTTGTTTCTCTATTATATCTCGAAACGCGTACTTTAAGATGAGCGTCTACGCGTGAGACAAATTCTCTGGTCTCTCCTAACCTCCATGTTTCAATTAATTTCAGTGCAACTAATGTATTAACGTGAAACGTGAAGAGATTTGTGTGTTAATACGTTACTAATTCTTCAACGTATTCTTTACGTAATTTGTCAACCAAAAGTAAGTGTTGCTGGAACCCCGAATGTGCTGAATACTTAATTCACATAAAGCAAGTGTACGGAATTCCAATTATCGTTCGGTTTTATCTTTCACTCTTTTCAAAAATCTCACAGACTATTTCCACTTGCCACTTTCTACGTTCGTAACAGTCTTGTTGTTCAAACTCAGTGATCGAATTGAAGATATTCTTCCCAACACAGTGACGCATATCCTCACAACCACAGTTTTTGAAACGAGAGTTTGTGCGTTATTGCGTGCGTATGGCATTCTCAGCATTCTAGATTGAAAAAAACGATTCACTCGAGTTATAAAATACTATTTTAGGAGCACAATATGTAGAGAAACTTGTTAATAAGCAATGTAAGTAGTTTTCGAAAAATGAAAAAAGTCATTAATGCGGTTTTGAGATGAAAGTTTCACACGTTATATACAGAAAGTGCAGAAAACCACATCATTTCGGAGCAAATTAGAAGCCAACAGAATTTGGGTTACTGTAATGCAGCAATCCTTGATCTCTCTTCCTCTCTCTCTCTCTCTCTGTCACTCTCTCTCTCTGCATTGTTGTTTTAATGATATCTACAAATCCCATGTCCCAGCTTTGATTCTGGTAATTTTGGCAATGTTTTGAATATGGTTTTGCAATTTTATAGATAATTTGAAAATTTTGTACGTAGGTGAACTCGGCGGTATAAGTACGTGCGCTAATTTTCGAGAAAACGGAGCAAAATAGGACGTTGAGACCTAGATGATTGATTGTGGTTTTTTAATGTTAATAATATCGACTCATCAGCTCAAATCTCCAAACTCATGAGGAACGGTCCCTTTAAAGGAGACCGGAACACAACCCTAAATGTCAGAAAGCTGCTGTATTCTACTTCTAATTAGACGCGTTGCGTGTCGCGCGGGGCGCGACATTGTCATGTATGTGAATATCACGTGCACTGATCAAACTAATATACGAGGGATTTATGCTCTCTGGTCTCAATGAAGTTACAAGCAGCCCGAAACAAAATCTCTACACAAGTTCTGTTCCGGTCTCCTTCCACGTTCGTTATCGAAAAAGTTCGAATGTTCCAAATTTTCCAGGACCTATCTGGTTTTCAGCGAGAATGTCATCTCTAGTTCTAATACTACTGGTGCTCTTTTGGACAGAAATACAGGGGTTTCTCAGGTTGGTTGTGGTAGTATTCAGGGACAGTTATCTTTCGGATTACTTGTTATGTAGAAAGTTCTAACACTAATGAAGAGTGATTAGCACTATTGAAATCAGAATGATTCGGGTTTTTTTTTCAGTGAAATATTCTAGGAAAATCAGACCGTATTAGTTTTCGAAATTATTAAATTTCAGGTTCGGCCAGAGACGCTTTTCTGCTCCAAGTTTCGATTACGAAGATTTCAATAGATATGATAACATCACACGTGGGTGTCATATTGTTTTGCTTGTTTGTGATGGTCATTCTTATTTCATCACCTAATCAGAAATCCTTCAAAATGACTTTTCAATTATCCAAACTCTGGCGCTGTAGCAATCCCTCAAAAACTGGCGAGATCTCATTAGTGAAACCTCTTGAGGTCTACTCACGAGATTCATGAGGTACTGACAAGCTCCTCGGCAGCTCACCAGTTCTTTATCAATACTAACCTCATGTGGTAAGCTCGTGAGGTAGCTGATGAGTTAGCCCATGAGGTAACCTCACGAGGTATGGTGGGATTGCTACAGCGCCTGTAGTACACAGAAACGCCAGTTTTTTGCGAATGCCATCTACGAAATTAGGTTCATGGAGGACGCATATAGTGAGTGCCAAATTTATAAATTTCTGTCGCTCGCCGGAATCGAACCTGCGAGCAAAAGATTCGTAGCATGGCGCTAACCACTGCGCTATTAAAGAAACCGTTCCTCTCTAATTTGAGTTTCACGAAAAATTTAAAAAGCTCAAAAAAGTTTCTTAATGCCCTCCCATTGACGATGAAAAAACTTTCTGATTTGAAACTTGTAAAATTTGCATAACGTCAAGCAATAAAGAATGGGGCATGAACATTTTCATTGCGACGCAATTTGACTTGGTTCATTTACATCCAGATTTATTTTGATTTTTTAGGCTCCAATTGTGTAGTCGCATGTGATAGAGTGTTTTAAAATCATTTTTGCACTTCTATAGGCTATTTTGAGCATACCCCGTACGCAACTCCAATATCGGTGTCATTACGTAAGCCGCTTTTCTGAGAAAACGAAGCAAGATAGGGATATAAAAGTATATGTTTCTGTCAATGGTTTTTAATTTGCCATAGTGTCAGATTGTTAACTCAAAGGTCAAAATTAAAGCGGGACGGATTCTTTAAAGCAAATAACAGGTAAGCTTCGGAATCGAAGACTTGTGTGCGTACACAGCGGAAAGTGAGATATACAGTACCCTCCCGCCTTTCCGTTGGTGACGACTATACTGACTCAGAGAGTCTGTGTCTCTGCGATCTGCACACAACGGAAATATGCGCTTATACAGTTCTCTTGAGTGTTTGTGTACTTATTCAATTTCCAAGTGCGAGAAAATCATAGGAGAACTGATGCGTCTGCACAACGAACGACCCAACATGGTGAATATGATCGAAATCGGCAGAACTCACGAGAATAGATCAATCAATGTGGTCAAGGTGGGGTTTTTATACTAATATGTGTAGTGTAGTTCGGAGAATAGCGAACTTGTTGCAGCGACATTTGACAGAGGGAAAAACACAATTTGTTTAACAATCGTCAACAACTGTAAAAAGTTTATCTGTCACAAGTCGAGAAATAAAAACTGACGTAACACCGTTGCGACTTCAGATTTCTGGAGATCTTCGTGTCAAAAACAAAACTTCAATGTGGATAGACGCTGGAATTCATGCGGGGGAATGGATTTCGGTCTCTACCGCAATGATCTTCATTCGAGAGGTCAGACATCAAAAAGTCCACAACAGATGGATTATCGCTACAATCAGAGAAATGACGATCTCAAATAGACAAAACCAGATCTAAGGGGCTGATTCTCTAAAGGTCCCATTTCAATGTCCCAATGTCCCGATGTCCCATTTCAAAATATCAAAGTCCCGATGTCTCGTTTCAATGTCTCAATGTCTCGTCTCCATCCGTGGCGTTGACTATTCTATAGCACGTTAGAGACTGTACATCAGGCGGAGAGTGTGAGACAGTAGTGTGAGAGAGTGCGTAGACGTGAGAGAGCGCCGGACAACTGTAAAGACAAAAGTATCAGAGAAGTAGATGATGCGCAGAGCGCAGACACTGAAGGAAGTCGTTATTCGACGAGAAAGTTTGAGAACGGGACATTGGAATGGGCCATTGGGACTATGGAACGAGACAATGAAACATTTGGACATTGAAATGGGACGTTGGGACATTGAAATGGAACATCGGTACATCGGGACCTTTGGAGAATCAGCCCCTTAGGATCAGTATTTCTTAGGATCAGTAAGCCAATGGTTTTGAGAGAAATTTGAAATATATTTCACCTCAGTTCCGCGATAACCCGTTCGACAATTCGGGAGTCCGCATTAGTATTGAGAGATCGGCATTAACTCAACTCACGAAAAAGCGAGAGCTGTTTTGTCTCAGAACGTCAATAACTTCACTCAACAACTTTTCAGTTCGTCACTTCGTATGACCACGACCTCGTTATTCACAATCTGCTCAATCAAGTGGACTTCTATATTTTGCCCGTGACAAATCCAGATGGATACGAGTACTCTCACACCAATGTATGTTAAAATCATAAAATTCAGTTAAGACCAGTTTAAAAGGTCTTATGATAACTTTATGTGTTTGTATCGAGGACTCCGCTTTTCAATATATCAGTACTTCCAAACTGTTTTAGGATCTATTTTATTTGAACAAAATATATTGTGTGACTAGGAGGTTAGAAAAGTCGCAATGGGCAACCAGGAGGTCAGTGTATACAATACAATACAAGCTTTATTTTTCTCCCGTATCACTGAGTGTTGTGTGAAGGTGTTGTTGGCGTCAAAAGGGCGCTGGGAGTTGGAGGAAAAGAGTCTTCTAGGAAGACAACGGCTATCCTCCAAGAGGCGGTCTGTTACATTCAGGTTGCAAGTCTAAAGTAGATAATTTACGTTTAAAATACAATTACACACTACTATCAAAACAAGACAAGAAGGATAAACAGGTTTTTTACATTACAAAAGGTTGTCAGAACCACTAAGGAATAAACCATCGATTATTGTTTAAGATATGTTCGTGGGGTCAAGTGATCCAAGAAACACATTTTCTGATACAAACCATTTTTCCAAACGACATTTAAATTCACTGGGACAGTGAAGCAGAGCTATTTCTGCAGGTAATCTATTCCAAACAGGGGCAATGCGTGACGAGATGAACTTTAGGTTGACAAGAGCTGGGGGACAATCCGATAGTTTCAAACCATTCCCTCTTAGCATATTGCGAACACTAGTGGGAGGAGCAAGAGTAACAATATTGGAAGTCCAATAGTGGCCATGAATGTATTTGTGAGCAGTACATAAATCCTTGAATAATCGGCGTTTTCGGTAATCGGAATGTGTCGAAACGATTTTTGAGTTCATCTTTCACTGAGCACATTCATAAAATCCTTTTTATCGTTCTAGAACCGTTGTTGGAGAAAGAATCGTCGACCCATGAGATGTACTTTCGATGGCTATAACAGCACTTGTTGCGCTGGTGTCGACTTGAACCGAAACTTCGATTGGTATTTTGGAAGTGCGTTGTAGTGTTTCTGAACTACTGCAAGACGCATTGGAGTTGAATTTGACTGCCTACTACCAGTAAAAGAAGGCGTCCAACTCTGAAAAAAAAGTTCCATTTTCGCACTGATGGCAAATTTGCTCCAATAAATCAGTTTGCAAGGAATGATTGACTAGTTGTTTCGAACTTCATTGATTCCTCAGAAAAGATCTAGGTTCAATCCTAGAATATGAGAAACGGCAAAGCATGTATAAAAATTCACTTATATATATGCAACTTGTCCTTATTTTAGCCACAGGCACGGGAACTCCATGTGGTGAGTTCTATCCCGGCCCCTATGCTGCTTCTGAGCCAGAAACCCGTGCAGTTATGCAGTTCCTGGCCGACCACCCAGTTCAGGCACGTTACCTACAATTGAAACTGAATTCCCAGAACAAATAGTACCTAGAAAAGCTACGTTTCAAAATCAAACAAATCCCTCAATTTTTCAAGGCGGCTGTCAGCATGCACGCGTGTGGTCAATTTGTGATAATACCTTTTGGTCACGTGAACGGCACATTCTCTGCGAACCACAAGCAACAGGAGGTTGGTTGATTTCTTTGTACGAAATTCTCCAATTTCATATTGAACATTGAAGATAGAAATAAAACCTTAATCTCTATGAATTTGTGTTGATGTTATCATTTAATATTTTAAGGAACTTGCACAGAAGGCAACAGATGCTTTGTACGGTGAATACGGCACAAAATACAAGATTGGAACTATATGGCAACTTGCTTGTGGGTCAATCCAAGAAAGTAATTATGATAAAAATGATAATAGAAAGTTCATTGGTTATAGGAATAATATCAAATGGAATTGTGGGAAGTCATTGTCATCGCATAACTCTTGAATACATTCGGACACACCTTGAGCGAATGAAGATTGAGTGAAAGCAGACAGTCGCTCTGCGTTTTCTCTTGTTTCTCTTGTGCTAACTCATTGTACTGTAATCAGAACATGATTATGGCCTCAAAATGGTTCCCCTACAATCTGCAATGTTTGAAGTTCTACATATACAAATACAATCAGACTTCCATGCTGATTCTAGATGAGGCTTCCGGAACCTCTGCTGATTGGATCCAGGGAAAACTGCGCGTACCCTACGTCTTCACGTTCGAACTCCGTGATGCCTGTTTTGATATCTACAAGTATTTATTTATTTATTTATTATTTATTTATTTATCTACATTCAAAGAATGTGGCACTCGCTCATCAGAGAAAGAGAAGAAGAATAGAGAAAAAATTGCCATGAAATTTAAATTGTTCACAGTTCACTTTTTGTACGATGTTGTATCGGAGAGGGTTGAACATTAATATTTGAATATATATTATTCTCGCCAACGCAAGAAATAATATACAAGCCTAATGCAAATTCATTATACTCCCATCGTCGCTAACGCAACAATAACGAATATGGTTTTAGAAAGTGCATGATGATATGTATTGAATGGAGCACTTCATAGTTTTTGAGATTGGATTCCTGTAGGCGTGTTGAAAGAGTCAGTGTCAAATCAAAGGAGACAAAGTTGCACAACGCTAGTGAGAACATGATCAAACACTGGAGAGAATGTACAGGGTTGAGTAAATCGTCACGCAGCTTCGACTAGTAAGAACCACCTCCAAACGAAAGATACCACCACGGAGGATGTCAATCATTCTTCTCGGCATAACTCTACTACTAGGTAGTTGCAATTATAGAGTGTACACCCGAACGGTATTGAAACCAGATCTGGTGGTCCTTGTCTAGGCATCTGAACGAAATACTAGGTTCTGAAATCCTCCAATAGTTACGACCAACAATTTCTCAGGGAAGGCACACAATGTCATAGCTGAACTAAAAAAAAGAAGCTGATATGAATATCAGTCCAAAACTGCACACTATCCTAGAAGATTAATAGTACTATGATGAAATGCCCCGTTCAATATGGAAGTAGAGGTTGTTTAGTAAGATTATAATAAAATAACCCAACAATTCCTAACATCGAACAAAAGGTGTACGTGGGATACGGCAAGAAATGGCATGTAAAATCTCATATTGTGATAAATCTCATGTTTGAGCAAGTGCCACGCTTTGATTGTCGAAGGTTCTTCGCCGAGGGGCACATCAACATTGGAACATCATGAGCAAGGCAACATCACTCTTCACGAGACATGCACACAACCAATTTGCAAGCACAAAACACGAAGCACTATTGACAAGCAAGCATCAAGTTCCACCCAGTATACCTGAACGAAAAAATCACAACGTCAACACAAACCCCGAAGGGTAAAAACACATGAATAAGAATGTTATTTCATTTCAGGCTCATTATAGCGTCATAGTTCGAAAGGCATAATTGCTTGAAACAGTTTTTGGAACTATTCAATCGGAGCTCAATGGGTAAAACATTTAACCATCTTCTCACCCGCATGAAATAACTATAATTAACCGCATTGTTTTGCGTTAGCGGTACATGTATCTTAAACGTTGAAGTTCTACCATCACAAGGTCTGAGAATGAAAAATTCGGAGAACTTGTTTTTACAGTTCATGCTGAGGATTTTTTTGACATACTGAATATCATGGATTTTTCGCCTGAATTCTAAACTAGAAGCTTCCAAATAAATTAGGCGCTCCTCATAACTTGGTAGAAGGTAATAATAATAATAATAATTTATTGGTTCATATATTGGTTATAAGGTACGGGTAGTCACGACTAGGAAAACATTTGTAATAAATGATTCTGGTGTAAGTTCGTTGTACATTTTCTAGTAATTTGATATCTTTTTTCAAATAAGGACTCCATACTTGACATGATGACTCAAGAATTGGACGAATATATGTGATAAAGAGCTTCATCAAAAGCATGGCGTCTCGTACTTTGAACACTCGAAGTAAGCGGAACATTTGACATCTTGCTCGAGCAGCTATTTTCTGGATATGCGAAGAAAACGACAAACTGGAGGAAACGAATACGCCTAAGTCTCGAACCAGGTCTTTGCTACTGAGCACAGCACCATTTTCTTCCAATGAATAGATAGTCTTAACATTCTTTTTGCCAATATGCAGAACATGAGACTTTTCAGACGATATTGAAAGTTTTGCACCTTTCATGTAATTCATTAACCTATATATGGCTTTCTGAATTTCTGATTGGATTTCAGTGTTATTGCAATTTAATGTTCCATATAACTTGATATCATCAGCAAATAGCACAACTGATAACTGAGGAGGTAACCTCAAAGAAGCAGGGAGGTCATGGATAAAAAGATTGAATAGGAGGGGACCAAGAACGGAACCTTGAGGTACCCCACTGGTAACATTCTTAACAGTTGAGTAAGCATCGTCTGTTTTTACGACAAATGTACGCCCCGAGAGAAATGAACGTAGCCAGCAGAACAGATTTCCTCGGAATCCCAACCTATGAAGTTTAGTCAATAGAAAAGAGTGAGAGACAGTGTCAAACGCCTTGGAAACATCAAAATACACCACATCGGCACATTTGCCAGAATTTATCGCATCATACCAATCATGTGAAGATTTCAATAGTTGATCAGTTGTGGACTGATTAACCTGGAAGCCATACTGCTCTACAGGGATAGAGTGAGTAATGTTCAAAAAGTTGTCCATAGTCTGTTTTACACAACGCTCCATAACCTTACATGGGGTACATGTAATTGAAATTGGTCTGAATTCTTTCACCAAAGAGGGGTTACTGACTTTACCTATAGGAGTAATTATCGATTTTTTCCACAAAACTGGTACGGTACCTAAGCGCAAGGAAAGATTGAAGATATATGCAAGTGGTTCAGACAACTCTCGATAGCAATGACTGAACAGAATTTGCGGTAATCCATCATATGTAATAGAACAAGATCTTTTCAACTTCCTACACATGTACGATACCAAATCAGCATTAATTACAAAGGAACTCAATGTCTTATCTCCTTTAAGATAATTTTGATCACCAAAGGATGGATTAGGTTCAGATTCTTTCGTGAAAACAGATCGAAAGTGCTCCGCCAAGACTTCCGATTTTGCCGCAGAAGTTATAGCATTAGAGCCATCTGTTTGTCTAATTATAGGAAAAACATTACAACGATTGCTGAGTCTGTTATTTATATGTCTGTAAAGTTTTTTGGAGTTGGTATTGAGAAGAATGCGTCGCTCTTTGCTCTGTTCGAACCTTTCGATTGATTTAGTAATACGCTTACTCAAACTGCAAATTTTGTCCTTGATACCGTTTCTATGAATTCGGTTGAATAAAAAATTACGGTGCTTTAAAAGCTTAATAATATGAACTGGATACGGAGAAGTAAAGTCACCCTTGCTACTGTTATCTAATGGAACAAACTCTGAAAGTAATGAAATAATTTTTTTACAAAACTTGTCGTAGACTTCATCCACATTCAAAGTATTCAGCACAAATCTCCAATCGATGTTGGCTAATGCGCGACGTAGACCAACAAAGTCAGTACGTGAGAAATTAGCGAGAGGTACTTCGAAGGTTGGCGTTTTCGTGTTGACGTTAACAAGAAAACTCACTACAAGATGATCAGAAGTTTTGAGCGGTACATTGCTTATGTGAAAATGACATCTTTCAAGTTGCATAGTTTTTCTCATTCTTACACTAGTCATAGAAAAGTTTTCATATGCGTTTATAGAATAGAATAGATTCATTTGCAATTTAACACGTGACTTCCACATAAAATGTGGCACTCCAAATGGGTGAATGGAGAAAAAATAGACAACAGAAAGGATTAGGTTGGCCTGTTACGCTGACTGTTTAGAAATGTTTTACAACATTTACTAAATAAATGTTTTCTGTTTCGTGTTGCTCTAATGCATACTATTTTAGTGAATACACCTGCGAGAACTACTTTGTTGTTCCGAAATCGTATATTCGCCCCACTGGATTGGAGACTTTCGAGGCCATCAAAGTGATCGCGGCAGAAATAACCAATGTTCCGATAATTATTGAATAGTTGGGATGATTAAAATCCTTCAAATTCGTTTGTGTTCTGTATTGATGAAGTTTCTAATAGAAAACGGATGCGCGTTGATGGTAAAAAGAGGTCATGCTGTTATTCCTCATGCACTTTTGTTTTAAAAAAAATAGATGTATGTAGTATACATTAGTGATCTCAGAACTCAAGGAACGTCCATTCAGAATGAATCATTAAAGCCACTTGTGCATTTCTTCACATACTTTCACTACTCGTGTACAGCGGTTCGTACATGTGTATACCGTATTCACAAAATACTCCGCCATCGGAAGTATTTTTCGAAGAGAATCGTAAAAATAGGTGAATCTGTAACAAACGTGTTCTTTGGATTAGTTGTTTCACACTACTGCAACCATTTTCACCGAAAATCCAGTTCATTGTGAAGAAAATTTCAGCTAAATGGAAAACCTGTCCACCGTCTTTCATCCCGACTAGTTGAACATTCCTTAGTGAAACCCTTCGGAACCCATCAACGCTCCCTTGTAAGCAGGTTGTACATTTAACATACCATCCTTTGGGATACTTTTTGCCATAAACGTTTTTAGTAACTCAATTAGTTAATTCTTATTACTTTTTATTGTTGAATCTATTTGCAATAAACTTTCTATCATATTATTCGTTATATTATTATTCGTTTGTCAAAGTGGTAGCGGCAGAAATTGTTCGCCGGCACACATAGATTGACCATAAATGTTCTCATGTTTTCTTGTATATCATCGGGTTCTGAAGCCAAAAACAAATGCTCTACGGGAACAGGAAAAAATAGAAAACATATCAATCACGAAACTTTTAATTTTCATTTATTTGCTCGCATGAGACTGAAACCCACCCACACACGTTGTGTTTACGTTCTTTCACTATACCTCGAATTTGAATAATTCACAATGATCGCCTGAGAGTGAGAACAATTCTTGATTCAATCTGTCTCGCTAAATTGATATTCTTCATGGAAATGTAGTGTCAACTACCATGGAAAAATCTCCGAGTTCAATAGCGATAAAACATTATATTCTTTTTCAAAGTTCCTAATTTTCGCGATATTCTTCACAACATTTCCAGTCCGAATAAAGTGTTGTTGGCACCCTGAATGCGCTGAATACATAATTCACATAGCTTGGTTGTCACAAAAAGTGTACGGAATACCATTTATCGTTTTGTTCTCTCTTCCACCCCATCCAAAAAGCCTACAGACTTCTTTCACTTGCCTGTGCTCTACGTTACCAAAAGTTGTTTCGTTCAAACTCAGTAATCGGATTGAACTTCCAATTACCTCCCCCCCCCCCCCCAAAAAGATATTTTATGTTCTGATAGTATCGCAAAATTTTACTCTATTACCAACAAAACAGTTACATATACCCTCACAACTTTGATTCAGTTTGAAACGAGCGTTCGTGAATTGTTGCGTGATAATGGCATTCTCAAATATCAAAACAGATATACTTTACTACTGAAACTTTAGTAATTGTAAAAAATAACCGCGTTAAAAGTTTTGTTTTGCAGGACCTTATAAGGTTGTGAGCTGCAATGACAGCTTTAGTTCTGATACTACTGTTCTGCTCATGGATAGACTTCTCTCATGGGCAGGATCACGCTCATCCAAGATATGGACTACATCACAGGTCTGAGTACGCATGCTAGAAGATCCCGGGGCGTTAAAAGTTTTGTTTTGCAGGACCTTATAAGGTTGTGAGCTGCAATGACAGCTTTAGTTCTGATACTACTGTTCTGCTCATGGATAGACTTCTCTCATGGGCAGGATCACGCTCATCCAAGATATGGACTACATCACAGGTCTGAGTACGCATGCTAGAAGATCCCGGGACCTTCATCCCATACTGCGTATCCTTAAACAAACGCTATTTCTCTGCTCTTACATCCCGCCGGGCTACGAGTGGCGCAAAATAGTAAGGCAGAGCGAGAGACGCAGGATCTTCTAGCATACATACTCTTTTGTTGTATTCGAGGATAGTTTTGTTTAGATTTCGTACTAGGTAAAACGTTTGAACACCAGAGAACAGTGATTTGCACTCATGCAACCAGAACGATTTGGGTGTTTTTGAGTAAAACATTTTGAAGAAATGGAGCTGAGTAGTGAGAAATAACCTTCTTCCTTGGATACTCACATGTACATCTTTTATCGAAGTTTATCATATTATTTTCAGAGGAAGATTTTTCTCAACTCCAAGTTTCGATTACGAAGATTTCAATAGATACGATAACATCACACGTGAGTGCAGCGTACAAACTACATTTGTTTTTCGACATGGTTCACCCCAACTGCATGGAAAAAAAGCTTTGCTGCGATTGACGGTCTACAAAACAAAAATTAGAGCATGGAAGCCAAGGTGGCCGCACACAGACTGCAACCGTTTGTGTCTCTCCGATCTGTACACTCTCTTTTGGTGATGCCGCTACAAAAGTGGCTGGTCAGTTCGCTGCCAATGCAAATGTTCAAAACATCCAGGTCACGGCTCCAGTAATCTAAGAAAAGTCATAAATCAAACTTCGGGCTATAGCTCTGTTTCTAGAGACGCGATTTTATGAGGATCCGATAGGCAAAGTACAACTTACAAATGAACGGAAATGTTCAATAATATGATTCTAGTAAGCTGTTTGGGTTATCTTTGTTTTAATATTGTTGTATAGGAGAACTGATGCGTCTTCACAAAGTATACCCACACATGGTGAATATGATCGAAATCGGCAGAACTCACGAGAATAGATCAATCAATGTGGTCAAGGTGGGTGTTTTCCCACGTATCTGTAGAGTATGAACAATTAATAGGAATTTGAAGAATTAAAAGTTTGAGCCACACTTGTGGAGAAAACACAAGCGACATTCGTTATTGACAAACTGTTGACTAGTTGCCAATTGGGGAGAAACAAAATATCTATGGTTCTCTCAGTTGTATTATTTTAAGCGCAATCTGCTTCACTAGCATAAAAATATCTATGGTTCTCTCAGTTGTATTATTTTAAGCGCAATCTGCTTCGCTAGCATAATCAATGTGGCTGAGAAGAAACAGAGAAAAAACTGATCAGTAAACTAGTGAAAGATTGGCTTCTTGATGAAATTATTTCTTGAATCGGATAATAATCGAAGGAGAAAAAAACTTTTCGCACAATAGAAAACACAAGTTTCGTGTGAAACCCAAATAAGGGAACATGTCATCCACTCTGTCACCGAAAAGAAAAGAAAAACACTGACGTAACACCGTTGCGACTTCAGATTTCTGGCGACCTTCGTGTCAAAAACAAGGTTGCAATGTGGATAGACGCTGGAATTCATGCACAACAATGGGTTGCTGTGTCAACTGCTTTGATCTTCATTCGAGAGGTTAGAGATCGAAAGTCTACCAAATAATTTTGAACCTAGTAAAAGATATGAAATCGGACAACTTCACGAAACCTCAAAACCAGTAGTTCTGTGCGAAATTAAAAGATGTGGTTTAATAATTTAGTCCCATAAAAAACCGCGGCGTCGTGTATGCTTTCCGCTCTAACAAACATTCAACTAAAAGTAGGACGATAATGTGGACGAACCCCGTGTCAACGGTCCTTCAAACTGCAATTGAAAAATGTATTGCAGTTTAAAGGACTGAAGCGTTGCGATTGGACCACATAATAGTCTTTCTTTAATGACCCAAGAGTGCACTCTGTTCATTTCAGTTCTACATCGGAATCCACGGACCTAATGTTTACGTTCACATTCATTTTTTGATTGCTCGATTTATCTACATGCAGTGTGAAATACGTAGAGAGAACAGGGAAAAAGCATACTAACTTGAGCAAGATGAAACAACAATCAAAATCATGATGAACAAAGAAGTGCAACATTGATCAACCATGAATATGATCATAGTACAACAATCGACACTTCAATAGGGTTCTGAATAATGAATTATTGAGAGTTCAAAATCAACTGAAACTTGACAACAAGGAACCAGTTTTCTTTTATTTTTGAACTTCATTCATCACTCTCCTCGGAAAACTTGCAGCTCGTCACTTCGTATGACCACGACCTTGTCATTCACAATCTTCTCAATCAAGTGGACTTCTATATTTTGCCCGTGACAAATCCAGATGGATATGAGTACACACACACCGAAGTGAGCGATTGTATCTCTGACATAAAGTGAATTTAAACAAACCCTACCAGATTCGATTGAGCCCTGTTTTGGAATGTTCTAAAAACTACATTTCTCCAATATCTCAGAGTTTTCAAACTGTTTTAGGACCAACAACAGTGAGAAAAGGAACAAAACCAACAATATTTTAGGACCGTTGTTGGAGAAAGAACCGTCGTCCCATGAGATGCACTTTTGATGGCTATAACAGCACTTGTTGCGCTGGTGTCGACTTGAACCGAAACTACGATTGGTATTTTGGAAGTGCGTGGTAGTGTTTCTGATCTACTGCATGCCGCACTGGAGTCAAACGTGCGACTGCTTTTGAAGAGAGCAAAAAATAAAATTACGTGAATTTCGAATAAGGCCACTTCTTTCATTGATAGTCGTTGTGTGCAATTATATGAGTTCGCAGACGTAACTAAATGTTCCAAAATTAATTTGTTCTCAAAAATACCCAAATCGGGGAAAAAAATAGAATAGTCATCACGTTTAATGTGTACCGTATTTCGCATGTAGAACTGGACAAAAGTTATTTGTATCTCTGAAAATTGATTTTATTCAAGCCACCAACACGGGACCTCCATGTGCAAAAATCTATCCCGGCCCTTTCCCTGGTTCTGAGCCAGAAACCCGTGCAATTATGCAGTTCTTGGCCAATCATCCAGTTCAAGTACGTCAGAGTAAAATGCGAAGGGCTCATATTTTACGACAAATATTCTGATCACTGGTGCTTCCGTAGTGGGGATTTGTAGTGACAATAAGAAATTTATAGATAAGTTAGTGCGGTGCGCTTGAAGAACATTGCTCTAGTGGAATGAACTCCTTGCGTCAAAATAGAACTTGTTTGAAATGTTAACAAAACGAGGTATAGGTATCTAAATAACCGGATAGATGTTAATGTATGAAAACTTTCTCTTTTATCTGCTTGTCAGGCTACGTTAGCGTGATTGTGAAAGAGTATCAGTAAGTTGTTTGAAGCGAACAATTATCCGATAGAGAATTATTCACTGTACAAAATCACATACAACTAGAGCGAGGTATTCTTTGAAGGCCGTTGTCAGCATGCATACGTGTGGTCGAGTGATTGCAATACCGTTTGCGCATCTGAACAATACATTCTCTCCAAACTACGAGTAGGAAAAGGTTGGTTGGTTTTCAAACATATTAAACAAACATTCAGTTCAAAACTGTGACATTATCCTTATGTGAGGAAAGACAAAAGTCACAATAGAAGGTTGAAAGTGAAATGGAAGAGCATGTTGTATGCCAATCTAGTTCTGGAAAGGTTGCACGGAAAGTTGGTTGAAAAATCGAAGCCTGTTTCCAAGTTAGAAAACTGACAAAAGTGAAAATTCGAACGCTAACATTGTAACTCTTTTATTCAAATGTATCCATTTAAGTTTGTTGATGTGTTAACTTGGTCAATTTCTAGGAACTCGCACAGAAAGCAGCAAATGCGTTGTACGGTGAATACGGCACAACTCTCGAAATTGGACAAGCAAGAGAACTCGGTTGTTAGTTCATACATGAGTTATAATATTGAGTTGAATCATAATAACTGTTCTGTTGACACTAGTACTATGAAGTCAATTGCTGTCAACACTATACAGTAAATAACTATGAAACTGTTTTAATATGTACTGTTCCATATATTCTCACCTGTACCGTTTTTTTTTGAAAATCCGCTCATAGTACAATTCTTCAGCCAATCGTATTTTTTCTAGATGAGATTTCTGGAACTTCTACGGATTGGATCAAGGCAAAACTGCACGTTCCCTACGTCTACACGTTCGGACTCCGATACGCGTGCTCGGATCTCTACAAGTATGTTAAAAGTGACAAAAATGCAGTAGAATAGTTTTTCTCATTCTCACGGATACTTTTAATTTACAAGAAACTATAAAAACAAAACGCTAGTATCGAATGTGTTTCACAAGATTGAACTTCGCGTCTGTTAGTGAATTTGTACTGAGAGTCGCAGAAATAATGATGTGAACCAATGTTAGATTCACATTAATGTCCGAAGTTTCAGAAAAAAAAGTAGAAAACATTTTATACGTCTTTATCATGTGACCGTGAATGTGACCAGTACCTGTAAAAAGCGATGAGCGGTTTCAGCAAACCTCAATCATCACTATTTTTGAAGTATATTGAGCTCGTGCACCTTTCCAAAGCACGTCTCTGAGACCTGCTATGTTTAACATATCTCACGTGATTGTGCAAGGGATTAGCAGTATAACTGGCTTATCTCAATTTTAGAGTGGCATACTTCTTGTTCACTTAAAACAAATTCCAGTCATTTTTCACAATCCATATTGTTTACCATCATCATCCAGACACTTTTCTCGTTTCATTGGCACACGATTCCAGGAACACTGCCTCCTGCGAGAAGAACTTCACTTTGCCGAAAGCCGATATTCGTCCGATCGGATTGGAAACATTCGAGGCCATCAAAGTGATCGCTGCAGAAATAACCAACGTTCCGATCATTATTGAATAGTTATAATGATCAGAACAATGCATTCTCAATCCATCGGTGTTTTGTATTGGCATTCAGACTGACATCACTCATTGAACGAATGCATCTCAGCATGCGGTGCACATGATCATGTCTGACTCAGCGCGCTACATTACGCTCAGATACCCGGTACCTGAGTTCGAATTTTCTCGTGGCCTCCCCCAAGAAAATAACCCCCTACCTTACTGATGTCTGACGGAAACATTAAACGGGTATTTTGAGAGATCTAGGTGTTTTTCTAAGTACTAGTAAAGACCAGTTTGATCTATCTATTATGATGAAAAAGGCGCTTGGCAAAATGTTTACTATTTTCCGAGTGATTCATCACAATGATGCGTCACTTTTCGTGCGCTGTTTCAAGTGCTATGTACTGCCGTACCTAGATTACTGCTCTTCAGTATGGTCTCCTTGCTGGTTTTGGCTTTGTTTTGCTCAAACATGAATTCTAAAAGCTGCAATTCACAGCTTTTTTCCCGCACAAAACCATACTGAGAAGAAGGAATAATTTTGAAGCGTTCTAACCACTTGTTAATACGTGCACCCAAAAGTTTTTCCATACCTTTGGATGTTCCGCAGTTGATGGAGATTGGACGATAGTGCGACACAGTAGTTGGAGTGTTGATCTTCGGAACTGGGGTCACAATTGAGTATCTCCACAGCTCAGGAACACATCCATCCATTATGGACACATTGTATATGATTGAGAGAGGTTCCGAAAGTTCTTTAGCACACTTTTGAGCAAAAATTGCGGAATGTTATCTATGCTTTTGGAACATGAACTTGTTAACCCTTTCAGGCAAACTTCTACTTCGTACGGATAGAATGTGGGTCTAGAAATACATGCAAAAATCTTTTCTACCATTGGAAACTCTTTACCATTGTCTTTTCCGTAAACAGACTCAAAGTACTTTGCGATCCCTTCGGCTTTTCGAAGATCACCATACAAATAACTACCATCTGTGTCAATCATTGATTTAGCTGTGTTTCTTATCGACGTGCGAGAATTAATATATGAATGTAGATCTCGATTTAGCATATCACCAAACAAACGTTTTTCCTTCACTTGCAAGAATTTTGCTATCAGCCTTGACAATGTTAAGCTCAGTTTTTTGAACTTCTCAAAATTATTATCGACATCAATCAACTCATATAGTCTTTCGCGCCTTTTCAATAACTTTTGAATAGAATGCGGATACTTCTCAAAAGGGGACCTAGTGCGTTTGAGCGGAACAGTTTTTTCGAAAATACTATACAGTATTCGGCAAAACGATGAGTATATCTCATCAATCGTTGGATTAGATGAAAACACCTGGAACCAATTAATCTCATTCAGCCTCTCCTTCATCTCCTCGTAATTTGCATTTCTAAAATCTGGTTGAGGCGACAAAGTTTCTATTTGAGAACTAAGTAATACCTGAAACTCAACGATACTATGATCACTGTTGGAAAGACCTGCTAGAACCCTAACATTTTTGATAAAATCTGCATTCGCTAAAACTAAATCAAGTATATTGTTGCCTCGAGTTGACTGTTTCACATGTTGTGTGAGACTCATACTATTAACAATACTCAAAAACTCACTTTCGGAATTTCCGTTGCACGCACCGTCTGACCAGTCAATAACATAGTTGAAATCACCATAGAGAACGATATTGAGCGACACCGCACAATATCTCCATTGATATAAGTAAGTATTTATGTTTTCGTCCATGTGGAGAGCGTCAAAACTCTAATAGCTGTAATGGATTTGCTTTTGAATTACCTAAATTCAGTAATGTAACAGTAGAAAGCTCGTTTTTCATTAGGGTAGCCAAATGGTACCCAAAACTTCCTACTCGTCTTACTAGTTTGCCTTCAGCAAAACTTTTTGGTAAACACCTAAAAAATGTGAACATTTCTGAGCTACTTGAAATTCCATTGCCTTTTGATTAGTGTATCAGGTCTGTTGTAACTTACGTATTCATATGTATTCCAGTTATTTTGGCCGGCAATGTGCTCAATACCAACGTTACAGTATCAATATGGGAGGGATTCAAGAGTTTTGCATTCTTTCGCAACAACCATTTCGCACGGGACTTTCGAAGCATTTTGCATTTATTATTCGCATTTATTACATTTGTATTCACACTTTTGAACTCATTTACGATTTCAATAAACTATTCTATTCTATTCTATTCTAAAATTCTGAAAAAAGACGTCTCTCTTGAGTTGAGTAAGTTTCTTCGTTTCCGTCCTTCGACACAATATGTATAGTCAAAATGGTTTTTCTTTCGAAATCCCTAAGTTTAGCAACACAATAATGGAAAACTCTTTTTTTGTTAGAGTTGCAAAATGGTACCCAAAACTACCTACTGAAGTCATAAGTGTAGATTCTGCAAAACTTTTTAGTGAAAGTCTCAAAAAGATTAACATTCTTGAAACACTCGCCCTCATTTCCCCTATCAATTGAGATATCTATCCGTTGGATGAAAGGTTCGTTTTAGTTCCTTTTTTCTAGAGAGAGAGAGAGGTTGAGAGAAAGAGAGAGAGAGAGACAGAGAAAGAGAGGGGAGAGAGATTTTACATACCAATTGAGTTATGTATGTTCTCAATATTGTTGTTACAGTCTGAATGCACCCTGGACGAATCTGTCTCCTGATGTCAATCTACATACATATCTTCAAACAATAACAATACTCCCCTCCCCTTTTGATTCTTTCGCTTTCACATTTTTGTCTAATACTTTTTTCCTATAATTGAATCACGATTCAATAAATATTCTTATTCCAATTCTTATTCTTATATGCGAAAGATGAACAGGGTATCGACTTTTTTGATAGACCGGGAAACATGTCATACTATGACATCGTTCATACAGTACCTATGTATCGCTTTGTCAAAATTAAGTGAGAATTCCTGTTTTCCTCATACTTATACACTCCATGTTGGTTTCTGTTCTCATTTCTCAGTTAGATGTGGATTTGAAGCGGGGGTGGAGACGTTTGGACAGGTTGCGTTAGTCCTCTAGAATTTGGCGGCGATATGGAGGGGTCGGCAGAGTGTCGCCGCCGAGTTGCCTGCGATTCTTTTTAGGTCCTTTACACTAAACGTTCTATAGAGTAGTCAGATACCGGGACTGATAACTTTACACAGAATAAACATGTTGTATACACTTATCGTCGCCAGAAATAGACACGATGAGATTCACGGCTTCATTGTTTTTGTATAAACATGTCACCCACTTAAAAACTACAAGTATACGTATGTGATTAACAGATATCTTATTCAGTATCAACGACCTGAAAATAATCGCAGGCGACACTCTGCCGACACCTCCATGTCACCGGCGACTCGCCGCCAAATTCTAGAGTCGGTAGGGTTGGAGTACTCAGAATTCCATTCATCATAAGCCTAACTGAAACACATCAACACAATTGAATGGAGAAAACCAAACCAACTAAAACAATACAAAGTGAACAAAACATTCTATTTTCCAAAAAAAAAGGTCAAATAAAGGTCTGCAATTCACAGAGTACGGTGAAGCTTGGGCGCGTAATGTGTTGCCAGTGAGAAACTCTCTAAACTCAATCTTCATGAAAATGTAATGCGACGAAAAAATCCCAGTGGTCCACTGCAAATAAACATTCTATTCTATTCAAAAGTTTCTAATTGTTTGCGATATTCTTCTCAACATTCTCCGACCGATTAGAGTTATTCTGGGACGGCGGATGGGGTGAATACCAAATTCGCATAGCTTGGTTGTTACAAAAAGGGTGTGGAATTCCAATTATCGTTTTGTTCCCATCCATTCGAAGAAGCAAACAGATTTTTCTAGTCGTCAATTCTCTGATTTTTGCTGAAGCTCAGTAATCGAACATGCTATTAGATTTAACATCTAGACAGACATTGTTTAACTGATACTTTAGCAATTGTGAGCAGAGATCAAGTTGCGTTGAAAATTTTTCATTCTGCAGGACCTTGGTTATCAGCTGTAATGACATCTCTAGTTCTGATACTACTGTTGTGCTCATGGATGGACTTTGCTCATGGACAAGATCGCGCTCGTGGATATGGATTACATGGCTTCAAATCGTTCGTTTGTAAAGTTTTTAAGGAGTATTACTCGTTTAGAGCACAACTTAATGAAAGACACCCGAGTTTAGTAGGGGCTGCAGGGTTAGTAGCTTTGTACACGTCTATTGGAATGTTTTCGCATCTTCTAAATAAAAATATCAGAAAAATAAATTGGTGAGAACATCCCGATGTACGGTTTCTATTGGAATTCGAAAAGATAACTTTGTTCATCGAAAACCTCCATGAACGCGCTTCTCAAGATTTTTCAAGTTTGTTTCCAGATTCAGACGGTTCTCTTCACCAAGTTTCGATTACGAGGAATTCAATAGATACGATAATATCACGCGTAAGTCTGAATGTATCCGAATTTTGGAGCAGTTCTCACACATTTACTGCATATTTCTCACATTGTGTTTACCGCACGTGGGACCTTTCGAGGTACAATGATTTTTGCTTTGTTGTTGGTTCCCTTCAGAGTTTAGACATCAATTGTTATGAAAATCTAATATTCAACTTAGGGTATTTGCCCTCGTTCATTCATTACATTTGTCTGATTTTTCTTAACTTATCTTCGTTTCAATATGTCATCATAGGAGAACTGATGCGTCTTCACAAAGTATACCCACACATGGTGAACATGATAGAAATCGGCAGAACTCACGAGAATAGATCGATCAATGTGGTCAAGGTGGGTTTTTTTCCTACTAGTATGTGAAATCTGTAGTGTATGTCAGAAAATAGCGAATATTATGTTTTTCAGCGACATTTGTAGGAAAGAAAAAGACCAATTCCACTAATGTAGGGCGCATTCGTGACCATTTTTTGACTAGTCGTTATTGAGCCGAAGGCGAAAAAACTTTTGAATCTAGATTTTTTTAGCTCAGGCGGCTTACTAACATAAAAAACAATCTAGGAAACTTTTAGAATAATGACATAAGTTAATATGCTAACGATTGCACTTTTCGTGCTCAAAACGATTTTCATGAATGGGCAATTCAATGTCATGAATGAATGGGTTACTCGATCGAGAAAAGACAATATGAAACTGAGTTGCTTCCATAGGTGGTTCTCTTGAATCGTAGTATTTGTGAAAAGTTCATCTGTCCAGTCGAGAAGTGGAAACTGACGTAACACCGTTGTGACTCCAGATTTCTGGCGATCTTCGTGTCAAAAACAAGGTTTCAATGTGGATAGACGCTGGGATTCATGCGAGGGAATGGATTTCTGTCTCTACCGCAATGATCTTCATTCGAGAGGTCAGAGATCCAAAGTCCACCACAAGTGGATTATCTGCAATCGAAAAAGTTCAAATAGACAAAACTAGATATGAGGATCAGTATTTGACAGCCCATGGTTCTGTGAAAAATTTGAGAGTGTGACCAGAAAAATATATTTCACTTTAGCTCCACGAAGACTTTCGTATGACATTTCGGAAGTCGGCATTAGTATTGAGAGCAGCATTAACTCAACTCACAGAAAAGCCAGAGCTATTTTATCTATGAACGTCAATAACTACACTCAACACATTTTTAGCTCGTCACTTCGTATAACCACGACCTTGTCATTCACAATCTTCTCAACCAAGTGGACTTTTATATTCTGCCAGTGATGAATCCAGATGGATACGAGTACACATACACCAATGTGGGTTGAAATCATAGTTTAAGAATGTGCTCCGCTTTTCCAGAAATAATACTACAAGAAGAGCAGTTAAAAAGGAGCTCCTTTGATTTTTTTCCAGAATAGCACCACTGTCAGACAGCCAGCGCAATCAATACTAATCGACCACCAACCTCCCTGTGCATCTCCAACATGGAGTGAAACTGCAAAAAAAACACATAATCAAAACTTAGTTTAGCCTATTTTGAATGACGTATGAGACTTCATGTGTTTGCGTCAAGGAAGCTTCGCATTATATCAGTATTTTCAAACTGTTTTAGGACCGCTGTTGGAGAAAAAATCGTCGTCCCATGAAGTGTTCTTTCGATGGCTATAACAGCACTTGTTGTGCTGGTGTCGATTTGAATCGAAACTACGATTGGTATTTTGGAAGTGCGTTGTAGTGTTTATGATCTACTGCAAGACACACTGAAGTTGACTTTGACTGTTTCGAACTTCATTGATTCCTCAATAAAGATCTAGACCAAATCCTCGAAGATGAGAAACTGAAAATCGATTTCACTTCAAGTACAAACCCCATTTTGCATGTATAATTTGCTGAAAATTATTTGTATTTCTACAACTTGTTCTTGTTCTAGCTACTAGCACGGGAACCGCTTGTGAGGAGATCTATCCCGGTCCCTATGCTGGTTCTGAGCCGGAAACACGAGCAATCATGCAATTCCTGGCCGACCACCCAGTTCAGGTACGTTACCTATCATTGAACCTGAACTTTCAGAGCAAATAGTTCGTTTACCTAGAAAGGCAACGTTTTTCCATTCAAAATCAAACAAACCCCTCGATTTTTAAACCATATAGTTTGAAAACAGATCGAATTGGGTTTGTTTACACCATAAAACAGCCTTTTCTATTCAGAATCGATTAACTTCTTTCTTCAAAAGTGTTATGCAAATCAAACACAATTTTTCAAGGCGGCTGTCAGCATGCATTCGTGTGGTCAATGGGTGATGATACCCTTCGGTCATGTGAACGGCACATTCTCTGCGAACTACAAGCAACAAGAGGTTGGTTCGGTTTCGTTTACTAACTAACATTTTATCAATTCCTCTGGAATAGAATAGAATGGACCTCTCCTTAGATAAAAAATATAAATAAGTGTGATCGGTCACTAGAGACGACGGAAAACCACAACAAAATGAAATGAGGCCACAATGTGGTTAACTCTTTGTGGCGAGATAACAGAGTGTGGTGTATGGATTTTTAATATGTCATTGGCATTATGTTGTCATGAAGACACACCTTGGTTCCGAAGTTTTATTTTTGCAATGATAAAACTACTATTCAGGAACATGTGTTTATTGCTCCATTTGTGTTCATTCGATTATTTGTTTAGGAGCTCGCACAAAAAGCAACAGATGCTTTGTACGGTGAATACGGCACAAAATACAAGATTGGCACTGCATGGCAACTTGCTTGTTAGTTCAGTTTCTCAAATGTCAAATTAAGGTTAAAAATTATTCTAATATCAAGGATAGTAATAAATATAATAATAACAAGTTCGATGCTCTGTGACATTTGGGCTTGAGAGAGATGAAGAGTTGAAAGACGTTTCTCTGATGTGCTTGCCTCTCGTGCATAACTCCTCGACCTGCTAAAAAACGGCAGAGTGTCTAACTTAGAATAGTTTTACCTACACTGTTCAAGTTTCTACATCATACAAAGAGTTTTTCGTGCTCATTCTAGATGAAAATTCCGGGACCTCTGGTGATTGGATCCAAGGAAAACTGCGCGTTCCGTACGTCTTCACGTTCGAACTCCGTGATGCCTGTTTTGATATCTACAAGTATGTGAAAATGACATCTTTATATACTTTTAGTCAATTTCATAGTCACGTAAAACATGTTGAACACATCAGAACTCAGAAACGTGCAATGACAAAGTGCACGATACCTCATTAGAATTTCAACTTCACCGGACTATTCACTTTACTTCTAGTATAGTTGCATATTCTTTCTCATTCTTACTGTAGCTTTTTAGACACAAAAAACGATAACGGAAATTTCAGTTTGTTCTAGTCACGCGAATTGGCGAAAAAACACAGTGCTCTAGTATCGATAGTTAAGATTCTCTGCAAGGCGTGTTCAGTTTTGTTACAAGTTTGAAGTTTGCTTTAGCAACAGTGAGGCAGGGTTCATACTTCCTGTCGCTAAATTCGGCGACAGCAGCAGTCGCCGCGTAGCATTTCAGAATGCTGTCGCACAATTTGGCAGCAGCAATGTCGCTTGATCTAGCTACCAAAAAGTATGAACGACTTTTTCGTCGATTTGGTCCTAAATGTCAAATTTCGGTCAAAAACAATGGTCTTCTTCAAAAATGTTAGTTTTACTCGATAATTTTGAACTAGATTGTTTGAAAAACCTTATTGCATGGTTATTTGGTGGAAATTCCTATCATGATACAATGAGTGTTTTTTTTTTTATAAGATCCAATGTTTTACTCTCGACCAATGATTTATTTTGTTTTAAAACCCGCTCCAAGTTCGAAAATATGATTTTCTAAGTTTCAATAAACTCACAATGTGAGAGAAACTCGTTTCGATAGCTTTAGTAAGTATAAAATCAGATTATTTCCCATCCAATATACAGGTGAATAATCTTAAGAGAAGTGATATATGTTTTAACTGCGTTAGTAAATAACCTAATAATCATTTTAATTTGAGAAATTGGAAGAATGAGAAAATTGAGCGAAAAACAATGAGCGACGCGTCATGTGGTTTACTAGCTAGTAAACTACACTTGTCGCTGAATTCGGCAGCAATTGTCGCTGAATTGAGCGACAGCGACGTGATTCGGCAACAAAAAGTATGAACACCCAGTTGGTGACGCGACGTCGCTGTAGCGGAAATCAGCAACAAGCGACGAGATCGATATTCATGGTTTGTGTGTTTTCGCGCGTGCTGCCGAATTCAGCGACAGGAAGTATGAACCCTGCCTGAGAGGGAAACGTAGGTGTTTACTGTGGGAGGGTCGTGAGAAGAGATGTGAACCGCAGTTCAACACGTACATATAGGACCCGGCAAACTAAAAGATTTCGGAAAAGGCCATTTATTCTCCGCTTTTGGTATTTTTGTCGAGTTTCCAGGGTGAAGTCAGCAAACTTTTTGATTTGAGCTAAAATTGACGTAACTTTCGAATGAATTGGTTGGTTGTTATTTCTTGTACAGTCGCTAGAGCAATGATTCATTCCAAAATCCTTGAAATCACTAGGGGAAAATTCCCGGGCTAGACTTGAAATCAGGAAAATTTCCATTGCAAGAAGATCGACTGTCCGAGAAATTGCCACGGCAAAAAGTTCGAGTTTGGCGCGACCGGACTGAACTGTCCGGTATATGAGAATGATAATAATCATATATTGAGTTTATATATTTTCACCGTTTACATAATTGTTTCATCTATGCATCTCGCAGTTACTCAGGTCTACCTACTCTATTTCGATCTGAAGTCTACATTGTGAAAATTTTGATTTGAATAGTTGTTAATTTTAATCTTTCATTCAGTATTAAGTTTAGATTTTCTTTTAAAAAGGTGCTATTTAAGTTTTAATTCTTATTTCATGATTTGAATAGATCTTGTAAGCTGAACCGTGTGCCATGTATGCGTCATGAACCAATGAGTCAAATCAATCGATGGCGCATTGAACCTGTCTCGCGTCGGCGCTCTCTCGCATTCGCATACTCTCTCATTGTGGCATGTGCCCATTGGCTCCGCCCACTCGCCCATGGCATGGTATCAGACAGTCGAGCTTCCCCCATATCCGACCGTGAGATTCACGTGTTGGACCGGGTGAAAGCTAATGTTGCCAGGCCTTTCAATACAAGTGGACACAAATACAATTAGTTTCATAGATAATAGGTGTTTTAATGGGAATACGCTACGGAATGAAGTATTTATGTAAAAGAAACCATTCAAAGACGATAGACAAACAAAAAAATGAATATCAGCGTGGTTAGAAGACACACTTTTTGAGCAACAGTCTCTTTTAGAAAGGTAGCAATATAAAAAGGGTTTAAGTGAACTCTAGAGATGCAAAATTAGTTTTTGGAGTTTTTCTCGTTATTGTAGTTTCATTTTCTGCCAAGGCAATTTCATCGAGTGCGAAATTTTCGCCCTGCAACATTTTTCGATAAACACCTGTGTTCTCAGATGTTCGTCGGCTATCTTGCCGGGGCAACAGTTCTGAATTTGTGAGTTCAACCTCCGCACTTTTTGCTGTTTTTTGATACATTTGGGACGCAATCAACGTTTTAAGTTGAAAGTTCGAAAACCTCGAAATTTCTAAGGCTTTCGTTCAATTTTCACCTTTTCTCTGAGCGATATCACCCTCCGGTTCAATCTTCGACAAAAAAGACCAAAAGCGGAGAATAAATGGCCTTTTCCGAAATCTTTTAGTTTGCCAGGTCTTATATCCAAAACACCAATATACTGTCGTCCAAAATCTGAAACAATCATAGTTTGTTATTCGCGTACAGTTTATTGATGTTTACAAACTCTTGTATGTTGCAATACATTTTACATGACCGTAGACTCAACCAGTAACGTGAAGGTCGAAACGGTGCTAATCATTATTGGTCGAATTATCCAACTTATACGAGGAAATGTATTTATTACTGGTTCAGTTACAATAGATTTCACTCATGGAACAATTCTCACATAGAGTTTACAGAATATAATAGATTTATTCGCGATTTAACATGTGACTTCCACATAGTATGTGGCACTCCAAATGGGTAAATGGAGAGAAAAGAAGAGAAGAAAAAGGGTATGGTTGGCCTATTACGCTGTTTGTTGAGAAATGTTTGACAACATTTACTTGTTTTATGTTTCCTTTTTTATGTTTCTCAAAGCATAATGTTATAGAGAATACACCTGCGAGAACTACTTTGTTGTTCCGAAATCCTATATTCGTCCAACTGGACTGGAGACCTTCGAGGCCATCAAAGTGATTGCACAAGGAATCATCAATGTTCCGATAACTATTGAATAGTTGTGATGATAACAATGCATTTTCATTCATTTGTTCACGTATGGCATTTTCAAAGGTTTTCAATTGAAGACGAACCATTGATTCTGGTAAACTGAGGGAGAGGACAACTGAAAGTATCTAACCAAATTAGCATTCATCAGTAGAACGTTGAATTTTGCCCAGTTTATTTCCAGTTTTCCTATAATTTATTAACCAATTTCTAGCCAAGTTTCGTCAGTCACAAGCGAAGATCCCGGGGTTCGGAGAAAACGTTGCAACATTTGATTGAAGGGTGTCCAACATTTACTACATGTTGGTTGAAGTGCATCAGTCCACATGAGTCTTACCTGAGGCCGTATGCATAAAACATCCCGAGCCGGGATCCCAACCTGTATTGGCTGGGAAAAAGCCGAATTGAGCTGGGGATAGCATCCCAACTTCCCACTTGACCCAGCCCGGGATGTTTCATGCATACCGCCTCCAGATCGGTCAGCAGGTGGAACAGTACACACTCAGACAGGGCCCAGCCAATTGGCCAGCCAATTTTTTCAATTGCAGCCAATTAGACGCTAAAAACGGGCGCATACCGTAATCCGAAGCCGCTTTTTTGACCTTTTTCTGCGTTTTTCGGGTGGAATAAAGCCTACAGATGTATATTCAGTGTTCTGACAGTCGACAAAAAATTCAGAAACTGGACGAAAGCCGAAAATTTCTCAATGATTGCTTCCAATCGTGTTTTCGGGATTTGCACGGCAAACCATCTCTCTTGCTTCTTTAGCACAGCGAATTAACATGTGTTTTGTCTGAATTGGATGTATTTCATTGTTATAGGCCATGTAAATTCTTAAAAACACGAATCTGTGGTCATAACGTCAAATTACGAATTCCGATTCGCCTCTTCGTGGCAACTCTGATCAATAGCGCCATTTTCTCTCAGTGGGTGAAATAGAGTTTCAGGAACATGCACTCACTGTTATTCACGGTGATTCAAAACAGTTCAGAGTAAAATAACGTCGAAAAATCGTGTGTTCAGTGCTTGCAGTCGTACTTTCTTGAATTAAAGCGAATACCTCTTTTTGCTTCTTTAAGCGAATAAATAGAGGTGTTCAATGTTCAAATTGAATGTCTACAATCAAAGTAGCCAAATTGGTTGTTGATAAATATGATTTTTAGATCAAAACGCTCGAATTTGAATTTTTGGGTTACGGTAGTTTCTAAAATTCGCGGCTAACTCCGGCCAGGGGGGCTAACTTTTCTGAGCAGGGTGGAATGGGCTTGTGAGTTATCACAAATATGGGTAGCCAAGAGGCGAAGAGTTTTTACTTTGGGGGAATATGTTTGATACGACTACGTATGCTAGAACATCCTGACATTTTTATCCCATCCTGCGTCTCGTCAAAAGTACGCTATTTCTCCGCTCTCACATCCCGCCGCGATACTTGTCGCGCGAGATGTTCTAGCATACGTACTCAGTTATTTTCCGGATAGCTTATTTAATATCCAGTCGGAATTCAGTGTTTCGAGCCCTGAATGTGGTGAATACGTAATTCACATAGCTCGCTTGTCACAAAACGTGTGCTGAATTCGAATCATCGTTTGGTTGTCGCCAGTTTTCTATGTTTGCTTTTTTTTGTTGACAGGCAGCGATTGCATTGAACTACTACATTGATGATTCAACTGACAGTTTTTATGGTTATATGTGTTGTGGTAGCCAGTATCACAAAGTATAGTAGTCGCATATTCACGAATTCTGTCATTACGATCAATCTTGAGTTCTCACGTGAATATAACATGTTCGAACCAAATTGAGAGGAAAGGTCAAGTTGCGTTACTTTCTTTTTCCATGACTCCAGTTTTCAGCTACAATGTCAGCTGTAGTTCTGATACTACTACTTTGCTTATGGACGGACTTTGCTTATGGAGAGATACATGGATTTACAACGTTTGTTGGTGAAGTTTTTAGAAGTAGTGCTAGTTTAGAGCATAGTGTAGAGCACGATTCAGTTAAAGTGATGAATATAATAATGAAATGGATTTTGTTCCTTTTCAAACAAAGTGTCTCAAACAAATGAGGCGAAGTAGAAGAGATCTATCAATATTTGGGTTTCGATGGAATTCGCGGAGACAAATTTGTTCGTCAACAGCCTCCATGTACTTTTTTAAGTTTGTTTTCCAGAAGGAGACGGTTTTCTTCACCTTTTTCTTCACCAAGTTTCAATTACGAAAATTTCAATAGATACGATAATATCACACGTGAGTCCAGCAAATTCCGAATGTCGAAAAACTTTGAACACATGATAGTTTTCGTAAATTTTGCATAGTGTGTATGACTAAGGTGATACCGTTGAAAATAGGAAGATGAAGTATTTGTATTGTGGATGGTTCAATTTCGACCTTAGAAACCCACTGATGAGCGCAATCGTATTCTTTTCGGTTTGTTATCTTCGGGAAATTTCATGAACATTATAGGAGAGCTGATGCGTCTGCACAACGAATACCCACACATGGTGAATATCCTCAAAATCGGCAGAACTCACGAAAATCGAGCCCTCAATGTTGTTAAGGTATAATTTCGCTTCGTTAGTTTAGTTTAAAATTTTGCAACGTGTCATACCACCTTCACAAATTGTCATTCAAATTCCAAAATTGGAAAATGTGTATTATTTTCGTTTTATTTTTCAGCGATTCAGAGTAAGATAATGAGAACTCATCATCTGAAACGACTCTTGACGTTTCTTGATGCTCAATAGACCAAAACAAACGATGAGTGAACCAACTAGAGTTTTCTTAATAGTCGCTTTCAATGTCAGCCTGTTTCAAATTCACAATTTACGAAATAAAAAGTAATCGAAAGATCAAACAAAACAGAAAATGAGCTATAGCGTTGGAACTTCAGATTTCTGGCGATCTTCGTGTCAAAAACAAAGTTTCAATGTGGATAGACGCCGGAATTCATGCGAGAGAATGGGTTTCTGTCTCAACGGCGATGATCTTCATTCAAGAGGTCAGAGATCAAAGGAGACCTGTTTTTTTACAATGTTGATCATGTGTATTATACAGTTAGAATAGTGAAAAACGGATGAAATGGGCCGTACACAAATTTATTTACCTAATCACAGACGTTGCAATTTCAAGTGGCTGTTACTGTTTATCGTAACCGGAATCAAGGTTGAGATAACTTCCTAGATACCTACTCAAGTGACCTCAAAAAAGGTTATTAAAATGGGTGGGTTACCTAGAAACGGTTAGATACAGAGCTGTTCTGACTGTTTTAGGCTTACGACATAACCGACTTAAATGTATAATTCACACATGGTTCAGACGACAAACTAAACAAAGACATATTCTAATTTAAAATTTCAATATTTTGCCTAGACCTTTTCCAGTTAATCTCTTCTTATGATCACGATCTGATGATTCACGATCTTCTCAATCGTGTCGATTTCTACATTTTGCCTGTGATGAATCCAGATGGATACGAGTACTCGCACACAAAAGTGAGTTTATCTCTCAGATTTGACCTGCAACCTTCATGATTCCAGAATGAAAACGCCATAACGGTGAATACGGTTAAAACATATGAGATGAAAGTTCAATTTCTGTTCAATTTCGTGGCTGTTCAATTTTGAGTCTCGATTTTGATTGTAGAATTTCTATTTTGAATCTTGTTGAGTGGTAGTTCAATTTTTAAATATACGAGTCAATCTTTCAGGAACGTTGTTGGAGAAAAAATCGTCGTCCCATGAAGTGTTCTTTCGATGGCTATAACAGCACTTGTTGTGCTGGTGTGGACTTGAACCGAAACTACGATTGGTATTTTGGAAGTATGTTGTCAAATTTTGATCCACTACCAACGATTACTATTTTGAAAAACGTGAAATTGTAGTAGTTGTTCTTGAATTGTTGGGAAAATGCAATAACAAAACAGGTACACGAATATTGTCTGGCCAACGCACCATCTGCTCACAATGGATAGTTGAGGATAACACCAAACCAGATCAAAGAGACCATAGTGTCTAAACTGCAATGAAAACATGAGCAAAGTTTACTAAAACTACAAATCAGTTTTGGTCGCTCACACACGTCATGTTTAACTGATTTATCCAATTCAAGCCACAAGTGTCGGAACTCCATGTGAGGAATTCTACCCCGGTCCATATCCCACCTCTGAACCAGAGACAGTAGCAGTCATGGAATTTCTCGAGAAACACCCAGTTAAGGTTGATGCACTTCGATTTCAATTTTGAAGAAGATGATAGATGCGTAAGAGTGCGTCATAAGACGAAGCAACTAGCAAAACCGGTTTAGATGAAACTAATCAACTAATTCTCATGGGCTTGAACGAACACACTCCATCTAAACAAGGACGGTTTCAATCACGCACTTTTCTGTAACATCAATTTCTGGGAGACAAGTTTTGCACATTTACGAAATCTACTTGCATTGGTTGGACGCAGAATCAAAAAAGCATGAGGGTCAAAGTATTCGACAGCTTGCGTCTCTCTCTACACGCTCTTTTGGGCTCATTGATTGTATGCGATACGTAAAGTACACACAATCGATAAACATACTTTGCTCGGTGTATTTGTCGCAGACTAAAAATGTATGGGGGGACAATAAATTGTTTTCAAAATTCAAGGCGGTCGTCAGCATGCACACGTGTGGTCAATTCATGATGATACCCTACGGTCACCTCAACGGTACATACTCGCCTAACTATCGGAAAGAAAGGGTTTGTTGTTTTGTGTTCCACGTAGATTCACGTAGTTCTATTTGCAAACGTTACAGTTACAGTCCCATTTGAACAATCTCACTCAAAGTATTAGAAAACTCCCAAACTAGTGAGAAAGATGGTTTTTGTACAGGAGATGTTTGTAATAGAGCACACATTCATTTATAAACATGTAATGAACCGCGTACTATACTAGAAGTAAAATGAATAGTCACGTAAAGTTATTATTCTAGAGAGCAAGCGTGCACTTTGTCATTGCACGATTCTGAGTTATGATGTGTTTAACATGTTCACGTGCCTGTACAATTGACTAACAGTGTACAACTCATGTTGCTACACTTCTGTTACGTGCTTATTTCTTCACCAGTTTGTTTTCAGGAACTAGCAGAGAAAGCAGCGAGCGCATTGTACGGTGAATATGGCACAAAGTACAAAATTGGAACACCGTGGGAAGTGGCGTGTTAGTGTTTTCTTTGAGATTTTAAAAAAAGTTCTGCTTTAGGTGGGTTCACTAGAAACTGAATAACGCGAGCAGTACTTAGATTGTTGACAACCCATTGAGCTCGAGAATTTTATGACCTAAAATATCTCGGTCTAAGAAATACTCAGACAGTTTCCAGCCAATTGGCCAGACACTTTTTTGTTGGCTGAACGAGAGAGTGTGCAGGTCAGAGAGACGCAGACTGTCTTAACCTGTCTGCGCGTCATTGACCTGCATGCTCTCTCGTTTTTGTAGCTGGCCAATTGCAGAAAATTGGCGCTAATCGTTCTGAGAAGTCATCCGAAAATGTTGGCACGATGCCAATGAGTCTCAGTGGGAATGAAACGAACTACTATCAAGGTATTTATGGAGAACTGTGAAATTCCATTCTAGACGAGAATTCTGGAACGTCTGTTGATTGGATGAAGAGTCAACTGCGCGTACCATATGTCTACACATTTGAACAACGACAAGCATGCAATGATGGCAGGTACATGGTTCTTCTTCAAAATCCGGTTGAAATTATACAGTTTGACTTCGAAATTTCTATTTGATTCTTATAGATGAGGTTGGGAAACTCCCAGATTCGCACATAGGATTGGGTTAATCTAAGCCAAGGTCGAATATTAGTTAAAAAATCCAATACATGTCCAACATTTCAAGAAATTTTTGATTTGACATAGTCCAGACTTTGCCTTCTCCAAATTGAATGTTTCAGAAAACTTTTTTTTTAACGAACGTTCACCTTTATCATTTTTTTTTCAAAAATCAAAAACAAGAGGGCTTTCGCGCCGGCATCGTGTGTTCGCTTGCTAAAATTGTAGCCAAAAAGTTGTTATTAGCCAAAAGAAGACAAGTCAGCTCTTGCTAGGCAAGAAATCGCCTGTCCACTGCATCTACGGTGGTTCAGTGGTATTTTACACACGATACAGGGCGATATCCTATTCCTCAGAGTGAAATATAACGTACAAGTTTCAACCTTGCTTTGAAAGCACATTTTCACTCTTGCCTTTGTGTGAATCACATAGAACAGAACATATAATTACATAGGATTCATATACTATATTGTCTATGAACAGTACAATAATTAATATGTTAAATACAATAATCTACTCGCATTACTTGGTTACAATCACAGAACATTGCCAGTTAGTTACATCATCTTAGTAGCTCAGGGGAGAGCGCTTCACCATTGCAGTTTCACATGTTATTGCTCACAATCACATTTGCATCATTCCTTCACATTTTCCTTGCTACATACTCACATGACAGAACGGTACCAACCTAAAGATTTTAGGCCAATTGCAACGACGTAAAAAGAAAGATACGCAGCCAAAACTCGTTGATACGCAGCCAAATTGGACGTGCGTCAAGAGAAGGCGCACTCACTTTGCGCCAGCGCGCGTTGCTGACACAATCACAGTATACTCGCTATCGCGTACGCGACAAGGGCGAACTTTGACTAGATTTGACTAGCATTTTGTACATTATTGCAGACCTGAGGTCTGTGAGCTCTGGTTTGGTCTTCCGCTGGAAGATATTCGCCCTACTGGATTGGAAACTTTCGAGGCTATCAAAGTGATTGCGACAGAAATGATCAAGTTGTACGGATGATTGTTGAATGACATTTATAAAAATAAGGATAATGCATCCACTCAAAATGAAGAGGTAGTATATGAAACTTTCAATTCACAGGTTTGAGATGATTATCAAACGTCTGAAAACATAGTTAGTGAAGAATAATTTCCACGTGTGCCAATGACTATTCCGAAAACGATACAGTGTCACGTCGCGAATTTTCACACTGCTGAAAATCATCTAGGATCCAGATATGTTATAAAAACCCCTCTCTTCATTGATCTCGACTGATTGAAATGGAGCCTTCGATAGCTACCATATATTGTTTTTTGAAGGTAATCGTAAAGAAAGTCGGTCACCTGCTATCACAACGGTGCTTGTCAAGTGGTACAAAACTCAGAGTCGTATTCCAATCGAATTTGAAAAAAGTGAGATGATGATCGTCGTAGTGTTGAACACAGGGCTCGCAGATTGTGCATCGATCACTGTGAGAGACCTGAGGCCGTATGCATGAAACATCCCGGGCCGGGTTGGGATGCTATCTCGAGCTATTTCCCGGCCAATTCAGCTCGGGATAGCATCCCAACCCGGCCCGGGATGTTTCATGCATACGGCCTCTGAGTACGTATGCTAGAAGATCCCGGCATCTTCATCCCATTCTGCGTCTCTCGCGCTGCCTCACTATTTCTCGTCTCTGACATCCCGGCGGGATGTAGGAGCAGAGAAATAGCGTATATTTGAGGAAACGCAGGATGGGATGATGGGGCCGGGATCTTCTCGCATACGTACTCTGATGTGGAACGGGCCCTCGATAATAGACAAAACAACTGGCCAACACTGCGGTTGTCAACAGATCTTCAATCCAGGATCAAACGCTTGCGGTGTTGCAATTCTACATCAATTGAATGTATAGTCAACGGGAATGTTTTCATAGCATTGAATGGCTCCGCTAAATACTAATCTCTCTCTGGCACCGATGACAACCTATCCAGTAGAAGTAAAAATTATATACCTGTATGTACGTGTGCTGGATGACTGGATGAGGATCGCTAGAGAAGAGATGCACACTTAGAAAGACAATATGTTGCGGCGAATTGTTCGGATTCTGATTCCGTAATAAACTATTGTATGTATGTATTGTATGAAGTACGTGTGCGCATCAAACGTGCGAGACCACCTAAGACAAGAGAACAATCACTAAAATGTCAGTATGAACCTGAAATTTAACCCAATTGCGCTGCGAAAAAAATGCTGCTTGGATGTAATTTTTCCGGCATTTGTATTACATCAGTTTTTCTCATTTTTTGGCGGTGGGTTAGTCATATGATCCTTGCAATCATAGAAAATAAACTATTGAAGTTTTCGTGAAGTTAGTATTATAGGAGCATGGTCCCTTCTATCAAATGTGAATTCAGACGCCTATTTCGTACGACAGAATAAAGTGGATTTGGGACCGGGAACGGCGTGAATTCATAATGTCCATTGGACTGTTGTCACGGAAAGGTGAACAGAATTCAAATGATTGTATATGATGAATTTTTGCCGCTCTACAAATATTTTTTCCAATTTGCGTTTGGTTCAGGCCGAGGGATTGAATTAAGTTTTCAAGAGTACGACATCTGTCCAACAATGTTCTACATTCAATTCCAGGGTTGTGATTTTATAGTCGGATGCTATCTTTCTTTTTTGTAGTACTGCTGTCTACATGGGCACAAGTAGAAGGTTTTGAAACTGAATTAGAAAGGTTTGTCGACGAATGTCTCCAACGATCTCTGTTCTGAAGACAAGATTAATCGGAATAAGAGTTACATATGTTCACATGAGATCTTAACTTTAGTTATATGTGCACGTAACATGTGCTAAATTTCAGGAAAGAGGGCTTTAAATTGAGGGTACGCTGCATATTAAAAATTAGTGCCTGGTTTACGTTCGACAGAACGTACCTCTCCGAGAAGTTTGCGTTCCGAGAAGATTCCATCAAAGCACAGCCGTGATCGATTTTTCAAAACTATAAATTTAGAAAGATCACTTTGTTTATCTTCTCTTCGATCAACCTCAGAATGTGAATTTGGATTCTCATAAGTTTTTCTTTCAGGGACGATGAGTCTCACTCTCTAAACTTCGATTACGAGAATTTCAATAGACACGACGATATTACAAGTTAGTGAAGACATGATTCTTTGTAAAGTTTTGTAAAGTTTTCAGAAACAAAACGTATAGTTACGTTTCGCAGCAACTTATCATGGATTAACGTTTTGTTATCATCTTCAGGGGAACTTATGCGTCTCCAAGAAGAGCGACCCCATGTGGTGAAGATGGTCGAAATCGGAAGAACCCACGAAAACAGAGCCATAAATGTGGTCAAGGTGTGGTTTTGTAGACTTCACAAACGCTAAGAGATTTTGGAAACGGTAAAAGTTTAGTGGATGTTCAAGCAATAGGTGTCGTTGTACTGTTAAGAGTATAAGAAGAATTAGAAATAGTAATAGTACGGAAATGTTGTTCCTCCATCCAATTTAATATGTTCAATGGCAAATGAGTAATTCTATTCTACATGTAACTGAATACAAAACTTCATATAGATTTCTGGCGACCGTCGCAGTCAAAGCAACGTGGTTTCAATGTGGATAGACGCCGGCATACACGCGAGAGAATGGATTTCAATCTCAACGGCAATGTATTTCATTCATGAGGTTAGAGCTCGAAATTGACAGAAGAGAAGGAAAGTGAAGTATTTTCACAATTTGACATCCTTAAACCTTGGATAGTCTGTCAAAGTTTCAAAGAGGTCACCAATGCCTTCCAGAGTTCCGAGAGAGAGAAAAAACCTGTAGTTTGATGTTTGATGCTTAAAGAAGGACGATTATGTGGTACAATCGCAACGCTTCAGTCCTTTAATCTGCAAAACATTTTTCAATTGCAGTTTGAGAGACCGTTGACACGAGATTGGTCCACATAGTCCTCCTATTTTAACGCGACTGCAGTAAAGGTCATTGGAAGCCAGTGTTAGTGTGTGACTGACCTTCATATTTGTAACAAACTGTTTTATAGCTCATCACGTTGTTCGACACCGACTTCACCATCTACGACCTCCTCAATCGAGTGGATTTCTACATTTTGCCCGTGGCGAACCCAGATGGATACGAGTACACACACACGAAAGTGAGGTTATTTCATTGATCTCCGAAGAGAATTTTTCCAGAGAAAAACTTGAACTGATACAATAACGTCTAATAAATCTATACGTAACGCACTATTGAGAATGAGCCAGAAAATGGAGGGAAGTTTAACTGAGTTGGAAACTAAAAACGGTGCGCAATGTCCAAACCCAGCAGAACCTACGCAGCGTGCTCTTCCATACTTGAAACCATTAAAAAGAAGAGAACTTTTACAAATCATCTTCGTGACATGGTATAGTTTCGAAATTTGGGATTTCCAGGACCGTTGCTGGAGAAAAAAATCGCCGTCCTATGAAGTGTTCTTTTGATGGCTATAACAGCACTTGTTGTGCTGGTGTGGACCTTAATCGGAACTATGACTGGTATTTTGGAAGTAGGTCAAACTGTTTTTGAACTACTACGAAACAGATGATAACCAGAAAAAACGAGAAGTTATTCAGCACAAGCTGGACTTTTAGCTTTTTGAGCTTTGACAGTTTGTTATTTTCCAACAGCAATTCTTTCTGTTCAAGCCAAGAGCTCTGGACCTCCATGTGAGGACACCTACCCCGGCCCATATCCCTCTTCTGAACCTGAGACAGTAGCAATCGTGGATTTCCTTTCAAATCATAAAGTCAAAGTACGTTGTTTACGAATGAACAACTAATAAATAAAGAAAAATCACTAAAGGGTTGCCCGAACTTTGTGACGCCAACAGATTCAGTGTGGTACGAGCTTTGTGTTTTAATCGTATACCGAATTCTAAAGGAAATGTCCTTAATTGGTTCTCAGATGAATTCTCAGTAGTCCACTCGAATTAATTACAGAAATGAGTTTTCTGATCTCATTCTGATTCTGATTCCTATTCTGACTCCACATTATTGATTTTGATTATAATCTTATCCTCGCGCTCTCTCGTCTCATGAAAAACATTTCAATGTTTTAAGGCGGTCGTCAGTATGCACAGCTGTGGTCAACTCATGCTAACACCCTACGGCCATCTGAACGACACATACTCACCAAACTATCACGAAGAAAATGTTTGTTGTTGTTTCTATTTTACCTAGTTGTACACTGTTTTTCTTTACGTTTAATGTGAATAGAAGGAAAAATTTAGAATACGCGGGTTTCTGAGAGAATCGTTTTCATGCGGATTGAAATGTCAAATTGTATAGTCTGGTGAGTAGCGACTCTACCCACCGAAAGGTATATGGAGTACTTCCTAGCCACACTAGGTTATTGTCTGCTCTGAGAAAACCTTTCACACTTCCGTCTTCTTCTCGAACAATATTATACTGTTAGTTTGAAAGTTTGAAAAAGAGTATATGATATCAGCCTCCTGAAATTGTACACCATACTTAGCGCGTTATACTGTTAGTCATTTGCATAGTCACGTGAAATATGGTAAACACAGCAGAACTCAAAAACGTTCAGTGACAAATTGCACGATTCCTCATTAGAATGATAACTACACGTAATTATTGATTTGGCTTCTGGTTAATACTAGAGTCCGTATGCATGAAACATCCCGAGCCGGGTTGGGATGTTATCCACAGCTCGTTTCGGCTATTTCCGGACCAGATGAAGTTGGGATGACAAAAATGACCCGGCCCGGGATATTTCAGGCATACGGCCTCAGGAACAGCATATTGTTGAGAGAAAGGGGGTAAAGCTCAATTTCGATGTGAACTGTTCATCCGCCACCGGAGCAGGTAGCGTCGCTGATCGTTCTTGCCCAGTTCCTCTGCCTTAGGCGAGTGGAGAGCTTTACCTCCACGAATTTGTTTCATGAACCAAAAATGACATTTGTCGGAGCATAGTTTTCAGAAGAAAACGCGGTCACATATTCATTTCAATATTGTACGAGTTAGCTGTCTACAGAGTGAACACGACCGAATTGAACACACGTAAAAATATTTATTACGCAAACACGGCGTGTGATGAAATAAAACAAAAATGTTTAGACCGTCAAGCAAACAAACATTCTGTTACAAACATCTGTGAATCTCGCGTGGCATCAGCTTTGAGGTTGTTATACTAGAACTATACTAAAGAGTCACGGGAAATTAGCATTCTAATGATGAATCGTGCACTTTTTCATTGCACGTTTTTGAGTTCTGCTGATTGACATATTTGCTGTGTCTATGCAATTGACTAACAGTATAGCCGTGGTGTTTTACTTGTTTTTAGGAACTCGCGCAGAGAGCAGCTAACGCTTTGTATCGTGAATATAGCACAGAGTACCGGGTCGGAACTGCGTGGGAAGTAGGGTGTGAGTCGAACAGTTTCATCTTGAAAAACACTTTCTTTTCATTCTTCGCGGAGAGTTCAGTTTGCTGAACTGTTTGTCACACTATTCGCAATCAGCTTCCATAAAACCAGAAAATAACGTGGAAATGCTATTTGGAAATCATGAAGTATTTGTGTGTGAACCTGACCAATGTTACAAACCTGCAAAATGGCTAATTCGGCAGTCCAAACTACGATACTGTCCTGATTTTGTCCATAAGCAATATTCTTGAAATACCATAATAATATTAATGATAGGTTTATCCCACAAACAATTACACACATGTTATAGTCGCTATTTTCCCCATAAAGACAGCAGAGGGTTCAATTGATTGAGCGATGCGGGGCGAGCGGTCGTTGATTATCTGCCAGCAATTGAGAGAGTGAGTAGATCAATGACACGCAGACGAACTGGCAGCTCGCCAAACCCCCTTTCCATACCCAATCGATGGTACGGTGTCCACAACGGTTTGACAAATCCTATTTCAAATAAATATCCACGGGAATAACCTTCGAACTACTATTCCAGACGAAAGTTCTGGAATCTCAATCGACTGGATAAAGGGTAAACTGCATGTACCCTATGCCTACACTTTTGAACTACGGGACCAGTGCATTGGCAGGTATAGTTTACATCATTGTAAAGACAGGCGGCGTAGCAATCCCCACAAAAGTTCATGAGATCACCTCATGAGCTATAAGCACGAGTTTCTCATGAGATTCTATCGATCGCTATGCTACGACATTAAGACATTCACGAGTAGCTCATGAGGTATCTCATGAGAAACTCATATGAACTTCTCATGAGGTTGGACGGTTTGCTACGCCGCCTGAACTGATTGAGTAGCATAGTTCGTTTCATTCCCACTGAAACCCCTTGGCATCGGGCCAAGATATTTTTAAAAGTATTCTGAAGACATTTTCCATTTACGTGTTGTTATGGAACTGGACAACCGCTAACGTAGATTTAAATTTATTGAAAAAATCTAAAGTGGTGAGAAACAGCCTGGAATATTAATTGGCAAGCTGCCAAGTATCGGTAGGAATGACCGGAACTATACGTTCATTCTATTCTAGTTGCTGAGAAGATATTTGGATGAAATAAATGCAGATGCGTTTGTCGCTGGGATGCGCTCAATTCACTACAAAGGAAGTCTAAAGCTCTCCACATAAATATGTCGACATTTTCATACAATGGACTCCTTGCCAACTAGTTTGTCATAGCGCCGTGGTTTGACAACATGACGAAAATAAACATGGATAATATATGACGAATTCAAACCCCAAAGGGTGAATGACGTTCGTAAATCTCGAAGGTTTGACACCTTTCATTCCATGTTACGGAGAACTAATGAAGAATGACGATTCAAGGGCCAATCGCAACGCTTCGGTCCTTTCAACTGCAATACATTTTTTAGTTGCAGCGTGAAGATTATTCCACAAAATTGTCCTACTTTAAAACGTGACCATACATTTGACCTGCTCTATTTTGCAGTGAATACACCTGTGAGAAGTCCTTTGTTCTTCCGGAAACCGATATTCGCCCTACTGGACTGGAAACTTTCGAGGCTATCAAAGTGATCGCAACAGAAATGATCAAGTTGTTTGGTTGATTGTTGAATGCAATTTATTGAAAATGATAATGTGTTTACCAATAAATCGATAATATTTCTACCAAGATGTTTGTGTCGACATTTCCCGCAGTTTTTGAAGGAACTGTTTCTCTTCAATTTCGAGGTTAAACCTGGTTGCCATGTAGATTTTCGTAAATCATGAACATCCATCTGAATTTGAACTTACTAACTTTTCACTCCCAAACACGAAACACAAAGTGAGAGAAATCAAACAAAAATTAAGTATTCAAAACTGTTAGAGATAAGTCATTTTACCCGCGTTTGCTCATTTGCTTGCTGTTAATATTGAGCAGTTGTTTTCAGATGTAGGTGCGCTGGTCATTATGAAAACCAGGGTGTATACGTTTCTCAAACTTGTCAAAAAAAGTCCCTTTAGTTCTCAAGTAATTCAGCAGCTTATTTCGTAGACAGAATAATATGGATTCGAGACCCGAAATCTGGGCGAATATCTAATGTTCATTTGCGTGTTGTACAGAAAAGGTGTGCAGAATTCAAATGAATGTATAATTTGAATTTTGTCGTTTGGGCAATAAAAATATTTTGTTAATGTGCGTTTCGCTCAGGCTGAGGGATCGAACTAAGCTTCTAAGACTTTTTCAGTTTTGCAAAAGTAGAAACTAGTTGTAAAAAATACTCAATAAAGAAATACCTTAACATAATAATGTTCCTCCTCTGTAGGTTTTGTTTTATTGTCAACGATATTTGTATGTAACGTCATTACGTCATTAGTAACGTCACTAATTTAGAAAAGAAAAAAGTGTGTGACTCATTTTGGCTGTTATTAATGTTTTACATTCAATTACAGAGTTGTGATCACGCAATCAAATGCTATATTTCTTTCTGGTAGTACTGCTGTCGCTATTGGCACACGTACAGGGTTTTGAAACTGAATTGGAAAGGTTTGTCGATGAAATTGTTTGAAGACAAGATCAATCAGAATACCAGTGAAATTATTTTTACATGAAATACATTCATACTAAACTTTAGTTATATGTGAACATGTCATGTGCTGAGTTTAGGGCTTGATCTACGTCAAAATTCAAATTAACGAAACACTGAAGCGAGTTATTTTTCATTAGAGCACATCGAACGTACTAATTTCTTCAAATAATAATTTTCTTCATCTTCTTTTTCTAGAGACACTTCGTCTCCTTCGAATTTCGATTACGAGGATTTCAATAGAAACGATGATATCACAAGTTAGTGAAGCAGATAGCAAGCACATTTCTTTGTGATGTCAAATTTTCAAAAGCAGATAGTTACATGAACGAAATCTCTGGTAATAAAAATTTGGCCTCAAGGTAAATCAAATGTTTGCATAAAACAACATTTGGTAAAAAATAATTTAACGATTTTTGCGCTTGGTCCTTAATCAAAAAGAAGGTATCGTCATGTACAAAGATGATTTATAATACAAAAAAAACTTTTTTTTTCACAAGAACACAACTGCTGTTTTCCCAATACATGTATCACGGATTTATACTTCTGTTATCATCTTCTGTTATCACCTCCTTTTATCATTATCAGGAGAACTTATGCGTCTGCAAGAAGAACGACCCCACATGGTGAACATGATCGAAATCGGCAGAACTCACGAAAACAGAGCCATCAATGTGGTCAAGGTGGGTGTTTTTAACCTGAGCGAAGGTAGATAAGTGAGTATTGTTTGTTGTTGTGTTGTTATAGGTAAAGTTACAATCCGCAAAATCATATATACTATAGTGAGAAATAATGAGGAATAGTGAAATAATATAACTTTACTCCACTTACTTCACTTAGTTGTTTCTCCATTCATCCAAAACACAGTGTTTAATCGCGATTCAACCATGGAAAATAGGGGAAATATTCTATTCTGAGACATAATGTAACTTAAATTCATGTTCAGATTTCTGGCGACCGTCGCAGTCAAAACAACGTGGTTTCAATGTGGATAGACGCCGGCCTACATGCGAGAGAATGGATTTCAATCTCAACTGCGATGTATTTCATTCGTGAGGTGAACTCAAAAATTGGAAAGATACCATAGTTCGACAACCTGGCACGAAATTCGGAACATTGGTTTTGGTAACAACTTGAAAAATCACCGAACAAAAATAAAAATAGGTATATAAAAATAGACAAGTTTGGATAGTCCGTCAAAGTTTAAAAAAGGTCACCTCTACCTTCCAGATTTTGGAGATAAAAAACCGTCGTTTGATGCATAGTGTTATAACGCGGCTACATGAAAGATAGTGAAAAGTCAGTATGAATATGTTTGTAGCACCAACTCCTTCTCTAGCTGTTTAGGAATCTCACAGTAAAGTGTTAACTACCATACAAATGTGTTGTACAAGAAGTTCAATCATGTGGGCAGTCTGAGTTTCTAGCTCATCACTTTGTACGACACCGATTTTGCCATCTACGACCTTCTCAACCGCGTTGACTTCTACATTTTGCCTGTGGTGAACCCAGATGGATACGAGTATTCGCACACAAAAGTGAGTTTTTTCTCCCAGAAAATTCGTTGTGTCCCTTTCGTTTTCGCACAAAGCGATCTAATCACACAGTTTTCTGTTTAGGAACGTTGCTGGAGAAAAAATCGTCGACCTATGAAGTGTTCGTTCGATGGTTATAACAGCACTTGTTGCGCTGGTGTTGATTTGAACCGAAACTACGATTGGCATTTTGGAAGTGAGCATTTATATTTGTGATCTACTACGAAACGGATAGTAAATACGATCAGCAAAAGGTTTTGACACTTATAACTGCATTTTCAGAGTATCTACGGCTATGCAAATATCAGACGAATTTTCTAGAATGACCGTGTGATTTATTTTATTTCGGCACACATTTTTATCAGAGTTAGATTACAAACTACCAAATTGCCAAGAAATACTCGAGTTTCTATCAAGCCACAAGTACTGGCTCTGCGTGTGAGGACATTTACCCCGGTCCACACCCCACTTCTGAACCGGAGACGGTAGCGGTCACGAATTTCCTCTCGGAACATGAATTCAAGGTACGTTGTGGTGTGAGACTGATCTGGTGTTGTAATCTGTTTCTCGCTCAATACAGCTCGAGAAGAACAACTCAGAACATAGACAACAAACTACAAACATCGCAGATAAGGGTAACATGTATCAGTGTTGTTTGAGATTTTCTAAGCAAAGCCGATATCATTATCTAAGATGGTAGCATGATATGACCTTCGAATCCAAGACGAGGTTGCCAGAAATCATTTCCGAAAATCTATGTCCACTGTTTTGATTAGCTAGAGAGTATGAAGGTCGATAAGACGCAAACGATCTGGAATAGTCTGCATCTCTCTGATTAATACACTCTTTCGTCTTATAATTTCAATGTTCGAAGGCGGCTGTCAGCATGCACATGTGTGGACAATACATTCTGATACCTTACAGTTATCTGAATGGCTCGTACTCGCCAAACTATAAAGCAGAAAAGGTTTGTGATGTTTCATTGATTGACTCATTACGTTTGAATATACGTGGAAAAATGTAATAAGAAGTGGAAAAAGAGGTAGAAACAGAATAAAACACTGACTAGAATACCAATGTGAGGTGGAGAATGAGCAGAGCACCAACGGGCACGGTAACGATATATAGGTCATAATGGTGGTAGTGTTAACAACAATACAACCAGAAACTGGACTGTTCTACGTAGATTCCAACAGTTTCTTTGAGGATGGCCAGTGGGAAAGTAAATAATGAAATTCTAGACTAACTTGATCCTGGATGTTGTTGCCAGATAGTTTTCCCTGCCGCTAGCTATATGTGCAGTATTTCCCAGCCAGTTCAATTGCTTACCTACAAAGAAGTTTTACTTCCCGTTTTACTCACCCCTATACTACACGAGCTACCTATCTACGGATTGACTTAAATTGGTCTCCATTTTTTCACTGCTTTTCTCCGTTGCAAATGTTTCCTGGAAACCACGTATACCAGCTCATATTATGTTGCACGTTTGCTCTAGGATTGGATAATTCATGTTCTTCAGGAACTCGCCCAGAGAGCAGCGAACGCGTTGCACGGTAAATATGGCACAGATTACCGAGTCGGAACTGCGTGGGAAATAGACTGTTAGTTGGTTATTTGACTTGAAAAGCCCGTTTTGCATCAATCAATAAAAAGATGTGTTTTAACACTGATGATGAGCGGCGAAAACGTTCGAAAAAACGACGTAGAATGTTCTGATCATTCAAAAAGCAGACTCTGCGCGATCGAAACATCTTAACAACTAAACCGAAAAACTACGTGAAGCTCATTCTTTGACGTATGTACGTAGGTGAAATACACTTGCTGAGTCGATTGATTGCTTAATTGGATATTTTTTGAACTGGGATTCTATGCAATACTTAGTTTTTGTGCGTATACTCGTCTGAGGTTGTGTACGTAGATCAAACTACAACTCGGTTCTCACGTCCTTATGCACGTGACGTTCATAACAGTGTGATAACATTTGATTGACCCGGTATTTCACAGAAAATTCCAATGGCTAATGAGTATCAATTATGTTGATTTCGAAAATTATAAAAATGTACAGGGAATAGTGAAAGAGAACTCTCTTTTTCAGACGAGGCTTCCGGAGAAGCTGTGGACTGGATGAAGGGAAAACTCCATATACCGTACACCTACACATTCGAACTGCGAGAAAAATGTGCTGGAAGGTATAGTTGTCATTCCAGACAGTTTCAAAGTCGTGGCAATGACACTGTCAAACTTTTCTTATAATTTGAATATTTGAAAATGAAAACTGAACAACATGCCGTGCCCCTCAACCTCAACCTCAACATGAACTTGGTAGAAGAAGAAAAAACATTCTCGATTTATGCTTAACAGTGAACGTGCATAATCTTCAGTTGTTGTGAACTTTTTATTTCACGACCCAGAATTTTGATGTGGTTGACAAATTTTACGTGACCCTGGATTTCACTAGAGTCATATAAACGATTGCAGGGAGGAAAAATGCGAGAACTACTTTGTGCTTCCGAAAACGGATATTCGTCCAGTTGCATTGGAGACATTCGAGGCCATCAAAGTGATTGCGGCAGAAATGATCAAGTTGTACGGATGATTTATTAGACCACAAAAATTAATAATAAATATATCAACACTTCATATAAAACATGAATATCATGACATTTCAATTCTTCCTTGCGTTTTTTACTTCTTGGTGTCCTTGCAAGTTTGTTTGATATGCTGTATTTCAAAAACATCATATTGCCAGGGAGCCAGAAACATTAGTTATGTGTTATGTTGCTTTGCGTATCAAGAAAAGATACAACCAGGATCTTCAACCCCTTCCCTACATTTGCAATATGGAGATGAAACAAGGGGATGAAACAACATTTGAGTATGGACCAACTTCGATGATTTTACATTTCCACCAATTTCAACTGAAGAAATACTGCGACAATCTGAAAACTCTGAAAAACAGCCTGTTAGCCAAAATCGTCCTGATCATGGGCGTTTTTAGGGTATGAATACATTTCTGAGACTGAAACCGTTCACTCCATTGCTATTATATTTGAGCTTTTTTCATTATATTTCTAGACTCCACGTGCTACTAACGACAGAACTTAAAATTTTTGTACAATTTTGGTTTTATTCATTTGAACAAATGTGATACGTTTTATTGAAAGTGACAATAGTTTGTTTTGAAATTTTACCACCCCGTTTTCGGTTGAAACCATACAACTAACAATATTACTTTCTTCTCTGAAAAACCGTTGCAACTTAAAATACCGGGGTCAGCCAGATGTCGCCTGTACTGTTTGAAATTCATAAGGAGATGCGGGCTAAATCTACACCAGTATTTAAGCCTGCATCTTCTCCGGTATTTCAAGCAGGCAGCGTTTTCACAGTATAGTTTCGAACGTATTCTGCGCCGTATTCGGCATGGCGGGAGATAGTGCTTTTGGGGCAGCGCCACAACCTGAATACGAAAATACCATTGCCCTGTCGTCATAGGAAGCTGTGCGGAATTTCAATGATTGAATATCTCAAATTTTCATTCGCTCACGAGTAGACCATTATTTTTTCAGTTGCCGTTAGTCTTCGACTTCAATAACACCTCTTTCAACTGAAGCGTTTTGACACCAATTTTTTGTAACTTCCACGCAGATTCTCTTACAACGACCTCTTTCGACGTTTGAAGTAACCATTAGTTTTTTTGTTCAAGATGTATAACACTGTTCACTGATTTTAGGGTCTCAAATCGAAATGAAACATCTCATTCTTATATCACTGTTGTGTTCAAAAGCACTGGGATACGGACACAACAGCGCTGTTGAAGACAGGTTGGTGGAGCTTTGTTGCGCATTTCCTATTGTAGCGGATACACGTGACACACACACACACACATGTAAGACACGTGCAATACACGTGAATAGCACGTGATATACAAAATACACGTGATACGGAGCAAGTTAATGTACCGTAATTACAAACGTTCTAAGAATTCTGGTGTAAATGTGCAGATACCAAAAATTGAAGAAAATCCAAAAACGAAACTTTGACATGGAAATTGAGCATATTACTGTAGAGGGATATGAATGGGTGGACACAACTACCGGTCAAGCATTCTTTTCGGGAATTGCACGTGTTTTCATAAATTACGTCGAGTGTTTTTTCAGAGTAAAACGGTCCCTCTCTCCGAGTTTCAACTACGAGGAATACAACAGATACGATGACAATACAAGTGAGCTTGGTGGTTGTCAAGCAATACTGAAATCCTTATAGATAGTGGTCGAAGCAGCTTGTAGTTTGATATTTATGGACTATAATGTACAAATTTGTACCGGAAAGAAGCAAGCTCGAGCACAGCAAACTGGTGCAGCTAACACGTTATGCCTGCTTTGGAAAAAGCTGACCCTCTAAGTAATTTACACACAGAGGCAGCTGGTAATCTGTTACTTCTGTGGTGTGTCCCACCACGAGAGAATGTGAAAATTCGAACGACATAGACTGTATCAGTCAGCGTCCCTCGGTTTTGGACGCATTTGTTTAGTTTTTCCATGTTTTCTCAAAAACACGTTACTGAAAAGTTTTTTAGGGATCATATAGGGAGTGGGAACGAACACGGATGCGTTGTAGTTTGAATTCGATACACGCCAAAATGTACGTACGAATTTCTACCGGAATCAAACGAGATAAACTATAAACACAGCAATCTACACCAATTTTGCTTGTTGTGGACCAAACACACACAATACGTGACTGATTAATCATTGAAAATGAATGTCGCTTTTGAAATTCCAGACGAGTTGATGCGTCTGCAAGACGAAAGACCAGATATGGTCAAGGTGATCGAAATCGGAAGAACCCACGAAAATAGAGCCCTCCATGTGGTGAAGGTGAGGTTATGGAAACATCTCAAGATATTCACCTCGAACTTTTCTTTGAAAAATTGTTGATTTTCTCGGAATTTCAGAAATTTCTGTGTTCAGTGAGAGCAACAGAAACTCGAGCAATTAGAATCAACGAACAAAGACAGAAACAGAGAGAAAAAAAATGTTACGTAACAACGCTCTGCCTTCATTCGTCATTCTCCAGGCTAGTGAAGACGGTGAATTCACTGAAACCTCACTACTTCCAAGAAAAACGTATAACCACCTCGTGTTTGGTTTGAATAATGAAACCAAGCTTTACAATGAGATATCAACTTCAAAGTGTATAAAACCACTTCGTTTTCGGTATAAACAATGAAAGAATTCTTCAACTTTAGATTTCTGGCGACCGTAGCACTGAAGGGAATAGAACTGCCATGTGGATCGACGCCGGAATGCATGCACGAGAATGGATTTCCATCACAACGGCAATGACCTTTATTCATGAGGTCAGAAATCATAGGTGGAAAGATTCCATAGTTCGACAACCTGGCAATATTCAACTAGAGAGTCAACCAAATAGAACAAAGAGTATCCAATCGACTGTGCGAAAAGTATTGAAGAGTGTTTAGACGTCAAAAGTATCCAATTAAATCGGAACAAAAGCCAAAAAGAGAAACGTGCGTTTGGGTTAATGTTTCATATCCAGACAATATTAGCAAGAATCAAAACATATTTATCGGAAATGGTTATCTTATATAAGCGAATTGGAAGACTTGTCCGAGTTAGGGACAGAATTCGACCACTATTTCAGCTCGTCTCTTTGTATGATCATGATTTCTTCATTTACGATCTTCTCAATAAAATGGACTTCTACATCTTGCCAATGATGAACCCCGATGGTTACGAGTTTACACATACAAATGTGAGTTTGTAGATTGGAAAAACCAAGATACAAACTTTGTACCGATTTAGACTGTGCGAGTTCCAAAATAATAACTGTTTGACCGCTTGCCAGACTGTGGCTACCACTCCCGGGTTCGACTGCCGTTTGGAGCACATTTCGGTAAGAACCCCTAGATTAAAACTCGCTGAACCTCCAATCTAACCCAAAAGTTGGGTTGCACCGTTTGTTTTGACGCTAATCGACATTTGATTCCGACCACTTGAAGGTTACTTACTCAGGCAACGTCATGACAAAAGTCACTACATTCGGTAAGTGTACCGAAAATACGTTTGGATAAAAATTTCTAGGAACGTTGCTGGCGCCACAACCGCCGCCCGGCCGACAATTGTCCCTCTGGGGTGGAGAACAACAGCACCTGCTGCTATGGGGTGGATCTGAACCGAAACTTTGACTGGTACTTCAACAGTATGTTTTACACTCGTTTTCTCGTTCTCTCTCTCTTTTTTCTTCTTTTGCTCCTTTCTCTCTCTTTTCCTTAACTAGTCGATTTGTGGAATGGTGGCTACTTCAAACAACTTCCAAACATCCGATTGAAAAAAAAAACATTTTTCTAACTTTTTTTCTCACAGTGTCCATGGTAGAATAGGGTTGATCTCACATTGTGAGGTGTAAATATGTGAATACGGAACAGGAGACGATACAATGTGTGTATATTTTTTACCCAAAAACAACCTGTTTTCATTAGTTGAAGTTTCTTCACAATATATAATGTACTAACATCAAACAACTATTTTTATTTGTGTTCTAATATTTATATTTCAGCAACCGGCGTCGGACCTGTTTGTAGTGAGTTCTACCCCGGTCCATATCCCACTTCTGAACCTGAGACACAAGCAGTCATGGACTTCCTCGCAGAACACCCAGTTAAAGTATGTTCTAGTCGTCGCCAACGAAAAGGCGGAAGGGAACTTTATATCTCACTTTCCACTGTGTACGTTCACTTGTCTTCGATGCAGACGTATGCTGTTTATGTCTTCTAATTGCGCAGTGGTAATCTCCCTACTACAAATCTTTTGCTCACAGGTTCGATTCCAACGAGAGTCAGAAATTCATGAATTTGGCACCCACTATCTAGGGTTCGGCAAGTTTGAATTCTGGTCTGAACACCAGTCGACTGCAATGCATAGATCAGAGATCAGACTATAAACAGAGCAAATATTTTCACGAATGGACTTAATCATATTTCTGTTATTTTGCTCCGGAATGAATTTTAAGTATTTTTTGTGTGGATAAAACTCAAATATTTTGATCTATTTGAACTGTTCACAACTCGGAATCAGACTTTTGAAATGCCGTAATTTCAGATTAGGGCAAAACTGCATCCATACATACATACGTACAAATCGGCAAATTTTGATCGAGGAACAACATGAACAAACTATAAATATAGCAATTCATATATAGTATCTGTTTCAAGGCGGTTGTGAGTCTGCACATGTGTGGCCAAATCATCTTCGTACCCTACGCCCATCTGAACGACACCTACTCGCCAAACTACGATGCGGAAAAGGTTCGTATAATGGACGTGGCAATCTCAAAAAGTTCATGACGTACCTCATGAGCTATATCTCACGAGGCTCTGATGAGATTCAATTGATCAAATCAAATCAAATATCAAATATTTATTACACAGTGTGTAATAACGGAACGAAAGTTCGAAACGCGAAAGGTTGCCAAAAAAGAGAATGGTGAAAAGAACATAGGTGAAAAAAAGATGTAATAATATTGTATACATTCTATACTAAAGCGACTGTTCTGACAAATGCTCTGACCTAACTACCGTATCAATACCACAACCGCTGGGCTGTATTTCGAGACAGCATATATTTGTTGATTAAAAAAGGGATGTCTTCACTGGGAACTGATTAAAATAACACTACCTTCCCCTAACTTTCTTAGTGCTGATATATGTTTGTAGTTACTACCACCGCCTAAGTTTCTCAGAGTTGACAGATATTTGTAGTTACTACCACCACCTAAATTTCTCAGAGTTGATATATGTTTGTAGTTACTAGATTCAATTGATTCCTATGCCACAACTTTGGGAGCTCACGGGTATTTCATGAGGTATTCATGAGGATCTCATGAGAAGCTCATATGATCTTCACATGAGTTTGGAGGGTTTGGTACGCCGCTAGGTGTAGTCAGTACTAAAAACATCGCATTTTTTAACTGGACTTGGGCAACATAATTCTTCCAAAACAGAAGAACCTTTAAGTGATCCTTCAATGTTATCCTAGCACGCAACGAAGAAATGTTTCAGGAAATTTATATTCTTTTCGATAGATTAAGATCCGAAAAACGTATTTCTAGTGTTTTTGCTAGTGTCAATGTAGATGTTCTTTTAATGTACCGAGATGAATAGGTCCAAATTGGTGTGTTTGACCTGAAGTTGTACACGGTAAACTACTGAGAAGAAACTATTATATTCGAGCGAAAGTGACTTAATAGTTTCTCAGGCACTCGCGGAGAAAGCAGCGAAAGCTTTGTATGGTAAATATGGCACGGAGTACCAAATTGGAACAGGAGGACAATTAACTTGTGGGTTGACACACAAAACAATTAACAGTATGGCACACTCTTGATGATTAAATGATTTGTTACGTTTGGAATGCCACCAAGATCGAACTACAAACATATCGAAAATACTTTTGTCGTTGTCTACTTCACTAAGCAACCTAGATACGCCTCTCTCAATATAGATTTCTTTATTTCGGGCTCTGAGGTAATGTGTGCCGAAATAAGGCAGCGCTAACAAGGGCGCCTTTAGCAGTCAGTGAATTCGGGTACACAGTTTTGCTTCGTCCCTATTTTCACTTAAACTAAGAATATGCGGATGAGAGAAGTACCAATAGAAAAGTTCGCTACCGCAAGACGCTGGCTCCAATTTTCTACGGTAAATAATCCCAGCTTTTGTCATATTAGCGAAATTAAACAACAACCAAAATTCGGCCATGGCCTGTACGTGATAAAGACAATCCTCTAGTCTTAAAACCCCCTTTTCCCCACAATGAAAGCAAAGAGTCGAATGAAAGGTGCAATGCGGGGCGAGCGGACGTTGACTATCTACCAGCAGATGAACGAGTTTGTAGGTCAAAGATACGCCGATGAGCTGGCCACTGGTTTAACTACGCTCACTTTGGAATCTACCTGACGTTTTTCAAAGCGATTTGATGTACCTCTACTCTAGATCTGAGTTCTGGAGGCTCTGTGGACTGGATGAAGGGTAAACTGCATATACCGTATGCCTACACATTCGAACTGCGAGATGCATGCAATGATGACAGGTATATAGTCTTCGTCGTTCAGACGCGTACTCCTACGGTTTAACTATGAAACTTCAATTGAACACAAAATAAGTTCCTCAGAAGTACTTAAATCGGTTTTTAAAAAGGGATCCTAGACATCGTGTGACTTTCAAAAACACAACAATTGAAACTGGTCCGGAAAGTGCATTTTTCATTAAAACTACAGTAAAGATTTCAGAGTGAGATTGAAAATCTCGTTGTAACTTGAACACTAGTAGTTCGTTTTCTTAGCTTTTCTGTTTACCACTTTTTGGGACATCTAGCTTTGTAAAGAAGTCAACACGTTTTTCTATACAATTGACGACTACGATTTCAGAGAGGAGATCTGTGAGAACTTCTACGCACTTCCGCTGACGGATATTCGTCCAGTCGGATTGGAGACATTCGAGGCCATCAAAGTGATTGCGCTGGAAATCGTCAAGTTGTTCACGTGATTACATGAATGAATCGATTTCACTTGAAGCGTGGATCCTATTAGGGAAAATTTAAACCTCACTAGAAAAGTTGAACAAATCTGCGTGGTGTTTGATCTTGATACACATCAGACTTAACGAATTTCAATCAGAAGTGATAGGGAGCAAACTACAAACACCACGGGGTAAGGGCTGCTTTGTAGAAAATACCATCTTGACAATTCCCCCAGAACCGTACTGAAAGCAAGAAGAATGTAGTCACAGTAAACAAAAACAAACCGAAAAGATTAGAGTAGATTACAAACATTCAATTGATATGAGTTGCCTCAAGAAAAGCAAACTGGAAATATCAATTGCTTTGTATTTATTTTGATTCTGCTGTAATTTTATGTCTATATTCAGCCAAGTGCGTTTGGTGAAACGATGGCTATACAATCAAAACAGTTGTATAGTATTTTTGCTAGTTCAACGTAAACAACACTCGAATGTATGACATGTTCATTGTAGTTTTATCACACATTTGAAGTGAACAATGTAAATGTCAATCAGCATCGGCAAGTTGATCTGAAAAGATATAATAATAATTCATTATCCATGTAGAATTAAATCAACAACAATTAAATCAGGTTACGTACGTGATATATGGATTTCAACAGAAAATACATGAAAAACCTATTTTCAGAACTCAAAGTAGAACGAATGATTAGAAGCACCTGAGTCAAATTATTGTAGCGATATAAAGAAAGGGTATTCATAATATCCGTTTCAAGCAAGTAACTTGTGTGCGACACAGCAGACGTTTTGTCATGCCTGAACTGCACCGGGTTCAAACTACAAACGCAGCAGAACTGGACAGATTTGCTCAAACTGTATCCGAAAAGTTTAGTCATAATTCAAGAAATCTCCGGTTAATGCAAAGCAAAAACATCTCAGACGTATTAACGTCTTATACGCAAAGGGTCAAGTTCAACAGTTCCAACAGTGCTCCGATATCATCATACCATTCAATTCATCTTTAACATGAGCAACACAAATTAGGTAAAATCCACCTAGAATATTAACCTCTGTTCACTTCTCTTTGCTGCCAGCTTTCTTTTGCCCACTCTTATTGCTGGCCTTTTTTCTTTGATGTTGCTTCTTCTTCGATTTTGAGTCTGCAGGTTTGTTAGTTGAAATGGACTACGGAAAAAGTAAATGAAAGAAATAATTTTTTTATTGTTGAGTTTACTTAATATGACTATTTCTGAACTGTAGTCTTTGTCAAAAAATTATCACACTACGGCCACCGACCAATTGTTTGCGATATAAAATGCTCGCTCGCTCTCTACAGTATCGACGTACAACGCTGATGTAGCCTATACGAAAGCCACTTCGCTGTGTTTGTGTTTTCTTGTTGGTTTTTTTTCTGATTTTCGATTACCTATAGGGAAAACAAGTCATCATTATAGTAAGATGACGATGCAGGCCTTTTTCTACCGCGTGTACTGAGATGAAACTACACAACTGATTCAGTCTCTTCCTGCATCAGTTAAGTTGCGTTCACCTTGTTTTCGTTCCTTCTTAGAAGGCGTTAGTGGTGAGTTCAACGGAGACTTCAACGGAGTCGCCGTCGAGGGAGATGGCGGCGGAGTCGCAGGCGGCGGCGGTGGTGGCGGTGGAGGATCATAGCTGCCGGTGGCAGGAAACAAATACTCGTATTCGGCCATGATCCTGCGAATCAAAAATTGAATATGTGTTGTGGAATATTCGGATGAGAGTGTGATTAAATATTTTTTAGCCGAAACTTCATGCAACCGGTTTCTCTGGTAACATTTTCTAGTGACCGTTTTTGCCTGAAATCAAATTTCGGCATCTATCAAATAATGGTGAACATACAATTTTGCGTTTGATAAATAGATAACCGATCTGTTGTGCTAGACTAGCGACGGATTACATACTCGGGTTACCTGAAACATTTGACGAGAAACCCGTCTCCGGTGAGCAATCCACTATTTTCAACAGTTCTACTTGATAAAACTTCCAAAACACCGCGCGCAGATATCTGATTTCATGGTAACATAGAAAGTTATTCACAAGCCACACAGCTACTGATTTGTACTGCTACAACTGAACCTCACTGTCGCAGCGTAAATATAAAAAAACCAACCAACCACCAACTCACAGAATAAGAATGTGTGTGAAGGTTCACTCCAGCACACCAGTCGCGATTCTTGTTCAACTTGACTAGAGCTTGTGCACAATGACATGTTCAAAGGTTACTTGATTGAGACCTTGTTTACCAGCAACTGTTTGAGGTTGTTCTTATTTGAACCTGGGTGTAGAAAAACTAACACAACTTCTTCAGGAACAATGTCCTCTTGATTTTTCCCTGTCAAGTGGATTTTCGCAATTTTTCCAAGGAGTTCAAAGCGATTCACCCCTTCTCTTTTAGTCCTGCGAGTGAACTCACTTCCTGATATATCGAATTAAATCGCAAGGTCGTCGAATGTTTCAACGATACTATCAAAATAAAACGTTTGAATGTTGAAGATTGGAGGCGAGAGAAAGGACCATATTATGCAATTTTTGTAATTTAGAAACTTGAGATACAATATTTTCGGTGGAAAAGTTACGCAAAGATAAAAACAGGGTAATCTCACGCAAAATGCGCTATCAAGTATTCGTTGCAGGAATTTTCAATATGATTCGACGATATAGCTCAGAAATTTCACAGTCATGTGTCTAGCCAAGTTGTTTAACGGTACATTGTAAAGAACAGATACATGCACAACGTTTTTTCGTGAGGTCTGCTGCGATGCTCTTTTGCTTTCACAGTCAGGTGTGCTATTCGTGAAAGAAGAATTTTGCAAAATTAATTTTTATATGTTTCTGAAACCGTACCCACACCCAGGTGTTATTTTTTTTTTTAACTTTTCGTGTTTCGAGCTGAATAAAACTCTAGCAAACATTCAAACAACAGTAACAACACAAATATGGCACAAGTTCATTGTATTCCTATCACATAATATCAATTGTGTAGAGTTCTCCTGAAAACAAACAAAAATCACCACTTTAACTCTCAAAACCTGCATGTGAAATATGGATATTACCATAGAGTTATTTGGTGAGCTTCACAAAAAATGCAATTATGTTCAGGAGAGAAAATTGTCAGGGAAATGTTCACCAAACAATAGTAATCATTCAAATATCAGACATCTATGATTACTGAGACGACTTCATGTTTCCCTCGACAGAATAATAGAGTTCACTGGGTAGTGGCTACTTATCAGAACCTCTTCCGATATATACGTGGAGAATCCGAAATACCTAGGTAACGCGACTTCACATGGTATACCTTTCTACTTTTACAAACTAAGTCAAGTTATGAGATAGGTATGCCATTCGAATGCAGAAAACCACGTTTTTCGTAGAGAAACCAGATCCACAAACCTATTTGGGTGGCGGCGGACTTTTGCTGAACTTGGACTTCAACCAGGCCATAAAACCTCCCTTCTTTTCTGGAACAAACAGCTGATCACAAATCTAATGTTTGGACTGATTAGGGTATGACTACAGGGTGCATTTCACTCTATTGTTGTTAGATGACAGATTTTTGGTTATTTTTGGACAAACTCCGAAAAATGCTGTTGATGCGTTTCAAATACCAGAATTTGATAACGAAATCTGTGAGAATCAGAGGCCGTATGCATGAAACACCCCGGGCAGGGTTGGGATGCTATCCCGAGCTATTTCCCGGCCAATTCAACTCGGGATAGCAACCCAACCCGGCTCGGGATGTTTCATGCATACGGCCTCAGGGGTTCAGTTTGAGAAGTGGTGGTTGGGATGAGAAGGACGAGATTAACACTACAGCCTGTGGTTCGTGACAAAATAGAAAACTGACCTCCACTCAACTTCTCAGTCTTCGGTGTGCTCGAGTGGGATGCCGGTTTCTTCGTTGGGGTTGATGCGGTTTGGGGCGCAGGCGGGGGGTCGCTACCCGGCGGACCCAACAGTTCGTAGTCACCCATGCCAGTCTGAGTGAAAATGAGATATTGAGAATAACGAATGATGTAGAGAATATTGGTTCACTTTTACTCCACATATTAGTGATTTATTTAAACAAAAATATTTTTGTCATGAAAATCTAGAATGGTATTAGAACTCCACAGTTTCTATCGTTCGGCCTGACAACTTGGAACTATTTTAGCCTGCAAGCAAAAGTTTAGCAGACCCAGCTGTTTTGTATGTTCAGTCACTTGAAAGCAGGCGGAAACTGTTTGAAATGCAGTTAAGTTCATCTATTTTAGAAATCTCGAATATAATGGAAAAGTTTATTTGTTTTCTGATCGATACCAAATTTAGTAGTTGCAGTTATCAAATACGAATAAATTAGAATATTCATAAAAAAAACTCCAGATGAAGAGCGCTGACGACTGGATAAAAATACTCACCTCTAAGCCTCAGTGTCAGAAGCAACCACAACTCTTGGGTAAGAAAGACTGAAATGCTTGGAACACGTCAGCCTCAAACCAATATGCCGTAAACTGACAAGTTTTTTTTCTGGAAACTATGGAGAAGATAGACGTGTTTCCTCGATCATTTCACGTTTTCCAGAAAATAAACGGCTCTGTTTGCTCTAAATGCGGCCAAGCCAAATTTTAGTTTGCTCTTGTTGCTTTGTGGTCAGAGGTCTGAAGGCTTCTATCGAGATCAAACTCCAAGAAAATTTTAAGCACTTTTTTCAACCTCGTTAGATCACTGATTTTGATTCCATACCAACAGCTCTCGGAAAGTTTCTAAAACTCCTGGCTCAGTTCACTATGGAATCATGTAGTACGATTCACATTTTCAACAAACTATACGCCATTTGAACATAACAAAACTCCAAAATGCTGTCTTCATAAAGTAGAAAGATATCGAATTCAACCCACAAGGATAATGATATGTAATTATTTCATTTCATCACTGCCTCGTGATCAACAGAGAAATAACCTACATAGTTTGTTTCACCAAACAATGTCCCTCTAGGAAAGCAAAAACAAAATTCGAGTCAAGTGAGCGACCATCCTATAGGTCACAGGGGTCGCGGTTCGCGTGCGCTCAAAGTCTGACATTCGTATAGTTCGTTTCACCCATCGATAGCAGTCAGCCATGCTGGCCGAGCGCACCCTCATTGCAGGCGACTGATCTGGCAGCTTGCCAGTCTTTTCATGGCAAATAAAAATTCAAAAAGTGGTTATTTTGAGATTTTTGAAACTTCTTTGTTTTTAAAAGATTACCACATGATCGGGGAGTAATTTGAACAACTTTTTGTGCGATAAAATGGCCAGAAAAGATGGTTGGATATCACTGTTTTTAGTTTTGGCGATCATGTTCCGATGGCCGTCTGCTTGTGGGCGCCGCACCAGCCATCACAGCTGAGTTCAATACCCAGCTGGTGCACAATTTTGATTAGGCTGATCGCTGTTGGAAACTTTCCAACACAATTGACTCCGCCCACTGAAATCTACGGTACCTGGCTGCTATCGATGGTTGAAACGAACTAAACAACATTCGCAATTATTCATCTTGCAACTATTTTATATTGTCGTGTACCTTTATTTCGCTAGATTCTCGGTCGAATTGATGTAAACTACATAAAATGAGGACCCAAATAATTATCGCTGGGACTGACTGTCAATTCTACCTTAGAAGTTCAAATTTTTTATCCGCACCTACAGATGCTAAAAAGTTCGTGAAACTGTATTTTCGCTATATAATACCCTAACAGAATGATGTATTCAAGAAAAAGAATCGAACCAGGAAAGATACAACTTGAACATCCCATAAATCGAACACCTGGGTGACATTCAAACTGAAATCGCAACAGGTGTGGCGTTCGTTCTAATCGAAATAACATTGGGGGATTTTGAAGATCAGCTGGCAGTCAGATAAGTAGACATTCCAAAAGTTACTGTTGCCAGTTTTCATCGTTTCTCACAACTAATCGTTAGTTTTCCACACATTTCCGGACATTTCCTTCACCTTTTTCGCAATATTGTTCCTCTTACTCTCCATCTTCATTTTTTCATTTTAGCCCCTCTTTTCCATTGCTCTCACTCTCTTCATCATTTCGTTGTCTTGCCCCTTCGGGTATCTCGCCTCTTGCGCACATGAAAACTCTCTCATTTTACTCTCTAATTCTCTCTCTCTCCTTCTCTCCCTCTCTCTCTCACTCTTTTTATCCCCCTTTCTCTCTTGTTCTCCCTCTTCACCTATCTCTCGCTACAAAACCTCCAGTTTATCTTATAGAATAGAATAGAATAGAATAGATTTATTCAACATGTGACTTTCCACATTTTGAAATGTGGCACTCCAATTGTTGGATAGAAGAAGGAAAAAATAGATGGAAGAATGGTATCCCTGTTACGCGCTTGTAGTTATAGATGGATGCAATTTGCAGTGTAGTACGATTGAACGGTGATTGTACCTGTTTTTGTAGTGACGTAATTATTATGAAACACTTTCGGGATTATCTATCTTCTATAAAATCTAACTTTACTGTTTATACTTTTGCAGTACAGTCACACCTCACCCCCTCTCGGTGCCAACCTTTATAATTGCTTTTCGCGCGCTTTGACAATTTGATACGCACAATGGAGCGAGGAGGGATATTTGATTTGGACCAGTACCGTTGTTGTAACTACACAATTATTCCGATAATACTACTGTCATGCTAAACGTGCTTTATTCATTTTTTTATCTGCATTCAAGGAATGCAGACCACATAATCTATATGATTTACCTACTATATTGAGAACTACCCTACATACTAGACTATCAGAATATACTTACCAGAAGAGTAAATAGTGATATAAACTTGAACCAATTGCTCAACAAGGAATGTTACAGAAAAATTTGGTTATCAACTACCTCACTACTAGCTAACTAACTAGTAAACTACAGCGCAGTTTTTGAAAATTCGGGTAGTTCATAGTTTGCGAAACCCCTTGCGTTAGAAGTGTTCGATAATGCGTTCATCAAGCACCTCCACTAAGTGGTTGCGCAATCCATCTACAATAATGTAACACGTTATTGCTAATGCGGTGTGAATGGAACGGTTGTTTATGGTAGAGGACGCGTCGCGTAACGGCAAATGAAACGATAGATTTCGTACTGCTCTTTTGTGACTGTAGTGTGATCCTGCTCCATTATAATTCTACTGCGGATTTTAAGGTGTGTAAATAAACACAACTACAACCAAGATACAATCTTTTCTAATCGCCAAGTTTCAGTTTTTAATCTAAGCGGCGAACACATAATAACTTCACTTTGAAAAACCGAGCAACCTAGTCGTTGCGCGTAGATTCAGAATAGACCAATTCTAGAAACCAAAGTCGTTCTGATTGGTCTCGGTTTCCAGTTTTCTTCATGAAACAGTACTTTGAATTCATGTTTCAATAAAAAACCTAACTGTTCTCAAAAAATAACGGTTGATATTTATTTCCGTGAACCAATCATTAGAATGATTCACTAAAACAGTTCTGACATATTATGCTTTGTCCCATAATATATATCGGAGCTCCATGCATTTTTGAAGCATATTTAAAGTTTAGCGTTCGCGTGGTTGCAAAATTAGGATGCCACTTATGAATGACTTAGTAAGTCGAGTGGGTAGCACACTCTGGTATTTATAGTAGAAAGAGTGACGCTCAATATATTATTAAAATGAGTGAGATGGACCGAATTTACACCATTTCTTACGTTTCGTCTCTTTTAAAGTAGATTCTATATCATTTAACAGTTATGGATAGTTTCCGATAGTTCAATCCCTCAGAAAGACATTTCAATTGTTCAAGGATTTTGGACGCTTTGTTTTATTCCTAACCAGATGGTCCAAATCTATTCCTACAAAAAGCGCGTTATTGTACTATTGTTCGGAGATCTCAGCTATGGGAAGATTACACAATATGCTCTCTCGGGTATTAATCTGGTCTTATTGCAGTAGAGTACAAGAAAACATGAAAAGTTCAATATACTAGAGGTAAACTGTATAGTCACGTAAAGTGAACCTTCTAATGAGGTGTCGTGTACTTTGTTATTGCACGTTCCCGAGTTCTGCTGTGTTTGACATGTTTTACGTGACTATGCAACTGACTAACCGTATAGAAAGCAAGACATACTAGTGGTATTATAATTTTATTATGAAAAATTAGTACATTTACAGAACTGCACCCTTGTTGTATGTCTAAATATGCACGCACATTGTTAGCCGGAACTAGTACACTCCCCGAAACTAGGAATAGTTTTAGAAAAAATTCCATGCCCATTGAGCTACGGTGAATGATACGTAGGTAGCGTATGAAAGCTATAACTCTACATACAGTAAACCTCACTTCTAGCAAACACTATTTCAAAAAGAAACTCTCGTATTCCTGAACTTATCTCTGAATTTCGTTTTGTAGTTCGTAGTTTGTACCTGAACGCCCAGGTAGTTAACCCCCTGTTTTCTTCCGCCATTCATTATTCACCGCGCAGTGATCTTGTGCCTTTCCAATAAATCATCGGAATAAAATATCTAATTATAGAGGACATAGTAATAGTATAGTTTTTGTATGCTTTCGGACCCTCATTGACTTTTCAAACCGCGCGCCGGCGACCTTGCATTTCAACCGTCATTATACTGGAACACTGGAACACCCTGTATCTGGGGTTCAGTACGATCTAGATAATTTTATACCCTCACATATCTTTGTGTCGCAGCTTATCACCATTTCGATACTGTTAGTCAAATATACTGCCTCGTAAAACCTGAGAAACACGTCATAGCTCACGGTGGTGAAGTTATTTTTTCTTTCCACCCCTTGTCTCGGTCGTGTGAGGTGACCCCTCTCGATTGATTATTATGCCATCGCCTCGTCCAAAAATGGTACCATCTCGAACCCATTTTTCTACCATTTTGAGTGAAATTAAATCACTCAACTCCAAACTCGACAGTCTGACCAATTCCCTGCCCACCATTATTCAAGCTGAACTTCACCGTTTCAATGATCGTCGATGTCTCACTATTTATGGCCTACCAGAGGATTCTTCAACAAAGAGAAAGGTGAATGCAATTTTCAATTTGGTGTCCGTTTCTCCATCTCATATCTCTATTCTACACCGTTTGGGTAAACCTCGTCAAGATGGTTTACCTCGCCCACTCAAAGTTTCGGTCAAATATGGTATTCCGTTTCCTCGTCTGATTGATCTTTCTACTGCTATGAAATCCGAAGATTCTATGTCAACTTTTCATGTGCGGAAGTTCGAGACCCCGGAACAGCGAAAGGCCGGATTCCTCGCCAGACAATCGAAACGAGACGCCGCCCGAGCTGAGGTCACCGACCAAACTACAATCCTGCCAAGTCCAGCCGACACCAATCTTCAGACAGAAATGGAGGTAGTTGAAGAAAGTAGAAGTTCTGTCATCATTACCTCTCCCTTAGCTACATGTGATTCTCCTCAGGTCATTGCATCTGAACATAATACTTGTCCAACTCCTTCTGAATCTCCTCCAACTGATGATCCAATCTCTATTCCTGCTCCCGGTTCATTCGATAATTTCTACAAACACCATGTTCCACCAACATTGTATCCCAGTCAGCTCGAGAGGATTGCTCGCTATTGTAAAGAAGTACACTCTCATTGTGAACAGTTTCCTAACGCATCTGTTGAGGACTATTATGTTTTCGTTGTTCCGCCTTTCTTCAGAACTACCTTCATTATCAAGTACTATGAGTTGTACGACTACAAGATCATCCCTGCTTCTCGTATGAAAAACCTTTATATGTGATATTTCTCTTTCTTCTCTCCTTTTCCATCAGCTGCATCAATATTTCTGAATCTCCCCAGATTTATTATCTCTCATCCTCGGTATTTTAATTTTCTCTTTTACATAAGTTCATGTATAATCGTCATCATAACACGTTACAATTTGTTCTGCCATTTATATATGAGCAATAAATTATTATTATTATTATTTCAGATGTTGTTCATGTTTCACGTTAATAGTCCAATTTGTTCATGTTCTACTGGGGGTTATTAGGGTTCTCGTAAATGGCTCATCTGAACACTGGAACACTCTGGTATCTGGGGTTTAGTACGATCTTGACAATTTCATGATTTTGTTTTTCATTATGTTGAAATAGATTGCTAATATTTGTTTCAATATTTCTCAACTCTTGTATTGTTTACCTTACCACTCCCAATACACTCATTCATTTTGTGCTTTTCCTCATGTCATTGTAAAGAAAGCGATAACCTATTTATTCGCCCCTCCCCCCTCTGTTTTTTCTCTCTTAACCCTCTTCCTCTGTATTTTTCTCTCGACCCTCTTTTTCTTTCTTTCTCTACCCCTTTTCTCTTCCCCTCTTTCTCCCTCTATTTTTCTCTCCCCTCCAACTCCCTTCTCTCTCCACCAATTGACTTGTTTCCAGCTGTTTCTTCCCTCCTTCCCTCCTCTCCTAATCTGAATGGTTAGCGCAACCGCCAATTAGCCGGCCACTACAGAATTAGAATGTGCTCATCCCGGCCGAACAGTTATTCCTGATCACATTTGGCACGCCCAGTTACACAAAGACACGCAAATTCTAGGTTCTCAACATCGCGTTTCAGAGCATAGTAGAGCTCCGAAAACCTAGAATAAAGTGACTATTTACGTGGAAAAAGAAAATGAAAACAAATAACCGGAAACCTAGAAAATAGTGAGAAGAGTGAACATAGTTCAGCCATCCGAAAATTGATGAGTTCATCTGGGAATTAAACGCTAATCTTACAAGGACGCACCATACGTTTGCGAGTTCATGAAGAGTATGTGATCATGAAAATTGGTGCACATGAAAGTCACATTGGCATTATTCATCAGGGCGTCTGGAATCTTCCGTCAGCCTTGCTATCCATTAAATTGGGAGACTATGGTTATTGAGATGGCGAAGCGTTCCTTTTTGAATTTATAATTAGAATTGAGAGTTTAAGTTTTAGTTTGTCCATAGGTGATTTTGACTGTATACAGTGTGCATTGCCCAATCCGGCTGTATCTGTAGTTCGATCTCGTTGCTTTCCGGTCGAAATTCATAAATAATGGAGTGTTTCGAACTGCAACTATAATCCGGACACCCCAGATATAATAGTAGCTCGTGCACTCAAAGTCCGAAGTGCGTTTTCTGGCTTCACTTATTGCAATGTTTTTCGTTCGTTTGCATGTGTTTTCAAATTTCATAGTCTTATACACTAGGCCCACAAGGAAGTCAAAGTGGCATTATTCATCAGCGGGCTGAGATCTTCGTTCAGCCTTGCTATCCATTAAAGGGGGAGGCTATGGTACTTGAGATTGGGAAGGGTTCCGGCCGGAGGGACCACTAGGCACATCATGCACACTCATTAGATAATTCGCGAGTCGGCTTCTCTTACCGCAAGCTGTCACTGTTTCCGATACTTTGAAAGATTTCATTTTGCTTTTCTGAAAGCGAAATAATACGGTGTATGCCGGCCTAGCTCTGAAGTTTGATCCCTCCGTTAACTAAAGCGTGTATCGAGCTAAAACTACAAAACTTGATATGGCCATCCCCTAAATTGTTCGTTTTCGAACGAAGAGTTCAATCATTGAACTTAATTCGACTTTCATGAACGTTTCACACAGTTTCGATTTACAATTGAAAACTCTCAAAAGGACCACTAGGCACATCATGCACATCATTAGATAATTCGCGAGTTGGCTCCTCTTACCACAAGCTGTCACTCTTTTCGATACTTTGAAATAATTTCAAGTGGAATCGGACAAAACCTATGAGGTTGCTTTTTAACAAAGTAAGGCCTACACGGTGTATGTCTCCCTATATCGAAACTACAACGAAAATTCAGGCACTCCTCATACACTCAGCTCAAGTTTTTCGACCATCGAGTTTGATTGAAAATTAACAATTCAAACAGTTTTTGCTCCTAGTTATCCTGCTAATTTATTCTGAGGAAACGAGAAGGTCATAAACCTTGATGCTCTGAGGACACAAATCATTTCTCAAGGTCCGAATCAAATTGCGCACGCGGCTATTGTACCGTCTATTGTACCGCTCATTTATGCGAAAACATTCAACTGACATGCGAAATATCCATCTGAACACTGCATTCATTTTGGGCTGCACTCATTCTGATACTAAAAAAAAGTTTTTCTTGTTTTTCAAAAAGGAGGTTTATGTATAGGTGCTGAAATGTTAATCTAGGATTGGCGCTTACCAGGAAAAGCATATACGGTGTATGTTTTTCTATCCAATCTTGCTTGTTTAACCGTCAAAGTTCAAACCATCACGATCAAACTACAAGGTGAGAAACGCGGACACGTTTTCGTTCTCATTTGCCGTTGTTACCGAATCGCGCGCAGATTAGTTTTTGATCACAACATTGCGGACTTTCAAAAGTGGTTTTATGCCATTTTCTCAAAAACTCCTGAACGGATTTTTGAGATTTTGATGGAAAGAGATAGAGGAGGAAAGGCTTTATCATTGAGCTATTCGATATTTAATGTGCGACCAGTGATCTACAGTTATGCTGAATATCGTCTCGCAAAAATGTCTTCCGACGGCGGCCGCGTGGCGTGGCGTGGCGCGGCGCGGCGTGGCGCGGCGGCCGCAAAACCGACGAATTTGACCGATTCGTCTGAAATTTGGAATATAGTTAGAAACAGCAGAGCTATGTGTAAATCTGAAATCTTGGACCAATCGGTTGAAAATGAGTCATTTTATCGCCTTGGAAACATTGCATTTAGCTGCTTTGACAATCACTTCTAGATGTGCGGAGTGTGCGCAGTGAGCTGTTGTTCCGCCTTTTGGTGGTTTGAATAGATCAAAATATATTGGAAAAACATTTGTGTTAATCCGTAGACATCCTGACTACATAAAAAGGTTAATCGAACAAAAACAAAAATGCTGTCCGTGAAAGGATTCGAACCTTCGGCCTACTGAACTGTAGTGCGCTGCTCTGCCGACTGAGCCAAAGCGTCACGAAGGAAGAAAAAATGGACGGCGCCACACGTGCGCTGCCCGAAATCAAGGATTGATCACGGTTTCTGAGAGAATGCTTACTAACCAGAGTTCTAACGCAGTTTATGTTCTGCAAATCAACTTAGTATTCATTGTTACGTTCAAAAAAGTTTAATAATAATTGATTAGATGTTCATTATTTCCTATCTATTGATTCATTATTTCCTTCGGAAATATAGAAAATGAGGACAATTTGTATAAAAAAACGATGTAAAGTGAGAGACGATTAGCTTTTGAGATTGAACTGCATGGAATATAGAAAAGGAGGACAATAACTCAAGAGGGAAATAAAAAATCTAATCTCGCAATTTTCATGATCATCCTGACAGACTGATTCAAAAAATATATGCTAAATCTTTTAGAAAAGTCCGCTTACACTAAAAACGTATCTGAAACAAAAATCAGCTATACTGTCAGTCTATCGCACAGTCACGTGAAACATGTTAAACACAGCAGAACTCGGAAACGTGAAACGACAAAGTGCACACTTAGGCTATTAGAATGCTAACTTTACATGAATATTCAAGAAACTTATAGTGTACTCTGTTCTGTTATCATTTTTGAATCAATGGTGATAATCATATTAGGACGTTTCATCTAATTGTTTGCTGCAAGGTTTTTTTTTTCACTGAAAAACAAAATGTTTTTGACCCATGAAAATTGCGAGATTAGATTTTTTATTTCCCTCTTGAGTTATTGTCCTCCTTTTCTATATTCCATGCAGTTCAATCTCAAAAGCTAATCGTCTCTCACTTTACATCGTTTTTTTATACAAATGTGATTGTAGTTTATGCGCATTGTTGTCGTAAACTTTAGCTTTTTTAACTTTATGAAGATCAAACTACAACTCAGCTTTGTGCCTTCTCAACATGCAACGTCGTTACAGAATGTATCTTGCCCAATTAGTTACCTACCTGCACATATTCCGTGCAGTTAAGCTGTCACTTTCACACGCAGAATAATTATGCTAGACGTTCGTATAGCCATTGCCTTGAGAGTTTGGCGAATTCACTGTAATCGTACTTTCTTTTTTCGAAGGTAGAGTTATACATTACGAATTTGTCGAGAGAATTTTATTTTTGTCGCCCAAACTCCACTTCCCTCAATCTCCCTTTTTTGTCCGCTCACTCTCTTTATCTCTTTCTCTGTTTGCCTCTTTTTTTCTTTCCTCTTCTCTCTCTCTTGTTGTCTCTTTTGCTCTCTCTTTCTCTCTCTCTCTCTCTCTCTCTCTCTCTCTCTCTCTCTCTCTCTCTCGCAAGAAGATACTAACAAAGGTGCAGCCAGCTGATGGTGCACATAGATGCTCATCCCCTATATATCCCTCTCCTCTCTCCTAACTCTCCTTCTCTCAATCTTTCTCTCTTATTCTATTTCTTTGTTTCATTTTCATATTGAGAACAAGATCGTTCCCGTCGTTTTTTGGTCAAAATTCGTAAGTTGTGACGGGCACCGAGATCAAACTACTATGAGGTTGGTCATTATACTCAATTCAAATTCCCCTCTTCCCAGTTTCCCTATTCTCTTTATCGTGTTCTTGTTTTTTTTCATATTGATAACCTCACGTTTTATGAGTTTGGCTAGCTTGTAGCTGTGAATCGCGAATGCAACCCTCTCTCCTAACCTCCCTCACTTCCCTCATTCTCTCTCTTTTTCTGTGTCTTTGTTCCATTTCCATATTGAGACCAAGTGTCCTTTTGTAGACATTTCCTTGTATTTTCTCATTCTCCGTCTTCACAAACGGCCGCGTCCAATGGACTGGAAACGGAATGAGAAGGTGCGAATGAGGCGTTCGCATCTCAATCCCAAATCGAGGATAAATATGTTCAAATTTCGAACATTTGCATAATTTTCACCTATTTTTATATAAGTTTGGTGAAATTTGAGGGATGATAATGTTGAAATTTCGAGCATTTTCAAACATTGTGACTAGTTTAATATGTTTGGAAAGATTTAATGCGATGATGCGGATGAGGCGTTCGAATCTTAGTCCCCCACAAAAGTTGTTTCGGAATGAAAAATCTTGAAAAGTGATTCAATAAGTTTTATCCTTTTATTCAATAAGTTCGAGTTTGCTTACATTTCATTGTTGTTGTCCTTTTTGGAATGGTGCGAATGAGGCGTTCGCACCAGATTGGCGGATGAAGATGTGGAAATTTCAAACGTTCCACAAATACTGAATATTCCCATAAACGTTTAGAATGACTTGATTAGACGGTGCAAGGTGTTCGATTCTCAATCTCTTACGAAACTTGAAACTGACATGAACATTTTGACGCTTCACGGAGAAAAACAAAACGTGTAAAATTAATGTTTGCAATGTTCTACATTCCATTATTATTGTTTTTTTCTAGAATAATGCGAGTGAGGCGTTCGCGTTTAACGAAAATTGCGAAACAAAATATAAAAATTTTGTTGAACGAAGCAAAAATGAAAAAAAAAATATTAATAAAACGAACATTTGGTCACTCTCTTCACATTTCAAGCAAACCATGCTCAAAACATGTTGATTAGTCTACTATTCTCGTGGTCCTTGTCTATTTTCATTGTACACCCTCGCTCGCAATGAAACCCGAGACACGGCCCATTTTAGCATCATTTTGTGTCCAATTGTGAATATCACGTTACCTAATGAAGATGTAAATCTGTCCCCATTCACACGCATCTCTTTCGATCTCTCTCTCTCTCTCTCTCTCTCTCTCTCTCACACTGCATCTATCTACCTCTCTCTTTTTCTTTCTCACTTTTTTCGTTTGTGTCTGCCTCTATCGTACTTGTTTCTCGCTCTGTCTCTCTTTCTCTTCTCTAGCCCTTATAGCTACTTCCTCCACCTTCTTTCTCTCTTTCTTTCTCTCTTTGTCTCTCTCTCACTCTCTCACTCCATCTTTCGTCTCGTTCTTTTTTCTCTGTTTCCTTGTAATTCCGTTTTGTTGCTTTCCCCTTCTATGCTTTTCCACTGTTCATTCCTTATATTCTCCTTGCACCAACTTTTCCTTCTGTACTCTTTCAATTAGCGTTGAAGTGGCACTGTCGTTTCCCACAGAATGCGCAATTCATCTGCATATTTTGCTTTCATTTCTCATATATTATTGATGTTCCCATCAATAGATGATTCATATCTATACAATTCATAACACCCCCTTTCATCACACATCTAATATGTTTTGTCTGATTTTCGTGGAAGAATTCCCCGGTTTTTATAGGAAATAACTTTTGTAGAAAATATAACTGAATGATAGAATCATTTAAACCTGTTTTTCAGGTTCTTCATTGCACTTTCTCACTATCTCACGTTCTAGTCATAGAGTACTTAAGTTTACCTACTTTCTTGACATTCCATGAACGACAAATGACATCGAATACCTCGTGATTCAATCATCCCACCGTTACAGTTTCATGATAGTGTGTGTATCGATCAACATTCACACGTTCATTCACGTGAGTGGGTGAAATCTAATTTGCGTAGTATTTCACGTGATTGTTCATTGTCTAAGAGTCGCCGCCTAACACCAAACGGCCAAACGATACTTCAAGTTGATCTTATGTAGTTTCATCGTGCTTAGCGTTTCGCAGTCTACCACATGCTAACCGATGTCAGACCACTTATAACATCCGAGTGATAATGCAACAATTTTATATGAGATTACGTATGACCACGTACTCGCATTCTCACGTACCTCACGTTCTTTGCATGATTGTTCATTGTCTAAGAGCCGGCCGCCTAACATGCGCCAAACGGTCTCGAATTTCGCGCGCTCTGTGTGTCATCAGACGATCATGTTTGTTCCCCTCTGTTTCATGCTCATAATTGCTCATCAAATATACAATATCGACGGACGTTGTACTATAGGTTAGGGCCACGTTCATATTGTTTAGTTTTGTCTAGATGAGGTTTATAGAGTTTTCAAGAGTAGGTCTATACGGTATATGTTGTCCTATCCGCTTATATCGCTGTGTTTGTAGTTTTTTTTTCGTTTTGATAACACGCTTCCTTGTCTATAGATATAGTTTTTACTATAGGTTGAGGCCACGTTCATGTTTCAGTCGTTGTTAGATAAAGTTACTAGGATTAACTCTTCCCAAATCAAGCCTTTAAGGTTTTAGGTATACATTGCCCTGTCCCGCTCTTTTGGTGGTTCGATCCCGTTGTCTTTTTGTATGAATTGTGAGAACTTGTAAACATGACGCTTAGCGATATCAAACTACAACGAAGATGGTCAATCCCTGTACACTCAGACAATTCCCAGCCAATTGGCCAGCCACATGTTCATTGGCCGAACGAGAGAGTGTGCAGGTCAGAGAGACGCAGACTAGCCTGTCTGCGCGTCATTGACCTGCATGGTCTCTCGTTTTTGTAGCTGGCCAATTGCAGAAAATTGGCGCTAATCGTTCTGAGCAGTCCAGTTGCAGTGAATTGGAATCGTCACGTAAGACGAGCGCAAACTACAAAGATCAAAGATAACGTGTTTCATACGTTTTCCGTGACACTATCCTATATCCCACTGGCAGTATAGTTCAGTCAAATGTTTCATGCTGCAGTGCGCGTATAATGTTCCGGATTGCCGGAGTTTAAGTGTCTTTCCCCACGCTATGTGTCCTGACTCATCATGAGACACTGTATTGACATTATCATCCGATTGGCTATTCTTCTCTCTATTCTCACGCGAAAATGGTTCCTTCTTTGATGTTGCCGACGAGTTTGAATACTTTACTTTCAGTAATTTCAAAGTTTCGCTTATTCAATTGGAACATTTATGAAAAAAATCAGTATCATTTTTTTACATTCAAACATTCTATGGAAAATAAACACGTGATGTAATTCACGAATCTATTATGTTTCGCAAGTGAGCTTCATTTCCCACATTGTGTAGTACAGTTATTAAAGGTTTCTTCTTACTTTTTTTTTATACCGGATTGATAAATCATTATTACGGTTATTTCAGTTATTTTCAACTTTGGCATAGTTTGCGACCCCCTCTTTTTCGTTAACTTTTTCTGCGCCACACGTGTGTTTCACCACCAATCAACACATAAGCGAACAAATAGAGGACGAGTGGTGCTGGTTTTTCCGAGACGCGACAATGTTGCGGGATATCGGGTGTCCCGCCTGTTTGACAGTTTTCTCGAATTTACTGTACTTCGCGAAATAAAAACCCTGAAATAAAAAAATGTTCAAAACTCTTCCACCATTGGCAATTTCGGGAAATTTCGATTTTGAGGATCCTAGTACATGAGCGGTATATATTCTTTTCAACGCATCTGAAGTGCGCGTGATCGTTTCTGTACAGGTAACAAACTTTCGTTGTAGATTGATCACGACACACACTTATTTACGAGGTCTGGCCAAGACCAATATAATCAACCAACGAAAACAGTAGGATTTGGCAAAATTAACCGTTCAGGATTGCTTTGGAAGGATCGAGCCCTAAATCAACAAATTGGTTGAAAAACTGTGCATGCAGGCTTTGTTTTTATGGTAAATAAAAAATACAAGTGTTTTTTTTAGAGACCGCCGCCTTCCCAGCCTAGTTGTCTGTACTGCTAATCGTCTCTCATTGTCATTCTGCCTCTTCAAAGAAAGCCGCTCCCTCGTTCCTTTTTATTTGTCTCATTTTCTGTCCTCTCACATTATCATATATGTATTAAGTAGGTTCGCTGAGAAAGTGTCGGTAGTGTTAGATGTGCTAATAAACGGGATAGTAACGTGAAACGTGAATGTGCATAATTTCATTTTAAGACGTTCACGTGTATCACACGTTTGCATATATTCGAAAAACATATGTTGTGATCGCTCAACAAAACGGCTGGCTAGAACTGTTCTTATTTATTGTTGGCATCGTGAGGTGATCCGAGATTCCCTTACGGATCTACGAATTACGGTGACTTAGTAGGTCAACTCTAGGTGCAGTTTCCTAACATTTCTCATTAAAAGTTTCAAGCTGTGGTGTAGTTTGACCATGCTTCATTCCAGACTCAGCCGTATTTCGATAAAAACTCTTGTACTCGCAGATCAAACTACAACTATGTCACAACGCCTCATAATCTGTCCCAAAACCCCTTTTTCGGCTAACGATTAGGCGTCAAAGGCTGACTACCCATCTCTCAAAATATGAATAAATCTAAGAAATTGTGATTAGAGCATGTACCGACATCAAACTACAACTTGATTGTTACAACCCTTCTGACTTGCAAAGTCTTGTTCTCTGGTTCTATGTTGGCTAACGGATTGACGTCATTGGCTTACTACATTGTTCTGGTATGCAGTATTGTAGTTTGATTACGCCTCGTCTCATACTTAGTTTGCTATAACCCATGCTGTGGCTAAGTGAACTAGAACTCCGTTTTACGTTTCAACCCTTCCAACTTGTCCTCGAAACCCTGTTCTCTGGTTCGATGTCGGCTAACGGTTTGGCGTCAATGGCTGACTATCCAGCTCTAATTGTCACCACTGACCCATGACAAAAAGTGTGATTGGGGCGCGTTTTTTGTCGCGCCGCCCAATTTCAAAACGACAGGTGCACAAAGGACGGCTGGTAGCCGGAATTTTTGAAATCAAAGAAAAACCAGAATACTTGTCTTTTGTCTTTCGGAGGTTTTGCAGTTTTTAAAACCCAATCAAACACACGTATAACATGCAAAAGATGATATTGATACGCTAATCAATTTGTATCTCTTTCTTCCGATAGTTCGATCTGTGCAATGCATTTTGTTTAGCAAATTACTTTCGACATTCACATAAGTATTTAGATTTTCTCAGCTGTATGTTTCGTTGCGTCACACTTTTCCTCGTCTCATGTGCTGAGCTCTCTGTTCCGCTTCTTTTTTATCTGTGAAGTTTATAAACTACTTTTTTTTCTTGATGTGTTCCATTCGCTTTCGTCCATTACTAGATTTGAAGATTTCTGAGTGGAGACGTGGTTATCTTGATGTTGGCAGTATATTAAGGCTACTTATGCTATAGTTGCAGGGCCGAATGAAACCCTTCTCCGGCCCCGGGGGACCGGATTCGACCTCGAAAAAGGGGACTTGGATGAATGCACTTTGTTGTCGAAACCCCCGATCAGCTGTTTATATTTCGTTTGGGAGAAGAGGAAGAGAAAGAGAGAGAGAAAGAGGAAGAGAGAGAGAGAGAGAGAGAGAGAGAGAGAGAGAGAGAGAACGAGAAAGAGAGAGAGAGAGACAGAGTGATGAAACGGACAGAGAAGTGCTTTGATGAGTGATCTGAATGTAATCAACTTGGTTGAGAAACGGTATGAACCTGTAACCTGTAATTGAACCGGTTTACCCATTCTTCAGCATGCAATAGTTAAAACCCTCTCTGAAGGTAACCCGGAGCTCAATTATACACTTTTTTCACACATTGTTATGGTGGTTATACCTATGTATCAAACTACAACATTACAAATCCAGTCCCTTCTCCTCTCAATGAGCAATAGAAAACCCATTTCTTCCCGAATCAATTTGCATCACAATAAACTCGCTTTAAAAGTGAATCAATCTTCAACCTCCTCACCTTATTTGATCATGGTTATGCCCGACGTATCGAACCCACAAATATTGCAAATTTACTTCCCCTCCCTCTCCGATAAGCAATAGAAAACTCATTTCTTGCCCAAATCAGTTCTCATGTCAATCCCGTCCTACTCCCGGGATAGCTTTCACCAGCTTCCGCGTAATTAGCCTCCGGCTTTCTTTTTGGCGTCGCCGAGCCAACTCCTAACTTGGTTATCTCAGCTGCCCAGGTTCCCTAAAACAAACCAATGAGATTTGTGAGGAGAGCAGATTGAGCACATTTTAGCTATTCTGCAAAAGTTAAGTAAACCAAAATCGGCGTGTAGTTTTCATTCGAGTTCCATTTCGAGATTTCGACATTTCAGTTTTCTCGAGTCGAGCGAGTCCTGAGTCATGTGCAGTTTTACAGTTTTGGAACTTATCAAATTCGTTTTTTCTTTGAAACGAGTTTTTCCAATATATAACAGAGATTCCTAGTTTTGAGTTCTACTTGACTCGAAATTTCAGTTTTTTTTTTCGGTCGCGTCAAATTTCAAGTTCGGTTTTAACAAGCTTACCTACACCCAGGAAAGCTTCATTAGTCTATACGAACAGAGCTTCAAGGCCATTCTCCGAATACAAATACCAGTGAACGATATGTCTAGTCTAATACATAGTTCCCATCAACACGACTACATCATCTGAAAAAGTGTGTGTTTTTTGCCCTCCCCAGAGCGCCCTTTTCCTTTTCTAACTCGGTTATGTAGGGCCGTCAGATGGCAAACGACATCTCTGTTTCTAACGAGAGCAACGAGAAATCAAAGAAGTTTTTCTTCACATCCGACTTCAACTAACGAAGGCAACATTGGGGATTCAAAAAAAACTTTAAAAAAAGACGACTTCAGTTGGCTGCAATTTGGAACAACCAACTTCCAGAAAAATGGAGCTTGCGGAAAACAGAATTCATAGATATGTCGAATGGCTCAGACGGGTTCTGATAATAATAATAATAATAATCTTTTACGGCAACTATTTCAGCCGTGTGTTAGTTTTATTCATACATTTACAACCAAGACAGTGATCACATAGTAGTATCCGTAGAGAGGGGGGTCCGTAGAAGAGAAACTAGGCATGGGTGAGCTTTATTACCAGCTCATGCGGTCCGCCATGAAGATACCGCGCCGAGTGGGATCGAACCATAGTGGTTTGAGTGCTATCGCGCACACAACCAGTCGACCACTCGGCCCCGGTTTCGGAGCGTAGAAACTTATACTGTTTTCGACGAATTTCTTGGTGCATCATACGCATAATTGAAGTCACCCTATTTGAAATATAATTTTTTCATTAAATTTGTTTACCTTGTTTTTTCTTCATGAAATACTGAGAATGGGGGCGACCAAAATCTGATAAGTACTTTTATGAGAACAGTCGCGATCTGGAGATACGCTTTCAAATTCGTGAGAACAAGAACAGTTGTGATTACGCGATATTCATAGTTTCGAAACCGTACAATGTTGCATGTCACTTACCTAGATCGTTTCATTGAACAAATAATGAACTAATCTTCAATTAAATTCGACTAAAATAGAAAAACGCCAGCTATCCAAATAAGCATATTGTAACATCTTCTATCAATAATTGGAGCCGGTCAGTTTCGTGATATGCTTTATATGACAAATGTTGATCATTAATAATATTTATTATTGTTATTGTTTTTATTTATCCATTCTATTTGTGCACTCCCCGTTATCCGCGAAGCTCCGCCCCCTTCTTGCGTGATCCACGGGGAGTCTTCTTTGCATTGTCATGGGCATTCTTCATCCACTTCAATTTATTAAGAAGATTAAGAACTAGTTACAAGAAGACCTTAATCTCTCAAGGTACCTTCACAATCTAGTTCTCTATGAATGGGTCAGTTTAGTGAAATGGTCTTCTTTTTATATATACTCTTTTTAAAAGGCTTGTGAAACGTGACAAATTGGCCCGGTTTTCTGACGCTTTGTGTTTCATGTTTGTTTATCAACTTAACTATGGCATTGTCGTGCATACCATTTTTGCGTACTTTTGTATACTGACAATTTTTTTGCATCTGTTTTTCCCTTGAGCATAAAAGTATGAGTTTATAGATCTAAAAACTCAGTACACTTTTGTCGGGTTAAAAATGCTACAAGACTACTAATAGCTGTCAAACATACGATTCTAAGTTCGCATTTTCTGCAATATTGTAAACAACGAACTAATAGAAACTCATATTTTTAACTCCTATCTCGATAACTCTCATGCTACAACCACTTGGTAGAGAGGCGTTAATTGACCATTTGACACAGGTGAGAGACAATGATGGGCTCTATGACTACAATCCAGATAAGTAGCAAATGTTAGTAGCCAGTGGGTAACTTGCCAAATTCTGCAATGAGATTAACGAGAACATATACTCTGTCAGGGCTTATGTTAAATAACTATTAATATTTAAAACGCTTAACTTAAAAGAGAGAGAGACTGAAAGAATAGTTTTGGTCAAACCATACTTTTTCTGGTTCTGAGTTGTTCTTTAATCTGTGCCGCAGTGGTTAAAATTTGCATTCAAAGTTTTGGCTATCACAAATCTCACTTTGTTATAACTCCTTGTCTGAATTATTTAACATGAAGGCTTTGAGCTGTGAAATGTTTTTAAGTTACAACACTATATGTGATCAGAGTGATCTGACCGTAGTTTGTTACCACTGCAGTGTATGACAGGTCAAACTACACTCGAACATAAACTGCCTCTTTTCCGCTCCCTTCCCCCCCAGGTCGAAGTACAACTTAACATCACCTTCTTCCTGATTCCCACAAGTTGTCTGGGATCTCCTAAATTGACGTTTCGCCCGCTAATTACCAGTATGCGCGGCGTGTCAGCACAGATCTCGTTGAAAATGCGCGATAAGACTGGGGAGGTCGACACGAGGGGACATCTTTATTACTATCTCACAACGAGGTGTCAGAGGTCGCGCCGCGTCCCCTCTCTATTGATAGAACATCTGTAATTCTCTATTTTGTCCTATTATGGTTCTCTCTCTACGAATTCGGTGTTATTTCTCACAAACTTGGTGTGTTTGTAGTTTGATCTGGTCTTTCGGTTTTCTACCTTACAACGGAAGGAATATCGGTATTTCTATACTTTGGAATTATAAGTTTTCAACCTCAATTCTTAAACTCTTATTACAAGTTTTCATTCATAGAGTCGGTTTCGCTAACATTTGTTCGAAACAGTGAAGATTGTTTCGTTCTGACGTTTTTGTAGTTTGCTCTCAATAAAGTTTAGTGGCAGTAACTAAAAGACTGTTGCGTTTCTTGATGAAACTACGCAACTGTGATCACTTCATTTAGCAGTATTACCTATTTGAACTGAAATATTGAGCTTCCAATTCAACCAGTTTTCATTGTTGTCTTGAAATTAGTGAATAACTGGTTTGAAGAGTAGTTGTTGTTGGTGTCTTCTCTTCCAACTATATTATTCTGTTGTTAGTTAACATTTCCCAACCACACATCCTCAACACATCGTGTTTTTCACTCTCCTTCTCAAATCTCTTGTTCGGTTATTTATTCCCTTCTTTCTTCAAAAATTCGCTTTCATTCCACCGCTCGCCCTTTTTCTGGTCACAGCTGCATGATTAGTTACAGTATCCTTGGCGATGTACAGACCTTGACTATCTAATGAGATTCCGCATTTCAAACGCGACGCCCCACCGTTTCTAATTATGATTTATGATTCTTGTTCCGACCACAGTTATAGCCCATTGTTGGTGGAAAAAGAATCCATCAATGAAGAATGCTGCATCCTAAATGAAGTGTTGGAAAAAAAAGTTGTATATGTAAAATCCTGGTCATCAGAATTTTGGCAAGGGAGAAATGATTGATTATTGTTGTAGAAATCTACCACATCGTTTGGTTTCGTTATCCTATTTTTCACATTGCTCAATGTTCCCAGCTGGAATAGTTCGAATACTGTGTGATTATTTATGTTGTTGAATGTGTTACTTTTGAAATAAGTTCGTGAACCCAACCACGACATCTATCATTTGATTCACTTTGCATTCATTTATTTTGCTTCCGCAAAAAGCCACGCCGGAAACACGCATCAACTAGGTGCACTCCCATTCAATCTCTCCCTCTGCCTCATATTTTGGAAAAGTCGATATCTATGATTCTTTCGTAGATCTCTGATTTAAAGTTGTTAATGACTTAGAACTTTTATAAATCGTGGAACTCTTTGCATTTAAACTCATTCACAAACGTTGGATTTTGTCAATGAATTCTTGTTATAGAATCTCAGATTCATTCATAAGGAAAAATTTCACGTTTCTTGTGACGTATCTTTCTCATACATCTCTTGTACACAATCCATCTCGCCAACCATTTTTGTTGCTGTTTTTGTGTGTCTTCGCAAACAACGGTTGAGTGTAGATAAGGCCCTATCACCTGTCTCCTGTCACCTTAGACAATAGGCCCCAGCTGGTGGCTACATTCAATACAAACCGTCTCGAAAACAAGTAAAACTGTCATCAATACCCATCAATAACATCAGAACTAATACTAATGAGAAAAGCTAATCGGTTCCTTGTATGTCGTTTTTCTCGAATTTTTGTCATTTTCTGACGGGTTTGTGCAACATTTGATTTATTCAGATGAGTGAATGGATTACCAAGTTCATGAAAGTTGGTTACCTGGCGGTTACATTCAATACAAACCGTCTCGTAAACAATTAAAACTGTCATCAATTCCCGTCAATATTCAGCAGAACCAATCAGAAACGCTAATCGGTTACTTTTTTCTGCCTCATTGTGTTTTTCTGATGAGTTGGATTGTATTTATGGTAACCTTCTCTTAGTTTTATTTATCTTCTCATTTCTTTTCCAAAAATTGTTACTTCAATAAAAAAAACTCAGCAACATACACAATTTCATGTATGTTTCGAGACGTAGTCTGATGTCTCACACATCATCTCAGCAAAGTTTGCCCGAGACCAAACTACAAATAAATAAATCAATACATTCCCAATTTAATCTGTTTTTTTCTCAGTGTAACTAGGACTTGCAGTTTGTATTTGAAACACCTGAGAAAACATACACCTTTTGCTGTCGTAAAAGCTTTTCTGTCTAATAAAACCTCGCCATCGCATCGAATTAGTGTTCTCTAATTGATTACACTCACTGTGCGTTCTTTTCGGTATTTTTTCTTTTGTCTCAGTAGCTGGAGTTTTGGAAGTGTTCCAACTCTTTCTCTCCCTATTTTTGTCTCTTTTTCTCTTCCTCTCTCTCTATCTCTCTCTCTCTCTATCTCTCTCTCTCTCTCTCTCTCTCTCTCTCTCTCTCTCTCTCTCTCTCTCTCTCCCCAACAGCCATCATTTTTTCGTCATAAACCGAACGATTGTCAAATATGCCATTCTGGTGATAGCCTATTATAGCGGTGATTCATGATCATAGCTGCACGTTTTCTCTTTTTGGTCACATTTTGTGTGGATTATGAGCTTGCGTTGGATGAAATATCACCGTTTCTACATGTTTTTGGAGATTTTCCTAATTCTGAACAAAGCTCTGAGTTTCCGTTGAAAGTTTGGGCAATTCTCATTCAGTTTTAAGAGAAAATAGTTTTTCTTTGTGTGTTTTTTAGCTCACTTTTGTGTTCCAAAGCTTTTTTCTAGATAAAACTGGTGTTATATCCAACATTACATCGGAAAGTTATTGGTACTCATTTGAGTAGTAGGTAAAACGTTATGGCTGGGAAAATTACCATCACCTGGACTATTTTTGTTTTTGTTTCTGGACTATTTTCATTTTGGCATCCATAGTTCTGTTGAAGTTTCGGAGTTCACTGTTCAACCTGTTTTAGTCTGAATCAGTTGGTTGCGTCATAGAAGTTGAAGTACCTCTAACAATACCATATTTCATGTTGAGAGGTGAGCTGTTTGCCTAGAAATTATTGAATCATCATTCTATTGAATCCTTCATTGAATCATCATTCTTTCGATATGTTCTTTTTCATGACGCGGTGAAGTTTGAAACTTTGACAACAAATATGCGGTAAAACGGCTAATGCACAAAAAACCATTGACTGAGAAAACTTTGAACAATTGATCGACCTGACAAAACATCAGAGATAGTGCTCCTCCTTGAAGCAGCTCTCTCTAAATTTCACACGTTTCACGAACTTAGGCAGTGATCTAGCAGTGTACTCAAAAAGTACTTGGAAGAGGTACGCTCACACGCCTTTCGAAATTCTTGACTCCGAGTTAACTACGAGTCTAACAACTTTTCCACCTGATCTTATTGTTTCATGTGGATTGAGCATGTTTCATTAGCTATTCGCGGTGTAACAATACTATGCCTGAGCGCCATCTGTTGGGCGTAGAAAAATTATATGATGTGTTAGAAGAACATGCGTGTCCGCAGATTGAAAGATTGAGATGTTTTGATTCGCGAACTAATTTTGAACTATATTGTAGTGAAATCATAGCGAAACAGTTTGTTAGCTCGAATTAAAGTCTTATTCCGTATATGATGATTTATGAGAACGTACTAATTTTCCATTTTCCTAAGTTCGATGAACGTTATTCAACCCTTCCTGTTGATTTACAAAGTGAGGCCCAACTTAGAGGTGGTGGGTTTCAACTTCGGTCTACGGCAAAACTGCATGTTTAGCAGAAACTACCAGAAAACAGAACTTTTGTAAATTTGGTTGGTAGAATACAAACTCCAATTCGTTGCTGACCCTCTCAATCCTGGTTTCCTACCGTAGCCTCCATACGTAACTCGTATTCAGTGTATTGCGTAGTGTTTGCGTTGCGCACCGTTCGCCCGTCTCCCCTCCATTTACTTTGTATGTTTAGCGTGTGCGCGCGCATTCATTCAATTCATGAGATTCGTGTGTTCGATCATCACTTCAAATGTTCCAAACCGGGTTACGCATTCATATTTGACATGTCAGTTTGACGAATTTGAAACTTATGACACATTTCATATCTAAGTTTTATGGTAAAAACACCCGTTGGCGTGAACATAGTGTCGCTTATTCCTTCGTGAATCGCGATGCGGTTTAGGTTGGAAATGTTTGCAACTTCTCTCAACCTCCCAATTCAGTTTAATTTGTGTTCACTTCTCAATCATCACTTCCAATGTTCCGGTGCAGGTTCCTCATTCATATTCGACATGTCAAGTTGACAGCTCTGAAAACTTCGACACATTTTATCTGTGCCTTCTGTTTTGTAGGAAAAAAACATTTCTGGTGTGACTACTACTCATTCGAACTTTGAGTCCAATTTCCAAGCCGCCAAACAAAAATTTGATCGTTTTTCTGTTTTGTATCAAACTAATTTCTATGTTTCCGAGTCGGAATGTGTTTTTATCCCTTCTACAAATATCAATTTCCTTCTTATGTCTCAGAAATCTCGGTCTGCTTTTATCCAAATTGGTCGGGATTATGTATATGAAGCAGCTGGTTCGATATCCTCTTCAACTATAGCTGAACTGACACTCTGTAGCGATTAGGACATGCAGGAACACAACTAGTATCCCTCAAAAAATTTTATGTCAATACTTAATTTTTTTTCCTATTAAGCGTTTTTGGAAGTTTGTTGAACTCGATTCCTTCTCTTCCTCCCTCTTTCTCTCTTTCTCTGACTTCGTTCTCTTACTCTGTGCTCTCTTTCTTTCACTCCCCTTTCTCTCTATCCTTCTACCTATTTCTATCCGACCACCACAACATGCTCTGAACGGTCAACTCAACATTATTTACAACTTGTATCACCGAACAGTACTACCGATTCATATTTACAGTTCCCATGTTCACGTTTTTTGCCTGCGCAGCGATCCAAACTAATGTCGATAACACTTTTTGGTTGAGCAAATAATATTTGGGAGCGAGCCACCCGGTCTACAATAGTATGGTGTCAGAACGTAAGACTTACACAAAGCCAGTTAAGTGGAACTTGATAAGCTTCTAAAATAAATTTAAATTCGTAAAACAATCAACTCTCTGATTGCTGGAAACTCTATCTTAGTTTCAATTTGTTTTATGGTGTTCACTTTATTTGAGAAATTCTGAGAAAAACTCAAGATGATTTTCAAAGTCCATTATTTCTGATAAAAAAAGAAAAATGACACCTGACCAAGTTTACCATAGTGTTTGCCCATCGAATGAACTGGCGATCTTCTCGGGTTATCTCTAACCCATTTTTGCATGCGCAACCCAGCACAATAGACCATAAGCCGTGTATTTTATTTGCTCTGTGTCACCCTATCGAATGGAGAGAGAGGCGTTTATTTGAACTGAATTGCGCGCGAGAACCGTTCCCGTAACAACTTGCTCAGCCAAATCCCCGGCTCAATAGATATTGGGATAATGTGATCTTTGTTGTTAGTTTCTTTAGAGTTCTTACTTGTATTCAATTCTATCTGATGACTTTCGCACCTTTAACTTATGTTCGTTCATTTTTCCAACATTATTCTCAAAATTTCTGAAAGTTTATAGATCTCATTCGAAAAGTAAGGAATAACCGTAATTTCATTAAACTCGTATACAAAACGTTTACGCCTTATTTTTAATTAATTTCAGAAACTATTCCGTCTGTCTACTGTTTCTCGACAATTATTATTTTGAACGAGATGGTTTTCAAATTCTCACCATCTCCTACTTATCCAGTGGCCAAGTTTCCAACGTGATAGCCACCCTGTCTCAGCAAACCATCTTACATGATGCTGTTTACCGTTGTGTCCGTTGTTTACCGTTCGCTTTTTACGACACCATGTTCGGCGTGCGGCGACGGCGGCGCCTCCTTGAGGTACATGGAAATTTGCATAAGGTCGAATGCCGCCCCAGTTGTGGGCAAATGCTGCTCGGCGCACAGTTTTACGGTTATTGCAACGTTTCCGGTACCAGGATGAGAGGCTGTTCTCACGATGAATGTTCGCGTTGGGTCGAAAGTTAGATGTAAGAACGACCAAGATAATACGATGCCGATAAATTTGTCGGATATACTTGTAGTGTGATCACTATGTCTATCAGTGATTCGCAACTTCTTCTGTGTGTGCGGATCAAATTAAAACTCAGCTTTGGCTTACATGTAGTCTGGTTTCCGGCGAACCTTACAATTCAGCTTGTATTTGTATAATGAGAATATCTCCACTCATGCTGACTTACTGAAAACTAACTATTTCTACAGCGAGTACTTCCTCAACTGCTCACACTTCTGAATTGTGAATTGTGTGTTTTCACCTCCATCACATGCATTTTGATCCAAACTCTACCTCTCATGTTCACTGCCACCCGTTCACCGCAATGTTCGACTTCTCACTTCCGATCTCCTCTCTCCTTCAATCTGAGCGAAACATCGAAACCTAGTATTTATTCTATAGGTTGGCATGTCAATAAAAGCGCTAATCGTTGCTGATCCGCCTGTCGCCCGCGCGTTTTTACTCTTCCGCTAGGAGGGGATTACCCTACATAGTTACCGTCTTGTTAAGTGACCTTAACGTGACCTTCACTTTACGGAACTTGTTGCACTTCCGAAAGATCACCTTATCGGCCCTACTCAACAAGTATTTGTTAACCAAAAGGGTTAAATGTATTGGCTTGTTCACGCAAGGGTTTTTACTCTTCCGTCCATAGAAGGGAATACCCTACATAGTTACCATCTTGTTAAGTGACCTTAACGTGACCTTCACTTTACGGAACTTGTTGCACTTCCGAAAGATCACCTTATCGGCCCTACTCAACAAGTATTTGTTAACCAAAACGGTTAAATGTATTGGCTTGTTCACGCAAGGGTTTTTACTCTTCCGTCCATAGAAGGGAATACCCTACATAGTTACCAACTTGTTCACTAACCTTCGCGTGACGTTCACGTTACGGATATTTTGTACTGCTGCTTTGTTTACTTATCCGACTTTTTATTGACTGAAAGTTGGTCAAAAGTTGGTGAAACAAACCGTTAAAGCATCGTTGGAATAACCTACACAAGGGGTATTTCTGTTTTTTCTTTTATTATGTCCTTTCCATGATGTTGTCAATAGATCGTGCTCAGTGACTGTGGTGATCGTCTTTTTGAATGACCACAACTTAACTTTCACGTTACGTGACATTGTCATACTTCTTGCTAAAAACTGTCCCCCCTGGAATTCTTTCATTATGTCAAGCGTAACTCATCTCTACTCTGGGCTTTTTACTCAAACTCCCCAAACCAGCTGATTATCCTCTTTCTTAGTTGAGTTTTAGCTCTTATTATAAAGTGGTATTGTCATTTTGTAAAATAACCTTATCGTGACTTGCACGCTACGGACCATTCCTCATGTCAAGCGATACCCATCTCTACTTTTGGACGCTAATTACCCTAACTCCCTAACCAGCTGATTGTCTCCTTTCTTAGTCGTTGTAGCGTGTGCTAATCGCAGGCATCTGTTGGTGACATGCAAGACTGCCGGAATCTTGGCAGTACGGAATTTGCATAATTGCCGTTCCGCCAGATTTAAGTAATGTATCATGTAATTATCACAAATTTATCCAAGAATGATTAAAAAAATGTTTTTGTGTATCTGACTAAGACGACGTTCCTATTTGCAAACATAATGTTTACACAATAAACAAACTGATTCATTTTAAATCTATACTTATAATCATTCTTTGAAATATGTCATGGTTCGGTAGGGCCTATTTCAACTTAATTCTATTCTGCTTGAAATGAAGCCAGTTTGGAAAACTGCGTCTGATACTTCAATTCATTCAACTGTCAATCACTGTCTAATGTTCATCAAATTGCAAAACACTGATAATATTTCTCGTAGCAACGATTTTGTTTAGTTATTCTGTTTTTGGTATACGTTTTCTTATCTGTGTACGTTACTCCATTTTAATTGACATAGGAAAAATCTTTTCTATCTAGATTACTATCAACTCTTCATAGAAATTTTGAAAATATTAGTCCATTAACTTAAACCTTATTAACACAATAACATTTACATTTTGTTTTTCTAATACTTCAGCTGTCTACTGGTCACCTGTATTTGCAATAACAAGTTAATCGTGTTGACAAATATTTATTTTGGTACTCGTAACTACTGTTCTGTGAGGAGGTTTTTTGGTCTATCAACAGTGTAGTACAATGTAAACTCGCACATCAGCTTTATAAGTCATACTTGAGTTCTCAGTTTTTACTATGTTTACAAATTATTTCTATTCTTTAAAAACTCGCCTTGAACACTTCTTTTCTTCTCATTCCTGGTTGCTTCATAGATTTCTCTTCAAGTATTCGATCTTCTGTCTTTTCTCAAAATACCAAAAAGTATTTCGCAAAATCGGTAATTATAGTTTAACACTGTTTAAATTCAATTCCACATTGGTATATGTCATTCAAATATAAAAGTTCATTTTGTGATGGTTCTATTCATTGATATGTGCAACTTTCTTACATTGATCCATTTCAAATCTCGTTCCTATTTGCTATTGTACTCGAATGTTGCAGGGCTAATATAAAATGCCACCCGACATTATTTGGTGGCTATTGACATGTGTGACGGTGTGTACGGCAGGTGAGACAACATACAGGAATAGTTCATGAGAGAAAGAGAGAAGATACAGAAAGGGTATGGGGTAATAATAGAGAGACAGAGAGAAGAAAAGAAGACGGAGAGAAGAAAGAAAAAATGAAGGGATAAAGAATGGAAAAACAGAAAACAAGGAAAGCAGAATGATAGCTTCAAAATATCCTGAAAATTTCATGTTGCATGAAACTTGATGGTTACCAAAACAGTAAAAACTATAAGATCACTTTTCACATTCTACGATTTGAGTAGAAACTGTATAAAATGGACAAAAACCCAACTTTATCAAAACCTAATTTTTTTCAGTAATACCCACCCGATCATCATGTCGGTTACACTATCTGGCCAATATAAGAGAAACCTCGGTTCTGCCAATTGGAATGGAAGGTAAAACACATTATTTTCATTCTCAATCCTAATCGAAATCCAACCAAACAAAAAAGATAGAAAACAATGAAAGAAACTCTCAAGAAGAAAGATTCACCCATTCGGAGTGCCACAAACTAAGGAAGTCACGTGTCAAATCGCGAATAAACCTATTCTATTCTGTTCTATTCTATACTAATATAACACTTTTGAATCTCAAAAAATGTAAGTGAAAAGGTACTATTTAGTTTGTTATTGGTAACGTTTACGTTTATAGATCAAGACATTTGGACAATTTCGAATAATATATTTTGTTACAGGTGGCAGTGTCTCCAATATAGTTTGTCACATGCCCTCCTCAGACGAGTCTGGGGACCAAGATGTTGTTACCACTGAAATTCATGGCGGCCTAGAACACCCGCACATCGTAGTCGGCAAGAGAAGTGTCAATTATCAGTGAGTTACAGTAATTTGTTTACTAGAAGACGTATAGTCGCTATTTTCCCCATAAAGACAGCAGAGGGTTCAATTGATTGAGCGATGCGGGGCGAGCGGTCGTTGATTATCTGCCAGCAGTTGAGAGAGTGAGTAGATCAATGACACGCAGACGAACTGGCAGCTCGCCAAACCCCCTTCCCATACCCAATCGATGGTACGGTGTCCACAACGGTTTGACAAATCCTATACTCAAAATGACCGAAATGACAAGATGTAGTAACACAAAACGTATTGTGTTCAGAATAATAACCTAATATCAGTGAGTTGTTCCCAACATTTGCCGGAACTTTTCACGTGGTGTATGTGAGAAATTCATTTGTGCCATTGACTAATGACTTTTTCACACTTTACGTGATTCTACTCTCCGAATATGATTTTCTCCATCTTTTCGGGTTTCCACATACGTGTTTCAGTGTTTCAAATATAGAGTTGTAGGAAAGATGAACACATTTTTTAACACATTTCTAGAGCAACATTTTCCAGTCGCAATCACTCCAAATTCGTTCTGAACATCCATTTCAATGCATTATCAAGCACGCAAATCTGCGACATCTCTGTTGAATCATTCAAACGGCGCGGCAATTATGGTTCGCTTCTAATTAGTCATCATAACAGAGACTAGTATAAAGCGAAAGGGAACGCGAAATTCCTTGAGAGGGGGGGGGGTCGAAACCATAACTACTGACTATATAATGATTGTAGTTTGGTTGTTTTTTCTTACAGTAAGGGGGCTTGAAACCATAAGTAAACTATATGTATAGAGCATGTTTGTAGTTTGGTCACTCCATGATACAGAGACTAGTATAAAACAAGTGGGAACGCTGAACTCCTTGAGAGATGGGTATGTCTATAACTATAGGGAGAAACTATTCCATTCTTGTAGTTTTGAAGAATGAAAACGGTGACATATATTTAGCATATGAAAATTACATTAGAACAACATGCTTATTCAAAAATTGATAGTTATCATTTTCTAGAGTGGCCGATCTAACTTGGCTCCGAGAAGAGGTTCGGACTTCAGAGTGTCGCCAGACCATTTCTGTTGAATGGACTCAGCAACCAGAGACAGACAGGTGAGCTCATTGTTTGGAGTCAAACTTCATATCAATGAAACGAAAACCTAGCCAGCTTCTAGTACAAAATGTCAGCTAAATTCTGCAACAGAAGAGTTGGAATGTGAATGAAAAATCCTTTCTGGTGCTTATGAAACGTCATGACAGCATTAGAATTAAGTAGCAAGCAGAACTACAAAACTCTTTCAAATGTAAGCATTTTGTTCTGGCCATTTCAACTTTTGTGCGGGTGACTGAAGGAATGAATACCGTTGTCCATAATATGAAGTGAAACCTATTATCACACTAAAAAGAAACAGATAGTCAGCCATCATACCAAAACAGCAATATTTACATTTTTCTCTACGATAACATTTTTTCAGAGGCGGATTGACACTGGTTTCTCTGCTGAACGAGTCGGTACGACGGAACTACGATCCAGGTATAAACAATTTATTGGTCAGACTCGGTAAAGGGAGTGTGGCTTAATTTGAGATGTTGTTCGATTTTGGATGGTTTTCCAAAAGGCATGTGAATCAAAATACAAACACCATGTAAGAATGTTCTGTTGAAAAACTGTAGCGTGAGTTTGAAATTCACCAACAATTTCTACGACAGTGTAGAGAGAACTGATTAAAAAAGATAATGACATAATCATATAATCATCACAATCACATGATACATTTCGTTTTGCTGATTGTATATGAGCAATAAGTTATTTATGTCATTGTTATATTCAGATCAACCTGTGCAGCACCTGCAGCTAACCGGCAGTCTGGCCGGAGTTCGTCACATACTTCCCGACGAGGACGACTATCCCAACTCCGCTACCGTATCCAGCGGGAGTTTGATGTGCAGGCAAGCAGTGGTGCCACAGAAACAGTGTCTCATACATGGAAAGGTTCGATTTTCTTTTTTTGTTCTCGGAAAACCAGATCACTGGGACTTGAAGTTTGCTCTCGTTTAATTTTGTCGCAGAATAAACAAATTCTGGCGTTTTCTAGAGGTCAGACTACAAAATACAATGATCATCCACTACGTGCAGCTGTCGATCACAGGTTCAAACCAGCTCAAAATGAGAAACCTGAAGTGAATCAAAAATACTATACTGAAGCAAGACGTTGAATTAAAAAAAAGGGATTAGAAACATTATTCACATTTGAACTAGGAATGTAATGATTGAACTCTACTCATAACTAATTTATTTGTGACGAGCAGACGGATGTGTCAATAGTTAAGTTTTGTTAATGTAATCAAAACAATTGATCAACCTGATATTCGACCAACAAATGCAATGGCTAATGATGTCGAATGTGTTGATTCAAAATGGTGATAAACATTAACAGAAGAATGAGAATATTTCAAAAATTTAGGTGAAGATACCTGTCGGTGACCATTCCGACTTCCGTTATTCATTCGCCTTCCGAACGGACAGAACGGACCAAAGTATATTTGCCCTACATACTTCCACACCAGAAACGGCACACTTTCGATTAGAAAGAGGTATTGTAGAACTTTGTTTTCTCTTCAAATTCCAGTCACGTTTACTTCTGAACATGCAAATAAAGAAAATATCGTGTAGAAAGAAAATCGAAATCTCGTGTAAGAGCGAAGAAAATCGAAATGTGCACTAGTCATTCAGCTTAGATCAGTCGCGGAACTAGCATGGGGACATTTTTCGAAATCTCAAATCCAATCTTTGAAGTGGAAAGTCTCACCGAGATTACTGATTAGTCTGTTTCCACATTCCTTTCCATCAGTTTTGTTAATTGGCAGATTTTGGGCTCTGTGTTTCAACATTTCAAACTTTTCCAGATTTCTTCCTGCGCGTGGATGCTGACGCTCCCATTCCGACTGGTCGGCTATCTGACACCAACTGGCATACGGTAGTCATCCGGACAGGACCGATAGTGACTATCGACGGGGTACCCATTCCGATACGAGCCAGTATTCTCAGCAGCTCAAGGTGAGCTTGCAATTAGATTTATGTGACCCAAACTCCCAAACAAAAACACATTCCTATACACTGCTAGTTATATTTAGAAATCACAACTTTACACGAACTGTTCTCCTGTGTGATATTGAACGTTCATTGTCTCTGTAGTAAGCAGAAAAAAGGTTGTTTCATTGTAAAATTTCCTAATTATATCTGTTGATGGCTATACAGTTTATGGTTATGAGTGAAAATAGTCCACTAAACTCATGATCGGCAACCTTTCTAGATTTTATCGAATAAATGTTACAAAATGAATGGAATCAATGCAAAACTAGCATAAACGAAAGACTTTTTGCAGAATCGAAACCATCGAGCTGACGGTAGATGGTGAAACTCTGCTGATTGACAGAAGACACACGAAGGACGACTGTTCTCGAATAGCCTCTGAGCAGGACGAGAATGGAAATGGTGTGAAGTGAGGACACAATTCATTATTTCTTAAACTCTTCACAACATCAGTAGTTTTTCGTTAGGTTATGTTAAAAATAGTAACGCTATATTATGAGTATGATGTTTACTGAATATGTAGAATTTTCCAGCAGTAGAAGTCATGCACTTGCTTTTGAGTGTATTTGGCTATGGGTACACTGATTTGTTGCCTATACACTACGTGCTTGTTTACGTCAAGAGACTTCACATCTAAATCAGATTGGAGAGTAAGAAAAAGGAAACATAATGTTTTCACGTTTCAGCGTCGCTGCGTCTCCGTTGTGTTCGGGTTGCGACTGCACCATTCTGGACTCGGTGTTCGATCGACTGCCTTCCAGTAGCTGCACACCGAATGATGACGATTGTGAGTTTTGTTTTCAAAACACACAACTTTTTTGAGAAAGACTCTGTCGTAGTATGATGTTACCATACGCCATACTTCATTATTTTTGACCGGAAAGCAATGGAACAAAACTACAAACACGGCAGGTTAAGGTGCAAAACATCGCACATGATTTTGACAAACGCTGGCCCTTTGTAGGGTTTTTGTGTGGTCCGTGTCCTTATTTCAATGATGGTAAAGATGTGGTATGATTCACAAACAGTCTTTGAGTCACGACTCTATCATTCAATATCAAACTACAAACACAACAAGTAAATCAGGTTTCATCAAATCCTTCTGTCGTACAACAGACAAATCATTCAAGGGGTTCAAGTACAACAAACACAAAGGCTCAAATTTTGCTCCACATGTTATGAAAACTATCGAAAACAAGAGCTACATGAAGAGAGCTCACTTTTCACGCGCTGTTCTCGAAAGAAAAAGTTCGAGCAAACAACTTTTACAAAAAAAACACTTAATAAGCTTAACAAATCAATAATTATTCAGCTTTCCATCTTCTCCGTGATGCTGATCGTCTGTCCCTATTCCATCTGCGAAGAGCATTCTCGGTGTCAGACGATGGAGAAGTGAACATTCGGACGGCACTCAGCTTCAAGTCGGACTCGGTAGGAAAGATAAGAGAAAGAGAGAAACAGGGAAACAGAGGGAGAGAGAGGATGAACGATGAGAAGAAAAAGAGAGAACCAGAGATACAAGAAATGAGTGAGAAATACTGGCAGAAAGGGGAGAAGCAGAAACTTTGTGAGAGAAAGAGAGAGAGAGAGAGAGAAAGAGGAGAGAGAAAAGAGACGTGAAAAAGCCAGACGGTGGCGCGACAGGTGTCGAACGACTTAGTTTATGCCTAAAACTGTGTGGTATACAATAAACAAAAAAAAATATTTTTTCAAACAGATGATGTTATTTTTAGGATGCTGGTCTGCTAATGTTCGGCTATTGGCTGGGTGGGCAGAGCAAAGGAAGATGGCAGGTAAGTAATTACGGAATAGGGTAGTTTAATGAGTCAAGTACGAAGAACAAAACTATCTTTCTCGATTCCACGTTCACCCCGCTACTAGAAAGGAAAACAAGAGGAAAACAAAGAGAGAGAGAGAGAGAGAGAGAGAGAGAGAGAGAGAGAGAGAGAGAGAGAGAGAGAGAGAGAGAGAGAGAGAGAGAGAGAGAGAGAGAGAGAGAGAGCAGACCAATACCGTATTCTTATGTACATTCGCAGGATCTCATTTCAATTCGATTCAAGCTTTGTAGTCTTGGATGTTCTTATTTTCATTTTTCAGAAATGAGAACATCCAAGATTTATATTTTTCCAGGTGCATTACGCCGGAAATAAGATGACAGCCGTTTATTGCTACAGCGCAGGAGACGAAATCTGCTACGGATGCAGTATATCTGGCCAGAAAGGTAGAGAAACACCGATGAGAAAAATGTACATAAACCAGCAAAAATTTGGGAGAAAATATGTTCACTTAGAACTTTCGCTGAACAGAAGCCAGGGCTTAGACTGCACCGCAATATAGTAGAAGAAATTACGTAGTTGACCACATGTGTCCAAACTCAGCACGCTCAGCGTCCAATATCGAGAACATGTCTTTCTAGAAATCGGAAACGAGAAATGGCATCGAGTCGTGTTCCACGGCTCCACCCACGATCTGAATCTCGTTTTGGACGACAAAGTCTGTCTTCTGGAACCCATCCGATACGGGAACAACGTCAGTACTGCAGGTAACTACATATTTCTTTATTTTCTAACTTTGATGTAAATTTTGTGTATTATACATATACATAAAGTGTTTTTCACATAGTCAGTGGTACAGTGCTACACGAAAAACATCGTGAACAAAGAAGAACGACAATCGAATTTCAACTAAATCTTTCTGTCTGTCATTTTATTTTTTTTTTCATTTTTCCTCCGTGAGAAAAGGCAAATTCACTTCAGAATTCTACTCCATTCCGTCCGCTTTGGGCGCAGTTGGTCTTTTCATCGGAGGAACCTACTACGAGAAGAAGGCCACTGGACTCTATCAATCCGACTTCACGCAACAGTATTTCGAGAACACTCGTGAGAAGATGCCTTCTTTGAGGGTGAGTTCTGACACTACTATAAAGTGCGCTGATCCTTGATGTCATTGTAGCTTGATTCTGTTGCTTGTCAGTCGGAACTCGTGATTTCGATAGCCATCTGCCAGATTAAACTACGATAAATTGGTCACACCCTGTACCGGTAAACACCACGTAAAAGTGTGAAACACATCAAAAAACGAGAATGTTCTCTGATAACCTATGAATCTGTCTATCAATTTTGGTCTTGTGGAGTATGCAAAAAAAAACTTTCGTATCTAGTTCTGGAGCATTGAAACTATTGCAGTCCTCCACGCAATTAACACATTCCAAAATCGGTTTTTCTCTCAACGTGCAATTATTAAGAGTCTTCAATGAAAAGAGATAATACATTGTTCATACAATAAATTGTCTGGAGTTTACGGGTAATATTCCAGGGTTGCGTAAAGGATGTCTACGCCGACGGGAAGAAGGTTGATCTGGTGCTGATTTACGAAGAACAAATGAAGAAGACATTGATCGATCCCGAAAACTATCAAGCCTATGCCATACAGGTTGGAGAAAACTTATGAAAAACAGAAATTTCTTCATTTTTCGAATGGGAAACTCTTATAGAAAAATTTGTACTCAACATAGTACACAACATGTTGGGTAGTATTTTGCAAACTGTAATCTTAGTCAAATTGGATTTCACTGGAACGTGTACAACTCATCCCACTGTGGAAAGTATCAATACTGAGTTTCTGTATTTCTGTACATGTTTTTATCCAAACTAACTGAGATCTTATGGAGATGCACGTTTTGGACTGGCTGGTACCTGTAGGGTTCGTTCTTTTAAATGTGTTGACACGTTTCCCTAGAGCAATGTGCTTGTAGTTTGTTGCTTTTTTTCTTAACCCGTTGATTGTTGGGTGAAATTCTTCAATTGTGGCCCGGAAGACACTTTATACATTGTTAGATCGGATGTGGATCGTGTGTCCCCGAATGCCCCAGTGACGTGAGATGTCGGAGTCCGGCCTTCGTCCCCGGTTCCGTCACCAGATGCGACTGTTCTGATGTCGAACAACTGACAACGGAAGAAGGAACTTGTAGTGCTAGAAAAGGTTGGCCTTTTATTAGGTATTTTCACGGTTTACTACCAAGATATGGCGATTACGATGTGTTTTGTACATCAGTATGTGAATGAATCCAATAAAATATCCTTGAAAACTGAATTTAAGATTGCATAAGAACAAGATAAATTAGCAGCCTCAGTCTTAAATATGTACTCGGTATTCTCTGAACAAGCTGGCTGTGAGATACGGCTGTAAACCCGAATCAGTGTTCTAGATGTTCCAATGAACAAAAAATTGGTAGAGTGGTCATCTATTGTTAGGCAAAAAAAACTATATCAAATTAGACATTTCAATGCTCAATCTCAATTTCAGCATCTCCCGTACCCCTCTCCACTCGGTTCGTGGCAGCCAGTCCACTCGTCATCCCGATCGCGACCACCAAGGCTCAACTGGCCAAAGTTTGGCTAAAGTTCAAGCTTCCGGCGCAAGTTCAGGAAAATATTGTCCTGGCTGAGTTCAACTCTCATCGGGAAATAATGTGAGTAAAACAAAAATTATAGAAGTATGAATACCGTTCAGAAAGACAAACTGAGAACTGGGCAAACTGAAAAAGTGTAATCATTCACTGAGATGATATTGGATCGCGTCAATATTTATATGAATTCTCTATCGATTGTGGTGAAACTATCCTCCTTGGTAGTTAGGTTACTCACATACTTCTGTGAAGTTTTCGTTGGCCAACTGATATCATAAGAAATAACGAATCCTTGCTGTAGTTCGAACCCAAACCAGTCATAATTTTCGAGTTTCGACTGGAAAATAACGAGATCAAACTACAATCACAGCGGAAGAAGACAACATGGATAGAAATGGGTTGTTTGGGAAAAGGTGAATCCTCTATGAAACTGTATTCTTAGGTTGCGCATCTATGTGTCTCCCGATGGTTTCATTCACGTGCAATCACATCCACACGACGCCAACACTTTCCAAGCCACAGTTTCCAGTGAGTATTTCAAAATGTTCTTCACACGTTTCAAGTTATCTAACCCTTTTAGATATAGAAACTCATTTATAGAGCATTTATTTTTTCATACAAAAACCATTTTTCATCTGCAAGAGAGTGAGAGAAGTTCAGGTGAAACCGAGAAAACTTAAGAGAAAAATAATGTTATAATGATTGAAGTTTATTATTTTACAAAATGTATTTGCGTTTTTAAAAGAAATATTCAGCCAATATCTACAGTTTCTGAAGAGTAAGAAAATGACTTTTCAGAGAAGATAACACTGGATGACGACCGCGTCCACATGATCACTCTAACGAGACGAACGCCGGTCGGAACCAGACACTCTGCTAGAAAGTTCGATCTGAGGGTCAGTTTTCACGAGGAATACAGTAGAAACACATTTCCTCAATCATGAAATGAATTGTGTTTTCGAAAAAAAAAGAGTTTCAGTTGTCATGACCACACTTCATGAAGTACTGATGTCAAGCACTAATCTGTGATCTCTGAGAGATAATAATAGATTCAGAAAAGTAATTTTTTAATGCAAATATTCAACTAAAACATTTGATTGGTATTGTACGACCTATACCAAAACCGTTATCGTACAAATACAAAGGTACATGGTGTATGTGGTGTTAAGTGGCTCTATCCAATACCAATCGTACAACACCAATCAGATCTAGCCCGCTGTGTTTATAGGTTGAACCCATCGTTTTTCAGTTGAAGTTAATAAATATTGTCGTGCATTCAAATCAAACTACAACTAATATTTTGTTCCTCCGTATAATGTAACGAATTCCACTTCAGATCGACGGAAGCCGATTCCAAATCCCGGACAACAGCAAAGCCATGCTGAACAACATCTCGTTCCCCGTCGTGGATGGGTTCGATGAGCGCAACTCTGTGGTAGTTCATGGTGAGAAAACATGATATTTTCCTGAAGTCAGTTAGTTTTTATCTGTATTAATCTCACTCTTAATTCTACTCTATCGTCTTTTCTTGTTTACAAATTGATACTTACATTTGACGTTTCACCAAACACTTTCTTTAAAAACATCAGCAGTAATAGCCTAGTTCTGATAAGGCGTTGTCTTCAGGCCATGATACACGTAGAGGATGATGAGATATTTGAGTTGTAGTTTGATTCTAGGCGCAGAATATGTTTTGAAGTATAACTATAGTTACAATGGGTTCAAACATCGAAATACAAATAGTAACACGCTTACGCCGCCCTTGTTTCGATCAATTTATTTGATGTTTCAGATGTGGGACTGGGTTACGACTTCGACGAGAGCATGTTCGTTTCCCACGTCACCAACCGAATTCACCAAGTTTGTTTCTTATTTACTTGCTTACACGCCTATCGAACTTATGAATTTTGCGAGTTTTTAGCTTGCCGTTCAAGTACCAAACATGACTGTTTAGAGTTGTTGAACTTGTTTAATGGGATTGTGGCGAACTATACGTTGGAAAATTGGGTGAAGAGTGCAGATAGTACAAACTATTAGTATAAAAGAGATAACATATTCGAGTTATCGTGTCATAATAGAAAATCAATACAATCTCTTTCCTATCATGAATCATCAATAACTTGAGGTGGACGTGCGATCGCTGCTGTTGGCCAGCTTGTATCGGGAGCCGAACACCACGGAATGTGGTACACTCGATCCCTACGTGTGGGAAGATCACTACGACACAGGTTGGACCATGTTATTTTTGATTAACCTTGAGTTTGGAGAAACTGTGGTATTAGTTTTTAACAAAAGCAGTATGAATCTATGAAGCTGATTGAATATTGAAGTATATATCCTAGTAGCATGGAGAGCTGCAGAACGTTTGAGCGTTTTTTTAAACTTTTTATTCAGTGCTAGTGCTTCAGGTCATTGAAACTTCGAGAATTGTTATCAGAAACCTCAACAGTAGTCTTCATCGTGAAGGAAATTTCGAAACAGTGTTTTTCACATGTAATCTTAATAACTAATCACTCTCTAAGTAACATATTCTAATACTATTTTATTTTTTGTTTCTATTAGTTAACTGGATTTTAGAGTCAGACAATCTGAAGGACCGCTCAAATGGCGGTGCCACGTTGCTGCACAGTGTTCAGGGCGGGGCCTCGCCGCACGGACAGGTCGTAGAGTACACGCCGGACGCATTCCAACCCGAACTTTTATGTAAGTATGCCTGTCTTTCACTCATATACAATAAGTATTTGTAAACTTGTTGCGGAAATAGAGAAGAGGAGCGGAAGTAGTACGAAATCACATGTTTGTGGGGTATATTTTGCGATTTTTTTGAATTTACCATCAGAAAAGCCTGAAAAGGGAGAGAATCTAGGTGTATCTATCTTGGCACTAGAAAGATCGAAAGTTGTATTGTGATTCTTTCACACTTTCCATGTTTCTCGACATGTTAAATTGTAGTTTGTAGTATCGATCTGTTTTCTCATTCTAACTTGTGTTGGTTTCAGTGTCCAGCAGGTGGCTGTTCTACTCTCTGATTCTCTGCCTCCTCCTCTGTCTACTTCTGTTAATCTGTCTATGTCTGTATTGCTGTGTTTTGAGGAAACGCGGCAGGAGCAGAAGTCAGGGTAGGTGTTAAGAAACACCGAAAAATGAATTTTTTTGTTCAGCAGAGAAATGCTCTACTTACTGAAAATACAGAAGCGCAACCTACTGATTTTTCAGAATGTTTGAGTATAGTTGACTGTTCGAGATGGAGTATCCCCTAGAAAAACGGGAATAGATCAGCTCTAGTATGTATGCTAAAACATCACAGGATTTTCATTCATTTCGTGACATCCGTACGTGGGAGCTGCGATATAGCATGTGCTACACAGAGGCGCAGGTCAGGATGAAATAACCGGGATGTTCATGGAGCCTTTCAGCTAAACTGTCTGATTTCAGCGTCCGACCAGGAGCAGATGATGCGTGACAGTCCCGACTACATGCCCGTCAAAATGAGGAGAGGTCAGACATTTGTTCTGTTTTTTGAAGTTGTGTTTTTCAAGTTGCTTTGAAAATGCATTGCTCGAACATTATATCACATCGAACATACACATTATCTGTAACATAGACAAAAAAAGAGCTGCGACTGGAAAAGACTGACACAGCAGAACAATATATAGGACCCGGCAAACTAAAAGATTTCGGAAAAGGCCATTTATTCTCCGCTTTTGGTATTTTTGTCGAGTTTCCAGGGGGAAGTCAGCAAACCTTTTGATTTGAGCTAAAATTGACTAACTTTCGAATGAATTAGTTGGTTGTTATTTCTTGTACAGTCGCTAGAGCGATGATTCATTCCAAAATCCTCGGAATCACTAGGTGAAAATTCCCGGTCTAGACTTGAAATCAGGAAAATTTCCATTGCAAGAAGTTCGACTGTCCGAGAAATTGCCACGGCAAAAAGTTCGAGTTTGGCCCGACCGGACAACTGTCCGGTATATGAGAATGAGAATAATCGTATATTAAGTTTATATATTTTCACCATTTACATAATTGTTTCACGTACGCATATCTCGCAGTTACTCAGGTCTACTTAATATATTTCGATCTGAAGTCTACATTGTGAAAATGTTGATTTGAATAGTTGTTAATTTTAATCTTTCATTCAGTATTAAGTCAAGGGTTTCTTTTAAAAAGGTGCTATTTAAGTTTTAATTTTTATTCCATGATTTGAATAGCTCTTGTAAGCTGAACCGTGTGCCATGTATGCGTCATGAACCAATGAGTCAAATCAATCGATGGCGCATTGAACCTGTCTCGCGTCGGCGCTCTCTCGCATTCGCACACTCTCTCATTGTGGCATGTGGCTATTGGCTCCGCCCACTCGCGCATGGCAGACAGTATCAGACAGCCGAGCTTCCCCCATATCCGACCGTGAGATTCACGTGTTGGACCGGGTGAAAGCTAATGTTGCCAGTCCTTTCAATACGAGTGGACACAAATACAATTAGTTTCATAGATAATAGGTGTTTTAATGGGAATACGCTACGGAATGAAGTATTTATGTAAAATAAACCATTCAAAGACGATAGAAAAACAAAAAATGAATATCAGCGTGTTTAGAACACACTTTTTGAGCAACAGTCTCTTTTAGAAAGGTAGCAATATAAAAGGGGTTCAAGTGAACTCTAGAGATGCAAAATTCGTTTTTGGAGTTTTTCTCGTTATTGTAGTTTCATTTTCTGCCAAGACAATTTCATCGATTTCGAAATTTTTTCCCTGCAACATTTTTCGATAAACACCTGTGTTCTCAGATGTTCGTCGGCTATCTTGCCGGGGCAACAGTTCTGATTTCGTGAGTTCAACCTGCGCACGTTTTGCTGTTTTTGATACATTTAGGGCGCAATCAACGTTTTCAGTTGAAAGTTCGAAAACCTCGAAATTTCTAAGGCTTTCGTTCATTTTTCGCCTTTTCTCTGAGCGATACCACCCTCCGGTTCAATCTTCGACAAAAAAGACCAAAAGCGGAGTATAAATGGCCTTTTCCGAAATCTTTTAGTTTGCCAGGTCTTATATGCACGAGAATACATATACAGGATTGTTACACAGACTGGACTAATTTCAATTTCAAGAAATTTAAATCGATGAACATTTTTTAGACTCCAACCCTTTCCACGATGATTGTTCGATCGGAACCGATGACACAGATTTACAAGCCTACAAAGACATTGGATCGCATCGAGTGCGGATATACAGAGAATCGGTAGGTGGTGAACGATGCTAAAGAGAGGAAGAAATAGAGAGATATAGGGAGAAAAAGTAGCGAAAAGAGAGATAGAGATTATTTATACAACATGGAATGAAAAACGTCTGTAAATAGAGCACATCAATAAAGAGGTCGCTATGGGAATCCGAGCACAACATTCAGTTCCGTTCTGTCATATGAACAGAAAAAAATTACGTGTCAAACTTGGTCACGCCTATAGTTTCGTTTCAGATGGTTTCGATTCTCGTGCCCTCAATAGATCAGCCTTGCGAGGCGGCGATAGTGAAGAGAGTGTCAGACGAAGAGCCTGTTCCCACAGTACAGTCGCCGCTCTCTCCGTACTCACCGCCAACCTCGCCTGTCCCAGCTAGTCCCGCTCCACTGGTTAGCGTCAGAGAAGAAGAGCAGTAGACACACAAGTCAGACACGCAGAGATCCAATTATATCACTGGGTAATTCTGGTTCAAAAGTCAACGGTCATCCCGGTTTTAGTTTCATTTTGACATTTATCAATTACTTCCAAAAGAGTTGTAAACTCATGTTTTCTATGCGTCAATAGAATGCGGTACCTAAAAGAATCAGACAAAAACTGAAGTAACAAAAACTGTTCAGATGTAAATTCATGGTACCAATTTTATTGACGATGCGCACGTTTCAATTGGTTTTCAAATCTTATTAGATCTCCTGTTTTTCGAAGGATATCAGTTCCCTAAAAACATTTAACCGTGATTTTCTCACTTATTATAGATTTGAGCTTCATTAACTTCGATACAATCATTTATATACACTGCCGAACGCGCTTTCTGAGTGTTTGCCAGGTTTAACGAAATTTTGAATTACAATGTTTTCTTTATTCGTTTCGTAGGTCCTAGAAATATAACAATCATTTCTTTTCTTGCAACTTCTGAAGCATCTCAATGTACACTTCTAGGTGAGAATGTAACCCCATTTCTGCTCCTTGAGTTGAAATTTACATTTGTATTGAATTCAGTGCATATTTGAGAAGGTTATCAATGTTTTCAAGAAATTTTTTTAATGTTCTCGCAGTTTTACACATATTCGGTACGGGTTCCTCATTGCTTCATTATTCTCCTTGCTGAGTGTTGTTTTTCAAGTTACACCACTAATAAATACGTTGTTATCTCTTTTATTTGTTTTTTTTTTCTGGTTTTTTTTTCGTGGAAATACGTTCACATCACCAGTCACCACAGATGAAACTAAGTTTGAAAAAAAACTAAAAATTCATTGTGTTCGGAGAGTCAGATTATTCCTTTTAATGAGTTTGTGCGTTTATTATTGAGCCAGGTAATGTTTTTGTCGCAGATTGCAGAGCAGTGTGAAAGAGACAACCGCACGAGGGTATTAGATTCCGGCAGGCCAGCGAATGCGGGGGTATAGCTCAGGGGTAGAGCGCTCGCTTCGCATGCGAGAAGTCTGGGGTTCAATTCCCCATACCTCCAAATCTTTTGTATTTTCAGTTTTATTTTTATTTTTGTAGAATGTGGGATCAGACAACCTTTTAAAATGAGTTTCCAACCTTTTAATGCATTCGTACGTTTATTATTGAGCCAAGCAATGTTTTTGTCGCAGATTGCAGAGCAGTGTGAAAGAGACAACCGCACGAGGGTATTAGATTCCGGCAGGCCAGGGAATGCGGGGGTATAGCTCAGGGGTAGAGCGCTCGCTTCGCATGCGAGAAGTCTGGGGTTCAATTCCCCATACCTCCAAATCTTTTGTATTTTCAGTTTTATTTTTATTTTTGTAGAATGTGGGATCAGACAACCTTTTAAAATGAGTTTCCAACCTTTTAATGCATTCGTACGTTTATTATTGAGCCAGGCAATGTTTTTGTCGCATATTGCAGAGCAGTGTGAAAGAGACAACCGCACGAGGGTATTAGATTCCGGCAGGCCAGGGAATGCGGGGGTATAGCTCAGGGGTAGAGCGCTCGCTTCGCATGCGAGAAGTCTGGGGTTCAATTCCCCATACCTCCAAATCTTTTGTATTTTCAGTTTTATTTTTATTTTTGTAGAATGTGGGATCAGACAACCTTTTAAAATGAGTTTCCAACCTTTTAATGCATTCGTACGTTTATTATTGAGCCAGGCAATGTTTTTGTCGCAGATTGCAGAGCAGTGTGAAAGAGACAACCGCACGAGGGTATTAGATTCCGGCAGGCCAGGGAATGCGGGGGTATAGCTCAGGGGTAGAGCGCTCGCTTCGCATGCGAGAAGTCTGGGGTTCAATTCCCCATACCTCCAAATCTTTTGTATTTTCATTTTTATTTTTGTAGAATGTGGGATCAGACAACCTTTTAAAATGAGTGTCAAACCTTTTATTATTGAGCCAGGCTGTTTTGTCGCAGATTGCAGAGCAGTGTGAAAGAGACAACCGCACGAGGGTATTAGATTCCGGCAGACCAGGGAATGCGGGGGTATAGCTCAGGGGTAGAGCGCTCGCTTCGCATGCGAGAAGTCTGGGGTTCAATTCCCCATACCTCCAAACTTTTGTAATTTCAGTTTTATTTTTAATTTTGTAGAATGGGGGTTCAGACAACCTTTTAAAATGAGTATCAAACCTTTTAATGCATTTGTACGTTTATTATTGAGCCTAGCAATGTTTTTGTCGCAGATTGCAGAGCAGTGTGAAAGAGACAACCGCACGAGGGTATTAGATTCCGGCAGGCCAGGGAATGCGGGTGTATAGCTCAGGGGTAGAGCGCTCGCTTCGCATGCGAGAAGTCTGGGGTTCAATTCCCCATACCTCCAAATCTTTTGTATTTTCATTTTTATTTTTGTAGAATGTGGGATCAGACAACCTTTTAAAATGAGTTTCCAACCTTTTAATGCATTCGTACGTTTATTATTGAGCCAGGCAATGTTTTTGTCGCAGATTGCAGAGCAGTGTGAAAGAGACAACCGCACGAGGGTATTAGATTCCGGCAGGCCAGGGAATGCGGGGGTATAGCTCAGGGGTAGAGCGCTCGCTTTGCATGCGAGAAGTCTGGGGTTCAATTCCCCATACCTCCAAATCTTTTGTATTTTCATTTTTATTTTTGTAGAATGTGGGATCAGACAACCTTTTAAAATGAGTGTCAAACCTTTTATTATTGAGCCAGGCTGTTTTGTCGCAGATTGCAGAGCAGTGTGAAAGAGACAACCGCACGAGGGTATTAGATTCCGGCAGGCCAGGAAATGCGGGGGTATAGCTCAGGGGTAGAGCGCTCGCTTCGCATGCGAGAAGTCTGGGGTTCAATTCCCCATACCTCCAAACCTTTGTAATTTCAGTTTTATTTTTAATTTTGTAGAATGGGGGTTCAGACAACCTTTTAAAATGAGTATCAAACCTTTTAATGCATTTGTACGTTTATTATTGAGCCTAGCAATGTTTTTGTCGCAGATTGCAGAGCAGTGTGAAAGAGACAACCGCACGAGGGTATTAGATTCCGGCAGGCCAGGGAATGCGGGGGTATAGCTCAGGGGTAGAGCGCTCGCTTCGCATGCGAGAAGTCTGGGGTTCAATTCCCCATACCTCCAAATCTTTTGTATTTTCATTTTTATTTTTGTAGAATGTGGGATCAGACAACCTTTTAAAATGAGTGTCAAACCTTTTATTATTGAGCCAGGCTGTTTTGTCGCAGATTGCAGAGCAGTGTGAAAGAGACAACCGCACGAGGGTATTAGATTCCGGCAGGCCAGGAAATGCGGGGGTATAGCTCAGGGGTAGAGCGCTCGCTTCGCATGCGAGAAGTCTGGGGTTCAATTCCCCATACCTCCAAACTTTTGTAATTTCAGTTTTATTTTTAATTTTGTAGAATGGGGGTTCAGACAACCTTTTAAAATGAGTATCAAACCTTTTAATGCATTTACATAAGGTTTATTCATGAATTTGTATTGAAAAAAAAACAACACAAATCACGAAAAACTAGGACCCCTAAGGGGTAGAGCAGCACTACTCTACCTACAAACAAGGGGAACATAAAATCAATAATATCAACGAAGCAGGACATGTTCATAGGTCAGCTACAAAAAAGTACATGGGAACGTAAAAAATAGGTAAAATGAAGATTAGGTGATTATAATATAATCAACCACCATTGTTTAGACTAGCAAGATCGTTAATCATTTTGTCGAAACGGGAACATAATTCATTATGCATAGAAACAATAGCAGGATCAATGGAACAAGAAGAAGTGTCTGGGTCTATTTGGGTCTCACAATGTTGAAGAGAAGAAGTTGATACAGATCTAGGTACCTCTAGCGGACTATACACATGCATTGGAGTTTCGGGAACAATTTCGTTCGTCTGCGCGAGGACTGGTGTAGTTTGTAGTGTGATCGGAACAGCTGCGGTGGCATCTCGTTTGGCCTGCCTGGCGAGGAATCCGGCCCTTCGCTGCTCCGGAGTCTCGAACTTGCGAACATGGAAAGTTGATAATGAAGAATCACGTTTCATGGCTTCGGCTAGATCAATTAGACGTGGAAAAGAAACATCTTCTTTGATGGAAACTTTTAGTGGGCGAGGGGAATTATCTTTGCGATATTTTCCCAAACGGTGAAGAATGACGATAGAAGAAGGAGAAACAGAAACCAAATTAAAGATAGAGTTCACCTTTTCTGTCATGGTTGAATCTTCGGGAAGACCATATATAGTGAGGCATCGACGATCTTTGAAGCGCTGCATCTCGGATTGAATAATAGCGGGAATAGACTTAATAATGGTGTCGAATTTGGTGTTGAGAGCGTTTATTTCACTCAGAATGGTGGAAAAATGGGTTCGAAGTGGTACCATTTTTAGACGAGGGGACGGCATATCAATCAATCGAGAGGGGTCACCTCACACGACCGAGACAAGGGGTGGAATGACAAGGGGTGGAATGACAAGGGGTGGAATGCATTTGTACGTTTATTATTGAGCCTAGCAATGTTTTTGTCGCAGATTGCAGAGCAGTGTGAAAGAGACAACCGCACGAGGGTATTAGATTCTGGCAGGCCAGGGAATGCGAGGGTATTCATTTTACTTGTTTAAAATACTCGTTTTTACTCATTTTTGATACTCATTTTAAAAGGTTGTCTGATCCCACATTCTACAAAAATAAAAATAAAACTGAAAATACAAAAGATTTGGAGGTATGGGGAATTGAACCCCAGACTTCTCGCATGCGAAGCGAGCGCTCTACCCCTGAGCTATACCCCCGCATTCCCTGGTCTGCCGGAATCTAATACCCTCGTGCGGTTGTCTCTTTCACCCTGCTCTGCAATATGCGACAAAAACATTGCCTGGCTCAATAATAAACGTACAAATGCATTAAAAGGTTTGATACTCATTTTAAAAGGTTGTCTGATCCCACATTCTACAAAAATAAAAATAAAACTGAAAATACAAAAGATTTGGAGGTATGGGGAATTGAACCCCAGACTTCTCGCATGCGAAGCGAGCGCTCTACCCCTGAGCTATACCCCCGCATTCCCTGGCCTGCCGGAATCTAATACCCTCGTGCGGTTGTCTCTTTCACACTGCTCTGCAATATGCGACAAAAACATTGCCTGGCTCAATAATAAACGTACGAATGCATTAAAAGGTTGGACACTCATTTTAAAAGGTTGTCTGATCCCCCAAAAATAAAAATAAAACTGAAAATACAAAAGATTTGGAGGTATGGGGAATTGAACCCCAGACTTCTCGCATGCGAAGCGAGCGCTCTACCCCTGAGCTATACCCCCGCATTCCCTGGTCTGCCGGAATCTAATACCCTCGTGCGGTTGTCTCTTTCACACTGCTCTGCAAAATGCGACAAAAACATTGCCTGGCTCAATAATAAACGTACAAATGCATTAAAAGGTTTGATACTCATTTTAAAAGGTTGTCTGATCCCACATTCTACAAAAATAAAAATAAAACTGAAAATACAAAAGATTTGGAGGTATGGGGAATTGAACCCCAGACTTCTCGCATGCGAAGCGAGCGCTCTACCCCTGAGCTATACCCCCGCATTCCCTGGCCTGCCGGAATCTAATACCCTCGTGCGGTTGTCTCTTTCACACTGCTCTGCAATATGCGACAAAAACATTGCCTTGCTCAATAATAAACGTACAAATGCATTAAAAGGTTTGATACTCATTTTAAAAGGTTGTCTGATCCCACATTCTACAAAAATTAAACTGAAAATACAAAAGATTTGGAGGTATGGGGAATTGAACCCCAGACTTCTCGCATGCGAAGCGAGCGCTCTACCCCTGAGCTATACCCCCGCATTCCCTGGCCTGCCGGAAACTAATACCCTCGTGCGGTTGTCTCTTTCACCCTGCTCTGCAATATGCGACAAAAACATTGCCTGGCTCAATAATGAGCGTACGAATGCATTAAAAGGTTTGATACTCATTTTAAAAGGTTGTCTGATCCCACATTCTACAAAAATAAAAATAAAACTGAAAATACAAAAGATTTGGAGGTATGGGGAATTGAACCCCAGACTTCTCGCATGCGAAGCGAGCGCTCTACCCCTGAGCTATACCCCCGCATTCCCTGGTCTGCCGGAATCTAATACCCTCGTGCGGTTGTCTCTTTCACACTGCTCTGCAATATGCGACAAAAACATTGCCTGGCTCAATAATAAACGTACAAATGCATTAAAAGGTTTGATACTCATTTTAAAAGGTTGTCTGATCCCACATTCTACAAAAATAAAAATAAAACTGAAAATACAAAAGATTTTGAGGTATGGGGAATTGAACCCCAGACTTCTCGCATGCGAAGCGAGCGCTCTACCCCTGAGCTATACCCCCGCATTCCCTGGCCTGCCGGAATCTAATACCCTCGTGCGGTTGTCTCTTTCACACTGCTCTGCAATATGCGACAAAAACATTGCCTGGCTCAATAATGAGCGTACGAATGCATTAAAAGGTTTGATACTCATTTTAAAAGGTTGTCTGATCCCACATTCTACAAAAATAAAAATAAAACTGAAAATACAAAAGATTTGGAGGTATGGGGAATTGAACCCCAGACTTCTCGCATGCGAAGCGAGCGCTCTACCCCTGAGCTATACCCCCGCATTCCCTGGTCTGCCGGAATCTAATACCCTCGTGCGGTTGTCTCTTTCACACTGCTCTGCAATATGCGACAAAAACATTGCCTGGCTCAATAATAAACGTACAAATGCATTAAAAGGTTTGATACTCATTTTAAAAGGTTGTCTGATCCCACATTCTACAAAAATAAAAATAAAACTGAAAATACAAAAGATTTTGAGGTATGGGGAATTGAACCCCAGACTTCTCGCATGCGAAGCGAGCGCTCTACCCCTGAGCTATACCCCCGCATTCCCTGGCCTGCCGGAATCTAATACCCTCGTGCGGTTGTCTCTTTCACCCTGCTCTGCAATATGCGACAAAAACATTGCCTGGCTCAATAATGAACGTACGAATGCATTAAAAGGTTTGATACTCATTTTAAAAGGTTGTCTGATCCCACATTCTACAAAAATAAAAATAAAACTGAAAATACAAAAGATTTGGAGGTATGGGGAATTGAACCCCAGACTTCTCGCATGCGAAGCGAGCGCTCTACCCCTGAGCTATACCCCCGCATTCCCTGGTCTGCCGGAATCTAATACCCTCGTGCGGTTGTCTCTTTCACACTGCTCTGCAATATGCGACAAAAACATTGCCTGGCTCAATAATAAACGTACAAATGCATTAAAAGGTTTGATACTCATTTTAAAAGGTTGTCTGATCCCACATTCTACAAAAATAAAAATAAAACTGAAAATACAAAAGATTTGGAGGTATGGGGAATTGAACCCCAGACTTCTCGCATGCGAAGCGAGCGCTCTACCCCTGAGCTATACCCCCGCATTCCCTGGTCTGCCGGAATCTAATACCCTCGTGCGGTTGTCTCTTTCACACTGCTCTGCAATATGCGACAAAAACATTGCCTGGCTCAATAATAAACGTACAAATGCATTAAAAGGTTTGATACTCATTTTAAAAGGTTGTCTGATCCCACATTCTACAAAAATAAAAATAAAACTGAAAATACAAAAGATTTTGAGGTATGGGGAATTGAACCCCAGACTTCTCGCATGCGAAGCGAGCGCTCTACCCCTGAGCTATACCCCCGCATTCCCTGGCCTGCCGGAATCTAATACCCTCGTGCGGTTGTCTCTTTCACACTGCTCTGCAATATGCGACAAAAACATTGCCTGGCTCAATAATGAGCGTACGAATGCATTAAAAGGTTTGATACTCATTTTAAAAGGTTGTCTGATCCCACATTCTACAAAAATAAAAATAAAACTGAAAATACAAAAGATTTGGAGGTATGGGGAATTGAACCCCAGACTTCTCGCATGCGAAGCGAGCGCTCTACCCCTGAGCTATACCCCCGCATTCCCTGGTCTGCCGGAATCTAATACCCTCGTGCGGTTGTCTCTTTCACACTGCTCTGCAATATGCGACAAAAACATTGCCTGGCTCAATAATAAACGTACAAATGCATTAAAAGGTTTGATACTCATTTTAAAAGGTTGTCTGATCCCACATTCTACAAAAATAAAAATAAAACTGAAAATACAAAAGATTTTGAGGTATGGGGAATTGAACCCCAGACTTCTCGCATGCGAAGCGAGCGCTCTACCCCTGAGCTATACCCCCGCATTCCCTGGCCTGCCGGAATCTAATACCCTCGTGCGGTTGTCTCTTTCACCCTGCTCTGCAATATGCGACAAAAACATTGCCTGGCTCAATAATGAACGTACGAATGCATTAAAAGGTTTGATACTCATTTTAAAAGGTTGTCTGATCCCACATTCTACAAAAATAAAAATAAAACTGAAAATACAAAAGATTTGGAGTTATGGGGAATTGAACCCCAGACTTCCGGCATGCGAAGCGAGCGCTCTACCCCTGAGCTATACCCCCGCATTCCCTGGCCTGCCGGAATCTAATACCCTCGTGCGGTTGTCTCTTTCACACTGCTCTGCAATATGCGACAAAAACATTGCCTTCTCAAATGTCAGTTCAAATGGTTTAAGTTCGTGATTCCATGTGTCTATCACTATACTGATAAATTATTATTATTATTATTAATAATAAACGTAAAAATGCATTAAAAGGTTTGATACTCATTTTAAAAGGTTGTCTGATCCCACATTCTACAAAAATAAAAATAAAACTGAAAATACAAAAGATTTGGAGGTATGGGGAATTGAACCCCAGACTTCTCGCATGCGAAGCGAGCGCTCTACCCCTGAGCTATACCCCCGCATTCCCTGGCCTGCCGGAATCTAATACCCTCGTGCGGTTGTCTCTTTCACACTGCTCTGCAATATGCGACAAAAACATTGCCTGGCTCAATAATAAACGTACAAATGCATTAAAAGGTTTGATACTCATTTTAAAAGGTTGTCTGATCCCACATTCTACAAAAATAAAAATAAAACTGAAAATACAAAAGATTTGGAGGTATGGGGAATTGAACCCCAGACTTCTCGCATGCGAAGCGAGCGCTCTACCCCTGAGCTATACCCCCGCATTCCCTGGTCTGCCGGAATCTAATACCCTCGTGCGGTTGTCTCTTTCACACTGCTCTGCAATATGCGACAAAAACATTGCCTGGCTCAATAATAAACGTACAAATGCATTAAAAGGTTTGATACTCATTTTAAAAGGTTGTCTGATCCCACATTCTACAAAAATAAAAATAAAACTGAAAATACAAAAGATTTTGAGGTATGGGGAATTGAACCCCAGACTTCTCGCATGCGAAGCGAGCGCTCTACCCCTGAGCTATACCCCCGCATTCCCTGGCCTGCCGGAATCTAATACCCTCGTGCGGTTGTCTCTTTCACCCTGCTCTGCAATATGCGACAAAAACATTGCCTGGCTCAATAATGAACGTACGAATGCATTAAAAGGTTTGATACTCATTTTAAAAGGTTGTCTGATCCCACATTCTACAAAAATAAAAATAAAACTGAAAATACAAAAGATTTGGAGTTATGGGGAATTGAACCCCAGACTTCCGGCATGCGAAGCGAGCGCTCTACCCCTGAGCTATACCCCCGCATTCCCTGGCCTGCCGGAATCTAATACCCTCGTGCGGTTGTCTCTTTCACACTGCTCTGCAATATGCGACAAAAACATTGCCTGGCTCAATAATAAACGTACAAATGCATTAAAAGGTTTGATACTCATTTTAAAAGGTTGTCTGATCCCACATTCTACAAAAATAAAAATAAAACTGAAAATACAAAAGATTTGGAGGTATGGGGAATTGAACCCCAGACTTCTCGCATGCGAAGCGAGCGCTCTACCCCTGAGCTATACCCCCGCATTCCCTGGTCTGCCGGAATCTAATACCCTCGTGCGGTTGTCTCTTTCACACTGCTCTGCAATATGCGACAAAAACATTGCCTTCTCAAATGTCAGTTCAAATGGTTTAAGTTCGTGATTCCATGTGTCTATCACTATACTGATAAATTATTATTATTATTATTAATAATAAACGTAAAAATGCATTAAAAGGTTTGATACTCATTTTAAAAGGTTGTCTGATCCCACATTCTACAAAAATAAAAATAAAACTGAAAATACAAAAGATTTGGAGGTATGGGGAATTGAACCCCAGACTTCTCGCATGCGAAGCGAGCGCTCTACCCCTGAGCTATACCCCCGCATTCCCTGGCCTGCCGGAATCTAATACCCTCGTGCGGTTGTCTCTTTCACACTGCTCTGCAATATGCGACAAAAACATTGCCTGGCTCAATAATAAACGTACAAATGCATTAAAAGGTTTGATACTCATTTTAAAAGGTTGTCTGATCCCACATTCTACAAAAATAAAAATAAAACTGAAAATACAAAAGATTTGGAGGTATGGGGAATTGAACCCCAGACTTCTCGCATGCGAAGCGAGCGCTCTACCCCTGAGCTATACCCCCGCATTCCCTGGTCTGCCGGAATCTAATACCCTCGTGCGGTTGTCTCTTTCACACTGCTCTGCAATATGCGACAAAAACATTGCCTTCTCAAATGTCAGTTCAAATGGTTTAAGTTCGTGATTCCATGTGTCTATCACTATACTGATAAATTATTATTATTATTATTAATAATAAACGTAAAAATGCATTAAAAGGTTTGATACTCATTTTAAAAGGTTGTCTGATCCCACATTCTACAAAAATAAAAATAAAACTGAAAATACAAAAGATTTGGAGGTATGGGGAATTGAACCCCAGACTTCTCGCATGCGAAGCGAGCGCTCTACCCCTGAGCTATACCCCCGCATTCCCTGGCCTGCCGGAATCTAATACCCTCGTGCGGTTGTCTCTTTCACACTGCTCTGCAATATGCGACAAAAACATTGCCTGGCTCAATAATAAACGTACAAATGCATTAAAAGGTTTGATACTCATTTTAAAAGGTTGTCTGATCCCACATTCTACAAAAATTAAACTGAAAATACAAAAGATTTGGAGGTATGGGGAATTGAACCCCAGACTTCTCGCATGCGAAGCGAGCGCTCTACCCCTGAGCTATACCCCCGCATTCCCTGGCCTGCCGGAAACTAATACCCTCGTGCGGTTGTCTCTTTCACCCTGCTCTGCTATATGCGACAAAAACATTGCCTGGCTCAATAATGAGCGTACGAATGCATTAAAAGGTTTGATACTCATTTTAAAAGGTTGTCTGATCCCACATTCTACAAAAATAAAAATAAAACTGAAAATACAAAAGATTTGGAGGTATGGGGAATTGAACCCCAGACTTCTCGCATGCGAAGCGAGCGCTCTACCCCTGAGCTATACCCCCGCATTCCCTGGCCTGCCGGAATCTAATACCCTCGTGCGGTTGTCTCTTTCACACTGCTCTGCAATATGCGACAAAAACATTGCCTGGCTCAATAATAAACGTACAAATGCATTAAAAGGTTTGATACTCATTTTAAAAGGTTGTCTGATCCCACATTCTACAAAAATAAAAATAAAACTGAAAATACAAAAGATTTGGAGGTATGGGGAATTGAACCCCAGACTTCTCGCATGCGAAGCGAGCGCTCTACCCCTGAGCTATACCCCCGCATTCCCTGGCCTGCCGGAATCTAATACCCTCGTGCGGTTGTCTCTTTCACACTGCTCTGCAATATGCGACAAAAACATTGCCTGGCTCAATAATAAACGTACAAATGCATTAAAAGGTTTGATACTCATTTTAAAAGGTTGTCTGATCCCACATTCTACAAAAATTAAACTGAAAATACAAAAGATTTGGAGGTATGGGGAATTGAACCCCAGACTTCTCGCATGCGAAGCGAGCGCTCTACCCCTGAGCTATACCCCCGCATTCCCTGGCCTGCCGGAAACTAATACCCTCGTGCGGTTGTCTCTTTCACCCTGCTCTGCTATATGCGACAAAAACATTGCCTGGCTCAATAATGAGCGTACGAATGCATTAAAAGGTTTGATACTCATTTTAAAAGGTTGTCTGATCCCACATTCTACAAAAATAAAAATAAAACTGAAAATACAAAAGATTTGGAGGTATGGGGAATTGAACCCCAGACTTCTCGCATGCGAAGCGAGCGCTCTACCCCTGAGCTATACCCCCGCATTCCCTGGTCTGCCGGAATCTAATACCCTCGTGCGGTTGTCTCTTTCACACTGCTCTGCAATATGCGACAAAAACATTGCCTGGCTCAATAATAAACGTACAAATGCATTAAAAGGTTTGATACTCATTTTAAAAGGTTGTCTGATCCCACATTCTACAAAAATAAAAATAAAACTGAAAATACAAAAGATTTGGAGGTATGGGGAATTGAACCCCAGACTTCTCGCATGCGAAGCGAGCGCTCTACCCCTGAGCTATACCCCCGCATTCCCTGGTCTGCCGGAATCTAATACCCTCGTGCGGTTGTCTCTTTCACCCTGCTCTGCAATATGCGACAAAAACATTGCCTGGCTCAATAATAAACGTACAAATGCATTAAAAGGTTTGATACTCATTTTAAAAGGTTGTCTGATCCCACATTCTACAAAAATAAAAATAAAACTGAAAATACAAAAGATTTGGAGGTATGGGGAATTGAACCCCAGACTTCTCGCATGCGAAGCGAGCGCTCTACCCCTGAGCTATACCCCCGCATTCCCTGGCCTGCCGGAATCTAATACCCTCGTGCGGTTGTCTCTTTCACACTGCTCTGCAATATGCGACAAAAACATTGCCTGGCTCAATAATAAACGTACGAATGCATTAAAAGGTTGGACACTCATTTTAAAAGGTTGTCTGATCCCCCAAAAATAAAAATAAAACTGAAAATACAAAAGATTTGGAGGTATGGGGAATTGAACCCCAGACTTCTCGCATGCGAAGCGAGCGCTCTACCCCTGAGCTATACCCCCGCATTCCCTGGCCTGCCGGAATCTAATACCCTCGTGCGGTTGTCTCTTTCACCCTGCTCTGCAATATGCGACAAAAACATTGCCTGGCTCAATAATAAACGTACAAATGCATTAAAAGGTTTGATACTCATTTTAAAAGGTTGTCTGATCCCACATTCTACAAAAATAAAAATAAAACTGAAAATACAAAAGATTTGGAGGTATGGGGAATTGAACCCCAGACTTCTCGCATGCGAAGCGAGCGCTCTACCCCTGAGCTATACCCCCGCATTCCCTGGTCTGCCGGAATCTAATACCCTCGTGCGGTTGTCTCTTTCACACTGCTCTGCAATATGCGACAAAAACATTGCCTGGCTCAATAATAAACGTACAAATGCATTAAAAGGTTTGATACTCATTTTAAAAGGTTGTCTGATCCCACATTCTACAAAAATAAAAATAAAACTGAAAATACAAAAGATTTTGAGGTATGGGGAATTGAACCCCAGACTTCTCGCATGCGAAGCGAGCGCTCTACCCCTGAGCTATACCCCCGCATTCCCTGGCCTGCCGGAATCTAATACCCTCGTGCGGTTGTCTCTTTCACACTGCTCTGCAATATGCGACAAAAACATTGCCTGGCTCAATAATAAACGTACAAATGCATTAAAAGGTTTGATACTCATTTTAAAAGGTTGTCTGATCCCACATTCTACAAAAATTAAACTGAAAATACAAAAGATTTGGAGGTATGGGGAATTGAACCCCAGACTTCTCGCATGCGAAGCGAGCGCTCTACCCCTGAGCTATACCCCCGCATTCCCTGGCCTGCCGGAAACTAATACCCTCGTGCGGTTGTCTCTTTCACCCTGCTCTGCTATATGCGACAAAAACATTGCCTGGCTCAATAATGAGCGTACGAATGCATTAAAAGGTTTGATACTCATTTTAAAAGGTTGTCTGATCCCACATTCTACAAAAATAAAAATAAAACTGAAAATACAAAAGATTTGGAGGTATGGGGAATTGAACCCCAGACTTCTCGCATGCGAAGCGAGCGCTCTACCCCTGAGCTATACCCCCGCATTCCCTGGTCTGCCGGAATCTAATACCCTCGTGCGGTTGTCTCTTTCACACTGCTCTGCAATATGCGACAAAAACATTGCCTGGCTCAATAATAAACGTACAAATGCATTAAAAGGTTTGATACTCATTTTAAAAGGTTGTCTGATCCCACATTCTACAAAAATAAAAATAAAACTGAAAATACAAAAGATTTGGAGGTATGGGGAATTGAACCCCAGACTTCTCGCATGCGAAGCGAGCGCTCTACCCCTGAGCTATACCCCCGCATTCCCTGGTCTGCCGGAATCTAATACCCTCGTGCGGTTGTCTCTTTCACCCTGCTCTGCAATATGCGACAAAAACATTGCCTGGCTCAATAATAAACGTACAAATGCATTAAAAGGTTTGATACTCATTTTAAAAGGTTGTCTGATCCCACATTCTACAAAAATAAAAATAAAACTGAAAATACAAAAGATTTGGAGGTATGGGGAATTGAACCCCAGACTTCTCGCATGCGAAGCGAGCGCTCTACCCCTGAGCTATACCCCCGCATTCCCTGGTCTGCCGGAATCTAATACCCTCGTGCGGTTGTCTCTTTCACACTGCTCTGCAATATGCGACAAAAACATTGCCTGGCTCAATAATAAACGTACAAATGCATTAAAAGGTTTGATACTCATTTTAAAAGGTTGTCTGATCCCACATTCTACAAAAATAAAAATAAAACTGAAAATACAAAAGATTTGGAGGTATGGGGAATTGAACCCCAGACTTCTCGCATGCGAAGCGAGCGCTCTACCCCTGAGCTATACCCCCGCATTCCCTGGTCTGCCGGAATCTAATACCCTCGTGCGGTTGTCTCTTTCACACTGCTCTGCAATATGCGACAAAAACATTGCCTGGCTCAATAATAAACGTACAAATGCATTAAAAGGTTTGATACTCATTTTAAAAGGTTGTCTGATCCCACATTCTACAAAAATAAAAATAAAACTGAAAATACAAAAGATTTGGAGGTATGGGGAATTGAACCCCAGACTTCTCGCATGCGAAGCGAGCGCTCTACCCCTGAGCTATACCCCCGCATTCCCTGGTCTGCCGGAATCTAATACCCTCGTGCGGTTGTCTCTTTCACCCTGCTCTGCAATATGCGACAAAAACATTGCCTGGCTCAATAATAAACGTACAAATGCATTAAAAGGTTTGATACTCATTTTAAAAGGTTGTCTGATCCCACATTCTACAAAAATAAAAATAAAACTGAAAATACAAAAGATTTGGAGGTATGGGGAATTGAACCCCAGACTTCTCGCATGCGAAGCGAGCGCTCTACCCCTGAGCTATACCCCCGCATTCCCTGGCCTGCCGGAATCTAATACCCTCGTGCGGTTGTCTCTTTCACACTGCTCTGCAATATGCGACAAAAACATTGCCTGGCTCAATAATAAACGTACGAATGCATTAAAAGGTTGGACACTCATTTTAAAAGGTTGTCTGAGCCCCCAAAAATAAAAATAAAACTGAAAATACAAAAGATTTGGAGGTATGGGGAATTGAACCCCAGACTTCTCGCATGCGAAGCGAGCGCTCTACCCCTGAGCTATACCCCCGCATTCCCTGGTCTGCCGGAATCTAATACCCTCGTGCGGTTGTCTCTTTCACACTGCTCTGCAATATGCGACAAAAACATTGCCTGGCTCAATAATAAACGTACAAATGCATTAAAAGGTTTGATACTCATTTTAAAAGGTTGTCTGATCCCACATTCTACAAAAATAAAAATAAAACTGAAAATACAAAAGATTTGGAGGTATGGGGAATTGAACCCCAGACTTCTCGCATGCGAAGCGAGCGCTCTACCCCTGAGCTATACCCCCGCATTCCCTGGCCTGCCGGAATCTAATACCCTCGTGCGGTTGTCTCTTTCACACTGCTCTGCAATATGCGACAAAAACATTGCCTGGCTCAATAATAAACGTACAAATGCATTAAAAGGTTTGATACTCATTTTAAAAGGTTGTCTGATCCCACATTCTACAAAAATTAAACTGAAAATACAAAAGATTTGGAGGTATGGGGAATTGAACCCCAGACTTCTCACATGCGAAGCGAGCGCTCTACCCCTGAGCTATACCCCCGCATTCCCTGGCCTGCCGGAAACTAATACCCTCGTGCGGTTGTCTCTTTCACCCTGCTCTGCTATATGCGACAAAAACATTGCCTGGCTCAATAATGAGCGTACGAATGCATTAAAAGGTTTGATACTCATTTTAAAAGGTTGTCTGATCCCACATTCTACAAAAATAAAAATAAAACTGAAAATACAAAAGATTTGGAGGTATGGGGAATTGAACCCCAGACTTCTCGCATGCGAAGCGAGCGCTCTACCCCTGAGCTATACCCCCGCATTCCCTGGTCTGCCGGAATCTAATACCCTCGTGCGGTTGTCTCTTTCACACTGCTCTGCAATATGCGACAAAAACATTGCCTGGCTCAATAATAAACGTACAAATGCATTAAAAGGTTTGATACTCATTTTAAAAGGTTGTCTGATCCCACATTCTACAAAAATTAAACTGAAAATACAAAAGATTTGGAGGTATGGGGAATTGAACCCCAGACTTCTCGCATGCGAAGCGAGCGCTCTACCCCTGAGCTATACCCCCGCATTCCCTGGCCTGCCGGAAACTAATACCCTCGTGCGGTTGTCTCTTTCACCCTGCTCTGCTATATGCGACAAAAACATTGCCTGGCTCAATAATGAGCGTACGAATGCATTAAAAGGTTTGATACTCATTTTAAAAGGTTGTCTGATCCCACATTCTACAAAAATAAAAATAAAACTGAAAATACAAAAGATTTGGAGGTATGGGGAATTGAACCCCAGACTTCTCGCATGCGAAGCGAGCGCTCTACCCCTGAGCTATACCCCCGCATTCCCTGGCCTGCCGGAATCTAATACCCTCGTGCGGTTGTCTCTTTCACACTGCTCTGCAATATGCGACAAAAACATTGCCTGGCTCAATAATAAACGTACGAATGCATTAAAAGGTTGGACACTCATTTTAAAAGGTTGTCTGATCCCCCAAAAATAAAAATAAAACTGAAAATACAAAAGATTTGGAGGTATGGGGAATTGAACCCCAGACTTCTCGCATGCGAAGCGAGCGCTCTACCCCTGAGCTATACCCCCGCATTCCCTGGTCTGCCGGAATCTAATACCCTCGTGCGGTTGTCTCTTTCACACTGCTCTGCAATATGCGACAAAAACATTGCCTGGCTCAATAATAAACGTACAAATGCATTAAAAGGTTTGATACTCATTTTAAAAGGTTGTCTGATCCCACATTCTACAAAAATAAAAATAAAACTGAAAATACAAAAGATTTGGAGGTATGGGGAATTGAACCCCAGACTTCTCGCATGCGAAGCGAGCGCTCTACCCCTGAGCTATACCCCCGCATTCCCTGGCCTGCCGGAATCTAATACCCTCGTGCGGTTGTCTCTTTCACACTGCTCTGCAATATGCGACAAAAACATTGCCTGGCTCAATAATAAACGTACAAATGCATTAAAAGGTTTGATACTCATTTTAAAAGGTTGTCTGATCCCACATTCTACAAAAATTAAACTGAAAATACAAAAGATTTGGAGGTATGGGGAATTGAACCCCAGACTTCTCACATGCGAAGCGAGCGCTCTACCCCTGAGCTATACCCCCGCATTCCCTGGCCTGCCGGAAACTAATACCCTCGTGCGGTTGTCTCTTTCACCCTGCTCTGCTATATGCGACAAAAACATTGCCTGGCTCAATAATGAGCGTACGAATGCATTAAAAGGTTTGATACTCATTTTAAAAGGTTGTCTGATCCCACATTCTACAAAAATAAAAATAAAACTGAAAATACAAAAGATTTGGAGGTATGGGGAATTGAACCCCAGACTTCTCGCATGCGAAGCGAGCGCTCTACCCCTGAGCTATACCCCCGCATTCCCTGGTCTGCCGGAATCTAATACCCTCGTGCGGTTGTCTCTTTCACACTGCTCTGCAATATGCGACAAAAACATTGCCTGGCTCAATAATAAACGTACAAATGCATTAAAAGGTTTGATACTCATTTTAAAAGGTTGTCTGATCCCACATTCTACAAAAATTAAACTGAAAATACAAAAGATTTGGAGGTATGGGGAATTGAACCCCAGACTTCTCGCATGCGAAGCGAGCGCTCTACCCCTGAGCTATACCCCCGCATTCCCTGGCCTGCCGGAAACTAATACCCTCGTGCGGTTGTCTCTTTCACCCTGCTCTGCTATATGCGACAAAAACATTGCCTGGCTCAATAATGAGCGTACGAATGCATTAAAAGGTTTGATACTCATTTTAAAAGGTTGTCTGATCCCACATTCTACAAAAATAAAAATAAAACTGAGAATACAAAAGATTTGGAGGTATGGGGAATTGAACCCCAGACTTCTCGCATGCGAAGCGAGCGCTCTACCCCTGAGCTATACCCCCGCATTCCCTGGTCTGCCGGAATCTAATACCCTCGTGCGGTTGTCTCTTTCACACTGCTCTGCAATATGCGACAAAAACATTGCCTGGCTCAATAATAAACGTACAAATGCATTAAAAGGTTTGATACTCATTTTAAAAGGTTGTCTGATCCCACATTCTACAAAAATTAAACTGAAAATACAAAAGATTTGGAGGTATGGGGAATTGAACCCCAGACTTCTCGCATGCGAAGCGAGCGCTCTACCCCTGAGCTATACCCCCGCATTCCCTGGCCTGCCGGAAACTAATACCCTCGTGCGGTTGTCTCTTTCACCTTGCTCTGCTATATGCGACAAAAACATTGCCTGGCTCAATAATGAGCGTACGAATGCATTAAAAGGTTTGATACTCATTTTAAAAGGTTGTCTGATCCCACATTCTACAAAAATAAAAATAAAACTGAGAATACAAAAGATTTGGAGGTATGGGGAATTGAACCCCAGACTTCTCGCATGCGAAGCGAGCGCTCTACCCCTGAGCTATACCCCCTCTTGACTCCAAACTTTCATCGGAAACTGTGATTTTTATGCCCCATACAGTGGAAAAGATGCTGAGAAAATTGAAGTCCTCCTCAACCATTTGTTCTGATGGTATACCCCAAGTAATACTCAATAAGTCAGCCAAAACATTATCAGTGCCTTTCTCCTATATTTTCAATCTTTCATTCAAATATGGTTATTTTCCTTCAATCTACAAAGTGTGCTTTGTTGTTCCAATACATAAACCAGGCAAACCATCTCAGAATATTTCATCATATCGGCCTATTTATCTCTCCTGTGGGGCTTCTAAAACATTTGAAAGATTGATTAAGTCCATACTTGTCCCGTATCTGAACCGCTACAAAATTATTCCTGATTATCAGTTTGGTTTCCGTGAAAACAGCTCGGTCACGCACAATTTGTTGTCTTGTCATGAAATTTGGAGTAAAGCTCTTGCCGCGAAAAAATGTGTTGACGTTATATATTTTGATTTCAGTAAAGCTTTTGACACTGTTAGCATTCCCAAGCTCATTTATAAACTACAATCGATCGGTATTCAAAACCCACTTCTCAGTTGGTTTACATGTTTTTTGACTGATCGAACGTTTTGTGTACGAATTAATGATGTTTGTTCTTCTATGAGATCTGTTAAATCTGGTGTTCCTCAAGGGTCTGTACTCGGACCTCTTCTCTTCTCGATATTTATTAATGATGTTCATTCGTCTCTTCCTCTTACCCCAGATGTACACATTAGAGCGTTTGCAGACGATATAAAATTATTTGTTGTTTTTGAGAAAGGTAATGTAAAGTCCAGAGTACATTTTCAAAAAGTTATTGATCATTTCTGTGCGTGGGTGAAGAGCTGGCAATTGACTTTGGCGGTAGACAAATGCAATGTTGTACATCTGGGTAGAAATAATCCTTTCTCTCCATATTTTATCGGTTCTGATTTGATAAATGTTGTTTCAGAGTGCAGGGATTTGGGGGTGACCGTTTCTAATACTCTTGTGAACAGGGGAAACATTGAAATTCGTTATAAAAAGGGAATGACTCAACTTGCCATTCTTCTGCGCACCATTACTGTAAAGGACGTCAAAATTCTTGTACGTTGCTATCAAACCTATGTTCTCCCGATTCTTGAGTTTGGATCACAAGTTTGGAGTCCTTTTCTGGTTTTGGAATCAAAGAAAATTGAGAAAGTTCAAGAATTTTTCACCAGAGCGGTCTATTACAGGTGTTTTCCCAAAGCTGACTATCCCATGAGTCTGCCTTCCTATCAAAATAGGTGCAAAGAGTTGGGAATGAAAAGTTTAGCATTCAGAAGAGTTATTCTAGATCTTGTGCTTGCTTTCAAAATTATCAAGGGCGAGTGTATTCTGAGGTTCACTTCTTTTTATCGCCATCGATTACACAATGGTAGAAGAGGTAGTCACTGTTTCTATGTTGAAAATACCGCATTCCCTGGTCTGCCGGAATCTAATACCCTCGTGCGGTTGTCTCTTTCACACTGCTCTGCAATATGCGACAAAAACATTGCCTGGCTCAATAATAAACGTACAAATGCATTAAAAGGTTTGATACTCATTTTAAAAGGTTGTCTGATCCCACATTCTACAAAAATAAAAATAAAACTGAAAATACAAAAGATTTTGAGGTATGGGGAATTGAACCCCAGACTTCTCGCATGCCAAGCGAGCGCTCTACCCCTGAGCTATACCCCCGCATTCCCTGGCCTGCCGGAATCTAATACCCTCGTGCGGTTGTCTCTTTCACACTGCTCTGCAATATGCGACAAAAACATTGCCTGGCTCAATAATAAACGTACGAATGCATTAAAAGGTTGGACACTCATTTTAAAATGTTGTCTGATCCCACATTCTACAAAAATAAAAATAAAACTGAAAATACAAAAGATTTGGAGGTATGGGGAATTGAACCCCAGACTTCTCGCATGCGAAGCGAGCGCTCTACCCCTGAGCTATACCCCCGCATTCCCTGGCCTGCCGGAATCTAATACCCTCGTGCGGTTGTCTCTTTCACCCTGCTCTGCAATATGCGACAAAAACATTGCCTGGCTCAATAATAAACGTACGAATGCATTAAAAGGTTGGACACTCATTTTAAAAGGTTGTCTGATCCCCCATTCTGCAAAAATAAAAATAAAACTGAAAATACAAAAGATTTGGAGGTATGGGGAATTGAACCCCAGACTTCTCGCATGCGAAGCGAGCGCTCTACCCCTGAGCTATACCCCCGCATTCCCTGGCCTGCCGGAATCTAATACCCTCGTGCGGTTGTCTCTTTCACCCTGCTCTGCAATATGCGACAAAAACATTGCCTGGCTCAATAATGAACGTACGAATGCATTAAAAGGTTTGATACTCATTTTAAAATGTTGTCTGATCCCCCATTCTGCAAAAATAAAAATAAAACTGAAAATAGAAAAGATTTGGAGTTATGGGGAATTGAACCCCAGACTTCTCGCATGCGAAGCGAGCGCTCTACCCCTGAGCTATACCCCCGCATTCCCTGGCCTGCCGGAATCTAATACCCTCGTGCGGTTGTCTCTTTCACCCTGCTCTGCAATATGCGACAAAAACATTGCCTGGCTCAATAATGAACGTACGAATGCATTAAAAGGTTTGATACTCATTTTAAAATGTTGTCTGATCCCCCATTCTGCAAAAATAAAAATAAAACTGAAAATACAAAAGATTTGGAGGTATGGGGAATTGAACCCCAGACTTCTCGCATGCGAAGCGAGCGCTCTACCCCTGAGCTATACCCCCGCATTCCCTGGCCTGCCGGAATCTAATACCCTCGTGCGGTTGTCTCTTTCACACTGCTCTGCAATATGCGACAAAAACATTGCCTGGCTCAATAATAAACGTACAAATGCATTAAAAGGTTTGATACTCATTTTAAAAGGTTGTCTGATCCCACATTCTACAAAAATAAAAATAAAACTGAAAATACAAAAGATTTGGAGGTATGGGGAATTGAACCCCAGACTTCTCGCATGCGAAGCGAGCGCTCTACCCCTGAGCTATACCCCCGCATTCCCTGGTCTGCCGGAATCTAATACCCTCGTGCGGTTGTCTCTTTCACACTGCTCTGCAATATGCGACAAAAACATTGTCTGGCTCAATAATAAACGTACAAATGCATTAAAAGGTTTGATACTCATTTTAAAAGGTTGTCTGATCCCACATTCTACAAAAATAAAAATAAAACTGAAAATACAAAAGATTTGGAGGTATGGGGAATTCAACCCCAGACTTCTCGCATGCGAAGCGAGCGCTCTACACCTGAGCTATACCCCCGCATTCCCTGGCCTGCCGGAATCTAATACCCTCGTGCGGTTGTCTCTTTCACACTGCTCTGCAATATGCGACAAAAACATTGCCTGGCTCAATAATAAACGTACGAATGCATTAAAAGGTTGGACACTCATTTTAAAAGGTTGTCTGATCCCCCATTCTGCAAAAATAAAAATAAAACTGAAAATACAAAAGATTTGGAGGTATGGGGAATTGAACCCCAGACTTCTCGCATGCGAAGCGAGCGCTCCACCCCTGAGCTATACCCCCGCATTCCCTGGCCTGCCGGAATCTAATACCCTCGTGCGGTTGTCTCTTTCACACTGCTCTGCAATATGCGACAAAAACATTGCCTGGCTCAATAATAAACGTACAAATGCATTAAAAGGTTTGATACTCATTTTAAAAGGTTGTCTGATCCCACATTCTACAAAAATAAAAATAAAACTGAAAATACAAAAGATTTGGAGGTATGGGGAATTGAACCCCAGACTTCTCGCATGCGAAGCGAGCGCTCTACCCCTGAGCTATACCCCCGCATTCCCTGGCCTGCCGGAATCTAATACCCTCGTGCGGTTGTCTCTTTCACACTGCTCTGCAATATTCGACAAAAACATTGCCTGGCTCAATAATAAATGTACGAATGCATTAAAAGGTTTGATACTCATTTTAAAAGGTTGTCTGATCCCACATTCTACAAAAATAAAAATAAAACTGAAAATACAAAAGATTTGGAGGTATGGGGAATTGAACCCCAGACTTCTCGCATGCGAAGCGAGCGCTCTACCCCTGAGCTATACCCCCGCATTCCCTGGCCTGCCGGAATCTAATACCCTCGTGCGGTTGTCTCTTTCACACTGCTCTGCAATATGCGACAAAAACATTGCCTGGCTCAATAATAAATGTACGAATGCATTAAAAGGTTTGATACTCATTTTAAAAGGTTGTCTGATCCCCCATTCTACAAAAATAAAAATAAAACTGAAAATACAAAAGATTTGGAGGTATGGGGAATTGAACCCCAGACTCCTCGCATGCGAAGCGAGCGCTCTACCCCTGAGCTATACCCCCGCATTCCCTGGCCTGCCGGAATCTAATACCCTCGTGCGGTTGTCTCTTTCACACTGCTCTGCAATATGCGACAAAAACATTGCCTGGCTCAATAATAAATGTACGAATGCATTAAAAGGTTTGATACTCATTTTAAAAGGTTGTCTGATCCCCCATTCTACAAAAATAAAAATAAAACTGAAAATACAAAAGATTTGGAGGTATGGGGAATTGAACCCCAGACTTCTCGCATGCGAAGCGAGCGCTCTACCCCTGAGCTATACCCCCGCATTCCCTGGCCTGCCGGAATCTAATACCCTCGTGCGGTTGTCTCTTTCACACTGCTCTGCAATATGCGACAAAAACATTGCCTGGCTCAATAATAAACGTACAAATGCATTAAAAGGTTTGATACTCATTTTAAAAGGTTGTCTGATCCCCCATTCTGCAAAAATAAAATAAAAACTGAAAATACAAAAGATTTGGAGGTATGGGGAATTGAACCCCAGACTTCTCGCATGCGAAGCGAGCGCTCTACCCCTGAGCTATACCCCCGCATTCCCTGGTCTGCCGGAATCTAATACCCTCGTGCGGTTGTCTCTTTCACACTGCTCTGCAATATGCGACAAAAACATTGTCTGGCTCAATAATAAACGTACAAATGCATTAAAAGGTTTGATACTCATTTTAAAAGGTTGTCTGATCCCACATTCTACAAAAATAAAAATAAAACTGAAAATACAAAAGATTTGGAGGTATGGGGAATTCAACCCCAGACTTCTCGCATGCGAAGCGAGCGCTCTACACCTGAGCTATACCCCCGCATTCCCTGGCCTGCCGGAATCTAATACCCTCGTGCGGTTGTCTCTTTCACACTGCTCTGCAATATGCGACAAAAACATTGCCTGGCTCAATAATAAACGTACGAATGCATTAAAAGGTTGGACACTCATTTTAAAAGGTTGTCTGATCCCCCATTCTGCAAAAATAAAAATAAAACTGAAAATACAAAAGATTTGGAGGTATGGGGAATTGAACCCCAGACTTCTCGCATGCGAAGCGAGCGCTCTACCCCTGAGCTATACCCCCGCATTCCCTGGCCTGCCGGAATCTAATACCCTCGTGCGGTTGTCTCTTTCACACTGCTCTGCAATATGCGACAAAAACATTGCCTGGCTCAATAATAAACGTACAAATGCATTAAAAGGTTTGATACTCATTTTAAAAGGTTGTCTGATCCCACATTCTACAAAAATAAAAATAAAACTGAAAATACAAAAGATTTGGAGGTATGGGGAATTGAACCCCAGACTTCTCGCATGCGAAGCGAGCGCTCTACCCCTGAGCTATACCCCCGCATTCCCTGGCCTGCCGGAATCTAATACCCTCGTGCGGTTGTCTCTTTCACACTGCTCTGCAATATGCGACAAAAACATTGCCTGGCTCAATAATAAATGTACGAATGCATTAAAAGGTTTGATACTCATTTTAAAAGGTTGTCTGATCCCACATTCTACAAAAATAAAAATAAAACTGAAAATACAAAAGATTTGGAGGTATGGGGAATTGAACCCCAGACTTCTCGCATGCGAAGCGAGCGCTCTACCCCTGAGCTATACCCCCGCATTCCCTGGCCTGCCGGAATCTAATACCCTCGTGCGGTTGTTTCTTTCACACTGCTCTGCAATATGCGACAAAAACATTGCCTGGCTCAATAATAAATGTACGAATGCATTAAAAGGTTTGATACTCATTTTAAAAGGTTGTCTGATCCCCCATTCTACAAAAATAAAAATAAAACTGAAAATACAAAAGATTTGGAGGTATGGGGAATTGAACCCCAGACTTCTCGCATGCGAAGCGAGCGCTCTACCCCTGAGCTATACCCCCGCATTCCCTGGCCTGCCGGAATCTAATACCCTCGTGCGGTTGTCTCTTTCACACTGCTCTGCAATATGCGACAAAAACATTGCCTGGCTCAATAATAAATGTACGAATGCATTAAAAGGTTTGATACTCATTTTAAAAGGTTGTCTGATCCCCCATTCTACAAAAATAAAAATAAAACTGAAAATACAAAAGATTTGGAGGAATGGGGAATTGAACCCCAGACTTCTCGCATGCGAAGCGAGCGCTCTACCCCTGAGCTATACCCCCGCATTCCCTGGCCTGCCGGAATCTAATACCCTCGTGCGGTTGTCTCTTTCACACTGCTCTGCAATATGCGACAAAAACATTGCCTGGCTCAATAATAAACGTACAAATGCATTAAAAGGTTTGATACTCATTTTAAAAGGTTGTCTGATCCCCCATTCTGCAAAAATAAAATAAAAACTGAAAATACAAAAGATTTGGAGGTATGGGGAATTGAACCCCAGACTTCTCGCATGCGACGCGAGCGCTCTACCCCTGAGCTATACCCCCGCATTCCCTGGTCTGCCGGAATCTAATACCCTCGTGCGGTTGTCTCTTTCACACTGCTCTGCAATCTGCGACAAAAACATTACCTGGCTCAATAATAAACGTACGAATGCATTAAAAGGTTTGATACTCATTTTAAAAGGTTGTCTGATCCCACATTCTACAAAAATAAAAATAAAACTGAAAATACAAAAGATTTGGAGGTATGGGGAATTGAACCCCAGACTTCTCGCATGCGAAGCGAGCGCTCTACCCCTGAGCTATACCCCCGCATTCCCTGGCCTGCCGGAATCTAATACCCTCGTGCGGTTGTCTCTTTCACACTGCTCTGCAATATGCGACAAAAACATTGTCTGGCTCAATAATAAACGTACAAATGCATTAAAAGGTTTGATACTCATTTTAAAAGGTTGTCTGATCCCACATTCTACAAAAATAAAAATAAAACTGGAAATACAAAAGATTTGGAGGTATGGGGAATTGAACCCCAGACTTCTCGCATGCGAAGCGAGCGCTCTACCCCTGAGCTATACCCCCGCATTCCCTGGCCTGCCGGAATCTAATACCCTCGTGCGGTTGTCTCTTTCACACTGCTCTGCAATATGCGACAAAAACATTGCCTGGCTCAATAATAAACGTACAAATGCATTAAAAGGTTTGATACTCATTTTAAAAGGTTGTCTGATCCCCCATTCTGCAAAAATAAAATAAAAACTGAAAATACAAAAGATTTGGAGGTATGGGGAATTGAACCCCAGACTTCTCGCATGCGAAGCGAGCGCTCTACCCCTGAGCTATACCCCCGCATTCCCTGGCCTGCCGGAATCTAATACCCTCGTGCGGTTGTCTCTTTCACACTGCTCTGCAATATGCGACAAAAACATTGCCTGGCTCAATAATAAACGTACAAATGCATTAAAAGGTTTGATACTCATTTTAAAAGGTTGTCTGATCCCCCATTCTGCAAAAATAAAATAAAAACTGAAAATACAAAAGATTTGGAGGTATGGGGAATTGAACCCCAGACTTCTCGCATGCGAAGCGAGCGCTCTACCCCTGAGCTATACCCCCGCATTCCCTGGTCTGCCGGAATCTAATACCCTCGTGCGGTTGTCTCTTTCACACTGCTCTGCAATATGCGACAAAAACATTGTCTGGCTCAATAATAAACGTACAAATGCATTAAAAGGTTTGATACTCATTTTAAAAGGTTGTCTGATCCCACATTCTACAAAAATAAAAATAAAACTGGAAATACAAAAGATTTGGAGGTATGGGGAATTGAACCCCAGACTTCTCGCATGCGAAGCGAGCGCTCTACCCCTGAGCTATACCCCCGCATTCCCTGGCCTGCCGGAATCTAATACCCTCGTGCGGTTGTCTCTTTCACACTGCTCTGCAATCTGCGACAAAAACATTACCTGGCTCAATAATAAACGTACGAATGCATTAAAAGGTTTGATACTCATTTTAAAAGGTTGTCTGATCCCACATTCTACAAAAATAAAAATAAAACTGAAAATACAAAAGATTTGGAGGTATGGGGAATTGAACCCCAGACTTCTCGCATGCGAAGCGAGCGCTCTACCCCTGAGCTATACCCCCGCATTCCCTGGCCTGCCGGAATCTAATACCCTCGTGCGGTTGTCTCTTTCACACTGCTCTGCAATATGCGACAAAAACATTGTCTGGCTCAATAATAAACGTACAAATGCATTAAAAGGTTTGATACTCATTTTAAAAGGTTGTCTGATCCCACATTCTACAAAAATAAAAATAAAACTGGAAATACAAAAGATTTGGAGGTATGGGGAATTGAACCCCAGACTTCTCGCATGCGAAGCGAGCGCTCTACCCCTGAGCTATACCCCCGCATTCCCTGGCCTGCCGGAATCTAATACCCTCGTGCGGTTGTCTCTTTCACACTGCTCTGCAATATGCGACAAAAACATTGCCTGGCTCAATAATAAACGTACAAATGCATTAAAAGGTTTGATACTCATTTTAAAAGGTTGTCTGATCCCCCATTCTGCAAAAATAAAATAAAAACTGAAAATACAAAAGATTTGGAGGTACGGGGAATTGAACCCCAGACTTCTCGCATGCGAAGCGAGCGCTCTACCCCTGAGCTATACCCCCGCATTCCCTGGTCTGCCGGAATCTAATACCCTCGTGCGGTTGTCTCTTTCACACTGCTCTGCAATATGCGACAAAAACATTGCCTGGCTCAATAATAAACGTACAAATGCATTAAAAGGTTTGATACTCATTTTAAAAGGTTGTCTGATCCCCCATTCTGATAAAATAAAATAAAAACTGAAAATACAAAAGATTTGGAGGTATGGGGAATTGAACCCCAGACTTCTCGCATGCGAAGCGAGCGCTCTACCCCTGAGCTATACCCCCGCATTCCCTGGTCTGCCGGAATCTAATACCCTCGTGCGGTTGTCTCTTTCACACTGCTCTGCAATATGCGACAAAAACATTGCCTGGCTCAATAATAAATGTACGAATGCGTTAAAAGGTTTGATACTCATTTTAAGAGGATGTTTGAACCAAAATTCTGCAAAAACGAAACTGAAACTGATTTTACAAAAAAGCGTGTTGGATTCATGATGTGTTTTTTTCCGAAACTCTAACCAGCAGTATCTTATGAAGTTCTACCCCAATAAAACAACAATTTGTCATTATATTCTTTAACGGGCTAATAGACTATTCTTTATCGACTTTTCATGTTGATAAGCAGTTGACCGCACCCCGCTGTAAATAGTACGTTTGCAAATGCAGTACTTTGAGTTTATTGGACATAATTTACACGTTGTTAACTATTTTCACGTGTTTTAGAGCAGAACTTTTCTTGAGCCACGTTTTATCTGGTGTGTTTGCAAGTAGTAAAATGCATAGTAAAGTGGGAAATTATTGGAATGAGCCTGATTTTCTAGATACAACCAATGAATAGAACCCTTTATTTACTGTATATTCGATTAGTTCAATAGTGTAATCTCTCCATATTCATGAACGCATGAGAAACTGAAAAAAAAATTTTTCTAAGTTTCTCGGAAAGTAGCCTTATAGCGCTGAGAACAAAGCTTTAATGTAGTTTGACCTCGATGTAGCGAATTCAGAAATTTTGATTAAAAAGCGACAATATTAAGCTGAAAACACAGCGGAATAGGACAATATATATCGTATATGCTAGCATTCAAAGAAGACCATTCAGCTTGTCTTATTTATGAGCTGACGAAATGTTTATTTGATTGTTTATTTCTTCTGAGCGCGTAAACTGACGAATTTGTTCGTTTGAGACAATGTCACTATTATATGTAAACTAGTTGAATTGTGAACAAAATGCATTAGTTTCCTCTCAATGAAATTATAACTTTCAGTTTATTTATGTCTCAGTTTCATCACAAACATGGTCGAAGTATCGACATTGGCGAAGGTAAGCTTTGTTATATAGAACAATATTATTAGTTTACAAACGCAATATTAATACCTCCTAATGGTGTTTGAAATATTGTCACAGTGTCGTGTTTCTCTGTTCTACAGCGAAGTGTAAATTTGACGATACGGGCAAAATAAATATTTCACATTTACAGTTTTCTGAATGGAAGTGATAAATGCAATTAGCGTTTTCTTTGTCAATATGCTGAGTAGTTACTGATGATAAATGATATAAACTGTAAAAATAAAGATTGATTGTTATTTATTGTTTCTGAATTTTCAACTGTGGTAAAATTTTGCTAATCAGTTACGCTTCCCCCACATGTGTTATTTTGCTGACCTCTCAACTGCTCTAATTGGCTCACACAGTCGATTTTTCTTCCTGTTTAGTCCGTAGTATTGCTGCTTCTTAGTTTCAAATCTTCTTTTCAAGTTTTTCATGAGTTTCTGTTAATACAGGCTCATAAGAACACGGAAAACTAGTTTTATACAAACACACAAAATTATATTGGAAAATATAATTGCAATGTGTCAATCAACATCCACGTTTTCATTACGTAATCTTTGTGTTCTGAACTCCAGGTTGAAAGATAAGGTAAGGTAAGATATTTTCTTCATGCTCACTTTTCCAGGCATATTTCCCACCTCCCTCTTAACCTTAAACTGTGTTTTCTAAGTGCTGTTTTCCCATTAAAAGAACTGAAACAGGTTATTAAGAAAGTCAATACTACTTTTTTACCATTCGATAATGAAGAGTTCCCTATTCACAGTAGAATTTTCAGATGGAAGAACGGCGTGGAAAAACGGTAAAATAGGATCCAACTGGCTGTACTCAAAACGGTAAAGTTTTAGTAACTGTTTGTACAATACATATTCTACTCATAACTCTAATAGTGGGTATTCGTAGAACATTGCAGTTTTGGACACAATAGTTGTTCCCGATCGTAGAGGAGTCAATATCGAGCAGACCTAATAATGTTTTATTTCGTCTTGTTTCCGTATGGAATCCTGTTCCGGTTTAGCGGTCAACCCACACGTTGGGCGAGTTTATTGATCAGACTACAAACACAATTCAGATTTACTCTACCCATTATGAATATTGTTTTATCTAGAACTCACTTTTGTTCCAGAGACGTTCAAGAAGATGAAATAGTGTGCATTCGTGTGTCAGAGTTGTCAAAAAAGCCGGGGAAGAAGCCGTTGATAGTATCCGTCACCGATCAGGACCCGCTCGAGATGCCCGTGCGACCGAAGTTAGTACCAATTCATTCGGCCATAAATTAAAAGTGTTATTCATAATGTATACTTATTGAAGAGCCGGGCGACGGTTTCAGGTAATCATTCCATAAGTTTGCAAAAAACTGTCCCAGAGTCGTGAGTTCATACTGTGAAAGATGACCTGACAGGAACCAAATCTCGTGCCTTGCCCTTAACGGATAATTCATTCGCTTCCCGGAAACGAAACTTTCGAATCCCCGCTAATTATTGAATGATGTATAAAATATCAATAAATTAGTTTTTGTAGTGCATTTGCATTGGAGCGACGAAACTACCCGTGGAGCGCGAAGCATGAGATTAGGTTCCTTTCGGACCACCTTTAAACTTGATAGTGACAATCAAAAACTGCAAACTAATTGTGATTTAGAGCTTCTGATCATCTCTGCGGTCGGGCCCTACCTCTGCCAATTTCGGAAATAACTGAAGGAACAATGATCATTCTCATGTACAACGTGGAAGATCGGTTACTCTATCTAGGAATTGACGGCATACTGCGAGTGAGATTTTCTGGGAACTTTTCAAACATAAGTGAAGGACTAGGTAAACTTCTATGGCAAAAATGTCAACCACGGATTGTGAAACTTTTCAGTAGAAAGGTTGAGATAGAAACCCAACATCCAACGAGTTCTATTCGAACGGTGTTAGTTGGATAACACATCCAATAGGTTTGTTTATTTCAAGGGTGTCACTAGTCTTTGGGGTCTGAAGACAGCCGAAAGATGGCTGGCTGTGAGGATTGATGGCAACGTGAGGACCATTCAAATCCAAGGTTAGAAAAACGTTGAAAGTACCTTTCTCCACATATTCCCACCTCTAGCTTATCGATGCTTTCGCGTAATGTCGAGCTCAGATGTGAATTCGAATGATAGTTGTTCACTGCTAGTCGAATACATAAATGAATACAACACGTAAAACACGTGTAACACAACAGCATTCGTGAGAGCAATAAGCAAAATGCACAACTATTCATGTGTTTTCCATGATTTACACCTGAATTTATTTCAGCCCACGTGTATTTCAGAAAGTCCGGAAAATCAGTGGAACTCGTTCGTTCTTGAGACGACCAGAGTGGCGAAGGTGTTCAAGAACTTACGTTTCTTCAACTGCGGTCGGTGAACGAGAGCAGATATGAATAAAATATTTAAAATAGTACATATTTCTGGAAGTTTCACATTCTATTGGTTCTGCAATAAAAATCAATAAATTTTCTGAGCAGGCAGAACTCAACAACCTGTAAAAGAGCGCAACTCATCATGGTTAGCACACCAAATTGATTGTAATGCTTACAGAAACTCTATAAGTTTGAGTGTATGCAATTACTGATTTAGACTGTTTCGAAGGTCGATGGTATCAAGTGAGTCAAGAAGTCAACTACTCGTCAACTATAATATATTAATGACCTAATTGCTTCTAAAATTCAACAAGGACTCAAACGTCATAAGAAAAAGTCGCAGCCGGGCGAGCGCCAGGAAATCAGACCACTATTTTTTGGCATAGAAAGTGGCATATTCACCTGAAACGTGTAAAATGAGTAAGTATTGTAGAAAGTGTAACCAAATGCACAGTTACAATGTTTCACTTTTCATGAGGTCAATTCACTCCAGGTGGAGATTGGAGAACCATTTCAGGTGCGACCGGTCTGCAGCAGTCTCTTCTTTCTTTTCATGCGCCGTTTGAGAGGGACATGAGGGTGCAGTTGAGCCATCGTGAGTTATACTTCGTTTCTCGTGTTTTGGGCTGGCTTCATACTTTTCTTCATTGTGGATGCGTTGTAGTTTGACCTCCACGCTTTTATCGATTCCGATCCTTGTTTGTCTCTGACCCATACCCGTCGCGAATATCTTTATAGTTTGTAGAGAGGTTGAAGCGAAGAAAGCAGAACTTGGAGATTACTTTGTAGTTTGTTCAACGCTATACTGTAAGTAGGTCGTTTGCTTTACGATTAGTTTTGCCATATAGTCATTCAATAAATTGAAGAGTTAGTTTTACTACCTATTTTGTTATTTGATCTATGCGCAATAAACTTTATATTGTTATTAACATCAACCGGATCAAACCACGGGTACAATGAAATAAGACACTATAAGGACTGGCTTTAAAGATAGCTTTTTCAATGTAATGCTAGATCTAAAAAAGTTACAGAGAACCGAACTGCAGTGGTGCAGGGAGGCTCAATGGAGCAAGTCACACTCTTCACGGCCAGGTATTTGTTCAATCATCGAATTTTTATCAATAAAACTTTTTTCATGTCTTTTTGCAAGTATTTGATGCCAGTTGCTAGTTCCTGTTACTTTTTTTCAGTTGTTGTCAGTAGTTTCTGTTACTGAGTTTGGTTTTTGTGAAACTGATAAACCGATCATGTATTCATTATCTTCAAATTCCTTAATAATGACTCAAGAATCAACTGAAAAAGTATGATAAAATTAATGAGTAGGGAAATTTTTTACTCATATGGCGTTATCAAGAGGTATGGGTGTAGTTGATATGTCTTAAAATATTTGCTAAATGTGTTTGTATTATATATTCAGGAGAGGCAACGGAATAATTGTACCCTGGAATGCTTTACATAATTTACGTGACACTTTCTTTTTTGGAAATTTCCATTTAATCTTCGACTTGAGTGTGGTAAACCGTACCACAACTTCACAGGAAGACGTTTAGATGATGATATGATATCACCGCCTCGAAACGACGCGAAGTGAAAGAAAATATGTGAATATATGTAAATATGTAAAACCGTTTGCCTACGAACCCCTTTCAGACCAGTTCTTCTAAACGAGGTTGTCTCGATATCGCTCACGCGTGTCTGTTATGGAACCTCCGTTGAGGTGTTCGCGACCCCGCAGAATCCCGAATCTTACGACCACAGCGTGAAGTGAGTAACATCTGACTACCGAAGCAGTTGCAATATGAGGCACTAAAATAATCACGTTAAACGTGATAAGTATACGAACTTTCGTTAACGAAGTGTAAACTTTTAGTACGGAAAATAAAACGTTTCGTAATGCCCAATTTAGAACAGAAAATAACAAAAAAGTTTAAATGGCAAAGGTTTCGATGAATACTCAATTTCATGAAGAATGTCAGAATGACGCATTTTTCTGTTTTGTAGTTCAATCCTGTTTTCTAGTCCTGAGCGTTCTCTGCTGTGTCTGTGTACAGGCATCGTAAGCCGTAAAAATGTGGTCTCAAGTGAAATGTGGTACCAAGTCACGTAAGCCGTAAAAATGTAGTCTCAAGTGAAATGTGGTACCAAGTCAAATGTTGTACCCCGAGTAAAATGGTACCAAGTAAAATGTGGTACCAAGTAAAATGTGGTACCAAGTGAAAATATGGTACTAAGTGAAAATGTGGTACTAAGTGAAAGTGTGGTACTAAGTGTAAGTGTGGTACTAAGTGAAAATGTGGTACTAAGTAAAAGTGTGGTACTAAGTAAAAATGTGGTACTAAGTGTACTAAGTACTAAGTAAAATGTGGTACTAAGTAAAAATGTACTAAGTGTACTAAGTACTAAGTGTAGTACTTACGCAGGCACTTAGTAAGTACTTACGCCGGCCTACGGTACCATCTGATATTGTGATGTAATACCAAGCACTTGGGTCTCTTTATGGAGTTACGGTTCATTTTTTGTCTAAGTGAAAATACTAAGCGAAAATGTGGTACTAAGTTAAAATGTGGTACTAAGTAAAAATATGGTACTAAGTGAAAATGTAGTACCAAGTACTTAAAATTTTAGTAACAAAAATTACGGCTTACGCAGGCCTACGGTACCATATGATATTGTGATGTAATACCAAGCACTTGGGTCTCTTTACGGAGTTACGGTTCATTTTTTGTCTAAGTGAAAATACTAAGTGAAAATGTGGTACTAAGTTAAAATGTGGTACTAAGTAAAAATATGGTACTAAGTGAAAATGTAGTACCAAGTACTTAAAATTTTAGTAACAAAAATTACGGCTTACGCAGGCCTACGGTACCATATGATATTGTGATGTAATACCAAGCACTTGGGTCTCTTTACGGAGTTACGGTTCATTTTTTGTCGAGTTCTTTGAAGTTATATTTTCAGTCCGAATTTCTCATTGAAAGTGGATGTCTCACACGATTCACTCTTGCGACTGATTTGTACAGAAAAAGGAGTGCTCATTCAGGGAATAGGAAACTACGTACAGGTACCCGAATACACGGTTCCCAGTCACCATAGCCAGAACTGTACCGAGATTGGGATATAGATGTACATGAACTCATACAAAGTACCAATATCAATTAAGCAAACTTTGCCAAACTTTAATTGAGAAGTCTATTGAAAACAGGGAGACGACTGTCATATAAACGAGATTACCAATGAGAGTGGTTCTCTCCATGATAAATGAGAGACTCTCAATGGTTGAATCGAGCAGCAAAGAAGTATTTATATGTTTTTAGTAGTATAAATGAAATCATGGATGTTTAAACATTCCATTTGAAGTCATTAATTTCTAGTCGTCCACCCGGTTTCATCCGTTTGGTCCCGTATGGTTGGTTTTCCGCGTCTCGACACCGGCCTCTTTTCTGAACATGGAGTTCGAAGGCAAGTTTTCTTGCTAACTGTGGTATTTTAATCAGAATTGCACTTAGTCGATTGATAATAATGTTCTGAAAGCAGTACTTGTTGATGATACGAATTCGCAAGCAAACAGGAAAGGGTGCCGCCCAGGGCATGCCGAGAATTTGCCCATGGCATATCTGCCCAACTACGATGGGCAATGCCTAGTCAATGCCTGGACAGAATTGCCATGGGCATGCCGAACTGTTCAAAATTTGTTCTGGGGATCTTTAATAGCCTTTTCATTGAAATCTCGAAAATCATAATTCAACTCGATAAGACAGATAAATTTTAGACATTCCCAAAAACATAAATTTTGATTCACTTTTGCATAAATAATAAATGACCAACATGAAACAAACAATGCAAATACGAAACAACCCAAATCGAGTGAAAAGTTAGCGAACTGAGTTGATAAAAAAACAAGAAACATGTTTCACGAGATGAATCTAACTGCATTCCATATACGGTAATGTGAAGATGAATAGAGTTTCGTTCATGAACACCTTTGATCCTTCTCCGTGAGTTTTAATGACGACATTGTGATCCTTGAACAGTTTGAGGTGTAACTCTATACTTACTACTACTCGTTTTCGAGCTTGAGTGTCATTTTGAGACCTTAAAGGAGACCGGAGAGCAACATGGTTTCTCATAAAGCTGCTGTATCCTATTTTTAATTAGACGCGTTGTGTGTTGCGCGGCATTGTCATGTGAATGTCACGTGGACTGATCAAACCAAAATACGAGTTGTTTGTGCTCTCTGATCTCATTACAGTTAAAAGCAGTCCGAAACAAAACCTCTGCTCAAGTTGTGTTCCGGTCTCCTTTAGACTTGAACTTTCAAAATTTTTTCATCGTTGACCAATTCTTTCCAGACCCACACCATCTACCAGCCTCTAGCTCTCTGAGAGACAACCGAATGGTAGTTCGGAATAGAGCGTACTCAAAGCGAGATGATGAGAACACGCTCATGTGTAAAGTGGGTGGTAGAAATATTTTTCTTTTATTTTTTGTCTCATTTTACTCAAATATAGTTCTGTAAAACATGAGAACTACATCGTAATTTGGGAATTTACAAATGTGATGTGTATATTTGCTGATGTTTTTGTCATGGAAGTATTCTAGCAAATATTAACTTTGTGAGTAATTGTACCAGTAAGATTGCGAAAGTCAGAGAAGTAAACTTTATGAACGTTAGCGGGTGATTTTTAAGTAACGAAGTTTCAGATCTGTTTCCAAGTAAAAATGGACACAGTTATATCGCCTTGTTATCATTTATCCATGTGTGCTGAGTGTACCAGAAAGGTTAGTTAATATCATAGCTTTTAAGGAATTTAAAAGCGTCTATGTCAGTCACTGTTGACGTTTAGCTCGCTCTGATGCAATCATTCCATCAGTTTTGAGCGGACAATACTTTTGAGGACAATTATTGGATGTCCTACTTATTAGTTGCACAAGAACACGTGAACAAAAAATCTCCGGAATACTTCTGCTTGCTCCAAGAAATAGTTATCCGAAAATCTTGGCACTGTGCCAACGAGTCTCAGTGGGAATGAAACGAACTATATCACACTAAAGGCACACTTGCCATCCCCACTGAGGGTTTGGAAGAGTGACAATGATTCTCCAGGTTCTTTTTCGCCAGTTTGGAGTTGATCAAAAAATCCTCAAATGTGCAGCTGTTTCATGTCAGCAGCTGTTTAGCTTTATGAAAACACGTAAACAACAACAGTTTTCAGAATAATTACGTCTGTTTCAAGAAATAGTCATTCGAAAATCATGCCACATATCAATGAGTCTCAGTGAGAATGAAACGAACTATGCGACCTTTTTAGGTGATGGAGCGAACCCATTGGAGATGTCCAGTGTGCACAGAAGTGGTTGATGGTTTCTTCAAGGTTCATGTTATATGACCTATCGTTTTTGTTATTTTCTGATTTCGGAATAAAACTCATTTTACCTTTTTCATACTATAAGAAATCATCGAATGTTCCCAGCAGCCCTCATCGGCGAATCGTCTGGTTTTTTTATTCGACATATCAGGAAAAAAAATAAAGTTTTGGATTGGTTATTACTCGATTTGGGGGATGACTCGTTTTTACCTGTTCAAAAACATTGCCATCTGAAAACAACTCAGAGACCTCGCCGCCCACGGCATGCCTGAAAAGTCCGGCATGCCATGGGCAAAATGTTCCAAACGCGCCCAAACGTCAAACGTGCACGGCGTTTACGGGGTATTCGCGTTGTTAGACGACCGCGTTGGAAATGCGGCGTCATATTTTTCCTCTGTAATTTTTGTTTATATTAATATTTTAATTAGTTTCTGCCTTCGTTTTTCGTATGATTCGCTCTTCAACACTTCAGTACCGTGATAAATCTGAAGAAGAGTGGGCGTAATACGAATATCGTATAATTATTTGATTTCTAGCTCAATTTTCCAAGTTTTAGAATTAAAACAGCCATAGTTTCTTTATTTTATTGTTTGTTCAGATTTAGGCAATCCAAGGCCGTTCAATCTCGGGTAAAATTCTATTTTTTGTATGTGCAGGCCAACAACAACGCGTGGTTGTCCCATCTTTTAGGAATTACAGCTGTTTCAACAGTTTACAGCTGTTTTATATAGCTATCTACATCTAAAAGCTATCTACATCTAATATGGGGTGCTTTCTTTGGAGTATTTACATTCTCACATCGGTTGACACCACATTTGTAACGACAGAATAACTAATTTTTCGTTCTCTCATTTATTTTTGGTTTTTGCTATAGTGTGATTTAAATGTTACATTTTAGGTCGTCGCCAGGCTGCGAGGGAAGCTACCAGCTATCCACTCAATGGATTCCACAGAAGATGGTCTAGAGATTCTATAGGAATATGAGGTAGGGCTTTTTTCTTTAGCAGTTTTGAAGGTATCTCTCGTTTTGCTAGTTTTTGTTTCTATATTTGATAGAAAATACATGTATTGCTCATTATTGGACATTGTATCTTTTAGAAATTACTGTCCTCAAAGTATGTCAGACCCCTGTTTTCCTAGTGGTTCGAGAAAGGGCTTTTTTGTCAGGAGAACAATCTGGCCTTTTTCGTACAGAACAACACGGCCTTACGGCCACAACACAATCTGCTCTTTTTTATTTGTCTGTGTGAATCGTTAACACGTAGTGCAGGAAAAACCCTCGGAACGGTGGTTTGCCTAAGCCTAAAATCGAAAGTGAAATCTGATCTGAAGTCTGATCAACTTTTATGTTAAATAATTGAACTAAGTAATCATTTGATTAAGAAAATAAAAATGATGAACCCAAAAGGTTGCCAAATATTCATACAGATGAATAAAAAACAGCAGTTTGTGTTGTAGACGTAGTGTCAGGTTACAAAACAAAACCATAAACATCTTAAAACACTCTTTTTTGTCCAATAGTCACATTTTACCTTATAAGAGGTTCGTATTTAATAGTTTGATTTTATTGTTTTTTCTGTTCGTTCGTAATTCGTAAACGTAAGGGCTTCAGCCTGCGAGGCGACACTAAATTTTCAGCAAAGTACGGCTATTGTTGGAATTATGGTAACGGTAGTTTAAAGTTTCCACGGTAAAAAGAAATTATGAATCAAGACTCGCATACGTTTGGTGGATATGTTTTCCTGTAATTCTGAGATACTCTTACCTGGTACTTACCCAATACACCAACGAGATATTTTGTTCCCACTCAAACGATTGAGGTTTAAGTTTATCTTGGTTCCAGATTTCCACAACTCCTTATGATATCGGTCTGACTGGTGCTCGGTGCTGGTGGCAAATATGTTAGAGAAAGCATAAGTTCGGTTCGTTCACTTTGATATTAGACTGATATATTTTTTTCTAAACAATAATTATGAATACTACTTTCAATTGGGGCCATAGATGCGATACTCCGGTTAATTCATCGGAAGATCCTTACATTTTCCTATAACTGGGGCAGAAGCGCAGAAGTGACCCATACTTTTTTGGTGTTCTGAGTTCATTATGTAATCAAGTGAAACGTAAAACCGTAGTTCTCGCAATCTCGTTCATTCACCTATGGGCACTTAAACAACTCACTTTTCAGTGGAGGGAGTGTTTAATTATTCAAAACCTTCCAACCGCACCCAACAGCCCAACACTATCCCACCTATGATCTTCTATCTGAAACCTTATTCTTATTACTGTTTCGTAAACTATTTTTTATTATAGTTCAGATTTTGAGTGGTTCTCTTTCCTTCATACTTCATATTCTTTCCCCTCATCGCCAACGAAACAATGTCACACTGATTTGTTCGGGACGAGCTATCTCATAAAAAGACCAGTAAATGAATAACATTTCCACAGAGTGAGCCAGCCATTGCCATAGCATCCGTCTTTCACACCAAGGTATAGGGTCCATGGCATGCGTGAGACGGAAACTGATTGAAAATCCGGTTTATCTGGGTGACTGAACTACAAAACAGAGTGGGGGTGGGAGATTGGGGTTTCATTAGTGAAGGTGAAGAGCGACTATTGTTGAAACTACCCACCAGTAAGGGGGGACTATACCTCTCTACTGCAAAAAGAAGTCCGTTTCTGATTAATTGTGGTAAAACCATTGTGGTTGCGAGAGGCTGGGGCCTATTGTACCTTTAAAAGCTTATTCCGAGAGAGGTGTCACTGCAAAAGTTGAATACACATATCAAATTACGAGAATACGACAAATCAATATCAGGCAGTATTGAAATAGGGAGAGTAGGTCAATGCGATAAATGGTGGGCAGACGACTGTGTTTGTAGTTTGGTCTCCGTGTCTTCAGTTTGTATTCCCTATATCTAATGAGTATGTAATGTAGATCAAACTATAAGCCATCTTCTATATTCCACGTATGACGTATCTAATTGCGAGCGCTCACCACATGGCACCAACTTATCTTTATAGTCTGTCGGAACGTGAAACTTTTTTCCAGACTTTACATTGATTTTTACAGGTACACAACTTCCCTTCGGAGCTGACGAAAACGATTGTCAGCAGCCGTTCGATTTGTGCAAGGAACGGGATGTTCGATTCGATGACAACAACATTTCGATAAGAATTGAACCTGTGGTATCTTATTTTGTTTTAATGTTGTACCAAACTTATTTCGCCCTTTCACGGAATCAGTTAATCAAAAACATCTGTGAAAATACAAATTTAGAAAGTTTCACCTGTGAAAATACAAATTTAGAAAGTTTATCTTAACGTGAATCGGCGAGATCAGGTTGTTATCAGGAAAACAGTATTGGTTTTCATTTATCACATTTATTTGAGTGGAATTATGACATTTGGAATCACGAGTAATACTCACTTGACTGCTAACTCTATGTGCACTAAATCGCATTATAACTAATTTAATGGGTTGCGTAAGGGTATATATCTCGTGTTTTTCTCTTTGGTTTTGGTGCTTCTTGGAAAGTTCTCCAACATACGGAAAGAATCATGAAAACACGATATTTCGGCTTATTTCGTATCGTGAAAAACTTGAGGTTATTCCTCGTAGAACTAAACATAATGATGACTAACTTTGGAGAACTTTTGACTAAAATACTCTAGTTTTGATGATATTGTATCATATTTTATGAATACCCCAGCTTTTGATTGTACTTTCTTCACATTACCGTATCTTGATTGCAGTTAGATTCATCTCGCGAAACATATTTGTAGTTTTTTATCAATTCGGTTTGCTAACTTTTTACTTGATTTGGGTTGTTTCGTATTTGTATTGTTTGTTTCATGTTGGTCATTTATTATTTATGCAAAAGTAATAAAAATTTATGTTTTGAGAATGTCTAAAAATCTTAAACAATGGAGTTGAATTATTATTTTATGAGATTTCAATGAAAAAAGCTATTAAGGGTCCCCAGAACAAATTTTGACCTGTTCGGCATGCCCATGGCAATTCTGTCCAGGCATTGACTAGGCATCGCCCGTCATGGTTGGGCAGATATGCCATGGGCAAATTCTCGGCATGCCCTGGGCGGCACCCTTTCCCTGAAGATTCCTACCACAAAAACGAACTTTCTAACATTCGGAAAAAGATCATTTACCGTTGGATAGTTCCATTTTCGGTCGAAAGAGACTAAAATGAACTTCCATGCCGTATATTTGGCGGATGTGTGTTTGCTAGGAATGACCTGCAATGTTAGTTTTTCTTCTTGTATAACTTTCAACCTGTTAATTTCGATGAGTATAGAAGATACGAGCAGTACATACAACTCTAGTTGTAACATAAAATAGTGAAATAGTGGGAAATGGTGAAGTCAATGAAGATACCGATCAGTAAAGCAATAGAACTACTAGAACTTATAATATTAATATTTAACAGTTCATTTAAAAGTTACGCACATTTATAGATAGTTTGAAGCTTGTGTTCTGTTTCTGGAGTGTTTGATGATCATTTGTTATAATGTATGTTAGGGTCAACCTTAATTTGTCGCATAGTACATACTAAAACACGAAAGTGAATTGTTTTTCACTGAAAATTCAATTTATTTTCGTTTTCAGACTTTAACAATTCTATCGATAGTCTGGTCAATTCTACTGTTCATTGCTCTTATTGTTGCTTTTGTTATAAAGGGAAAAAGGGCAAACAGTATTGGAATGGCAACTATGCTGGTTGGTTAATTCAAGATACGAATAAATCTGAAACACAGTGCCGATTTGATAAATATTGAAAGATTCCATGATCAGACAATTTTTAAAATTGTGGTTTTAGTGTAATACCATTCTTGTTTAGTGGGTAACAAACTTTATAATATATAGATTGACTTGAAAAACACTGCAGCCTGACACCGCACACCGCAAATCTAGTTGCATCGTGTACTCTGCAGCGAATGTATTCAATGTGTTTATACAACTTCACCTTATTCAATTTATTTTAAGGTAATAATGTTGTACTATAAAAACTCAATAATGCAAATTACAAATATCAAAAGAGAGTAGAAACATAATGTGTTATAAATAACGTTGTACATTCATAATACCTGATGACTAATATCACCAACCAGCTATTCACTGTCGTGGACAGGTTTTCTGGAAGGAGAACTGTAATTAAAAGGTTCGACCCGTACAAATACTTCATTCGCAGAGTATTTGTGCCATTTTTGTAATCATCGGTCTGGCAGTGGAGGGCGGAATATGGATGTTGGTTGGAGCAATATTCAGAGTTAGTAAAATGAAGACAAACTAGCGGTTAGCTCAGAGCACGTTTGCTAGAACATCCCGGCACCTCAATTCTGGCCTGGGTCTCGCAAGCATACACTGTTTGTCTGCTTTTACATCCCGGCGGTGTGTATGAGACAGGAAATAGTGAAGCAGAGCCAATGACGCGGGATGGGATGAATATGACGGAATCTTCTAGCTGCACGCACTCAGTGAAATAAAGTATGTTTGACCAGGCGCAGGAAAGGAAAAACGTGTCGGGTTGTTTTAGCATACGTGCACAGATCAAACCAAGAGTATTCCCTATTTCTACTATCTTTGCCTCATCTGTTTAATGTGACAATTCGATTGTTGATCTTTTGTAGAACAATGAGTGGTGTGAAACAGTGAAAAAGACACAGCACAAGAGAGAGACACAGCACAAGAGAGCAACACTCGTACCTATATTTTCCTTGGATTGAAGACCGCTCATTTTATAATGGAGCGTGTTTGAAGTAAACTTTCTGAGAAAACCAGATAAAATATTGATACTTCTGTTGTGCTCTATATCTATTATTGATTGGTTCCAAAGTGTACTGTTCGATATGTACAATAGTGTTCTTTATTCTTCCTTTCATGCGCAATGTTTTTCAGTTGGTGCTTTTCTTCGACGCAATCATAGAATGTATTATATACTTTCAATTATCATGTGAGTTCTGTAAACTGAGGTTGTTCGTTTTCTTTTCATGATCCGGCCTGGTATGGTTTGGTGTATATTTAACGGCTTCATCCTCAGAATTAAGCAAAATGCAATTAAAAACGTAGAATAACTAGACGTTATTTTCCATACTCAGAAGATCTCTAAAGGAGCTTTCCAGAAAAAAAGGATTATTCACAATATTTGATGAAATTTATGAATGACCTCGCTAGTGAAATGTTAGTGACACTGACTATACCAACATTCAACAAGCTAGTTGTTCTGCTGTCAACGCTGAAACGAATTCGAACATTAAAACCGTACTTCAGCTTCTTCTCCTCAATATTTTTCTCCATTCATCGTATTGGTGCCACGAGCCAATGTTTGGCTTTTTCTACTTCAAGCTCAGCAAGGGCTTGGGGGTACATTTATTCGGCAAGAACCTGTATGCATAGAAGAAACTGTGAAAGAACATTCAGTTTTACATTGTGTAATAGTAGCGAACAACTGAATGAACAGTATTGATTGTTGTTTGTTTTGGTCAAATCAAACTATCAAACTGAGTCCATAACAAAAAAACTTCTATCAGTTTGACAAGCATAGCAAGCTTTAATCAAAGATCACTTTTGAGCTGATTTATCTGATTACCAACTAGTTGCGGTCACGTACACTAAGCACCAGGCGACGTAGCAAAGCATGCAACCTCATGAGAGGTTCATAAGAGTTTCTCATGAGAACCTCATGATGAGCTTCTCGTGAACTTCCAACGTTGTCCTAGCAATCGATGGAATCTCGTGAGAGGCTCGTGAGATATTGCTCACGAGCTATTCATGAGGTTTTTGAGAGATTGCTACCGTGTCTGACGTGTGATAGTCTGTCTTGAAGAGACCATGTATCCAACTCTGTGTCGCATAGAGTACAGACTTCTCAAACTTCCTTGTGTCATTTTGTACCTAGGCAAACGCGCGAGGTCAGTTAGTACGTTTCAAAAATTATGTAACAACAACAGTTATTAATGTGGTGTGGGTGTTCCAGGTCGAAAAAATGGTATCTTTTGAATTGTAAACATTGTTAAGATATTTTCAAAACAGAACATCAACTACGCTGTCAGCCAATGATTCGAGGAAGCACCGAAGCACCATAATTCATTCGAAACTGTCTCATTGCTAATGGTACACAACAGAAAATACGATGGTACAGTACTCTGTTTGTCGAACACGAACAACAGCCATCTAATTGCTTCCTAAACTTACGGATAATGGTTTCATTTGGGATTTTTTTTCGCAAAATTCAAAGCAAACCAATGTCTTTTTGTTCGAAAAAATCAGGTTATGTTCACGAGTTGACAAAATCCGGAAACCCAGTTTTTTATGGTAACACGATTGTTTTAATAACAGATACGTTTTAATCGAATAACTGTCATGTTTTCTGGTTATGCAACATGAGAAACAGTTAAGCGTGAAAACGGATTCATCTGAAATATTTGAGTCACTTCTGTCATTGACGGCTGGCGAGCGGTTATCTAATCAGCGGACGATATGGTTCGTTGTTTCTGCAGAAAATGCATTCTTAACCACAGAAAGTGTTATGAAGATTTTTTCGATTTTATAAACGCTCTGACGTCGCAAACTGAAGTATCGATTGAGGCATCATATCGCATCTAGAACTATAGTCGCAATTTTCCCGAGAAAGACAAAAGGCTCTATTGATTGATCGATGCGGGTCGAGCGGTCGTTGATTCTCTGCCAGCAGACGAAACAGTCTGTAGATCAAAGATACGCAGAGGAGCTGGCTGCTTGCTAAACTCCTCCCTTTACTAAATTGACCGTACGCTGTCGGAAACGGTTCGACAAAACCTATACAGCCACGTGAGAGATCTCTCGGGGACCTGTGCGAGAGTTTATGAATTTGTCACAACTAAAGTTTGGTTTGACACAGGATTTGCGACGTGATTAGTAAAACTACAAACGAGGTACCGCATGAGAACATACCATGGAATATTCGATTACTAATGCCTAACATGCTTTATTGATAACATTTACTCTTTATTTTTTGCCCGGATAATCGAATGAGAAATTCATTAGATCATAATCAACAAAAACATTTTTTTCTGGTTCTTCTACTTGCTATCAAAGATTCCAAATTGTAAGCATCATATAGCCTTGGAGCACATCAACAAGAATTTCGATGTTGTGAAAGAAACTAAGTGATACTCCTATATTTGTGGTCTTTCCAATATGACGATTATTCAGCTTGGGAAAAAACACAAAAATAAGAAAACGATTTGGAAATGTTCACTCTGAGACATAATCTAAATACTTGACACCATGGCGAAATCTAAGTGTGAATGAAAGAAAGTATAGAGTCCAAATTTGTTGTTAATTTATGAATTATTGAAATGGTTGAATGTCATTTACATTTCGTTACAGATGTGTTCATGTCTCGAATGCATTCTGTGTGTTTTTTGCCCGGTACGTACAATTTCCTTCACTAAAAAGTAGATCATCAACAAACCACAAATTGAAACTGACCAGAGTTTACGGTATCTGCAATCATTCTGATAGTATCAGCTGAGAGCGGAGCTGATATGTTGGAATCAGCGTAGTTTTGAAGAGGAACCGGGGAGTTTATAAATACGTCACCTGCAAGTATGATGACTGCTTGGTAACTATCATGACGCTTTCCTTTGCTGAAGCTTAAATTTCTCAAACTTCAGGAATAAAACCTCGCAGTCATTACAATATTCATTATATTTCAGAATCATGGATAACATTTAATCATATTAATTCTCATTATTTTCATTTCTTCACTATATTTTGTTCCAGCCCGCCGCAGTGGCAATCCACAGCGGTGGTTGTGGCTTCGACGTCTGGCTGAACATCTTCTTATGTATTCTGGGTGTTGTTCCAGGGCTGGTTCACGCCGCAATGTACGTTCTAGTTATAGTTTCCTCTAGAGTTGTATATCGAATTCAAAATGTCGAGTTTTTGGAAAACTCTCGAGTTTTGGGAAAAAAGAGTTTTCGAGTTTCAAGCAAAAAACAAGCCTGTCACTTTGTAGCGACGAGTGAGCATTGTAGTGAAAAACCAAGGAAACAGGCCGTATATCATAGTTAGTTTTTTCTTCACAATTTTTTTTTCATTCAGTTTTCATTGAAGAGTAATGAATTATTTTTCAGCTATTGTATGTGCGTACCCCCCGGGAGAGCTCGTTGATGCGACGAACTCAGAGATTGATTCAAATTGGTTTTGAATAAAATTTGACATGAACTTTTCTTCGTTTCTGTATCATTCTACTTGAAAAATTTTCATTTTTCGCTGAGACCTCTTTCAATTATTCAACTTTTCCTGTACTTTTCATTTTCTGATTGGTGCTTGTTCCACTCTTTGTCCAAGACTGGACTGGGATAATAACTCAAGTCATTTGCGAATAAACTATTGGACGCAACGCGGAGCGCTGCGCAGATAAGTCTTCGTCCAGAGGTCTGCAGACATTCCAAAACAGTTTATTACATCTTCAAAGTACATCGACCATTTTATTAGATACTCGCAAGAATCACTGAAAGGGCAACATTTCTACAAGACAATAAGTTCACGTTCCGAGTGAAATTTTTTGAGAAGAGTTAGAGGAAACGTCTCGCAAAAATGGCTTCCGTGCTTGGCGGCGGCGGCGGCGGCGGCGGCGACAAAAGTGTTTGCCTCCTCAAATCTCGGCATTGTTTCGCTCAAGATTAACGTATTCCAAAAATTTTTACATTTCGAAAAGCCATGGAAAAGGTGTACGTTTTTTTCAGGTATGCCTAAAATTTGAATATTCCCTTGCCTTTCCAAACAAGCGAAGAAAGTTGGGGTTGGGATCTATTTTTTTTATTAGCTCACATAAAATGGATAGTAACAAAAAAGTTAATACTCATCGAGAATAGAAAAATGCAAAAGTTGAGGGTCACATTAGTGATTGTGATGCTAACTTCGCTCGGCTTTCACCAACTCCACTTGAAAACATGCAGAGGTGATAAATTACTGTTATTTAGTGCATTTATCGTCGAAAACTATGTTTTAAACTAATTGTTTCCAAATAAATATATTGAAATTCAGTGAATATGATTCAACAAACACTCCAATCTACACTTTACCCGGCTACTTTCCAAGTAGCTTACTTGAACCTAACAAAATACCTTCGCAGGTAAACTCGCTACATGCAAGTCAGCTACTTGAAAGTTACTTACTTCAGCCTACATGACAAATAGTCTTACAAAATACGGCCATTGTTTAGGTAAAAGCGACGCTTTGTATCTCATGACAATCTTTGAACTCATCTCTATCAGTCACTTATGTGTAGAAGACTCTAAATTTTTGTTTCAAGGAGATTACATATAAAAAATAGCATGAAAAGATCCAAAACTCCGACTGTTACTGTCTACTTTTTTCAGACACCGTTCAGAAACCAGAAAACGAGCGCAATTTTCCAGTAAAAGTCTTTTCCGCCGTTTTTCAGTGTCCTTTCCTGTTCGTACTTTCTGTCAGACGTTTTCCAGTAAAGTGTACGAGTGAAGCGATGGCTACTTTTTGAGATTCATTCGAGTTTCTGCTCGTCTACTAACCAGTCACTCACAATCGGTTGGTTTTTCTGAAGTTTTTCTGTTTTGTTCTTTCAGCTGTATTGTTTAGTTGATTCTCAGGTTTCTATCTAGACTTCACAGTAATGTTGAGGTTAGGTGTAAGCTAGATTGAGGTTAGGAGATTTATTCGATTTTGAATTTAAAAAACTGAATGTCATAAGGACTTAACGTTGACAATTCGTCTACATACTTGAACTGGGGTAAAAAAGCGTTCAGTTGAATAGTAATCACCCGAAACAAGTTTATTTTGGATCAATTTATGAAATAACAAAAAAAAATACTCAAAATGTTCTTATTCAAACCATTTCCTCCCTTTTCCAGATGGATGAGAACAGTCTCCCGTACTTCCATGGAGCTCTGATGGACCAAGATGTGGACACCATTTTACAGGTGAAAATACAACTGACGTAATTTTACTCTGATTTCAGGTCGCGTATTTGTAGTTTTAGGGAAATGATCACTTCATTTGATCACTCAAGAATGAGATCCACACTAAACGGAGAACTGAAGTTATGAAAATTCTGAAAACTATAATGTTTTTTTCTGAACTGTTATTCATCTATTTGCGTACTTGTAAAAGCGTACTTGTCACCCTTTTTGTTGCAAACTAGTTCGAAACCAATATTACCCCGGTCATTTATCACTTACCAAACAACTTACACACATACAATAATCGTAAATTAATCATCAAACCTAGAAGAAAAAGCACTAAGGGGGAGTTGTAGTATCTTCAGAATCTTACACAGACCTTTTCCACATCCCACATGCTAGAAACTAGAAATTCATTTCTTTCCGAGAGTACATCAACTTGTTAACGTTACGTGCAGTTTTGCAAACCAGTTCTGGAGTTTTGTTAACTTTTCTAAACACGAAATCAGATTCTAGTGTTCACGTTTTCTGGAAACTTGCCGGTCCAGTCACGTACGCCTTCCTTTTGAAGCAATGAGATTTGAAGCAATGAATCATACACAAAAAATTCGAAAAAAAAACCGGAAAAACAGTACTGTGTACTGTTACTGGTAATACATGAGTAAATGGTGGCATAAAATTACTTTTAAATGAGTATTATGAGTTTGTCTTTTCACCACAGTTTTATAGGTCACTGATCTACGAAAAAATTGTTATAACGCTTGTAAACAAGTAAACAAACACATCTAAAACATTTTGAACATAGGGTTTATTGAATTTTTTGTAGGTGGATGGCGATTTCCTCATCCAGACCAAGCACATTCCCGGTTCCTCGAAACCGCGTTGGTACCTGGCAGTGAAGGTCGGAAAGGACGTGAAGCGCATCGAAATCAAGCGAAGCGAATCTGGTACTGTCAAATTGGCTGTAAGTTACCAGTTTTATGAAATCAATAAGTTTTCTTTATTGTTATTTTGATCTTGATACACTCATTCTTAGCCCATTTGCACCTCTCTTCGTTCCTTCATTCTGTGTTTTGTCTTTCATTCTGTTTTACCTCTTTTCTCGTTTTTGCATTTAATCTTTTTCACGTATTGATGAGGGCACTATCCTACGAATAGGCTTGCATTGAGAAAAATGAATCATTTAACCCAATCGGAAGTTTGACGCTGAATTACCGATCCTTTTCGAAAGTGTATGCGTTCAGATAGATTAGAAAGTTTTTTCCTATTTCCATTATCCTAGTCTATTTCTGTTTACCGCGAACCGTTTTTCTTCCTCTAGTCTACCTCTCTTGTTTATTCTTATTCTATCTTCTAGTCTATTATCTTGCCAACTTACAGGACAAATCGTATTCCGGTCTCAAAAAGATGATCGATTCGTGCATGAAGGAGCCACTGGTTCACAACAAGCAGACAATCCCTCTAAGAAAGCCGATTTCCAAGGGAAAATTTCAGTTGACCCATCCGGATATCAAAATGATGAAGAAGGTACCAGAATTCAGTTTAACCTTTGATTACCTGCCCAGTTTTACGATAATTTCATGAAAAGAACTCACTTTTTGAGTTTGCTAGCCTTTACCGAATTCTCGTGGTTCCGTAATACCGGTTCCTAACATAGTGAAATGTAATACGTCCCTTTTTAGTTCTCAGTAGTATGATTCAGAATGTGAATCTCGAAAATGTATATGATCTTGATGGAAGTTAGTGGAACAATTTTCCTGACTCCAGGATCGACTCTCTTTTCAGTTTCTACTGATATGATTCATTGAATGTATTTCGACTTGGTGAAAAAATAGGAAAGGAAGCGGATTTCATCTATTCCAGATCGGCTCTGGGGCGTACGGGACCGTGTACCGCGGTCTTCTTATTCGTGACTCAAAGGTAAACATTATCTATTTTGTTTAGACAGTGACAATGACCAAGTCGTAGTTCGATCTTGGCTCTGTTTCTGACTTCAAACTGAGATGATGCGAGATCAAAGTACAAATACAGTGAGTCTACGCCAGATCTAGAGTATAGATCCGCGCTGTCTCGTGAAAGTGAAGCACAATCATCTAAAAAGTAAACGCTTATAAACTGAATACAACATTTTCAAACCACAAGCTCCTACTCTTGAATCTGAATGAGTGATAACTGGGAAGGTTTCTTAGTTATAGTTTTCAGGTTGTCGCCATAAAAAAAAAGATTTCCTAGTTTCAGTTTTGCTTCAATTCTACGAAATGAACATAATTATTATTATAATTAGCCTTAGTGTATTGATATTGTTATTATTGGCATTGTTATTACAATTATCGTTATACTTTTCAGGTGATCGCCATAAAGAAACTGGATTCAGACGGGGCTGACGACGAGGCGTTGGCCGAGATGATGAAGGAGGCCAGGGTCATGCAGTTGTACGACCACAAGAACATCGTCAGGTGGGCAGACACTTGTAGTTTGATATTTATAAGGTTGATATACTGTTTAGAAGTTCGATTCCTAAAACATTCTGTTGAACACAGGTTTATAGCATGAGATCAAGTAAGATTGTAGATTTCACTAAGAACTGAGATTCAACCACAACGACGATAAGAACATCGTCAGGTAATATTATAGTTGTGGTTGGATTTTTATAGATGTAGAGACTTTAGTTGTAGGTAGTTGTTTCTTGATCTCAGAACACAACCTAATTCCTGAACTATTTACTGTTTTTAGAAAGACAATTATTGTCGGGGTGAAGAAAGGGAAGACTTATTGGTTTTCTAGGTTTTAGGGGTGAGACAGGAGGGCACTAGATATTATCTCCCATTTTCAGTTCAAAAAGTATTTCTATTCTCCAGATTCTACGGTTTTATCGTGGATCGTATGCCTTACCTTCTTGTGATGGAATATTGTGAGGGAGGGTCTGTCGAGGACAAGCTGCGCGCGGCTGGCAAGGTATAGTCGCAATCTTGACGTCGTCTAGCACAATCTCGAAATTAGGATAGTTTTTCACCGAAAACGGTCGTATTATAGAATTTGTCCAACCGTTGTGGACACCGTACCATCGAATTCGTGAAGGGCTGTGTTTGGCGATAGGCCAGACATTCTCTCAACCGCTGGCAGTCAATTAACGACCGCTCGCCCCGCATCGCTCAATCAATTGATCCCTCTGCTGTTTTCATGGGGAAAATGACTATGTAAAAGTCGATTTTTCACATACTGGGTGAACAATCACTTGTAGAACTTTGTGATTGTGGAGAAGCTCGATTTTGGTAGAAAACTACTCGAAGGTTGATTGGCAGGCAGCCAAAGTTAATGTGGAAATAGTAAATATATCTTTCTGTGTTCTCAGAGAATCGCTGTTGGCACCCGAGTGGATATGGTTGCACAGGCTGCCACTGGATTGGAGTACCTGCACTCGAAACAGTTGGTTACTTTTCTACTAGAACTTGAGAAACAGTTGGTTACCTTTCTACCAGATGTTGAGTAACAGATGATAACCTTTCTACTAGAACTTGAGAAACAGTTGGTTATTTTCTTAGTACAGTTTGCCTAACATGTTGTTACTTTTCTAATGAAAGCTAAGAAACTCCTTCCTTTCCTTTTTTTCCTATTTATTTTTAGAGGTTTATATCCTATTAGAATTTATCCAGGAAACAGTTGGTTACATTCCCACTAGAACTACGTGTGTTACTTTCTCAGTATAACTTGAACACTTTTCTTCTCGAAGTCGAGGAATGAACCTATCGAATTTGCAGTTTGACACAGCGTAGTTCTCTACCATGTTGTTGTACTCGTACAATGTACAGTGTAGTTGTATACAACAATGTAGTTGTAGTTTTTTTACAATGCAATGCAGTATGAACAGTTTAGTTTCACTTACTCGTTTCGGTTACTCAGTTTGTTTTAACTGAACTCAATTTCCGGTGCATCCACCGCGACATAGCCTGTCGCAATTGTCTCCTCGATAAAGGGACCATCAAACTTGCCGACTTTGGAATGTGCCGTATGACCTCCGTCTACAAGGTGGATATCAGCAAACCGCTCAACGTCAGATGGCTGGCTCCTGAGGCACGTTATTTTGAATTGTTTTTTGGGTCATATTAGGTTTATTTAGCGAAAAATATCACTGATTCTATCTAATCACCAGAATGTCGTACCTACTGAATTGGATTCGCGAGTTATACCAAACCAGCTTTGTAGTTTGATTTCGATTTCAAGTTCACCGATAGAAATTATAGTTGCTTCTTGTTTGTTAACGACGCTTTTTTGAATAGCTTATATCTACCTACTTTTTGTGAAAATCCATAAAAATGAAAGAGGAGAAACAGAAGATTTTCCGTGCCATTTTCTAACTTTTTTTCAAGTTTTTTTCGCTCAAGTTTCTAAGTTTAAGTTCTTTTTTATAAGTATGGAACTGATTTTCACTTACTTCCTCCCTGACCCTCCAAAACTACAAACTACAAACTGTAATTGTTCTCGTTCTTCTTTAGGTGTGGAATAACGGCGAAACTCGTTACAACACTGACATCTACGCCTTCGGAGTCATGATTTGGGAGATGTTCGAGATCCCCTACGATTCGCCCTACTCGGAATGGAAAGCAGCCATGGTCAAGGTAAACCTCTCTTCATCTCTCTACCTCTCTCACTCTTTCATTTCTCTCTCTGTCTTTTACTCCCTCTCTCTCTCTCTTAACCTCTCTCTCTCTCACTTTTCCGCCTTCTCTCGATCACTTCACTTTTATTAAGCGAACGAAAATAACTTGCGGCTTAGTCTCAAATTTCCGGGTAGCCAACTCATTAAACTGATCTCAAAACTTGAAAGCAACTTGATTTGAGAACATAACTGATTCACAGAAAACTTCGATATTAGAAACTTGAAACTCTCATTTTCAGCAAAAAGTGATGGCCGGCTATCGAATGCAGCCCTCTGAGCACATGCCGGATGAGATGGTGCCCGTGTTGGATGTAGCCTGGAACCCTATTCCGGAAAAGAGACCGACCGCCACTGGGCTCAGGAAGATCTGTGACGAGATCAACAAGGTAGTGTAGTTTGCTCTTTGCACTGTGTACCTAAAGGGTAACTAGTTGAAGTTTGTACTTTATACTTGCTGGAACGACTTTTTGTTGCACCTCTACTTGTAGGACGTCCTAGTTCCGATGTTTTTCGCTGTCAACTTATCGAATTTGACCGAAATATAAAATTGCGGTTATGCTTGATAAATCCTGAATAGCAACTTGGAAGTAAATTGATGTATTATTCAATTTCTTGTTCTGTCCAAACAATTCCAAACATAACGCAACTACAGCGTTTGTAAGATTGAATTTTTTGAATGATGAATGAATTTTTTTTTAATTTGATTTTTGAAGTGAATGAATTTTTTAACGGAATATGTTTTATACAATAAAAAACATTTTTTTCCAGAAGATCAACCCGAGCGGCGCCGTCCTCCTGAAGGCAAAGGGACAGTCTAGCCGCAGCCAGATCAGCAAGATGGGCTGAACAATCAACGATCAAAAAACTTGCGACAAGAACAAATTTGTCTAAACTTGTTCGGTTTCCATTGTCTCTGTCGAAAATTGCCTCCAATTGTCCGTAACATCATTGCCGCTTCAAAGTTCATAAACTTCTTCTCGTGCAAGACTTTTTGGAGTTGGTTGTTTAATGGCTGAATAACAAATTGTGTAAAATGGAAAGAAACACGAAATCTGCTACTCTAAAATCTTGAGTGTTTGAAAAAAACGAGAAGTTCCGACGTCTACGTTTACGTTTATCAAATCGGTGCTCCGTAAGCAAGCCTGGATTAAAAAAAACAGCATCATAGGAGATGAAGATGAAGGAGGACTTGCAAAAATCAATGTTTGTTAGAACGGTATGTCTTGCCTGGACAAGTTTGCAGTGCGTGTCTTGTGATCTGTTGCTCCTCTTTTCTATCTGATTGTAAACATCACGTTGTATTTTATCCAATACTTCATTACATCTACAAGATTTGTGAGTTCAAGCTCTCAATGAAAATTTCTAAACACGGTTTACACTGTTGTGAAGCGGAGAAAAAGTTGGGGTATACTTTTTTTCCAGTCCTAGTTGCATATTTCATTTTAAGGATGGTAGGGCCTTAAATGGTCTCACGAAACCTTCTAAATCGAGCCGGTTTTGAGAGAATTGAAATGAAAGAAAGGAGAATCACGTGAAATAGATTCCTACACTCCTCAGCTCAGAACTCGGTTGCGCGTACAGCCTAGTTTTAATTTGCATTCACATCTCTGAGTGGCACAGTGGATACAATTTCTGTCTTAGTGAAAACAGATTGAGGTTCCTCGAGCGGTGCCATTTGCAATATACCGCTACTATAATTTTCGAAGATGTTAATGCTCAATGCTCTGTCGAACAAAAATGACGTGCATTATTATCACATAGCCATATATTAATTTAATAAGATTTTCCTCGTAACTATAGAAAAAGAAGTCAAGTAGTGTAAAAAGCGAGTGTCCACAAATGTAACAAACATTACTTGTACTTGTTACCGATGATAAAACATCTGGACACGTACGGTACACGAAAATATAGACAGATTTCTGCAATATTTCAAACGAGTGAGATTGGCCATTCTCTCAAAATATCCGTTTATTGGACCTGTTTTATATACTTTGTTTATGTGATCAAAACTGATCTTCCCTTTCTTGACACTCGTTTTTTATACTAATTTCATTATATTATTTGCTGTTCTGTTCTATCAGTATGAACAATCACCCATAATTTCGAACGTTCGTTACAAGCGATGAACTCAGATTTTCCTTCAGAACAAAGTTAGATAACAACAAATGTGAAGGTGTGGGTAGCGAAAAATTGAAATGCTCAGAGAAATTGTGAACGCACAACATTCGCCTCCACTGTGACAGAATAGTGGGAAAATATTATTCAACGAGAGAATTCTCAGTATATGTACTGCTACCGTCATTCAACGGCGACCTCGTTTTGAGATGTCAAGCCAGCGCAGATGAAATTATTGCACAGGGAAGACACATAGGGAAGACCTACTCAGAACAAACTTCACTGCGTTGGTTGTTCACCGAATCTATTCCGCCTCACCCAAAACATTCCTGTATTCCGGAACATTTCTCCCTTATTCCGAACTTGTGTTGTTGTGTTTGTGTTTTTAACTATGTTTTCAACTATTCCGACTAAACACGATGTTCGTAAAATACAAAGCATGGTTGGCGTAGATTTCATTCGAGGAGGTGTTGCATCTTGCATATTCACCCATTTGTAGCTTTAATTTGGAAAATTATTTGAACGTGACTTGAACATTGGAAAAACATTTTCTATTTCCACAGTTCTTTCTTTTACTTGTAAACTTGTTGAAAGTTGGGAATGATGATGAGGTAGAATTAAACGTGGAATGGTTGTGAAACTAAACCTGCAGATTTAAGCTGCACAACCCCCATTGACATTCAACCTCCCCTTTGGGGTTTTCAGTTTATTCCTATTTCACGGAAGATATTATTATGTGCTATTACTTAGTGGAATAAATATTATTATATCCTGTCAAATGATGTCTGCTTGAGACTGAACATCAACCTGAGTTGTACGTCGTTGGAGAAATCCCTAAAAAAACTACGTGCAAAATGAAGGTTGTTGCTCAGAACAATGATGAAGTATCTGCCACGCGCGATTGAGTGCAAGAATGACCCCAAAACGATGGGCTATACTACGTTTTATTCATGAAACATGTATAACTCAGGTCATTACACTGGTTAGTTTTGAGCTTTAGTGAGATTTCAGAACTATATTCTGGATTATGTTTCACCAAATCCACACCACAATGCTTTATGTGAAAATATTACGCTTGACAGAGTATTCAACACTACGGTGAGAAACAGATGAAACATTTGTGAACAAAAAGACGAAATAAACATTTAATGGCATCTCATCCATCTTATTTACTCTCTTCCAGAGTCTCTTCTTATTTGGGACCCGTACAGACACTGTAATATACAAAAATGTTAGTGAATACAGAGAAATTACACTGTTTCAGTTACATTAAATATGTTCGAGAGGTGAGGATGAAAAACAAGTTTGTAATATATCAGAAAAGTTTTAGACGATTTTTGGTGAAAATTTGTAAGAAAGTCAAAAGCTGCAGGGCCATAGTTACCAACCGCTGCACTGAACTACTGGCACCTCAGAAATGTGTCTACGAGAAAATATCTTCGTCTAATCACCACCTGACCCAGGTTAGGGTCATGTTTGCTGCGCAAGTAAAGAATGTTGGCAACTTTGTGATTTTGTTATGAACAAGTTCTCGATCAGGCTTAGCTCACATCTCGCAGTGTTCTAAGTAGCCACATGAATGTTTCTTCAAACTCACATGATAGCATGAATTAAGCCGGGGATGATACAGCAGAAACACAGCAGGAGATTCAGCCACGCGTCGCCACCACAGCTTCCTTTATGGACGGCCACCGCAAGGGGCTGAAATCAATGCGTTTCACAGTTTTCTAAATAAGGGTTTGTCATTTTCGAACCAAAGCAATGCAGGATGTTTCACCGGAGTCTTTGTTGGAAAATGATAGCCATATTCAAAAACTGACCGGGTAAATGATAATGAGCAGACATTCGATACACGTGCAACCCTGAAAGTAAAAATATGATACACTATTTCTGTTCGGTTCTCACAGTCACAACTAACTTTCATTGTTGCTTTCTTCAGAGTACGTATGCAAGAAGATCCCGGTACCTTCATCCCATCCTGCATCTCCTCAAACATACGCTATTACTCTGCTCTTACATCCCGCCAGGATGTACGAGACAAGAAATAGTGTGGCAAAGCGAGAGGCAGGACGGGATGAAGGTGCCGGGATCGTCTTGCATGCGCACTCAGATATGATACTTGTGGTAACAGAGGCGTAGTAGAGTCTACTCCAGTCCTATCTAGACCTCTACAGTATGCGATGACACTAGCGCAAATCGTATTGTATTGAGAAATGGTTTTCATAAATAACCTTTTTGATCTGGTTTCTAACTTCTGTGTTTAGTGAACAACCTACAAAACTTGACTTGTTCCCAGAAAATTCTGTATACTGAACATAGAATGAACATCTAAAACCTAGCCAATTGAGAACCAATTCAGCTTACGACCATACTGCGACTGGGTAACAGACTGAAACATACCATTGAATTTGAAGAGCAGCCGCCTCGGAGAGCAGATGGAACTACAATGAGCTTATTACTTCTGATCTTCGTTCCGACGGTTTTACAGGTAGTACATCTCACTTTTTCCGGTTCATTCTAACGTATCATGAACGTGTCAAGGGTTTCATCATCGCTTGGAAGTCTAGGTTTCACATTTTTCAGATAGTGAACCTTTCTTTTTTCCGGTCTATCTTTACGTGTCTTGAACCTGGCCGCATTCCATCTCATTTAAGCCAAGGTTTTTCATTGAACCTTGTTACAATTAATGTGAGTTTCGACGAAAAGAAACAGCTTAGTCTTACAACTAGCTCAAACATTGGTCTCTGAAGAATTTCGTCACAACTACTGTATCTGTATTCCCAAAGGAGGATGAAGCGAGCATTGTAAGTGAAATTATAATTATTAATAAGGATTCATGACATTATGAAGTTTTGAGAGAAACCACAGATCAGACTACTTTTGAATTATCAGCCACGCTTGCTTGCTGCTAGAATGAACCGGGGAGGCTGTACGTCCATATTGATGAATCGTGTAGAAATCAGGTCTCTACGATATTATTTTTTTGAGTTTTACTGAGACATCCGGATTTCAAAATTATTTTCTTGATACTAAATTTTTACCAGCTTCACACCACAATGCTTCAAGTCAAAAAGTTACGCTTAACTGCTAAACTTGCTAAACTGAAAAATCAACACTACCATGTCAACAAAGAGAAAGTTTGTAAACAACAAGGCGAAATAAATGTTTATTGTTATCTCAGCCATCTTATTTAGTCTCCTCCAGATTTTCTTCTAATTAGGGACCCGAACAGACTCTGGAATACACGAAAATATTGCTGGTTAGCACAGAGTAAATATACCATGTTAGTTATATTAATATGTTTGAGAGCAAAGGATAAAAACTAACTTTGTAAAATATTAGATGGAAAAGTTCGAGACTACTTTCGTGAAGTTTGTAAGAAACCCAAAAGCTGCTAGGCAGTGGTTATCAACCGCTAAACTGAACAACAGGCACCGCAGCAATATGTCTTCCAACAAATATCTTTGTCTAAAGGACGTTGGCAACTATGTGATCTTGTTGTGAAACGGCTTAGCTCACATCTCGTATTACATTGCGGAAGTAGCCGTATGGGTGTGAAACATGTTCTCAAACTCACATGATAGCATGAATTAAGCCGGGGATGATACAGCACAAACACAGCAGGAGATTCAGCCACGCGTCGCCACCACAGCTTCCTTTATGGACGGCCACCGCAAGGGGCTGAAATCAATGCGTTTCACAGTTTTCTAAATAAGGGTTTGTCCTTTTCGAACCAAAGCAATGCAGGATGTTTCACCGGAGTCTTTGTTGGAAAATGATAGCCATATTCAAAAACTGACCGGGTAAATGATAATGAGCAGACATTCGATACACGTGCAACCCTGAAAGTAGAAATATGATACATTATTTCTGTTCGGTTTTCACAGTCACAACTAACTTTCATTGCTGCCTTCTTGAGATCTGATACTTGGGTAAGCAGGGCGTAATAGAGTCTACCCCCACTCCTACTTAGACCTCTACACACTATCGCAAAGCGTGTTGTATTGAGAAATTGCTTCCATAGATAATTCTTCTAATCTGGTTTTAACTCGTCTGTGTTCTAGGTATGATAAACTGGCTACAAAACTCGCAAGCTCCCGGAACATTCGGTATACTAAACAGAATAGAGATTTGAAAAGACGGCACGAACCAATTCAGCTTACGACCATACTGCAACTAGGTAACAGACTGAAACATACCATTGAATTCGATGAGCAACCGCCTGTGAGAGCAGATGGAACTACAATGAGCTTATTACTTCTGAATTTCGTTCTGCCGGTTTTACAGGTAGTACATCTCACTTTTCCAGGATCATTCTAGCGTATCATGAACGTGTCAAGGATTCCATCATCGCTTGGAAGTCTGGGTTTTTTACTTCTGGTTTTCAGTTTCTACCGAAAACTTGAAAACAAAAGTTTCATACAATTTCCGCCACCCGGAAAACCGGTAGTTTAACCAGGATTCCAAGAAAAGCCGTTCAGAACGAGTTCATCTTTTTTCATTTCTAGTGTATTTCCTCTACAGGGTGGCCGTTCTCCATTTTCAATGGTTAACTGAAGCTTATGACTCAGCTGCAATTCGGTCGATGATATGAAAATTTGCGCATTGTTTTTGTGCGCGATTCATTTGAAAGTTGCGCACGCGTCACTTGCGCCGACGCAAATTGCGCCACTATTTTCTCGGTAGCTCTATTTGAGGTAACTGATTGAGTTTGGCTCCATTGAGTTCCGAAAGAATGGAAGACTTTCAATCTAGATTAAATTGGATAAAGTTGATTTTGTGATGTGAACATGGCGCTGTTATCGAACTCCTTTTATAATAAAACTATCCCTGTAGAAAGAGAGGTAGTGAGGGTAGAACAGGTTGTTTCTGAAAACCTATGACTGTGACTAGACAACACGAAGCGGTTTACTTATAACAATCAGTCATACTAGTAAAAATATCGTACTCTCTTAAATAGGTTCTTACGGTATGCATACTTCTAGTTTATCGATAGTGCAGTCGCATACACTGTAGGCATCTTCAGGTGGTTCGAATATAAGCTTAGTTAATTGGTTTAGGTAGTTCACTGTTCATTCTTATTTCTGGGAGAGGGAGAGAGGGCGATAGTGATTGTTTTATTTACATGAATGGAGTTATCAGGAAACATCAAGTTGCACATCAATAATTCAATGATAGAAGACAAACCTAGTATTTCAAACGATGATGAAATTCCTGACACGTTAATTTGATTTTAGACTGGACCTGAAGAAGCCAGATGCTACCTGTAAAACTTGAAATCCAGATTCGCCAAGTATATGAGACGTTAGCCTAGACCAGAAAACGTGAAATGTACTTTCTGTCAAACCGCTGAAAGAAAGTTTAGGAAAAGCTCATTTCAGTTCTAACTTTCTCTCCAAGACGACTGCTCTCCAATTTCGATGGTATGCTATATCACCCAGTCGGAGTCTAGTCGTACTCATAACTGGTTTTGCCGTATAAATTTAAAACTTTAACTCACATTTCAGTGCGCAGAATGTTGTTAGGAAGTTCCATTTTTCTTACCTATAACTTACAAAATTTAGTTATCAGAGCATAAAGCTTAAGAAGAAACTTATCAATACAACACGCGCATTCGCTAGTGTCATCGAATACTGGGGTTTATTGTACAATCGTCCCCCCTTGAGCCGAATTAGGTTGGAATCCGACCCGTAGTACAATCGCCCCCCACCCCTAGGGGGGGGGGGGGGTGATTGTACAACGTCCTTCTTTACTGCAGGTTTGGATTGAGTGGGGGGCGATTGGTAAACAGGTCCGGGGTTGTACTATTACCCCCCATTTTGTATTGTGGGGGGTGAATGTTAAACGTCGACATTGTACAATTACCCCCCCCCCCCCCCATTTACAATCACCCCCCATTTACAATCACCCCCCTCTCTATAGGAAATCGTATTGGGAGGGGGGTGATAGTACTACGGGGGGGACTTAAGGTGAGGGGGGGGGGGGCAATTGTACAATTTCTCGCTCAGTTTCTCGCTCAGTTCTCTGTTCTCATTTTACCACTATTCTCTCTAGAATCCCTCACAACTAACTATTATCAAGGATGGAAGGTATCAGAGAACCTTAGCAACATTTGGGAAACAGTAGTAACATGTATGTTTGGAACTGAAAGTTCCTATAGGGTTCGCTTTTCACCAAGCCAAACGTATATGTTGCATGTTGCTCTTTCCTGCTGTGTTCAGTTTGATCTCAGTGTATCGAGATCAAACGACAATGACAATATAAGGACTACCTAGGAGTACTGTATTTCAACTTTCAGGGTATCACGTGCGTTGAATGTCTGCTCATCATCTGTTGCACGGTAAGTTTTTCCCTTCGAACAACATTTGAAACCCTAAACAAAATTTGTTTTGTGTCTTGTTGTTTACTGAAGAGTAGTCGTGATGCATTCTTCTTCACCGAGAAAAACAGAAAACAACCGATTGGTGACGATGCGGAGAAACCTATCTTTGGTAGATGTCAGACTGTCCGCACAAGACAGAGAGTGTAGATCGGAGATACGCAGACGCGCACATCGACCAGTCTCTCAAACAAGAGCGTTTGATTGTTAACTCACAGCGATGCTTTAGTATTTATATAGCACGCACCTGAAATCCATCTTCTTATAAACCTTCCGGGGTAAAATTGAAGTATTACCCCCCACTGAAGTTTGATCCCCCCCCCCGTAGCACTTCGACCCCCCACCCAGGTAAATCTTGAAAAATCTATGAGAGGGGGGGGGATCGAAATTCAACTTCGGCATTTACTATTTACCCCCCACCTGGTTCGGCGGAGGGTAAAGCTTCAATGTTGGGGGGAAGAGCTTCAATGATGGGGGTCAAACTTCAACGAGTGGGGGGATAAACTTCAATACCCGGAAATGTTTACTTTTCACCCCCCACTCTCAAATTTTGCAGTGCAGGTGAGGAATTGTAGTTCCATCCCCCGCGGGAGGGGCGAGGGGGTCCTACTACAATTCCTCGAAAGCAATACAAACTCAGAAGGGTGGGGGGTAAAAAGTCAATGTTTCCACCTTCCGGATTGTATAATTTTAAACTTAGCATTATTTCCTATTCTCAACGCAAATACAGTGGGATCAAACTGGACACAAAGGTGTGAGAGTTAAAGAGGGGCGATTATGTGGATCAATCCCGTGTCAACGGTCCTTTAAACTGTAATTGAAAAATGTATTGCAGTTTAAAGGACTGCAGCGTTGCGATTGGGCCACATAATAATCCTTCTTTAAAATAGACTGCATAGGTTTGCTTCGGAAAGCACGAACGCTTACTTATAAAGAGTATAACAAGTTGCTTTCAGCCTCTTGCGGTGGCCGTTCACACCGGAAAATGTGGTAGCGAAGCCTGGTTGAACCTCCTGCTGTGTCTCTGCTTTTATATCCCCGGCTTAATTCATGCCATCATGTGAGTAACCGACGGATATAGGAACTTTTTATTCGAAAATGTATGTGAGTAGTGTTTTTTCTGTCCTAGAACGGAGTTCAACCATTTAGTAGGAACCTTCCTTCGAACCTCTCGTCTGAGTATGTATTTCAGAGGATCCCGTCACTATCCTCCCATCCTGCGTCTCCTCAAACTGCTCTCACATGCCGCCGGGAAGTAAGAGGCGAGAAATAGTGAGGCAGAGCGAGAGACGCAGGATGGGATGAAGGTGCCATGATCTTTTAGCATACGTGCTCTCACCTCTCAAAAGAATCTCATCTGTCGTTGAGTGTGGCCGTAGGTACAAGTTGATTTATTACTCTTAGTTCTCACACATCCGAAGATATAACAATGTATTTTCTCTGTTTTTACATTACATACATATAATTTTATAATTTATTTTTAATAATTTTTATGCATTGCAGAGTCTGTTCGAAATAAGAAGAAATTCCGAAGAAGATTTATGACAATAAATATTTTTTTCCGCCATTTTATTTACAAACAACATAACTCTTTGATATGAAACATTGTGCATTTGATCAAATTTTAAATCGAAAATTTTGAACGATAGTAAAATCGTAGCCACGTTCGTGAGCACAGACATTATTTCGGAACTACCGCCGGAGAATACCGGTACTTGCGCCAGACAATAGCGGGACGACCGCCGATACACGGCGGTAGTACTGGTATTCTCAGTCGCAACTACCGCTTTTATAGGGCGGTACTACCGCTTTTTGAAATAACAGCCACCCGCAATATTGCTCGCTACCAAAACTTAACCACAAATTTTCGAAGTAAAACATTAGTACCCTCAAGTTTATTCGCAAGTTAGAACACAAGACTGAAATGAAGCCGTGAAAAACTTTATTAATATTAATATTATAATCATTCATGAAAAAGTGGGGACCCAACGACTGTGAGATTTGTCTTCTGCTGTGCGCCCCTTAGACAACTACTCTCAAATGGAGCAGCTACTGCTACAAAAACCGAAAAATACTAATATACTCAAGTATAACTGTTCATTACAAACATACAAAAGTCGTAAAATATTTTCTCAAACCTGTTAACTAGAATCTACAAATCACAGATGTTAACTCAACAAGTTCCTGGTTTTGTGCACAATGGTTGGCATTTTCTTGTCATTACTTCAATTCTAGGTGCTATAACGTTTGTCATATTATTCAACAGTTGTTCTCTCTTTCGCAGCTGTGACTTGTAGATTCTAGTTAACAGGTTTGAGAATATATTTTACGACTTTTGTATGTTTGTAATGAACAGTTATACTTGAGTATATTAGTATTTTTCGGTTTTCAGTAGCTGCTCCATTTGAGAGTAGTTGTCTAAGGGGGCGCACAGCAGAAGACAAATCTCACAGTCGTTGGGTCCCCACTTTTTCATGAATCTACAACTCAATTAACTTTACTAAACAAATCTCATTTTTTTTCCAATTTTAACGCTAATCGCTTGTTTCACACCATTCCCCTTTTTGCGCTGCTAGACTGACATGTTAATCCCGGGGTGGTTCATACTTGAGAAGATTAAGACCTAAGCGCAGACCCCTCTTCAGAATGGGGTGTGATATAGTAACATGGCTATGTTTCAACTAAGGGCCTGAATCTCTGAAGGAAATAGGGCGGCCCACTTTTTTTTGGAGCGTAAAGTCCATTTTTCGGAGCCAACGTCCAGTTTTTGTTACGGATGAAGTATTTTTAGGGCGGAAGACGTAATTGTAGAGCGAATGACGTATTTTAAGTCGGAGTTAACGAAAATTCCGAAACTGATGGATTTGGCTGAAACTGAGGACTTATGGGATTTCGATCATCGCGATCACGAATATGAATGTTAAAACTGATTTTCACGCACGCGCCGCGACCATAATTCTCGAGGGTGGTGTAATCGAATGCAATTTTGGGTTTGTGGGTAATCGACTATGACGATGTCCGATACGGATGCAAAATAGATGAAACGCACGCGTGCTACGCGCGACGCGACAACAACTCGAGAATCGGTCACTGGAGCGGATGTTTTGACAGCAGGCGTTTGGTTCATGAGGATTACGAATATTGACATGCCGTTAAAGGTGGTGAAGTCTTCACCCCTAGTTTTTTCCGTATCTGACATCCTCATAATCGATTACCCACAAATCCGAAGTTTCATTCAATACACCATCTTCAAAAAATGTTGTCGCGGCGCGTGCATGAAATTGATTTCATCATTTATTTCCGTGATCGCGATAATCGAAACCCCCATAGGGTCTCAGTTTCCGTCCAATCCATCAAGTTTGAAATTTTTGTTAACTTTGGGTAATTTTTTTCTAATTTGGCCTTTACGTCCTAAAAATACGTCTTCCGCCCTAAAATTACGTCATCCGTAACGAAAAGTGAACATTACGCCTCGAAAAGATGACTTTACTTCCTGAAAAGTTTCCGCCGTGGGCCGCTCTATTTTTACGCCCCTCGGAGATCCAGGCCCTAAGAATCACAAGGGTGGGGGGGGGGGCATTGTTAAAATTTGCCAGGCATGTTACTTTCACCCCCCCCCCAATTTACGTCAGTGGGAGGTGATTGAACAGTTCCGGCAATTAACTTTAGCCCCCCACCCTACCATATGTTTACCTTTTACCCCCCCCCACCATTTTCTGTTGAAACTAGTGCGGGTGTAGGGGTCAAACTAACACGGGGGTGCGGTACGGTGGGGGGGGGGGCGAAAGTAAAATTTTTGCCGGACGCCAGACACCAATGTGTAGAGATCGAGTTCTGTCCCAGGGACATTTTGTACAACCATCTAACTTCTCCTCATTCGCGTTATGTCTCGTCCCACAGCGCGCTATGCTCATCTATCATTATTATTATAAGCACCATAATAATTATTATAAGCGCCATCCTTACGTCTAGCCTCGACAGTACTGCATTATTTCACTCTAATGGAACTGTCATTTTTTGTAAATCACTGAATTTTCTCCATTTCCATATAAAACGTTCTTCTCAACACATAAAGTTGATCAGAATCATGTTAATTCCTTCATTGGTGTCCTACTTTCTTTAAAAAAATGAAGGTTAGTTTGGGAGATTACATGTACAAAAAAACAGCTCCAATAAACGTCACTCTTAAATTGAGTTTCACCGTTAATCGACTCTTTCTAAGATATTACCATCATTTGAAAATATATGTGACGTCAACTTTGCACTTTTCAAAAATGACGTCATCTGGTCTCCAGAATCCTGAAGGACGTCAGAAATAGAATACTTCATATTCAAACAGAGGTCCCGATGGCATCATATTTCAACTTTCAAGCAAATCGGTAATTGTTTCTCTAAGTTACAGTACAGTTTGAGTTGTCGACCGGACAGAGAGAGAGTGAGAGAGCGTGCTGAATGAAGAGACGCAGACACTTCACCGAAAAATGTCAATAACTTTGATTAAAACAATTTTTTTTGCGAACTTTATTTGGTCCGCCAGGTTTTGAGTAGATATTACATCCCTTTCACAATTTGCAACAAAATCTGTTGAGTAGAAACCCTTGAACTGGGAATTTTCTCTTGTCAGGATTGCACACTCCGAAAACGTCTATAACTTTAACAAAAAAAAAATTTTCTAAATTTTCTTTTGGTCCGCCAGGGTTTGAGTAGGTATCAAATGTCTTCCACGATTTTCAACAAAATCGGTTGGGTAGAAACCCTTCAACTGGGAATTTTCCCTTGTCACATTTTCCCTTGTTCATAATGAACCTAGTATAGTTAGTGTTTTGTTCTGTTATATTCAAAAGGCTAACGTATCGCCTGAAATATCTAGTTGTTGTGACTTCGGGAGTATGAGGGTTACAACAACATGCAATCTCCCAAACTAATCGTTTAACACTCGTTTTTACACTATACATTTGGGACAATACCTTTGCGTTTCGAATGGAAAAGTATATAAATTGAACTAAATGAACATTTTTCTGTTCGGTCATGTTGGAAAGCCATAATTTATCGTGGTATAAAGTAAACGACCTAGGTTACCTAGTGTAACTAATTTTGTACAAAAAGTGTTCAATCAAGCGTTTAATGGACGTTTTGATTTTTTTTGTGATTTCTCTGTGTTTCATACGACGGCTCAGCCAAATTTTCAAAGATTCACGTTCACCATTATTTTTGCGTGTTTGTTTTTATTCTTAGGCCACAGTTTTAACGCGAGCGTTTTACGTCGGCGTAAACCAATACATGCCATGCGTATAGATTTAGTTGGCGTATTACGCCGGCGTAAATCGATACCCATATTTTGTTCACCAAAAACGCGGGCGTAATACGCCGACGTAAAAAGTATGGCTGCAGCCTCAGGCGTGTGAGTTGCATTTGCGTAGGTAAAATTTCTGACAGAAGCCATGTGTTTTAGTCAAATGAGACTCACCAGAACAAACTTCATAAACAGTTATTCAAGGGTTGCATTTGGTTCTACGATGAGTGGCATCAATGACAAATACAAATAGACAAATTTAGTTGTTAACACTCCAGAGTTTTGTTTTCAAGTTACCTCAATAGATAACCGATTGGTAACCTGAAATGAGTGACCGGTCACCTGTTTTTCTAACGAAATTGTGGTTTCTATCGTTGGTTCGTACGATGACCGGATTTTAGTTACAGGTCACCTGCCGGTTACTTGTAAGGTAACCTGGAGAAATGTTACCATAAACCGGTTAGGTTACCAAAAAAAACAGTTTAAATATAGAATTGGCCCAAATATCGGATTAGAGCGAGATTCTAATTTGATTTTTGAAATAAATGACGCACTCGTCTTGAAAACATGTTACCGTTTCAGTTTTTCTTTCATTAGTTTGTATTGCATGAAGAAAGAGGGATTTTAACTATTAGGTACTTAGTAGCAACAAGCACTGTGCCCAAAATACAAAATCCCAGCTATTTTCCATTTTAAACCAACCAATTTTTCAAAGAGAGATAGGATTTATATAATTTGGTTACACAAAGTACACTGGAAATGAGTTGTAAGAATGCTTACGAAAAACGAAACGCACGCTACAGGATATAAGACGACTAATTTCAAACTTTTCACAGAATTCGGCTTTTTCACAGATTTACAACACTTTCTGTGAAACAAATATAGAGGCTACAATTTAAGAGGAAAACCCGATTCGAGGCATTTCTTCAGATTTTCTATGAGGACAGCGTGTTTGGTACTCATAGAGAATAGCAATTGAAATTATCAATAAGAGACACTCATATGGAAAATCCGTATTGAAATTTTCCATTATGAATAATTTCAATTGAAATTGTATAATATACATATACACAAAATAGTCACGTAGCAACATTTTGCTCTTTACAAATAATACCTGAACTATGCGTTAACAAATGGGTGTGGATTAATAGCAGTGAGGACGCCTGTTTATCGATTGATCACTTATGCTAATGATTTCTTAGATTGTTAAACAGAAGAGTTTAAGACAAGCTGAAGAGGGTAAAAGAAATGTTATACACAGTATGTTCATACGGCAACCATACTCGGCTGCTTTGACTCACGGAAAACCACCGAATATTTGTATAATGAGCTGAAATACCCTACAGAAATTAATCCAACATCCAATTGGAGAACACTCATTCCAGAAACTGTTCATCGGTGTTCTCGTTGGCCTTTTTCTCTGAAGAAGACGGGAACTCAGTTTCGAGAGGGACTAGGCCGTCTATTGCCATCTGAAATAGAGACCTCATTTCACAATCTTCCCTTGAGCCAAAAAAGATTGGAATCGGACCCGTAGTACAGTAACAATATATATGCAGTTTTTCTGTTTCAGTACAATTTTTATTAAAGAACATCCCCACACACAGTTACGCTATTCGAGAAAAACCACATTTTCTGTGGGTGCTTCACCTTCACGTGTTTTCGAATGATCGCTATAAATTACCTTCAGTCCTGCAATCCCTGTTTTCATCACCGCCATAACTTCTTCATTGACCTTTGAGTGAAACTCAACCGCAGACGTGACATTTTCGTTTACTTTGCCAATGAATTTCCAGTCTTTAGTAGAAAAGGCTTCGCTCCACATTTCAGCCAGTTTCTAAATGAATCGTGTTCAGAGAGGTTTGTATACTTGTCTCAAAATCAACCGTCAATGCGATGTTAAGAGTTTCACAACCATTAAAATGATACTCAGTGTAAGTATTATTGTAAGTAATCAAGTATGAAGAAAAGTTCCGGCCCAAAAACGGCTTCTTTCTTTTGAGTGAGTTACCGTACCAAACCATGCGTGTACGGTTTCAATGATGCAGAACCAAGCATACCTTCTGAAGCCGATCGAAGTGCTTTTTCAACTCGAGCCAACAATTGTCAATAGCCGAAAAACTCGAGTCTTCGACTTCAGTAACCTGAAAAGGAAAAAATGGTTACATTCACGTGCGAAGGTACTGGGACCTGATTACTAATGATTATAACGAGATTGACACATGATTTAAAGTTTACAGTTTTCACTGCAATTTCCGTTCGAGAGCTTATGTTTTTAACACGTGAACAAGTTCGAACGTTCATTCAATTCTGATATAGTCTGTCACACGACCTTATATATTGTCACAGTATGAGTTTCAAATTGCTAGTCCGTTCTCCGACTTGTTAGCATAGTTACAATTCATAATTGAAGTGCGTGAGTGTGCTAGTTCCCGAAACTGTAGTTCCTCTATAATTAACTCAATTCCCAACCTTTTCTTTGTCATCTCGGGCTCCCGCAGATTCCTTCCACTGACTTGCCAGTAGTTTGGTTTCCGTTCTGAGTTTGGTTAGTTTTGCGGTGGTGCTACTCAACTCTTCTTGAGTCGTCTTCAATTTCTTGATCGATTCCTGTCTTTCCATTTCTGACTGAAAGTATATTTTTCCTATATACACCTTCAATTAGATGAAATTTTACCGATCAAGCAGGTTCAATTTCGGATTATCAGATGAATAACTAGGTAAGATTGCTCGAAATTTTTTGAGTTCGGTTTTCTGATTTGATAAATAACCAAATAAATGAGCAAATGTTTTTTGACATAGTGTAGGACGTTTACGGATGCAATGAAAAATAGACAGCGAAATGACGAAAAATTAGAAATAACTATGAAAACTTCAGAAAAACTTCAAAGTCGTATTAGACGAAAATGAGAAAATTTCAAATTGTTGTACCTTTCTTCTCAGTTCTTCACAGGATTCATGCAACTTTTCGCACTTCTGCTTGTATTCCACATTTTCGTTTTCCAATACGTCAATTCTAGCAATACTTCGATCCTGCTCTGCCCTGGGTGCCATAGAAAGCTGGAAAAATCATCATTGAACGTGCTATTCACTTTTACGTTGAAGAAGAATATCTCTTGTTTCAAAATAAAAGAAATGTGTGACCGTCTGTTGCATCATTTCGCTACATTGCACAGCCTGGCACCATAGCAAAGTTGTGAAAGTGGTGAGCTTAACCTGTTTGAGGATCTGGCCACATAGTTGCCAACTTTCCGTGTTTAAGCATAGTGGTGGTGACCCAAATCTGGGTTAGGTAGTGTCCAGATAGTTCAGCTCGGAGCTGACCTTTCTAGGAGACTTTGCTACGGTGCCTGGAGTGCCACAGACTATGTGGAAAGTCTGGTGTTGAATCGCGAATAAATCTGTTTCATACCTTTCTATAATTCGCCTATTCTGTTTGTCTGAAACCTAAATCGTGTACTTTTAGTCTCAAAATGGTAAAAAACTAAAGCAAATGCACTTTTGCTAAAAACTGAGAAAAGCCGTGAGCGAACGTGAGCGCGCTCTATGTTAAGGGAAGCTCCTGCGCCCTTTGTAAATAAGAAATTCCGCGCTTTATGTTACGGGAAACTCCCGCACCCTATGCAAGGATGAAATTCCGCGCTAAATTCACTCGCCCCATGCAAAGCAAAAACTCCGCACTCTATGTTAAGGACAACTCCCGCGCTCTATGTATGAGAGAATTCCGCGCTCTAAGGTAACATTTTGCGCTCTATGTTGAGAAAAACTTCTGCGCTCTATGTACGGAGAAAATTCCTTGTTAAGCGAAACTTTAAAAAAAATTTGCGCTCTTTGTTAAGGAAAACCCCCGCGCCCTTTGTAAGAAAGAAATTTAGCGCTCTATGTTAAGGGAAACTCCAGCGGCCTTTGTAAGAAAGAAACTCAGCGCTCTATGTTAAGGAAAACTCCCGCGCCCTAGGCAAGGAAGAAATTTCGCGCTAAACCCACGCGCCCAATGTAAGGAAAAAATGTCGCGCTTTATGCTGTGGAAAACTCTCGCACCCTGTGTTAGTGAGAAATTCCGCACATTGAGAAAGAGAATGTAGCGAACAGAAAGAAAATACAACTGAATACGCCAGGAAGCTTCCGTCAACCTGGAGTGAAAACGAGTGAGGAGGAGACAGCTTCAGCCGCTGGCGCCAGAAATATAGAAGAAAAATCATGAAAACACTTCGAGGAAAACGCTAATCTCGCTCGGTTGAAAAAGTTCACAAAAATATACTGAATTTGCTGTTACCGAAAACTAAACTTGGCAACTCACAATGGATCTAGCTTACTCTCAGTTGTTTTCAAGGAAACCGATATTAGCCTACTCCTCAAAATGGTTATTGGAGTTCTTTAACATTTCTTGTAAAAACAAATACACGTTTTATCCAAAAATGATCTTCACTTTCTTCACCTGTTTTTCATACCATTTGAACTCTTCTCCTACAGTTCTGTAATTGGAATAAAAATTTTTTTGAACAATGAGCAAAACTAAAATGTTATTTTATGATAGGAGTTGTTATCCGTTGTGGGTTGCTTCGTAATTGGATCTTTGTTCAAGTGAGCGCCAACTTTGTGCTCCTGCCGTACGCGAATAGAGCCTTTATCCAATCGGCCAATGAGACAGGTGAATGGTAGTGAAAACCGAGCTGTACCCACATGTTGAAATTTTTTCGTTGGGAAACTCTCCGCTACTACACGTGAAACTCTTCATTCATTTTCATTTTCGCAAAACCGGCCTATCCAGCAGTTTTTGCGAAACCATTTCAGGCACTAGCACACTCAATATTCCCATTTCAAATACATCCGGAAATTGCGTATACCCCATTTTTTTAGCGCTTCTCAAGTGTGTACGAATTTTTGGATTAAGTTGTTATTGAGCTAACCTCCTAGATTTGAGAGAACTGACACTTTTGTTGTCGCCGCCGCCCTGAAGTAATTTTTGCGAGAGGTTCGAATGTCTAACTTTTCTCAACAATATTCGAACGTGAGCTCAATTAGTATAAAAAACGGGTGTAAAGAAAGTAAAGATTAGTTTTGGATGAAACGTGTGCAAAAAATATGAAAGAAGTCCAATAAAAATATTTTGAGGAAAAGTCTAATCTCGCTCGGTTTCAAATTTCAGAAAAAATATATTAATACCGAGTTTTTTGTAACCGAAAAGAAATCTTCTGACTGCGATTCACAATGATCTAGCTTACACTCTGTTTTTTTCTTCAAGGAAAGCGAGATTAGCCTTTTCCTCAAAATATTTTTCTTGGACTTCTTTCATATTTTTTGCACACGTTTCATCCAAAACTAATCTTTACTTTCTTTACACCCGTTTTTTATACTAATTGAACTCTTTTTCTATAGTTACGAAGTAACGATCATTTTTGATAAAAATGATATTTTGAACAATAAGCCAGTTATGTTAAAACTATTGGAGTTTTAAACGGCGCCGTAGTCCAGAGCGATTGGCGTAGTTCTAACCTCGTTCAAGTGAGAGCAACTTTTGTGCTCCAGGCAGGAATCGAACCTTCGTTCGCCGTGCGTGAATAGAGCTTTTATCCAATCCGCCATTCAGACTTGTGAATAGGAGTGAAAACCAAGCTGTACCCGCTTGTCATGAGTTCTTCATTGGAAAACGTCTTCCTACTACACGTTAAACTCTTCTTTCATTTTCATTTTCACGAAACCGGTCTATCCATGATTTTTTGCGAGACCATTTTCGGCCCTCTCACACGTAATATTCAAATTTCAGACATACCTGAAAAATACGTATACCTCAACTTTTTTATAGCTTTTCAACAATGTAAGAATTTTTGTAATAAGTTAATTTTGAGCGAAACTATGCCGAGATTTGAGGAGGCGGACACTTTTGTCGCCGGCGCCGCCGCCGCCGCCGCCCCGCACGGAAGCCATTTTTGCGAGACGTTGGGCCCTGTAACTCCTCTCAACAAATTTCACTTGGGACGTGAACTTAATGTCTCGTAGACGTGTTGCCCTTTCAGTGATTCATGCAAATATCTAATAAAATGATCGACGGACTTTGAAGAAAAATGTAATAAACTGTTTTGGAATGTCTGCAGACCTCTGAACAAAAACTAATCTGCGCAGCGCTCCGCCCGATGTCATGAAGACGTGTATCCGTTCAGTAATTCATGCAAATATCTAGGAAAATGAACAGCGAACTATGGAGAAAGCTGCAATAAATTGTTTGAGAATGTCCGCAGACCTCTGAAAATACTAATTTGCGCAGCGCTCTGCAACAGAAACTAATCTGCGCACGATGTCGTAGTCAGTTCTTCTTTCTGAGCCAAACTCGTAGGTTATGTTTTTTTTTCAGTTAACCCGGATAAAGACAAACGGTAGGTTAACTTCGTTTGAGAAAAGTTTTAACTCAAAACAAATTCCAACTCTCAAAGAACTGGTGGAGATGTATTTTTCGTTGTTGAAGTGTCAATCATGCGTGTCTACCTACTGAAAATGTTAGATTGCGCTGGTGGATTGCGCCAATTTTTATTTGGTCAAAACTTGAAAACTGACCATTTTCCACAGAGTGGGGCAGTTAAGTTTCATGTAGATCTGATAAGCCGCTAGCACATTCTCTGCAAACAAAATAAGGTTAAAAGTTGAAAATAAGTCTTCACACTCTTTCTAAACAAACCACTTCAAGGAATAGTAATAATTTTTTTGGTGAAAAAATAGAAATTTATATGAGTTTGAGTCACTTCGCGCGCAGCGCGGAACGCTATACTTTTAAAAGTGGTTTTATGCCATTTTCTCCAGAACTCCTGGATGGACTTTTGAGATTTTGATAGAGAGAGATAGAAGAGGAAAGGCTCTATCATAGTGCTAGTCGATATTTAATGTGCGACTAGTGATATACAGTTATTATGGAACCGTCTCGCAAAAATACAGCGGTCGCGCAGCGCGGCGGCCGCAAAACCGACGAATCGGTCAACAGTAAGTCATTTTGCTCTGGAAACATTGCTCTTAACCGCTTTGACAATTACTTCTAGATGTGTGGAGTGTGCACAATGAGCTTTTGGTAGTTTGAATAGAATCAAATATATTGAGCCCAGCGGTTGTGGTACTGATACGGTAGCTATGTCATAACAATCGCTTTAGTACTGAGTTCATACAGTATTATTATATTTTTCTTCCATGTTTATCAATTCTTTTCATTAGTTATTTTCACCATTCTCCTTTTTGGCAATCTTTCGCGTTTCACACTTTCGTTCCGTTATTACACACTGTGTAATAAATATTTGATTTGATTTGATTTGATTGAGAAAGAATCTGTGTTAATCTGTAGAGATCCTGGCTCCGTAAAAAAGTTAATCGAACAAAAACAAAAGTAATGTCTGTGAAGGGATTCGACCCCTTGATGTATAGGGCAATAATGCGCTGCTCTCCCGACTGAACTAAATCGGCACTGAGAAAAAAACAATGGACAGCTGCACACGTGCGCTGCCCGGAAACTAACTAAACGAACTTGTAACGCAGTTCATTGGTTACACATCAACATAGTTTCAATTGTTGAGTTGAAAGAATAATCAAACGACAAATTGATTAAATGCTCATTATTTCGTATCTGCTGATTCATTATTCCCTTCGGAAATATATGGTCAATGGTTTAAAAAAGGTCAATTTGTATGAAAAACAAATGTGAAGTGAGAAAGGATCAGCTTTTGAGATTGAACTGCACGGAATATAGAAAAGGGGGTCATTAACTCAAGAGGGAAATAAAAAATCTAATCTCGCAAATTTCATGATCATCCTGACACTTATTCAGAACATAAGTGATCAACCTTTTAGAACATTTTTTACACGAAAAACGTATCTGAAACGGAAATCAGCTATACTGTCAGTCAATCGCACAGTCGCGTGAAACATGTTTAACACAGCGAAACTCAGAAACGTGTGAAGACAAAATGCACAATTCCTCATGAGATTGCTGCTAACTTCACGTGAACATTCGATTCACCTTTTGCATACTTTGTTCTGTTAGTAGTTTTGAATCAGTTGTGATAAATTGCCCTATTCGCAGGTTCATCTGATGTTTTTTTGCTGTAAGTTGTTTTTCAGTTGAAAATCAAAATGTTTTTGACCTGTGAAAATTGCGAGATTAGATTTTCCATTTCCCTCTCGAATTATTGATCTCCTTCTATAATCCATGCAGTTCAATCTCAAACGCTAATCGTTTCTAACTTTGCATTAGTTTTATACAAATTGAATAATAGTCTGAGCATTGGTAAATGTTTTCACTCACGAGTTCCGAATGTTTTTCTCACAAAACCAGAGATGACATCTTGCTCTGAAATACAGTTGCTGTTATTTTAAACAAGTTTGTTCTCTTCATATGAACCCTCAGCATATTAATTATTCTAAAACACGAATTGATTCAATAGTGTTTCTAAGACTTGGCAAGTGAAAGTATGGTTCTGCAGTTGGTTGATCGAGCAGTACACCTCTCCACACTTTTCCGCTTCGCTCTGAAGCGTCACAGTAGAAATAATCGCTGATTTATACAATTATTCCCCGACTTTGTGCAATTTTTTCTCATTTCAACTTTGTACGGTCGAATCTATATTTGAACAGAACGAAATACTTCGGATTCGAAATTTAGTTTCAGACTATAGATACTCAGGAATAATGAAGTTTATCTAAATCGTGAACGAATGTTGTATTGATAGTACAGATTTGATTTTTGTGTGATGTCTGTTGACAACCTGTTGGTTCAATAACTCACTGAATTGAAGGGAACAACCAGAATGAAGATGAATATCCCGTACATGTGGGATAGAACAGCCGTAATGGTAGAGACACTGACAGGCATCGGTGAACCCAGCTGTGAAAACCACAATATCCAATTAAATGCGAGAAGAAGACAACTTTTTCAGAAGGCGAATTATATACAGTAAATTTTCTGTCATATGGACTGATTTGAATTAAACTATTCATGAACGGAACAAGGACGATTCCGGATCATGAAAATAAGTTATAACTTGTTGACACACTCTGCTCCTACTTCCAAATAGATTGTGATTCATTAAACGTTTTACGTCAACTAATGATCAATTCAATACTCACACTGATCCTTGTTGATAGCCGTTTCACAGAAGCGACACACTCTCCAGGTTGACATCAAATGATCACATTCGCCAGCAGTCAATTTATCACACATTTTATATAATACGGTAAAACGCTGTGGATCTGTGATTCAATTTCATCTTGATATTGGAAACAAGTCAGCTACGAGCACGATGCTGTGCTATACACGTATTGATTCAATGAAGTTTCTTCTTATATACATTCATGCTGGAATCATAATCAATCCTGATCCCGATTTGCGTCTCTCGCTCTGGGCTCTTTTTCTTTGCTTTTGCATCCTGGCGGATGCAAGAGCAGAGAAGTAGCACACGTTTGAGGAAACGCAGTTCGGGATATGACATTTGGGATACTCCTGAAGAAGGCCTGCTTTACTATACTAAGTCGTACTAAATGACGTAACGCCGTAAACTTTGAGCAACCGAATTCAAACTTTATCTAACATCCGTGTCACCGTTCAAAAACATGTGTGGCACTAAGAAATCTCGCTAACGTCTAACGCGCGCTACGTTAGGGCGTTAAGTTTGATCTCCGAAAAACGTCGATACTTCGAGGTATGGATGACCCTAACCATAATCGATAATATCGATTTATTGATTTTATATGACCCAGAATATGAAACTCCTAAAGTGTTAGTTCGGCTTTGGAAACTCAGTATGTGGTACTCTGGCAAATTTGAAGTTTTTCAAGAGATACCCTGTTTTTGTTTTTGCTTTCAAACATTTCTATGATGCTCTGACTATTTTCGACATATTTTGCATTAACATACCGCGTAAGTTCAATGGAATTGTCTGAAACTCAGAAGTAACGAACAACAACATCCGTATCTACTACTTTCGGATAAGCGATCGAAATTTTGAAGTAGCCGCCAGAGTTCTACAAACTTTGGGAAATTTCTTTGATTTTCTAAACTGTTCAAACGAGTCCGAATCGCGCGCAGCGCGAAGCGCTGTGCGAGATTTGTCTTTGGTTCGGCTAATGCGCGCTTTCATTTTTTTAGTTTACCCTCAAAAAGGCCCAAACGTGCAAATCAAAACTTTTTATGATTTGTTGGTATTTCATGGCATATTTACAAGCTATGTTCCAAATTTGAACAAAATTGATTAAGTTTGAGCCGAGTTATGACGTTATGCGCTTCATGCAGACCGCCAACTTCCGCCGTGTGTGTGTGTGTGTGTGTGTGTGTGTGTGTGTGTGTGTGAACGCACTTCTGGGAAATTTTTATGTGTGAACCGATTTGACTGAAAATTTGGGAGACGATAGATATCCCACTCAAACCTTGGGGGCGCAAACTTTTTTTCGAAAAAAAATTATTTTTCATCAAGTTATAGGTCTTTGAAAATGTCTCTGCGTCTCTTCATTTCGTGCACTCTCTCGCCCTCTCTGTCGCGGTAAATCAAATTGCGTTATAACTCAGCTCAGTCCTAACCAATTCAAGTAAAATTTGGAGTATGATACCACGACATGGACTGACATTGATTCAGATGTAAGTCTTCTACTGATGACGTCATCGAGGATTCTGGAGCTCGGATGACGTCATAATCGAAAAGTGCAAAGTTGATGTCACATATATTTTCAAATGTTGGTAATATCTTAGGAAGGGTCAATTAACGGTGAAACTCAATCTGAGAGTGACGTATTCTGGGATTCTGGAGACCAGATGACGTCATTTTTGAAAAGTGCAAAGTTGACGTCACATATATTTTCAAATTATGGTAATATCTTATAAAGGGCCAATTAACGGTAAAATTCAATGTAAGAGTGACGTGTTGTTCTGCGATTCTGGAGACCAGATGACGTCAGTTTTGAGAAGTGCAAAGTTGACGTCACATTTTATTTCAAATGCTGAAAATATCTTAAAAATGGTATATTAACGATGAAACTTTATCTAAATATGACTTATTCTGGAATTCAGAAGACCAGATGACGTCAACTTTTGAGAAAATTGACGTGAAATATGTTTTCGAATGCTAAAAGTTTCTTAAAAATGGTTAATTCAGGATAAAACTTCATTCAAATATGACGTATTCTGGGATTCTGAAGGGCAGATAAATTAAGTTTTCAGAACTGCAATGTTGACGTCATATTTTTTCCGAATGATGGTAATACTTGACAAGTCATTCATTAAGAAAACAATTTTATCTGCACCGTACAGATCAAACCACATACCTACGGCATGTATACAAAAAGAGAAAAATTCATGAAAAAGTGGGGGCCCAACGACTGTGAGATTTGTCTTCTGCTGTGCGCCCTTTAGACAGCTACTCTCAAATGGAGCAGCTACTGCTACAAAAACCGAGAAATACTTATATACTCAAGTATAACTGTTCATTACAAACATACAAAAGTCGTAAAATATTTTTTCAAACCTGTAAACTATAATATACAAATCACAGATGTTAACTCAACGTAGTCAACTATAGAGATTCTGGTTTTGTACACAATGATTTGCAGTTTTGGTCCTTACTTGTTACTCTAGGTGCTATAACACTTGGCATATTATTCAACAGTTGTTCTCTCTTTTACAGCTGTGACTTGTAGATTCTAGTTTACAGGTTTGAAAAAATATTTTACGACTTTTGTATGTTTGTAATGAACAGTTATACTTGAGTATATAAGTATTTTTCGGTTTTTGTAGCAGTAGCTGCTCCATTTGAGAGTAGCTGTCTAAAGGGCGCACAGCAGAAGACAAATCTCACAGTCGTTGGGCCCCCACTTTTTCATGAATTGGACTAAATGTTTAGTGTAGATGTACTAACACATACAGGGTGACTGGTCCACGATCAAAGATCAATTATGGTATAACTGGAGTAAAAAAGTTATCGACGCGTTTTTGCATGAAATATATTTTTTATCAGAACTTGAAATATCAAGATGAACTTGGAAATTCGATGTTATTAAGCAGATGCACGCCAACTTAGTATCTAGAATGCAAACAGATTTATGGAAAAACATTCATTTTCACGGAAATTATACACGTTTAAGTCCGAACCCGTACTATATACGGCGCAAATAGACCTGTTTTTAAAATGTTTCGACTGATCCAAATTATAAATTCTCTCTTGGATATCTTAATGATTGTAGAAAGCTGAAATTTTCAGTAATGATACGTAATATTTAAACAAGCTCGAAGCCGAACGGACAAAGATCTATCTACCGAACGGACAATAATTATCGATCGATGGTAGAGTTTTGACCAACAGAAATGAGAGTTTTCGAGTTGTACTCTTGTAAGTTTCTCAACCGATCCTAATGAGAACAAGCAACACACTAACACTCAGAGCTAAGAAAAGTCTGCATAACTTTTCATTTTTAAACAAGTTTAAAAATCTCAAGATCAAACCACCATGATGTCATAGCTGATTTTTCAACTTTGCGTTAAATGAATGAAACCACTCTAGTACGTGTTTGTTTTCCGGGTTCAGAATGTAAAGTAAACCTCATAGAATGAATCTCTTGTGACGACGAGTTAAACTGTGGGACGAGTTAGACGTCAAATTGTGAAGTTGCTTAAAACTGTCTACAATTCCTAGAACGAGTGTAAAAGAAAGTGAGAACATCATATTGACGTCAATATGTATTTCCGAGTTCACGAAAAGTACGATTCTGAAGGCTCGAAGACGTCCAGTATCCAATTTACTCAAAACAATCTGAAACTTTTCAAAAAAGTTAAAAATGATTAACGCTTATGACAAACCAGTATGACCATAAATTAGAGTGAGGTACGAAACAGTCTTAGAGCCTAACCAAAATCGATATTATTGATTTATCGATTCTATACGGCCTCAGTTAGTGAGCTATATTTTTTGAACTCATACCACCGTGTGGTCTCTCTACTACTGCCTAACTTTCCATCCCTCTTGCCAGAAACGTTTTCGGAGAGAGTTACAGGACTTGTGAAAAGTAGTATTCTGCAACCAATTTCACTCCTCATACCGCCTACATGAATTTATTTCTCCCCTTGTCCCGGTCTTGTGAGGTGTTTCGTCTCGATTGATTAATATGCTGTCCCCTCGTCTAAAATGATACCACCACTTCGAACCCATTTCCTACCATTTGGAGAAAAATTAATAAACTCAACATCAAATTTGAAACCAATTCCAGTTGTCATACGAGCTCAACTAGATGTCACCAATACTGTTTTGGTCACACTACAAACTACACCCGTCCTCGCGCAGCGCAACCGTTGTCGTATGCATGTGGATAGTCGGCTAGAGGCACTAGATCTGTATCAAAATGATAAAACTTGTTTATATTAGACATGCGGTCTAGAGCCAGCTGTATGTGAGACCTAATTTGTTCTCCCTCGTGTGCCCCAATGGCCGTGCGCTGAATGGTGCCGTAGCTTGACTGTTCGGTCCCTTCCTAAAAAAGTGTCCAAGCGTTTAATTGACGTTTTGATTTTTTTGTGATTTCTCTGTGTTTCATACGACGTCTCAGCCAAATTTTCAAAGATTCACGTTCACCATTAATTTGCGTGTTTGTTTTTGTTCTTAGGCCTGAGTAGTTTTTACGCGAGCGTTTTACGTCGTTGTACAAATAGACAAATTTAGTTGTTAACACTGCAGAGTTTTGTTTTCAAGTTACCTCAATAGATAACCGATTGGTAACCTGAAATGAATAAGCTGCTTTTCTAACGAAATTTTGATTTCTATCGTTGGTTCGTACGATGACCGGTTTTTAGTTACAGATCACCTGCCGGTTACTTGTAAGGTAACTTGGAGAAATGTTACCATAAACCGGTTAGGTTACCAAGAAACCCCGTTTAAATTTAGATTTGGCCCAAATATTGGATTAGAGCGAGATTCTAATTTGATTTTTGAAATAAATGACGCACTCGTCTTGAAAACATGTTACCGTTTTATTTTTTTTTGTTTTATTTTTTCATTAGTTAGTATTGTATGAAGGAAGTGGGATTATAACTATCAGGTACTTAGTAGCAACAAGCACTGTGACCCAAATACAAAATCCCAGCTGTTTTTCATGTAAAACCAATCAATTTTTCAAAGAGAGATAGTATTTATATGATTTGGTTACACAAAGTGTACTGGAAATGAGTTGTAGGAATGCTTACGAAAAACAAAACGCACGCTACAAAATATACATATACACAAAATAGTCACGTAGCAACATTTTACTCTTTACAAATAATACCTGAGCAAATGGGTGTGGGTTAATAGCGGTGAGGACGCCTGTTTATCGATTGATCACTTATGCTAACGTCCTCCAACACCAATCAAGAGTACGGTAATGACAACTGAGATTGTACTGAGGATAAGTTGTGGTGAATACTGGGTTACATCGACGTAATGATTTTTCAGATTGTTAAACAGAAGAGTTTGAGACAAGCTGAAGAGGGTAAAAGGAATGTTATACACAGTATGTTCACTCGGCTGCTTTGACTCACGGAAAATAACCGAATATTGGTATAATGAGCTGAAATACCCTACAGAAATTAATCCAACATCCAATTGGAGAACACTCATTCCAGAAACTGTTCATCGGTGTTCTCGTTGGCCTTTTTCTCTGAAGAAGACGGGAACTCAGTTTCGAGAGGGACTAGGCCGTCTATTGCCATCTGAAATAGAGACCTCATTTCACAATCTTCCCTTGAGCCAAAAAAGATTGGAATCGGACCCGTAGTACAATAACAATATATATGCAGTTTTTCTGTTTCAGTACAATTTTTATTAAAGAACATTCCCACACACAGTTACGCTATTCGAGAAAAACCACATTTTCTGTGGATGCTTCACCTTCACGTGTTTTCGAATAATCGCTATAAATTACCTGCAGTTCTGCAATCCCTGTTTTCATCACCGTCATAACTTCTTCATTGACCTTTGAGTGAAACTCAACCGCAGACGTGACATTTTCGTTTACTTTGCCAATGAATTTCCAGTCTTTAGTAGAAAAGGCTTCGCTCCACATTTCAGCCAGTTTCTAAATGAATCGTGTTCAGAGAGGTTTGTATACTTGTCTTAAAATCAACTGTCAATGTGATGTTAAGAGTTTCACAAGCAATGAAATGATACTCAATGTAAGTATTGGGAGCGCTACGCAGAGATGGGAAAGTAGAGCAGGTAGGAGCTGTAGCTTGGTCTTGGAACACATTACACGACAATTCGTCGAAAACTCACCGCAACCGAACTACGAACACAGCAGATTGGGAGATACAACTTTTTTTCCGGTGTGGAGCTTTTGCAAAGAGAGAAACATATATACAAGTATGAAGAAACCTCTGGTATAAAAACAAATCGAAACTCTCAGTCATATATATATTATGGTCATTTAGATTCGAAATTTGTCACACCCGGTTTTCAGTTTTCTTATGTTTTCAGAACAAATGTTGCCAAAATCATCAGTAGGAGGAAACGGCATCACTATAAACCAAAATGTTAATGAATTTACGACCTGATAGATTATTACCTACCATAATAATTGGGTTATTCTGTCAGTCTGTTTGTTTGTTTGTTTGTATGTCTGGACAAAGCAAATCGTTTTGCCAGTAGATTTCGGCGAAAAGTAGAAACTAGTGCAAGGAACGTCATTTGCGTGAAATAGTCGTTTTATTTTTATTTTTTTTTTAGGTAAAAAGAGAACAAACAGGAAGAAATATGACCACTGACAAGTCACGTTCATGCTACGTTTTCAATGTGAGTTTCGCGGTCTATGTTGGAGAGAACTATAGTGCCTTATTTATAAGAGAACTGTTCGCGCTCTTTGTTAAGGAGTAAAAATATGGACTCACGCGCTCTAAGTTGGAGTCGGTTTACGCGTTCTGTGTGGAAGTACATTCCACATGCTCTATCTAGAAATAGAATGTCGTGCTCAACCTAAGAGTAGGCTCACCCGCTTCACATAAAAGTAAGCTCACGCAGCTGATGTAGAAGTGAGTTCACGAGCTCTAGGTGCAAGTAGGCTCACGCCCTCTACTTGGAAGTAGGTTCCACTTGCTCTACCTAAACGTTGGTTGACGTCTTCAACCTAAAAGTACGCTGACGCGCTTCACGTGAAAAAAACTCACGCGCCTAACAAGTGAGGAAGTGAGTTCACGCGCTCTAGGTAAAAGTAGGCTAACGCGCTCAACGTGAAAACAGGTTTCACGTGCTCTACCCAAAAGTAGGTTCACGTGCTTGTTCAAACTAGAATCGAGAGTACTTATTCGGTTAGATACCGTACCACAAACAGTTAACATTAGAACATCTTGAAGCGTATCTATAACCTGTTTGTTAGGTTCATAGCATTTACGAACTGTTCCAATAACCAACTGAATCGCTTTCTGACAAGCTTGGATAAAAATGCTGAATCTGGTGGCTCTTGACATCTGAGTTTTGTACCGCATGATAGCAAATTACATAAATGCGCATTATTAATACATGTTATGACACCAGTGCAAGTATGCTCATAATTGGTGGGATCAATCAAAGCGGAAAACTTGTCACAGATACATTCATGGTTGTCGGAAACAAGATAATCATTATGAGTGCGGTCTAGTTTTTTGAGGAAAGTGTTGTAGTTGAACACCTTCAGCGATAATGGTGGGTTGTACGTGAAAATCACCCAAATTTCGGGATTAGGCGAATCGCTTATTTCGGATAGTTTTTCGTGAACAACACCTTTATTGAAAAGGCTAGGTAAATGAAGATGTTCCATAATTTTAGACACGAAAGGAATAGTCACGCTAGCGAGAATAGAACCTTGCGACTTGGTTTGTTTAGTTTTCCAGTAATGATTTTTATTTGCAGATACAAGTGAAAGTTTGTATCTGAATTCAAACTTTTTGGAAAGAAATTCACTTGCGAAAGCATACTGAAGAAGCAAATCTTTCTCAGTTTAGAGAGTAGGGTTGTTAATCGAGTTGAAAATTTCGAGTTTTTCGAGTTTCGAGTGTTTCGAGTTTTCCGAATGTCGAGTGTTTCGAGTTTCGAGATTTTTGAGTTTTTAGAAATTTCGAGTTTTTCGAGTTTCGAGTTTTTCGAGTTTCAGAAATTTTGAGTTTTTCGAGTTTCGAAACTCGAATTTTCGAGTTTTTCGAGTTCTAGTTGAACTCGAAACTGGAATTTTCGAGTTTTTCGAGTTCGAGTTATCCGAATTTCGAGTTTTTCGAGTTTCGAGTATTCCGAGTTTTTAGAAATTTCGAGTTTTTCGAGTTTCGTGTTTTTCGAGTTTTGAAATTTTCGAGTTTTTCGAGTTTTTCGAGTTCTAGTTGAACTTGAAACTGGAATTTTCGAGTTTTTCGAGTTCGAGTTATCCGAATTTCGAGTTTTTCGAGTTTCGAGTTTTTCGAGTTTTTAGAAGTTTCGAGTTTTTCGAGTTTTGAAATTTTCGAGTTTTCGAGTTCTAGTTGAACTCGAAACTGGAATTTTCGAGTTTTTCGAGTTCGAGTTATCCGAATTTCGAGTTTCGAGTATTCCGAGTTTTTAGAAATTTCGAGTTTTTCGAGTTTCGAGTATTTCGAGTTTTTAGAAGTTTCGAGTTTTTCGAGTTCGAGTTATCCGAATTTCGAGTTTTTCGAGTTTCGAGTATTCCGAGTTTTTCGAAATTTCGAGTTTTTCGAGTTTCGTGTTTTTCGAGTTTTGAAATTTTCGAGTTTTTCGAGTTTTTCGAGTTCTAGTTGAACTTGAAACTGGAATTTTCGAGTTTTTCGAGTTCGAGTTATCCGAATTTCGAGTTTTTCGAGTTTCGAGTTTTTCGAGTTTTTAGAAGTTTCGAGTTTTTCGAGTTTTGAAATTTTCGAGTTTTCGAGTTCTAGTTGAACTCGAAACTGGAATTTTCGAGTTTTTCGAGTTCGAGTTATCCGAATTTCGAGTTTTTCGAGTTTTGAGTATTCCGAGTTTGTAGAAATTTCGAGTTTTTCGAGTTTTTAGAAGTTTCGAGTTTTTCGAGTTTCGAGTATTTCGAGTTTTTAGAAGTTTCGAGTTTTTCGAGTTTCGAGTTTTTCGAGTTTTGAAATTTTCGAGTTTTTCGAGTTTCGAGTTGAACTCGAACTCGGACCTCTAATTTTTTTTCGAGTTCGAGTTTTATTTTCAACAACCCTATTAGAGAGAGTTCTTGAAAACAGATGAAGTTCTGTACCTTGCATGGCCTGAACGTTATTCAACAATTGATGAATGTCTCTTTGAGAAGATTTTGGATCGACGTTTCTATACATGACTCTTTCGATGTGTTTGTAAAGGCATGACGAAATAGGGGTGGTCAGGTTTAATAAGAGGATTAGGAGTGTTCGAAATGTTCCCAAAACCTTTAATTTGATCATTAAAACCAAAAGGATAACTTGATGAAAGGATTTTAATCCACATAATCTCTTTATCATGTAAATGTATCTTAGTTTGTTTATCAAAATCACCCTCAACTGAATTGAGAATGTCAATCGATATATTGTTGGGATTGTGCCCACTATCGAAAAAGAGGCTGGAAAGATACGTATTTATAGATTTCTCAGTAAACGAATACAAATGTTGACTGATACGACCTCTAAGTTTCTGTTTGGTTTCTCCCACGTATTGAAATTTACACGTGTTACACGTAATGCAATAAATGACATTTTTAGTCATATCAACAGTTAGTTGAGCTTGTTTACACGAGCAACGTGGTTTTGTATAGTAGTTTCAACTTCCTAGTTTTCTTATAATTTATTGTTATGAGAAACGTTTTGTTTCTCCGGTACGGGCACCGATCAGTGTCAGAGAGCACTACTAGTAGACAACTACACGTGGAACGGGGTTGCCCGCCTACATAGCACGATCTCTCGGAGTAATCAGAATATTAACGTGGAATTCCTAATGAGAGAGTTAGAATATGAAATTAATGTTTATGTCAATTGTCTGTCAATGTCAATGTCAATTGACTAACAATATAATAATGAACTGAAAACCTATATAAAATCAAAATGTTACTTCACATTCTACATCGTACATTAGAAAGCACTATTCATTGAAAAAAATTTCGGAAATGGCTTTAAATCCTGTTTCCGAGTTTTATCATTAACTATAGTTCCAATTTTAACCCATCTACGGATTAATTCTGAACTTTTGAGTTGTTTGAACGAGTAATAAGCTGTGCTTCGGGTTTTGCAGATAGATGGCAAGGTGTGCATGTATGAGAATGAGGGCGCTGCACTGATTGGGACATTTCATTTTTCTCTCTGTTTACTTTGCCATTTATGTTTATTAGCTTGAAAGGTGTGTTATCGGAACATAAAATTGGCTTGTACGGTTGTTTCAATGAATTGGGGTATTAGAAGCGCAACGTGCACTGTCTTTTGTAGTTGCCGCGGACAAGAAGTTACTATAGTGGGTGACCAATTTATAAAACATCTGCCTGGAGTGAGACTCGAACCTCGCCCAAAAGTGTGGGAGGCGCGGACTTTAACCACTATACCAACTTGGCTCATATTAGCGGTGAAGACAGATCGATAATGTGTGTTCGTACACAGCACAGAACGAGATTATACAGTATACCGCCGCTTTTCTCGAAACGACGAAAATGTAGTTCTTGCACTGTTCTCGCTATTTTCTCTTACAAAGTGAACCTATCATAGAGGCCAAGATGATGCAGAAACGTAGAGGTGATGTGCGAACGATTATGAACAGCAAGAAACATGAAACTAGGAAGGTATGCGCTCAGTGAAAATACCACTAGAATTCGTTTCGACCATAGTTCAAGACAATTTTAGTGCGAGTAGCATTTACTTTTTTAATGCCTTCTATTGTCGTCAAGACAACAAATTTTTTGTTTCAAATAAATATAACACAAACATGGAATTGTTCATCATTTTGATAACTTTCAATCGTAATCTGTATTCATCAATCAGTCCTTCCATAATTCTTGAACATTCTGTCGATTACGTTGCATTGTGAGTCCGAGTAGAGCAACTGCCCCCAAGCTACACACTGCACAGGGAATAGTGAGGAAGTAGCTATAGCCGAGCTGAAAACTATAGTTATCATAGGTGAAAAGTCAAGGGCCTTCGCGGCCCTTTTAGGGCTTTTTGGGCCCGCGCTTACTCGCTCACCCAAAATCTCCCCTTTAGGGACTAATAGTCCTTTGACTTTTCACCTGAGTAGGTTGTGAAAATCAAGCATCGGTCGTACGTTTACATGACTATGTCCCTCCCGTAATCCTCGAGCAATCTTCTGCTCTGTTCCACACCACCTACTCACATTATGGTAATATTTCTGATAGGTTTCTTATGTGAGATTTTCCAGAAATCAGTCAGACTCCGATGTTACAATCGGTAGCTCACCACCGCAAACTTAGAATAACTGTGATCTTGAACTATGTGTTTTCATTGGAAGTAGATTTTTGAGGGGTAGAGGCAAAATGTAATACATCACTTCACTTTGAAAACCTCTTCTTAGTTTCACAAAAATTCTTACTATTCAATTTCACCAACTCACCGATGCAGAAGAAAATGGAGAGGGAAGACCTGAAATAACGGGATTGTTCTGAAAGGATCAGAAACATTCCTGCGATTGTCGCGGTTTGAATTAGTTTCTCACATCCCCAAATGTTTGTGTTATCTCATAAAAAGTGTGTGTTATTTCAAGTTTTTGTTAGCTCATAAAGTTGGGCTCAAAAAGGTCTTTCCGAACCAACCTGCTCCTGGCGGCGTAAAAAATCGTACAACCTCATGAGAAGTAGATATGATGTCATGAACAAACTCATGAACACCTCATGAGCAGCTCTTGAATTTTTAATGTTGTAGCATAGCATTCATATACCAATGTGGAAAGACACGCGCTCAATCGCGAATAAAGATTCTATGCTATTCTATTCTATTCTATTCTATAGAATCTCATGAGAAGTTCATGAGAAATTGCTCACGAGATAAATCATGAGGTTTTTCAGGGATCGCTACCACGCATGCCACTCAGGAGTCGTTAGAAGAACATCATTATGAGAAGGCGGTATCAAGAGCATGCTGACTTACCTTAAAAACCTAACCTAACCAATCATGTAATCCGACTGATCTCTTCAAAAACAGTATTTCCTACAACACATATCTAAAACTAACCACTGTACTGCGAAATGTTTGGGTACATTTTCGTTTCAATGTCTAACACTGTTGAACTATATGTTTACCCTCCTTTGCCCACTTTCCCCATTTTTCCAATCGACGTGCCTAACAATATCACGTGCTCAATTGGAATCAAATCAAGTTTATTCTGTTATAGTGGGTGCCGAATATATAAATGTCTGTCTCTCGCCGGAATCGAACCTGGCAAAAAAAATTGTAATAGGGCGGCTTAGCACTGCGCTATTAGAGACTATTGGGGTGAATTCTATATGTAACCGGGTGTTTAGGTAACCTAACCCTTTTTTGGTAACCTTGTTTTCAGGTTACCTCAGTAGGTAACCGGATGGTAACCTAAAATGAAAAACCGGTTACCTGTTTTTCTAACGCAAAACGTTGTTTTTACCGTTAGTTTTACCGGTAACCGGATTTTAGTTTTAGGTTACTTCCAGGTTACCTACTAAGGTAACCTGAAAAAAAGGTTACCGAAAAATAGTTAGGTTACCTGAAAACCCGGTTAGTTGTAGAATTGGCCGACTATTGGTGAGCAAGCTTTGGCAAGACGTGTGTGCATACACCGCGGTAAGTGAGATATACAGTACCCTCCCTCCTTCCCGTTGGCGACGACTATACCTACCAGACGCGCTCAAACCTTTAACAGGAACGAAAACAAGCACGAAGATATAAGCAGAAGTGAGCAGTAGGGATATAATCAAGTCCAGGTAGATAACTGGGTTGGAGACGTGCGGAGAGTCCTTGAACCTGAAAATGTGAAGAATATTGGAACAGTTTACATGTTCCGCTGTCGATACACCTCGGTATACTGTACAATGATTTGTCGTCATTCGATAAACCCTTTACTACCTCGTGTTCCTGTTCAAATAAGAAACCCAACATAATATTAAAACAATATGACAACTTTCCATATTTAAATACATGAAACAAAAAAGTTATCACGATGAGCACTCGGTCATCCAACTATTGTAGTTTTCGAAAAGTTTGCAGGAATATCATATATGGAGAAAATCTCGACCTGGTTCTCTTCGATTATGCGCTATTTTCTTGCTCTCATATCTCGTCAGATAATCTATATAGTGAGTAAAGCAAAGCAAAGCTCTCAGATGAGACACATTTGCAGGCTATATATTGCTCAATCTGGTTCTAAGATTTCTAAACTATTTATTTGACCCCTGAAACAAAGTGAACTCTATATTAGTATAAAAAACGGGTGTAAAGAAAGTAAAGATTAGTTTTGGATGAAACGTGTACAAGAAATATGAAAGAAGTCCAATAAAAATATTTGGAGGAAAAGGCTAATCTCGCTCGGTTTAAAATTTCAGAAAAAAATTGATATTTGGAGGAAAAGGCTAATCTCGCTCGGTTTAAAATTTCAGAAAAAAATGGATATCAAGTTTTTTGTTACCGAAAAGAAATTTTCTGACTGCGACTCACAATGATCTAGCTTACACCCTGTTTTTTTTTTCAAGAAAAGCGGGATTAACCTTTTCCTCAAAATATTTGAGAGCAACTATTGTGCTACAGGCAGGATTCGAACCTTCGTTCGCCGTGCGTGAGTATAGCTTTCATCCAATTCGCCATTCAGACATGTGAATAGGAGAGAAAACCAAACAGTACCCGCCTGTCATCACTTCTTCATTGAAAAACGTCTCCCTACTACACGTTAAACTCTTCTTTCATTTTCATTTTCACGAAACCGGTGATTTTATCCATGATTTTTTGCGAGACTATTTTCGGCCCTCTTACACGTAATATTCAAATTCCAGACATACCTGAAAAATACGTATACCTCAACTTTTTTATAGCTTGTCAACAGTGTAAGAATTTTTGGAATAAGTTAATTTTGAGCGAAACTATGCCGAGATTTGAGGAGGCGGACACTTCTGTCGACGCCGCCGCCGCCGCCGCCGCCGAGCACGGAAGCCATTTTTGCGAGACGTTGGGCCCTCTAACTCTTCTCAACAAATTTTACTTGGAACGTAAACTAAATGTTTTGTAGACGTGTTGCCCTGCCCGTTCAGTGATTCATGCAAAAATCTAATAAAATGGTCGACGTACTTTGAAGAAAAATTTAATAAACTGTTTTGGAATGTCTGCAGACCTCTGAACAAAAACTAATCTGCGCAGCGCTCCGCGCTGCGCACGATTACCCACCGCCGGTATAGATGTGCATAGTTGCCACTTTGTCGGGAATCATAACCGTCTGATAAAGTTACATTTGTACATTGTCAAGGTTGTGTACAATTTTTTCCTTGGGATTTATAGTTTGTTCCATTCCCACTGAGACCCATTGGCATCGTGCCAAGATTTTCGAAAGCCTATTTCTTAGAGAAAAATGTGTATTCGAAGGAAATTTTTTGTTTCAGTGCTCTCATAAAACTGAACAAACACTGCCAGATATTCGAAGGACATTTTTTTTGTTTCAGTGTTCTCATAAAACTGAACAAACACCGCAATTGTTTGATAAGCTAAACAGTGGTGAAAAATTGCCTGGAGTATTCATTGGCACGCCGCCAAGTCTCAGTTGGAATGACCGGAACTATACAAAACATTTTGTTTCAGAGATGACGTGGGAAACTAACTGTGACGCCAGTCCACAGGAGGCTCCGCCCACAATCAGACCGACAGCTAGGGCCATTGCAGCGAAAAGAACAATCATCGTACACGTCTTCCAGTCAAAAGCCTGAATTATTATTAGTTGAAAAATGTCTGAGTTTTAGTTTGATTCCAAATCACCTCATGTTTTCATGTTTCTACGAATCGCTTCGACATTAAACTACAAATTCATCTAAGCACAAAAGTAAGTACATATCGCATTTTAGGGGCCAAGTGGTCAACTGGTTGTATGCGCGCTAGCACTCTACAAGGTTCGATACCACTTAGTGCGGTATCTTCATAGCGGACCGAATGCGCTGGTAATAAAGCTGACACATGCCTAGTTTCTCCTCTACGGATCCCACTCTACGGATACTGCATTGTGATCATTGTCTTTGTTGTTTTAACATGATTAGAGTAACACACGACTGAAATATTTCCGTAAAAAGATTATTATTAACATTATTATCATTATTATTATCTGGTCACCCAAAGCGACTCACTTTTTCCTTATAGTTTTGTCTATGAAACAAATGTAGCTCACATCTAAATCACAGCAGACTCCTTGATGATTTGTACTGGACGTAACGATCCATTCTGGAATAATCTTCCATCTAAACTCTATCTATATACAAACTCAACAATGTTTTCAAAGCGAAACTCTTTTTTATCGTATCTCGCTAATCGCTTGTTTCATACTATTCCCCCTTTTTGCGCTGATAGAGTGAAGTGGGTTGATCGCAAGGTGGTTCATACTCGAGAAGATTAAGACCTAAGCGCAGACGCCTTATCAGGAAGGGGTGTTGTAGTAAGCTGTTCCGTTGCATAACTATGGACAATATACAGCGAAACAATAGTAGACTTTGTACAGTATCAGACAAAAATGTTTCTTGACAAATCTTTCATGCAAATTGATGCATTTGGTAAAATTTTGCGAATGAGGGTATGTTAGAATGACCATCGATCGTTACTGTTCAATGGACAATGATATTCGATATGTTCTATGCTTTCTACAATGAATATTGATGTTCGGTATGTTTTATGCTTTCCACTGATTCAATCACAATTCTTGTTCACACTATTAATCTGAATGATGTGTTTGAGAAATTACCTTTCTCACGTTCTTATATGCCCAATAAATCACGCAATGAATGTCAAAAATGAGAAACTGTCCCAAACATGACGTCGAAATTTGTCTTTATTGTTGTATTTAGAAACCAACCAGGTGTAAATAGAGCCACTGCGTTGAAAATCAGCGCTACGACTGCGAGACTCACCACCAGTAGGTGCGATCGCGAATTTTCCATTATCCCGAAAAATCAATAATTATCAATTATGACCTCCAAAAAATACTAATATACTGTTAGTTGCACAGTCACGCGAAACATGTCAAACACAGCACAACTCAGAAAGGTGCAACGACAAAGTGCACGATTCCTCATTAGAATGCTCACTTTACGTGACCATTCAATTAACTTCTAGTATACGAAAAAAGTAACGCAACATAGCAAAGTGATTTCTGTGAAAACAGAATGAGATCAATAGACCGGAGGAGTAAATGTTTCTATCTATCGTTCGCTGAGTGTTCTTATCTCTGGGTAGTAGACAGATGATATATGCCCACCTCTAAATGATCATAGAACAGAGAGAAAGATTCCGTGTGTAAATCCATGGTTACGTGAAACATTGGAGAACAAGAATAAAGCACTTTTCGAGAATAAAGCACTTTTTTGGGTAATACAAGTTCATAGTTCAGAAAGCTTCCTCTACGATAAAATAAGAAATCATGGTCGTTGCTCAAACGGGAGATCATGCAGTTTATTCAACCTATACGAGAGAAAGCGGACGCTCTTAGTTCTGTATTCAAGAATCACAAGCTATGAACAACAATAATGATTTATCGATCAACAGGTTAACATATTATTAAAAATGATCATCTTCATAATGTTCTTGATGATCATCATGATGATGATGATGATGATGATGATGTCGGGGTGGTGCTGATCGTATGGCGTTTCCGAGTATAATAAGTGATGCCAGACAGCACAACAAACCGGGGATCAGGAGGAAGTAGCTGTAGCCCAACTGGAACATACTTGAGTTCAATTTAGTGGTTTTTGTTGTTTTTTTCATTCTTGTTGTTTCGTTTGTTGTAGTTGTTTTGTTAGTTCTTATTGGAAGGTTTTCGCATTCTCAACAAAATTTTGTAAGGACAGAGTTTTTTTCTGTGTAATTTGACCAAAACAGTCATAGCAATAGGTAACTTGATCTTGTCGCTTTTCGGTCTCAATTCCAAAGTTATGATCTGTTTCGAAACCAAACTACAACGGAGAATCGATCAATTGCCTATTTCTTAATTCTTCACACAGTAATACCATTTTGCCCACTGGTACAGTAAGTTATATTGAAACCATACAACATGAAACTTACCGATATTTTTGCGACGTATTTGACAAGACCTGAAAAAAATCAACTTCTCAACAGATACTCAACAGATACTAGAACTCCATAATATGTGTCACCCCCTCCCCCCCCCCAATATCATTCACAGACGTTACGAATGTTTCGGTACTTTTCAGTTCCCAGTTTTTGAAAGACTGCATCATTGCAAGTTCACGAAGTGACCAATAGGATGGGTTTACACAGTGAGAGACAGGCTAAACGGGGCTTTTTTCTCCCATGGGTTTTGTCAAACCGTTGTGGACAGCGTACGGTCAATTCGATTGGGGGCGGGGTTAGTGGAACGACCAGCTCATCTGCGTATCTTTGATCTATACACTCTCTCACCTGTTGGCAAAAAATCAACCTGCATTGCTCAATCAATTGAGCTCTGTATGCAGATCAAACTACGACTTGTATATGGCCATTGTTTACACCCAAATCTCTACGATATTTATAATATTATCAGTAGGATGTAGGTTGAGCACCCCTCTTGCAGTTTTTCATTCCGTATTCTTTTGCATTGGGTACTTTTTGGGTAGATTCGCTGTCTTTTCACTATGCATCAATTTCTTTTGAATCGTTTGTTCAATGAAAATTATGTTCTATTTCATTCTACAATATTCTCTGTACTATTTTCACACCATTCCTGATGAGACTCTTACAGTAACTGTGCAACCTTTCCAACAGTTTTTCTGAAGCTGATAAGTTAGTTCATCAAAAATCCTCTCGTTTACTTAATGTACCTGAGAGCGAGAATAAGGTGCGAAAATTTCGAACCCTTCCCATCAAAAGTAAATGAGGAAAACGAATTGGAAGTTTCGAAATCCTACTGTAGGAGTCTCAGTGAGAATGAAAAAGACTGTACTGACGCAGTGCCGGAAATGCCTCGGCCGGGAAGTAAATCAGTACAAATAGAAACACGCATGTGAGTAGGAGGCAGAGAAGGAAGTCTACTTTGAGCATGACATTGGACACGTGATGGCAGAAACTGAAATTAGTTTAAACAATTAGAAATTAAGTTGATGGGGGCTACACTCTTGAACGAAGTGGAGAAAACACCGTGTGATACAATGTGTCAACTACATGGGTGTGTTGAGTAAATATGCTCAATATTATAAACATGGAGTATAATCCGAACCATGCCCACGAGTCCCGTAGTTACCAGCTACAGCCGCTAAATTAGAGGTTGGCGAGTGGTTGGAGTTCGAGTGACGCTTTAAATGAACCTGGTTGGATTCCAGTCTTCATGGGAGAAAAAATCTGACAAATCTTGATAATCGTCACTCACGGTTAGGTACAAACATCAAACTACAAACATTATCAATAAGGCTCACCATGCCAGCACCGCCCAGATTATGAATAAGACCTCTAGACCGAGTCCGACGAAGAGAGCGATACGAGTCCACTTCTCCCAGTCAGGAACCTACAAAGTATAAATTGAACTTAAAATGAGAAGGGTCCCCAAAATGGGAAGGAACTTGAGATGTAAAGCAATTTTCCAGTATAGTTTGTTCTGCTCTTATTAGTTCATCCTAATACTTTACATGAACAACTCTACACCCATACGGCGAACGTTGCCCTGCTTTCGCTGTGTTTGTAGTTTCATCCGGTTGTTTCTGATCTGTTCTAACTACAATATAGCTATTGTTATCCTATAACGTTTAATAAAAAACATTCACGACTCACAATCGAATCACAGCATACTCCATGATGTATAGACGAAAGTACAAGCGAGACAGTGATCCAGCCTGGAAGGTTAATGTTTGGTAAGAATGGGTTAAGGATGTGTCAAATTAATAGCAAAATACTAAGGTATAATGAAGGAATTTTGATTCAATCTCGATGTGATTGAAAGAGGATTTTGAGTTAAAGAAGGACGATTATGTGTACCAATCCCGTGTCAACGGTCCTTTGAACTGCAATTGGAAACTGTATTGCAGTTCAAAGGACTGATGCGTTTGGATTGGACCACATAATCGTCTTTCTTTAGCAGAAAAATGATAATAAAACGAAACTAACGTTGTGTAAATAGGGAGACTGCATTGCAAATGAGACTGATCATGATCAGTGCCAATACCGCTCCATGGGCTCGCGACTTCTCCATGATCTGACACGAAATTAAAGCAATTAGAAATAGATTATTAACATGAGTTGGGCTACATATTTACATAGTAACACAACCATTCATTCACGTCGCTTCGTTACGAGGCGGTGATCATCAGACATGTCACAGACATTTGCAGTAACAGCCTCTTGTCAGTCGTTCTTGGTCTTGTCAGTTGTACTTCATGGTGGATTATCGAATGCTCTGATGGCACTGATCCAGTGACAACATACGAGTAACGTTTGCATGAGGTGGGTACAACATGATAATTCTTAATGTTTAATGTAGTATGGTCATGTTGTGATAGTCTCCAATTGGAACAAACTGGACGACCAAAACAACGATAGAGGGATAAAACCGAAGAAACTGTTGAAACAAACTGGCGGAAAAAAGAGCAAACGACTTGGACTGAAAAAATGTGATTAAAATCTGTGTACGACTTATAACAGTTATCTTTGGTGATTACAGCAGGATTTGGATTTATATGGCCCGTAATGTTTACATAAGGATTTACTTATCAGTGTCGAAATTTAGTTTACGTTCATTCGTGTGGAAACAGTTCACAACTCAATGAATCACACTCCTCCAGAACTGTAGAGTGAATGAATCTGAGTTGTTTTCTCACTTTCTGTACTGGAAAACATAGCAAAGTTTTCAATCGCAGCTGAAATGTATTGAGACCACCAAACTACAAAATACACATGAAAATGCACCTACCAGTGCGTGAGGTACTGAAACTTTTCACTGTAATGCTATTCAAAGTTTCGTTGTGGACATATATGTGCTAGTTTATTTGTCATTTTCCTTTCGTCTTTTCACAGTTTCTGCATATATATTTTTGCTCTTAGCATCAAATAACAGTATCGTTCTTCAACTCATATTTATTCAAGTATAAGTATAATAGTCAGTATCAGTTAACAAAATCAATCATAATTTATTGTGTTATACATTTACCTAATTAATAATGTCCATGATGATGATGGTGGTGTCGCATTGCCATCCCGGTTATGATGTCAGCTGCCAGACAACATAACAGACACGGGATCAGGAGGAAGTAGCTGTAGCCCAACTGGAAACATTCAATTTTGTTGTTTTTGTTGTTTTGTTTATTCAAGTTGCGTGTTGTTGTTTTGTTATTGTGAAGACAATTAGTTACATTTAATAAAGTCAAGCCTTCACTGTGAATGATGTTCTATCCCGTTGTGTTTGTAGTTCAATCTTGTCGCTTTTCGGTCGAAATTTGCTGATTGTGGCGCGTATGAACGGCATTGTTTGTCACTTAATACAGAGTTTGTTGTAGACACACATATTCAGTTTACTTCAAGTAGGGAATTTGGATCTTGCATGTCCACTACGCATCTATCATTTCAACCTCGTATAATTAGTTTCTCAAGAGCTGTTCGATACTATACAACTATAAACCCGGATGTGATTGTAGTTTGATCTCCTGATTTTCAGGTTTCAAACTGTGTCTGTGGATGCAGGCCAAACTACAATACTGATATTGTAATCCTTTGTCTTCACTTGATACTAACACCATGAAACATTCAACTCACCGATACGTCCAATCCAGCGTACGTGAGAGGATCTAAAAAATGAAACTTCATAATACAAATTGCAATATTTTTGGAATCCATTCTAAAACGAAACATTGCATTTCTCGTGGTTAAAATCTGGATGTCAGTTTTAAGTTTCAAAAATTTGTTCGAGCATCAAACGTACGTTGACAAGTTGTCATTAAAAAAAAGAAAGGAAAAGTTATGATAAATTAATGAGTCAAATATAAGTAGTATTTAAATTTACAATTATGTTTAATTAGCTAAGCTGTATATTCAAAATAAGAATTGTTATATTTAGTTAACAATACAAAAACTTTCTAAGATAAACCATTTATGTATCAAAAAAATCATGTAGCGCCTGCCAATATTAGGGCAAGTTGCAGATCGCGTATTTCCATTCAGTTTTGCAAAAAATCGATAACTAAATAACTGACCGAAAGCTGGAAGTGCCTCAGCCGGGAAGAAAATGAGCAGGAACACAAATACAAATGTGAGTAGAAGAGAAAAGATCAAGTCGATTTTGAGCATGTGATCAGACACGTGATGGTGGTGGTGGTGACGCAAACTGAAATTGGTCGACAGTTAACTTGGTCGAGCTAAGCTAACCAGGACTAGTGCAGTCCACCAAATTTCCATATCAACCGTTCGAATAAAATTTATCTGTCTCTTGTAGGAATAAAACATAGTCCAGAAGAAGCCCCCATTCAAACTTTTTAAAACAGGATGAAAAGCTGCCTGAAAATTCTATTGGCACGCTGCCAAAGTGTCAATGGGAGCGACCAGGACTAAAACCAGTTTTTGTTGTATGGCCACGATGCATGTCTGATCGACCAAACCAGATAGCAACAGCACAGAGAGCAATGCTCAATTAGGTAATCCGTGGTAACTATGGCTTGCCAAATCAGAGTAAAGTATATGTACCGCTCGATTAATAGGTGAAGTGGTGCAAGTTAATACGATGGTACATAACGCGTCTTTATTCCTGCCATCTTTGGAGGAGACTGGGAACAGGTGTAACTAGACGCGCTGTGTATCCCACGGGGTTGGCAAGTGAGCGTTACAAAAACTGATCGATGCGAAAATACACATCAGTTTTGTAGTCTGAGTACGTATGCTAGACGAGCCCGGCACCTTCATCCTATCCTTCGTATAGTTTGTTCCACCCACTTATAACCCTCTACAGTAATCTGCTCAAACTTCCAGGTGAAAGTTTGGTATATTGACGTTTTTGGATTTTCTCCAATTTTTGGTAGTGTCTTCTGCATGTTTACTACTACAAATTGTGAACGTTCCGAACCAAGATAATGAATTAGTCTTTAGAAAACGCCACTCGAATACTCGACGGATTACTGTAGAAGGACATCGATTGGTGAAACAGAGTATATCTCCTCTCACATCCCGGCGGATGTAGAGACGAGAAATAGTGTATGTTTGAAGAGACACAGGATGGGATGAATGCATGAATGTGCCGGGATCTTCTAGCATACGTCTGATACTATACTCCGAACAGCCTTTCTCAGTATCTCCGCCCAGTTTTTTTCCTATCTCCTTCCAACCAAAAACTTACACTGCGAACACGGCCCAGATCAGAAATAAGCCCTCCAGAGCCAGTCCTATTGCGAGAAAGGCAACAGTCCAGTTCACCCATCCAACTTCCTGGAAGTTTTCAAAATAAATGAAGAATAATTAGTGCATCGGCAGTCTTTAACGCCTTTTTCACGGCACGAATTGATACAAAGATTGTTGATGTAACATTTTTTCAAGAAGGCCATTACTCTGTTCTCTAACAAAGTGTTTGTAGTTTGATCCCGTTTATTTTGACCAAAATCCGTGAATTACGGAGTGTTTGATTCACACCACAACGTTGATTTGGTCACTTCATATAAAACTCACAGATGAATCACAGCACACTCCAGCACTTTTAGAGTAATATCCTAGAGTGATTGTGATCCAGCCTGAAACATATAAGTACTCAAATGATGAGAGAAATACGAGTTTGTTACAATATCGGACTTGGAATTTCCTGTTGGACATGTGTATGTTGATGCCCTCAAGCAAAATTGACTGTTTTGAAAGGTCAGCGAAACTACATGCGTGAAAGTATTTTATACTGTCAGTCAATCGCATGTGAAACATGTTAAACACAGCAGAACTCAGAAACGTGCAATGACAAAGTGCACGATTCCTCGTCAGATTGTTAACTTTACCGGACTTTTTTTTTATTTTAGTGTTACATTTGTTCAAAACAAAAATATTTGTTGTCCTTAAAACTTTCGGATGTTATTATGAAAGTATGTGCTCAGTGAAAGGTGCCATTCAGAATCGTATGACCCAACCCTCTGAGTACAACACCAAAATCGTCTTGAATCAGGGTCGAAACTATTTCTAGTGGCATCTTTAACTGAGCACATATTTTCATATTATTTTATTTTACTTCCAGTAAAGAACACTAACCGTGCGTGAATAAGGAGACAGCATTGCAAATGAGAGTGATCACCATCAGTGCCCCCACAGCTGTGTGTGCATGCGATTTCTCCATAATCTGTAACAAAATGAAATGTTTATTTTTCATTTTTTTCAAACAAGGTGGCACTTGGTCATCGGGAAGTTTAAAAAACAAGAGAAAATTTGTCATAACGACATTAAACTACAATACGCATTCGGTCACTCCCTAGACTGAGATTTGTGTGCGTAGGCCATATAAGTGGGGCTGCGAAGTGTAATAAACTAACACCGAATGGTTAGAAACGTGAATCGGTTTGCTGGATTTTTGCACTTGTCAATTGAACTGTTTCTCTGATTATTATATTTTTTCTAGTTTACTACACTTATATGTTGCATCTAGTTCTTGATCAGATTCATGGGCTACTCATACGCAACCTAGTGCAACAGAGTATAACTCTACAGAGTTACACGTGTATACACGGGATATCGCGTCAACAAATATAAATAAAAGGGTTGTAGATGACCTAAATCAAAAGGTGGTTTTTGACGATTATGGGAGGATTCTCAACTCACGGCCCGTCATGTTTATATAACAATTTCCTTATCAGTAATCTCGTTGAAGGTGACGTTGATTCACGTAGGAACAGTCCACTTTCACTGACTCACAATTCTGAAAGATTATTTCTGAATCATGTGGAGGTTGACCTGATTTGATTTGTAGTCTGATCAGTAATACACACTTCAGTTTGCGCATCTGCTGGAATTTAACGCGAATCAAACTACAAACACGGCACAAACCGACTATTGTTCTCTGACTATCCTGGAGGAGTAAGGGCTATGAAAGCAACTTCTCTTCCTAGGTTCGTAAACATCAATGTTCTCTTTAGTAATGCCATCTAATCTTTATGGGGATCGTCTACATTGTGTTCTTTTTAAGCACACTGAATTTTACTCTACAATTATCGTATATGTGCATCTGTGATCTACACACTCTCTCAAGAAATCAGTGTAAACAATACTGACTACTGTGATGTGCATCTTACTGAATATAACATTGGAAATTGGGCAAGCTGATAAACCACTACAACTTTCACGTTTTTCATGTTGCGGCTCATGATCGTCGAACGATTTCTTGAAAACGTACCGGAAAGTTTGGCAGTGTTTTTCATTCATTCCTATGCAGCAACAGCCGGCGGTCTGGTGAGTTCTCCACTCATTTTGGATTGGGCGTATTTGCAAACATAACAAATACGAACATTTATTCGAATGTCATATAATCCCAAAATTGAAATTATCCTGCTCAAGATTTTGAGAATTTTCATGCACACTTGTTTTTTATACTTATGGGACTCGAAAACCCTGTAGTATTTATAGAAGTTATACTACAAGTTGCTCTAGTCTTTTCATCGTTGCAGATGTACTTTCCAAGTGAGAAGAACGACTGGTCCGCTCCGTTAAGAGAAGCTAAGTGAGTTTCTCTGAAGTCTTCATTTTTTTAGTATACATGCAGCTAAACGGTTAACAATCAGAATAGTTTTCTATTATGTCAAACTCTCATTGTCACAAGCCATAATTGACAAAGTTTGATCAAAACGCTGCGGAATCAAACTATAAGCACAGTAGAATAAGGAAACATGCACCAAAACTTTTGATTGATTGATTGATTTATTTACATGCAAGCATGTGATATACAAGAGGAGAAAATAAAACATCGGCATTAGGAAACGAAAACATTCAAATGCGGAAATAAGAGTCGGAAATCGTGGAACATCATTTGGTGATTACCAGTAAAGAAAAAGAAAACAATATAACAGCACAGAATACAGATAAAACAACTCGAAGGAAATAATTTGGGCCAATCTCACAGGATGAACAGAAAAACAGTAGAAGTCTCATTTAAATGCATTCACCTAAAGTGCTTTTTTGCGGCTGATAACGACATCGGTATTTTGGATTTCTTGCTCAATTTCAAGTATTTGGATCCAGCCCGTACTGTGAAAAACTTGGCACGTTGGCTAGTTTTTGGGGTGTGAAAACTGAATTTCGCGCTAGAACCCCTAGTACGTGAAGGTTTGAACGTGAAAAAGTCTGTTGCACTTAATCCACATTGTCCAGTTATGATTTTATGGATCATAATGAGGTCTGTAGTATTTCTTCTAGATTCTAAAGTGACCAATTCGAGTTTCCTATTTCTAAATGCGGAACTAGGGATTTTACAATACGTATAGCCCAAACGGAAAAACAACTTTCTAGTGAAGTCGTTCTGAACTGATTCAAGTTTCTTAACAAACCCGCTATCTGAGTTGAACACAGTAGTACCGAATTCAACCATTGGTCGGACATAAGTTTTACACGCTTTTAGCCTACTCTGCACAGTCGCCAAATACAACATTGTTTTTTCGCTGATGATCTAAAAATATATGGTTCTGATCCAAAAGTCATTCAAGACACCATTAACATAGTACATGATTGGTCTGTGCATTGGCGTCTTCCTCTCGCAGAAAACAAAATCAATGTACTCCATCTTGGCGCAAAAAATGCAAGAGAAAAGTACTACATCAATGGAAAAGCAATTGAAGCAAAAGAAGTGATCAGAGATCTTGGAATCATGATTGACGAAAAGTTGAATTTTGAATCTCATATTAATCAACAGGTTGCCAAAGCTTCAGCGATTTCTACAAAAATAATTCGGTCCTTTTCTTTCTGCACCCCAAATGAGTATATGGCATTGTTCAACACTTATGTTTCTCCTATACTTCTTTACTGTTCTGAAGTCTTCAATCCAGCGTTAAACTCTAGGTTATCCTTAGTATTAGAAGGACCACTCAGAAGATTCACGGCTTCAGCGTTTCAAAAATGCCATGTTCAGTACGATTCATACACAGATCGCTTGAACCAATTGAATGAGAAACCGTTTTATTTCAGACGTGTTAAAAATGATTTGTTACAGGCTTACAAGATAAAGTCGGGCCTATCCCAACTACCCACCGTTCCATGGAAAAACAGTAACCTCCCGAGGGATAGGCATCGACTTGTATTGTGTGATAAAATATGTGATAACAATTGGTTTTTTCCGAGAGTTGTAAAATTGTGGAATTCGATAAGTAGAGATATTGGTAGATTGGAAAATATTAATCAGTTTAAGACCTATCTAGACGTTATTGATGTAGCTGTTTTATTTGAGAACATTCCATATGCGCTTCAATAGATGATGCGAGAAATCAACTGTTTCTCTAAAAAGCTCCCCTCAATCCGAAGATGAGAGAGTTATGCTCTCATCCCTTTGGGGACTCAGTTTATTCCTAACATCTTGTAAAACTTCTTGTTCTATGTTTTATATATGCAGGAATAAATAATAATAATAGCCAAACATTCTTATTCCGAGTTTTCAAAACTTTGAAAAGATTGTATGTTCGATGCTTTGCGGACTTGATGATATGTTTCACATGGTCTTTAAATGAAAGGTTTTGATTTAGCAAAAACCCGAGATCTCAAACATTTCGATCTACTTTTCTGAGATCAATGCCGTTCATTTCGTAGGTTTGACTTGGGTTTTTGGCGCCTAAATGTAGGACACTTGTTTTTTCTACTGATAGTGGAAGACCCCAATCTACAGACCATTTATACATCTTATCAAGGCATTTCTGCAACTCCTCATTACTTTCGCCGTTACTGAAAGATTTGAACACTTTCGTATCATCAGCAAAAACTTTACAGCGCATAACGGGAGATTCAGTCAAAATACTAGGTAGTTCGAACGTGAATATGTTAAAAAGAATCGGAGAGAGAGCACTACCTTGTGGAACTCCACTAGTTATTTCACGTGAGCTGGAAAAACTCGAATTAACTCTCACGGCAAACGTGCGTTTTCTAAGATATTCTCTAATCCATAATACAATAGTACTATGAAATCCGAGTTTTTCAAGTTTGTTTAGCAGCATTCTGTGCGAAACTCGGTCAAACGCTTTCGAGAAATCGAAATATACTACATCCACAGAATCTTTCTTGTCTAAAGAAAGGGTCCATTCATTAATGCATTCTAGCATCTGTGTTTCTACAGATTTCCCCTTTCTGAAACCGTGTTGGTGAGGAGATAAAATATTATTCTCATTCATATGTTTTATCATTACTCGCTTCAATATTTTTTCGAACAGTCGGCAAAATATAGACGTAATGCTAACTGGTCTGTAGTTACTTGGGTTGGAAAATGGGGGTTTCTTTGGTAGAGGAGTTACCAGAGAATGTTTCCATCGTTCAGGTACCTCCCCTTTCCATAGACTAGATATATTCTAGGGGGCCACAAATTTCAACAGTTAAATGTTTGATGTATTTAAATGGAATACCGTCCGGAGTTTGAGAAAATGACATTGGCCACAAACGTAGCAATTTTTCTATTTCTATTCTATCAAACCGGATCGAGTTTTCCATTTTTACAATATTCGGAACATCAAACGCAGGAATAGGGGCACTATCAGTAGAAAAAACACTTTGGAATGTATCCGCCAACAGATTTGCTCGGTCAATATCTGATACACAAACTTTGTAGTTTGGTCCGTTCATACTTGGCATAGTTTTTCCACTTTTCAAACGTGAGTTAACCAACTTATATACAGTTTGGGAATTTCCCTTCTCGATAATTCGGTTTTCAACAGACCTATTGAACTTATTCAACGCTTTAGTGAATTTCAGGGTGTAATCAGTATACTCTTGCCACAAAGTGTTATTTGTCGAGCAATGGGCGCGCTCCCATAGTTCATCTCTATACATACTCATATTTCTCAAATAATTAGGGAGATTAGTGCGATTTGCCACAACCATACGCATAGGTACAAACATTTCTATGGTATGATTCAAAATCGCGATAAACATCTCGTACATTTGGTCAATGGAACAAGTTGTGGAAAACGAACCAACCCAATCTACACCAGCTAGGTACCCGCGAATAAGATCGTAATTAGCCTCTTCGAAATTTCTTTTCCAGACAAGTTTCTCAGGCTGACGTGTAACTTTCATATCAAAATGAATAGAATTATGATCGCTGGTTCCAACAGGCGCGGTAACTCGACAATTCTCAATTAGGTCAAGCTTATTGCATAACACAAGATCTAAAAAGTGGTTTTTCCGACTAGGTGCTATAACGTATTGTTTCAAGTCACAATCATCAATCATATCAACAAAGTTTTCCGCTATTGTGGAAAAATTTGATTGTCCGCCTAATGGCCAATTCAATTCGGGTAAGTTAAAATCCCCCAGGCAAACAACCGGATGATCACAAACAGATAAATCACTGATGCACTTATTCAATTGGAAAGAGTGCGCTATTGAACAAGAAGGAGTACGGTAAACCGCGATAAAGCGAAAGGCACTATTAGACAAGTAAATATCGACCACTAAAATTTCGTAACCTTTCGATACACATTCCGAAAAAACTTCTTTAAATTTCAGACCCGATCTTAATATCAACACAATTCCGCCACCTATTAGGCGTTTTCTATCACAACGAACACATTGGTACTTATTTAACAATGGACCTAAAAATACCCCATTCTCACTTTTTGCTTTCAACCAAGTTTCGGTCAAAATTGCTATATCAATATTGTCTTGTTGCAAAAGGTTCTGAAGCGCAGCACTATTTTTCGATATCGATCTTATGTTAAGGAGAATGCATTTAAAAACCTGACTACTTGTTCTGTTACCTAAAGGGGGCCGGAGAGGGGATACTAGTTTCCCGGACCCCCGTTACGTGACCCGTTCCACTGCTGGAACCTTGGTGCTCGGACGCCGGAGGGATCTCCGTACGCCCTTGTACCCTGCGACCGCTGATGGTCGCCGGGGCGAGTCCAAGATCCCTTCAGTAAACGCTCTTGCCGCTGGCAATCTCGCTCTTCCCTGGGAAGAGAGGCACGAAGCCAAACCCCATGAAATTGCGAGTCACGAAGCCAACGAGATCGATCACACAGTTGACGCTGATGTTTGCTGGTAGGCAGTATAACCTTGAGCAGACGAGGGCGAGACCCCATCTGACCCATGCGATACACCGCTACCGGCGAAACCTCAACGCCTAGCGAATTTACAACTAATCGAACTTTACGAACATCGTCGTCATTGCGACTTACAGGAAACTTGGAGTCCGACTCCGGAACACCACTCAGAACAATGGCACGAGACATTTCCCGATCCTCACACGGATCAACAGGACACTTATGGTTACATACAATGGGAGTTGTCTCCTTAGATACCGCTGGAGAAGTTTTAGGCGCGGTAGATGTGAGACCAGAGAAACTAGACAAATCACGTAAATCACTATTCTCACGCTTCAGCTCCTTGATGACCTTCGATTGTTCAGAAATGGTCTGAGCCATTGCACCAATAATATTCTTCATATAAGCAGGAATATTTGCATCATTTCGTAGAGTAGCGAGATCATCTCGAATGCCACCAAGAGGGTCCACCATAATATCAGGTGAATCACTGATCCTGGTCCTTTTGGTACCCTGGGAAGAAGAAGAACAAACGGGAGTAGTTATCGAATTGGTATTCATCATGATCAAAGTACAAACAATAGACCTCGGACGGCGGCTATCTACCAATCAATGAGAATTGAGTTGGGGCCGCTCCAACTCTGACAACTATCGACCAAATATAAACCAGAAATTGTCCAAATCGACGAAATATACCTTCACTAGTGGCAAATGAGAAGAATAAGAGAGGAGTCCTGCCACGGGACTGAATGCAGATGATCCTTTTCCAAATTCAATCCAAGAACAGTAGAAAATTGGGAAAATCCAGTAATATTCGGAAATAGGTCGAGAGCGAGAAAAATCGACCGCGCACCAAGATAGAGGGATGCGAATGATTCATTTTTCATTGATAACATTTGAAACATTATTTTTCGCCAAAAACTTTACATTTTGTGTACAAGTGTTAGCTTTATTCATTTGAACTCCAATATACACTATTTACTCTTCAACTCATAGTTTTCTCTCTTTTTAATATGGGTTCATTTAGAGCCCCCAGTGAATCCCGTACCAAGAGGCGTGGTCGCGCGGTCAAGCTGATTCCCCTTCCAGCCGAGTTGCAGAAGTCGGTGGCACTCCCTCCCAAAACACAAGTGAAAGATGTTGGGAAGGTACGTTGATCCATATACTGCCCATTTCACCAGTAATTGTCGTTTACTTTAAGCTTGTAGGCTCGTCTGCTGTGTTTGTAGTTTGATTTTTTTTCGTTTTTCCGTTTCAATTTGCAAACTGTGAACGCAAAACTAAACAAAATTTGGATTTGATGGTCGAATACTAATGTACTATCTGTAAACTTTCTCAATTCAATCAGTATGGAAAAAAATTGGTCGTTTTTGGTTTGAGATTGTCATCAACTGGTGCAGTTGAAATTATAAACTGGCAAACTCGATCGGTCGTTTTTCAACTGTCCACATTTCCAGAACCAACACATTCGTCGAATTTTCATCTCGAGTGGAATTTCCATGTTTGCTGAGACGATGAGACCGTATTTAGAAGAACACCTGGGTACTATACTTGGTTCCTTCTCCGAAGTTGTCAACAAATCGATTCCATTCTGGGACAAGGTAAGAAAGTTTATGGTTGCTCGTATTTTCTCATTTCTTCGTTATTATCTCCGTAGGATCACGAATCAAATTCTCCGTCTGAAATATACTATCACAGTTGATATGAATTCTCCTTCCCAAAATCTCTTTCGTGAATCGTTTGAACCAGAGTTCAAAATTGTAGATAAGTGATACATCATGGTCGAACCGCAGCTTTGGGACGACTAACGTTGGAGGCTGTTCAAGTCAGACCCAACTTACAAAAAAAACTTATAATTTTTGAAGCAGCATAAGACTCGAACTTGCCAGACTTCGTTTTCCGAATTTTGAGAATAAAAAAACCCTAGTTTGTGTATTTGTTTAACGAATCCTATTAAACATTGAATATTTCAGCTTTCGAGTCAGGACAAGGAAGGATGGGTGGCGCGAGCACGAGTTGAGAAGAAAACCGATCACTACATCTACATCAGAAAGGTGAGCATTATCTTTATGACTTACGTTTTTGTAGTTTGATTCAGATTTACGCCATTTCTCTGAATTCTCGACTGAAAAGTAGCGGGATCGAACTAGAAACACAGCGGGATGGGAGCAACATACGCCGTATAGGTCTGATTTGGGTAGAGCGAACCCTATAGCCAAGTTTTTTGAATCTGCCCTTACAAGATTAGTACCCAGAACTTATAATTTTCTACTAGCTTGGAAAAAAGTAGTCAAAATCACTAGGAGATTGACATAGAGCAAGTAGAATCTTTTTGCGTTCATTCAGACTACCAGAACTCGTTTCAGTCAACTGTGAAGATCGTGATTATCATTCATTTTGCATTCATAACATGATTATTTCCATCAGTTGATGTCGCATAGAGGGTTAATCCAGAGTTTGTATAGGTTTTATAAGCAGTGACCAAAACTTTGTTGTAGTTTGATCTCAGTACATGCCATAATTCACGATTTTTCACCGAAAAGCAATGAAATCAAACTTCAAACCCAGTGCAATACACAGTTTAGTTTTATTTAGCAAAGCATTTTCGTTGTTTGTTTGTTGTTGGCATTACATTGTTATTTCCCAGGCTCGTGAAAACACCAAAGAGCCGGATCTTGTGGTTGTGGATCTGAGCGAGTGCGAGAGCGACCCCGACGAGATTCCCGGCCAGATGTGCGAAATTAATTATGTAGGTTTATATAAAATAATAATAAAGTAATAAGCTTCACATTACATCATCGTCACAGTTCTACAAGTTTTGTGGTATAGTGGGTGCCAAATTTATAAATTTCTGTCTCTTGCCGGAATCGAAACTACGAGCAAAAGACTCGCAGCAGGACGCTACCCACGGCGCCATTATAGAACATAACCAGCAAGCTTTGGAATTGAAATTGAAGACATGTGTGCGTACACAGCGGAAAGTGAGATATACACTACCTCCCGCCTTTCTGTGGACGACAACTATATTGAACACGCTGATTATCACACGTTGTAGTTATACCTAGCTTCACAGCACAACTCTCGACAAATGACCAAACTACAGCGTTATCAAACAACGAACTATTATGCTCGGAAATCTACGGTGCGGCCTGCCGTTCCTCGTCTAAGTTGGTGATAATATGTTTTCTATTTTCAGAACCCCGACAGTGACGACAACAAACGAAGCGAGCCCATGTCGAGCCGCAAGCAGTCGGAGAACACTCAAAATGGTGAAGAATTTCATAAGTACAGCAATTTTCAATCAAAAGTCACAAAAATGGGATACCTAGTGTATAGTCTTTTTCACTTTTACTGACACTCGTAAAAAATTTTTCTGAATTCTGAATTCTTTTCTTCTGAATTCTGAAATTCTGAATTCTGAAATTCAGAATTTTGAGTTCATTTGATTCACGTAAATGTTAGCGCAAATATGAACAGTCTGACATTTCATTTTGGTTTGTTATTACCGAGAGTGTGTGAGAATGTTTTGACACCTTTTGGAAGTTTGAATTATATAACAGTTTGAATGTGTACCACATAATCATGTTTTCACAGAGAATACATTGCAGACTCACTATTGAACTTATTTTTTTCTTCCGGGTTCCGAAGTGTGATCTGCTGAATGTACAAGTTGGTGCGCATTGATGATTTCACATGAATCCTATTCTTCGATTTGAATAAATATTTTTCGCAAATCGAGTTTCGTCAAACATCGTTCATTCAACAGTTATGTCATTGACATTCAACAATTATGAACACTTCAATATAACGACAAAAACAATAGGAAACAATATAAACTTCTACCATAGAAACCTTTAGAGGCAACCATCTAGTTAGATTCCTCGTCATCAGACTTGGTGATATGACGTTTAAACTTCGAAAAGGTGGACTTGTATTTTTCTGCGAATGTGTTCCCGGTGTTGCCGGCGGTATGAGGGTACTCTTCTCCTGCGTATCCGGTTTCGGTAGCTGGGCTAGGTCCTGGCTTCTCAGTAATCGGGCCCGTCCCGGACACAGGACCGGCTCCAATGTAACCACTTCCTTGTTGCTGATTATCAATTTGAGAATTGTATTGATTTTCTTGCTGATTGTTGGACTGAGGAGGATATTGACTGCCTTGTTGATCATTGTTTTGAGGGGCGTATTGATTAGTCTGCGGCTGATATTGATTGACCTTCTGCGGAGCATTTTGATTGGTGTTTTGAGGCGGATATAGATTTCCTTGTTGATTGGTGTTCTGAGGCAGATATTGATTGCTCTGCTGTAGAGGGTATTGATTGGTATTCTGAAGCGGGTATTGATTGGTGTTCTGAGGAGGATATTGATTTCCATATTGGTTGCCCTGCTGGGGAGGGTACTGATTGATATTCTGAGGAGGCGGATATTGATTGCCATATTGATTGACGTTGGGAGGACGTTGATTTCTTTGAATAACACCACGCATCGAAAGTCCGAGTACAACATCAGCAGCCAGACAACACAGTAAACAGGGAATCATCATGTAATAACTGTATCCAATCTGAAAATATTTCCTTTCAATACAACTATAACATTTTAATAGTACCAAAATCGTCCGCAGGAACGTTCCACATATACTAGAGGTCAATTAAATAGTCACGTAAAGTTAGCATTATAATGAGGCATCGTGAGGCACTTTGTCATTGCACGTTTCTGAGTTTTGCTGTGTTTAACATGTTCACGTAACTGTGCAATTGATTAACAGTATAGGGTGTGCCACAACTTATAGAAGTTTAGCGCTCGCCGAAATCGAACCTGCGAGCAAACGATTGGTAGCTGCGCGCTAACCACTACGCTACGACAGTTCACTTCAGCTAAGGTTAAGCATCAAAGTCATGTGTTCGACACAGGGAAAACTGAGATATACAGTACCATCCCGCCTCTCTGTTAGCAACGACTATATACCATTTCGTGTCTCAGTCTATTAACATTGTTTGGAGGGCTGGTTACCAACTGGAAGGTGAGACCAGCTGGAACGAGCGCGAATTTGAACCAACACAGCTCGCACAGGGAAAACTGAGATATACAGTACTACCGTGTTTTTATACGGTGTCTCCTAGAGATACAAAAGGAAATTAGACTAAAGAATGGAGTGATGAGCACACCATTTATCTCAGTCGTGAAAGGTGGTGTTGACTTTGAAAAGTAAATTCTTAATGAGTGCGCAATAATTTGTCGTCGAAACTATTGCAACTGAGCAGTCGTCACTACCGAAAAATGGAGTTAACATTTGTTCCGTGTTTTGTCCAGTATTTAGGGCTGGGAATGCGGTAAACCGTATGCTAACTTGCTTATTTCATCGTACAACTAATACCACAATAGAATAGTTTTCCGTATTTTTTGTTACATTGGTTCTCGTAGTTTAATTGAAACTCACCGACGCGCTACTGCCATACTCCCAAGAAGCTGAAATGGAAGAAATAATTTTGATTTCTTACGTTGAATGTGTTCAATTCTAGGATGAAAGTTCTTACCATTTCCGAAGAAACTTCGGCAGCGAGTCAGTTTCAGGTTGTATTTCTCGATGTTAGCTTTCTTCCAAAGTTTGTTTGAACTGGTTATTCATCACACATGAACTCTGAACTCAATTCTCAACAAGAACTCAATTCTGGAAAACACTACGCTTTCTATGAAAATACTGTCAGTGGAAATGACGATACGTTGGGTAAAATGCCGTCGAAACGTCATCAAACATTTTAGTTAAGTTTTCCTTTCAGTGTCTCCTCAAAAGCGACTGATGGAAATTGTGAAGATCGTTTGTAAAGTTTACAGATCTGAACTTCTACGCTACCGAAATACTTATTGAAATTATTTTACAAGGGAATGTTTTATTCACGGAAAACGCCGGAATTCGCGTTTCACTTGATTGCGAAATAACAAAAGGGTATTTTTCAAAGATTAAATATTAAAGGTGGGCAGAGAAAACCGATAGTGGCTAACCGGTGCTCAGTCTCGATATCCGCATTTAGCCGAGCAGCAGGCAATCGCGGTTCAGTCCATAATAACGCACTTGCTATAGTTTCTAACTCACTCTCAATATAAACATTTTTTCTGCTCACCTATCTGTATAAGGTGCGTTCTTTTCAGAGCAAACCCATTCGGTGTATTTTGCCTTATAACGCTGTGTTCCTGGTTTGATGTCGTCGCTTTTCGGTTGAAAAATATATTTTGTTCATTGAGATCAAACTACATCTATAGTTTGATCACCAGCGCCTATACAGAGGTGAAACATAAAAGATTCGATTCGACCTACAATAGGCCGGAAGCGCTGCGGCCGGATATATAATCATCAAGAGCAGGTACACGAAGGTCAGAAATCCAGTGAACCCCATATCCACCTTCAGAGTTATCGTGGAATTACTACAACAGCACCTGAAAACAAACTCGGTCACGTTTAGGTTCTGTCAAACCGTTGGGGATACCGTTAAAGAAGGAAGATTATGTGGTGCAATCACAACGCTTCAGTCTTTCAAACTGCAATACATTTTTCAGTTGGGGGGACACTCAAGTGGTACGCAATTAAGCTTGACCCGCGAAACGGAGTGAGACCGCCACAAAAGTGGGTCAAATCTTGGTGCGTACCAGCTCAGGCAATCGTGCGGAACTGCCGCGGAACTTATCGACTGATTTGGTGATTTCGGGCAAAAAGCGGCAGCAAATGCGGGTGCGGCACTAATGCGGGAGTGATTGCGGGCTGCGGCCTAGAATCGGCAGCAAATGCGGGTTATTGATTTCGGAAAGAAGATTCATTTAAGAACATGTTTTTTGTTCATTCTTCATTGCGGCCCACTCTCAGCGCGGAACTTTGCCAGCGGGAAGACGACTGACCAAAATCGTACCACAAGCACATGCACTTTCTGGCTGAATTCGGGATGCAATGGAACTGTATAGGCAGTAATACTTAGTTTTCAACTGTCTCATTTGCATTAGTTTATCTGTGTAAAAGGCTCAGGCTTAGGTAAGTCATGGTTTCTAGAGTAGCTCGTTGCACCTCAGGGTACTGGCGCGTTGCACTTCACTGTAGGGTGGTTAGGGAATTGAATTGAATTAGAATTGGAATTGAAAAGAATTGAAAACAAATTCCAAAGAATTGAATTGAATTGGTTTTTGAGTGAAACCACCAATTCCTAGGAATTGAATTGGTTTTGTTAAGAGAAAATCGGAATTGAATTGAATTAGTTTTTGACAGCCAGAAAAAAATGGACATTGGTAAAAAGAATTGGAATTCATGAAAAAGTGGGGACCCAACGACTGTAAGATTTGTCTTCTGCTGTGCGCCTCTTAGACAGCTACTCTCAAATGGAGCAGCTACTGCTACAAAAACCGAAAAATACTAATATACTCAAGTATAACTGTTCATTACAAACATACAAAAGTCGTAAAATATTTTCTCAAACCTGTAAACTAGAATCTACAAGTCACAGCTGCGAAAGAGAGAACAACTGTTGAATAATATGACAAACGTTATAGCACCTAGAATTGAAGTAATGACAAAAAATGCCAACCATTGTGCACAAAACCAGGAACTCTATTATTGACTACGTTGAGTTAACATCTGTGATTTGTAGATTCTAGTTAACAGGTTTGAGAAAATATTTTACGACTTTTGTATGTTTGTAATGAACAGTTATACTTGAGTATATTAGTATTTTTCGGTTTTTGTAGCAGTAGCTGCTCCATTTGAGAGTAGCTGTCTAAGAGGCGCACAGCAGAAGACAAATCTTACAGTCGTTGGGCCCCCACTTTTTCATGAATTTTTCTCTTTTTGTAAACATGCCGTAGGTATGTGGTTTGATCTGTACGGTGCAGATAAAATTGTTTTCTTAATGAACACCTTGTCAAGTATTACCATCATTCGAAAAAAATATGACGTCAATATTGCAGTTCTGAAAACTTACTTTATCTGCCCTTCAGAGTCCCAGAATACGTCATATTTGAATGAAGTTTCATCGTGAATTGACCATTTTTAAGAAACTTTCAGCATTCGAAAACATATTTCACGTCAATTTTTCTAAAATTTGACGTCATCTGGCCTTCTGAATTCCAAAATAAGTCATATTTAGATAAAGTTTTATCGTTAATATACCATTTTTAAGATATTTTCAGCATTTGAAAATATTTGTGACGTCAACTTTGCACTTTTCAAAAATGACGTCATCTGGTCTCCAGAATCCCGGAATACGTTACTCTTAAATTGAGTTTCACCATTAATTGACCCTTTCTAAGACCATCATTTGAAAATATATGTGACGTCAACTTTGCACTTTTTAAAAATGACGTCATCCGAGCTCCAGAATCCTCGATGACGTCATCAGTAGAAGACTTACTTCTAAATCGATGTCAGTTCATGTCGTGGTATCATACTTCAAATATTACTTGAATTGGTTAGGACTGAGCTGAGTTATAACGCAATTTGATTTACCCCGACAGAGAGGGCGAGAGAGTGCACGAAATGAAGAGACGCAGAGACATTTTCAAAGACCTATATCTTGATGAAAAATAACTTTTTTCGAAAAAAAAGTTTGCGCCCCCAAAGTTTGAGTGGGGTATCTATCGTGTCCCAAATTTTCAGTCAAATCGGTTCACACATAAAAATATCCCAGGAGTGCGCACCAACACACACACACACACACAGACACACACACGACGGAAGTTGGCGGTCTGCATGAAGCGCATAACGTCATAACTCGGCTCAAACTCAATCAATTTCGTTCAAATTTTGAACATAGCTTTTAAATGTGCCATAGAAAGTCAGCAAATCATAAAAAGTTTCGATTTGCACAATTGGACCTTTTTGAGAGTGAACTAAAAAAAATGGAAGCGCGCATTAGCCGGACCAAAGACAAATCTCGCACAGCGCTTCGCGCTGCGCGCGATTAATCCGGAATTGATTCAGAATGGAAATTTTAAACGTGATGAAAATGACAGTTTCTTGTTTTGTTCTATCTTGTTCAAATGCATTTGTTGTAAAAAGCAGCATTACCAACTTTTTTTTGCAGAAAAAATGCCTTAAGAATTGGAATTGGAATTGATTTTTCAAGAATTGGTCGGACTTGGTCGGAATTGGAACTGAATTGAATTGGTTTTTGAAAACATTGAAAGAATTGGAATTGAATTTTCGGAATTTTTCGAGAATTGGTTGGAAATGGAATTGAGTTCAATTGGTTTTTTGAAATGATGAAAGAATTGGAATTGAAATTCCGGAATTTTTCGAGAATTGGTTGGAATTGGAATTGAATTGAATTGATTTTTAGAATTGGTTAACCACTCTACACTTCAGGTAACTGGCTCGTTCGTAGGTACAACTATCAGATTCGGTTTTTTTTTCGAGTTCAATATTTTTTGCTTGTGTCACAAAAATCGGACAAGTTGAGTTGTTATATAAAGCATCCAACCGTTTCCGAGTACTATGTGATCAATTCCTCCATATTACGATAGACAGGAGTTAATAAGACCTGAACCACAAGGTGGTTTGAATTTTAGATTTTGTGTGACAACTGGTACGCAATTAGCGAGAGTGGGCCGCAACTGGAACGCAATTAAAAAAGGCTAATTTCGTTCTACATATAAGACGGTTCCAACTAAATTTTTTCAAAATTCAAAGTAATTCACGGAATTCTGTCAATCTGTGAACGGGAACTTTTTCTGGCGCCTTGCGGTCAAAATAACACAATTTTACGTTTCTTGTCAACGCGATGTTGGCATTTGACAATGAGATTCAGATTCTTTTGGCAAATGCTAAGTGAACGGAGTTCGCTTGTCACTTGTCACCCAAAGGGATCATCTTTACCATTTGCCATTTGCACTGATTCATTTTGACACGTGCCAAACCGTTGAGAGGATTCGAACCCTTGGCCGTTGGGCCAAAAGCAAGCGCACTACCACTACACTAAGGCAGCACCTGCATTTGAAAAGAATGGACCGCGCTATATATGACCCCGCCGCAATTGTTCAGATTAAGGTTGCCACACGAGTGTATTAAAAGGGATGAGTTTATTAAAAAAAATCAATTTTCATGAATATAAAACGTGAATTTGAAAGCTGAACACACCAAAAAACATTTCAGCTAGTTAAAAGCCAGTAGCAACTTTTCGCCCAACATCGCAGGTTCAAGTGTTTACTGTATTCCCTTTTCCGCTTCGCGTTTTTTCTTTCAAAGATTCGCACCCATAATTCGATAATCTATTATCATCCCGTTATGAATATGCCCGCCCCGGTGTGTGTACGAACTGTTCGCGCTCTAAAATGTAGCCCGCTTAGTGTAGTGGTAAGCGTCTCGCTTTTGGTGTGGCGGGGTCAGGTTCGATTCCCGCATGAGGCAAAACCTGGTTGACACGTGTCAAGAAAGAGGATCGTTCCTGGCAATTGTCAGTGTTGAGCAGTGATAATATCACTTGCCAAGTGTTGAGAAGTGATATTATCACTTGGCAGACATCGATATTCATGTTGGCGCTTGTCATTCGGGTTGGCTCTAATATTTCTCAGATACAACAGCAACTTTGACAAGATAATGGTTTACGTGTCACTCCCACTCCGGTGACAACATTTTGGTAAAAAAACGGAAATTTTGAAAAAATTTAGTTGGACCCGTCTTATATCATTGATCTACACTTTCTCTTCTACAATAGCAAGTTATTAACGACTGCTCGCTCAGAATCGTGCGACCAATTCAATTTCTTACTGTCTCCGTCGGGGAAGTGAAAAGTAGATATTGTTGGTGTTTTCTAACCAAGAAACCCCAAGAAAAAAACAGTAACGAGGCGGTCCATTTTGACCGCAACCATGAGTTCATAAACATTGATAAACGAACACATTGTGACACATTGATAAACGTGAACGGTATATTTAATCTGTTTTTTTTTTCAGAAAAACTTACTGAGCAATGACACCATAGATAAGAAATGCGAGCTCCACAAAAATTGCGAGGAAGAGGAAAATTGCGACACAAATCTCAACGCCGAAATTCTGAAATTGATCATTTTGGGAACAAACACAATTTACACCTTTGCGTATGTAGTATACAAATAGAAACATATGGTGTTCATAATGAGTTAGGCTAATTCATGCATGCATAATTATACTGTTGAAATATAACTGGACTGACCACTGAACAGCAAATTGGAAACTTTTGAGAAGATACATGATGACCGTATACGTCTAAAGTGACCGTCATCCAGTCTGAAATGCCTAGTTGTTCACTTCTGCAATGTTTTCACAGTTAAGACTACAACGATTTGGTAACTACAAACATAGAGAAATGTTTTTCAATTTAATATACTTCTATCTACCTGTAAGAAAATTTGATGGTTCCCAACGTATTATTAAGACGTTTCCTCTCTACTAGCACTACATTATTTCATCACATGCTCTATTCATAAAATATATACATTTACAAAATATAATAATACGTTTACTTTTTTCTTCATATGCTATGTTTCGAGTAGAACAACGTATAACTCGAACCTGGTGTGGCCAGAGCGATAATGTTGAAGATGAGTGTGACAGCCATCAGACCCACCGTTCCCAAGTGTGCATAGTACTTTGGAACAAACATGTTCTGAAAAAAACTAATGAATGAGAATAATAATGATTATAATAAATAGAGCACAATATTATCGAGCGAAAATGAAATATTAGAACCTAAAAAGGAACTTTAATCTGGATCAAACGATATTATGTACTTCCACTGTGCGCATAGTGCAAAATTTGAATAGAAGTTTTCGCCCTTGTATGAGTTGAAAAACTTAATAAAACATAAGTTTTCCAGAAGTGATACCAAGGTGTTTTCCAAACATTTGGGCGACTCAACAATTTCACACGTTGACTATATACAAACACAAAACACACACATTTTTATAGTTTTTACTAAATTTCTCACAGTATGAATACAAAACTTGCAGTCCGTTTTATTCAAGTGAATGTTATCGAAGAAGTTGAAAATTTTTGCTTGCGTTCTGATTTTCTATTACAAACAGCCCTAGAAAGTGTTTCTGACGACTTTCACCTCTCTCTTTTTAACCCTATTACTTTTCATAGAACATGGCGAATAGAGGGGTCAAAGTAACCAAATTTTAATTTCTTCGTACAGTACGTGTACGAAGTGAGACTTCTGGTGATTCGGTGAACTAATTACGGGAATAATTCCGGTCGTATGGAGACCTATCAGTAATCCCATGTCTTATCATCGTTTGTAGGGAGGTGGGACAAACACATTAAAGTAAAATTGACACTAGTACAAACTACTCGACATGCCCAATGAGACAGTGGACTAATAGTTCTAGGCTGTTTTCACAACATGGTGAAACTTTTGTAAGCGCTGACAGCACGTAAACAAACAAATGTTCGAGAGACAGTCTGGGTCTCTCTGACATGCACACTCTCTCATCCAGGCTGTGGCTGGTAACTGTCCGAGATTCTCAGAAATATTAGCGCCAATTTTCTGCAGTTGGCCAGCTACAAAAACGAGATATCATGCAGGTCAATGGCGCGCCAACAGGTTAAGACAATCTTCGTCTCTCTGATCTGCACACTCTCTCGTTCAGCCAATAAAAAAGTGGCTGGCCAATTGGCTGGGAACTGTCTGAGTTCATTCAAAGGTTTTATTGGCGATCAACCAAAGTTTTATTGAGTTTGACGAGAATCATAGAAAGTAGAAGCAACTTCAGACACAGAGAAATGAAAAGAAAGTAGAAGCAACTTCAGACAGAGAGAAAATCAGACAATCATGGCAGTCATATGGCAGGTTATGGAAACTCACAGGAACAATGGGTACAAAATAGTTTGACACTGAAAACAACATATTCAACAATCTTGACGGTTTGATGTGATAATAAAGTCAAGTTAATTCGGAATGTTATTTCCAGCAAACAGAAAAATGGAAGTTTGGGTTCGAAAAGGTAATTATACGTAAATTTTTGGTGATTTGAAAGTAGAATGAAGATTAGCAACTAATGTTACCTAAAATAAAGTGTTCATTACGATAGGTTGTTTTCGAATTTATATATAGGTTTCCACTCACATTAGTTCATGTGTGGAAAAATATCTTCAAGTAACTGAACTATTCGGAGCAGTTTTGTAAATATCTCGGAGTACTGTTGTGGCAGAACATGATCAACTTTCCATATTGTAAATTTTAACTCGGAGTGAGAATTTCTATATGTTACATGGGAGAAGGCATCAAATGAAAACATTGGCAAAGCGTATAGTCATTTCCGGAAATACATCAAACGTCGTATCAGGAAACTTAGCATCTTTATGGTAGAATACAACTTTGTCGAAAACTACTTCGATGTAAAAAGTTGAAGGAGTAAATATTTGTTTTATTCAAATAAGTTTCTCGATCTCGGCCTGATGCTCATCTGGTTGGTATTGAAGTCCGTTGTACAATCGATAGAAGCAGTCGTGACAGTACGGCTTGCGGTCGTGCTCACGGTAGGTACCGTGCATGTTCAGCGCCTGAAGTATTGACAATGAGTACGTGTGCTAAAACATCCAGGAACTGTCACCTCATCCTGCGTCTCTCGTTTTACGCACTATTTGGCGGAACTAATATTTCGACGGGATAGAATAGAATAGATGGATATAAATATGAACTTCACGTGAGCCCTGTAACTCACGTGACACTTGTATTGCCGTAAATTTTCACGTGTAGCAAGTAGCGTTTCGAATTTAGACGATCAAATAACTGCTTTTTACACTTACCTTTCGACAATACGTGCACATAAAAGTGGTACAAGTTAATACTGTTGGAACTCATTGTAATTCTCCCAATTAGTACAACGTGATATGTTACTAGTTAGTTTTAGGATAAGGCGAGAATGTTACCGTGTGAGAATGCTACCACGTCATGTGAAATGTCGCGTTTATTTAAGAGCAGCTTTCTGAAACTGTAGATCAGTTAATGGTCTGAATCACAGTGTTACAACTGAGTGATACTCACCTTCTGACAGTACGTGCACATAAAGTTGTACGTGTGCAACTTTTGTGCACGGTCGCTGTTGGGGGCGAGAGCGGTCAGAATAGCCCCGTCAATCTCCTCCGAGCAGTAGGCACAGACAGCCGGAGCTCCGAGAGGCGGCGAGCCCTATGGATAGAGATAGATTCAGATAGTTCATTCGCGAGTAAACACGTGTCATTTCACGTTGTTCAAAGATGTGACACTCCAATTGGAGAAACGTTGGTATGTTCTTTGTAATTCCTGATTTCTTTGTAATTCCTGATTTCTCATTTTCCCTGAACTTTTTCTACATGAACCCTGATGGAATGCCACATCCTCAATGTGGAACGTCAGGTGCTCAGTCCCGAAACAACTATTCGGTTTTATTCTAATTCAATCTATTCTATGTGCCACGGAAAGAAACTTAAACGCATGGAAATAACGTATAGTCACGGATTCACTCGTTCCGAGCTGTAGTACAGTTTTCTGAGTGAGAGGTCACGTTTTGATAAAAAAAACCTAAACAGAAAGATTCTGCACTATCGCTTGACGCTGTAAGAATATTTTGTGTCTTTTTCTGGTTTCACAGAATTTGCAGTGAAAATTGCCAGCGTGTCATGGTTTCCTCTATCTGAAATTGCCTTTTGATTGCCGTTTGATGACCCTCTGATGTCGGAAATTTTAGTTTTCATAGCTTTTACACTAGTTGAATAGTAGAAAGTGGCAGAAAATGCAATAAAATGCAACGGAAATGCACTTTTCACCCTCAGACATTTTAAAATGCAACGGAAGTGCACTTTTCACCCTCAGACATTTCTTATAGTCTCAGATGATGATCTTTTTGAGTTAAGATTTGAAATGAGTATCCTTCTCCAGTTTTCTATCATGAGTAACCTATGAGAATACGAGCCTCAATCTGTAGCATTCTCCTCGGCGTCTCTGACCGAGCTCTTCTGCGACGGAGACTGCTCGTCTGACTCTCGCTCATCTCGACACCGTAGTCGCGAGACACCTCGTCAACCGTGTAGTTTTCTTCGGGAACTGAAGCAAAAAACTCTAAATAATAATGATAATAATATAATGAAATGGATATGATGCCAAAACTGGATTTGAAACGGAATGTATCACGATCAGTCTTTCTCATATGCAAATTGCTCTAATTTGTCAAACTGTTTTTGAAGTTTGCTTCGTTCACATGGAAATGACAAATATACCCGAGACGCGTGATTGGCTTCGAGAGGCTTGTAGGTCTACTATATAGAATCTAGAACTCAGTCTCTCTCTAAAGCAAACCCATACGATAAATATTGCGCTATCTCGCTGTTTTTGTAGTTTGACTCCGCTGTTTTCTGCCAAAATTAGTACATTATTAGGTGTATCGATTTCAAACTACTAACTTATCCCTGGTCATGGCCTATACCTGGTTTGTGTTGTCTAGCCGGCAGATGTCCCTCATCCGGTGCGGGTGTAAGTCGGAGACGATATTCGATTTCCTGAATGGAACAGATTGGAGTTTATGAATGATGTGAGAATAGATCAAACTACAGTTCATGTTCGATCACACATATTTGTGTGGATAGATCAAACCGGAAAGTCACTTATGTTTGTGCTGATAATTTTGTTTTCCATTCGATACATTTCAAGTAAAGCCGTTTTGCGTTTTCGAGCACATTTCAGTAGCTCATCTTGCTTCAGAGAAATCGTAGCTCAATGATTACGGTCTTTCGAAAACGACAGACAAATACTGTTATTAATTGTTGTTATGTTTGTAGTTTGTTTCCGGCTGTGTGTTTGGAGATCGAGCTACAAATATTTTTGTTCATTCTTCATAGATTACAAACCTCTCTCTGTGCACTCTTTCTGCCGTCCTTCTTCCTTCCCAGAGATCCGCGTCGCAGTACCTCGGCTGTCGCATTCACATCGTAGACCAGAGCCGCAAGAGTGTCGGTGACAGCATTTTGACCTGGAGTGCAGTTTGTGTTGTATCCTTAGCCAAAGGATAAACACTAATGAATACAAAGATATCAACACCAAGGTTATACCTGTACCAACAAGGAGACGAGAGAGAGAGGAGACCAGTTTATTAGGAGCCAGACGATACAATGCACAAACAGGTTGCAATACTGCACACGTCACTTTACACGTGAACGCGCGCTATGCTAATCAACTAGCATGTTAAACACGTATAGACAGAAAGTCTACTACTCAACAGTTTGTATTTCAATACGTTGTGAAATCAGACGTAATTCTGTTTGAACGTTCAATACTATCCGTTGCACCAACGTTTTGGGACATAAAACAATGAGAAAATGTTAAACTCTCCATGCTACGTCAAAGGATGTTCGCTTCTAATTATCATGTTGCGGTCAAATCCTTGGTTGAATCAAACCAAGATCACATTTATCTGCCTAGAACTACAGTACTCACGCTGATCTTTCTTCACTTTCGTGAGATTCTGGTTTATCTCGTCGCTGGACACCGCCTTGAGTCTAGCTGACAGCCAGTCGTCGGTGGGCGATATTGACACCCGCCCGGTGACCTCCATCTCAGTTTGGAATTGACGGCGCTCGATACGCTGGAAAAGTTTAAATGCGGAATGTCGTTCTAGAAATGAATGAACTGAGATTAGTAATTACTATCTCCAATAACATCATTCAAAATGTAGAACATATCTCAAACGTTTGATGAGATGACTCAGTTTCTACTGTCAAGCATGTACTATCGACACAGATCAGGTGAAGGTCTTGTCTCAGATCAACGTCCAAGAACGCTTTCATTTGAGTCTTCGTTGATAGGACTTCTCGAATATTCAAACGAGCGGTGGGCCTCTAGGTACACGTTAAATATGAATTTCTCAGTTAAGTGAAACATGGTTGATACAGATGAAAACATCACAGTTTGATGACGTCGAGAGTACTTTGCGGAAGCCCACTTCTGTTCATATTTTGTTCGCATTCTACGTGGCAAAACTCATATTTTCAGTTTCTGTCAAATAAAACATTCCCACCATTTGCCCTTGTTTTCTCCGGATGATTTCAGTTGTTTGTTCCACGTCATTTTTCAACGCGGAAAGGGTGCCGTGAACACTATATTTTATTGTATCATCAGTACACTTATTTTCAAACTGCATTTCTATTATGTTGTATTGATGCGTTTTTATGATACAACCGCTAAAGAGGAGGTTCGGAACGCTTGTGAATATTAGTTCTACTCAGAATTCGCCTACAGTTATAATTCAAAACAAGATTAGTTTAATATATGTTGTGAGCAGTTCATTTATAGCTACTGCTGTACTGTTCCTCCTGTGGGCAACATGGAAATAGTTCAAGCAGACAGAAACGGAGCAAATGTTAAAGAAACACTATTATGTGGTCCAATCGCAACGCTTCAGTCCTTTAAACTGGAATACATTTTTCAGTTGCAGTTTAAAGGACCGTTGACACGGGATTGGTCCACATAATCGTCCACAAGAAATGAGATACATCCAAGACAATGAATATTTGTGTACGACGAAGTCATCAGTTTTTTTTAAAACTTGTGATGCAAAACTTATCTTGTCAAGTTAGTTCAGAAACAGGCAAATGCAATTTCAATCAGCATGCAAACATATATCCGTCAACTTTTCAATTTCCTCAACCTTTCTTAACATTTTTGGTAGCTCAATTTTAAGGCAGCAAAAATGAGGTTCGATCGAGCGATGCGTGGCGAGCGGTCGTTGGAAGATTGTAATGACAATATCTTAATCACAAATCACATTTTGCGTTCTGCATACATTTGCATTAGGTACATTCTGAGTTCATTCGCTGTCTTTTCTTCATTCATCCATCTCTTTTGAACCTTTCGTTCAGTAAACAATATGTTATACTTTATTCTATTCTGCTCTTTGTATAACTCACGGAGTGCCGGAATCGCTTCAGCCGGATAGTAAATCAGTACAAATACAAACACGCATGTGAGTAGAAGGCAGAGAAAGAAGTCTACTTTGAGCATGACATTGGACACGTGATGGCAGAAACTGAAATTAGTTTGAACAGTTAGAAATTATGTTGTGGCTACACTCTTAATTGAAATTAAACACCGTGTCGCAAGTACATGGGTGTGTTGAGTAAATATGCTCAATATTATAAACATAAAATGTAGTTCTTACGTGAAGTCCTGTGGTTACCAGCTACAGCTTGTAAATTTGAAGTTTGGGGAGTGGTTGGTGTTCGAGTGACGCTTAACCTACACGAACCTGGTTCGATTCCAGTCTTCCTGGGAGCGAAAATCTGACTTGATGAACTTCACTCATGGTTAGGTACAAAAATCAAACTACAAACATCATCAATAAGGCTCACCATGCCACCACCGCCCAGATTAGAAATAAGACCTCTAGACCGAGTCCGACAAAAAGAGCGATACGAGTCCACTTCTCCCAGTAAGGAACCTACAAAGTATAAACTGAAATTTAAATGAGAAGGTTCCCCAAAATGTAAAGAAAACTTGAGCTTTGAAGCATTTCTCCAGTGTCTTTTGACTTGTTCTTACTATTTCATCCAAATACTCTTTATCATCAACTCTACGTCAACTCACAAAATTATAAAGCTGCTTATATTCCATTTAAGTTCTTACTGTTCAAATATATTCGTAAGATAATATTATACATCCCTATGAATATATGGATGGTCACAAATGTTTTCTATGTCCTATTAGGTTGGATGGCATTTATGTCTATCCGCGGTGTTGTGAAGCGCGACCGTTCACTGTACTCTGTGGTAGAAGTCTCATCTACGACGCGTCATTGGTTAGCAACGTTACTCACTGAACCGTTTTGACACTAGATAGCCTTGTTGCATGTATGATCGAACTATTTGAATTTTGGTTTGGAGTTACATGAACGGGCAAACCTCAAAACTACGCAGAATTTATGTCTTATTACTATGTATTTTGTGACCGTCTATTGCATCCCTCTGTCACACATGGCGCAGCCAGCGTGCATACATCTCATCCCACCATCCCAGCCAAACATGCCAATCCGAATGATCTCTTCACAAAACATATCTACATTACAACGTCTCTTTCAAGATAACTATTGTCCCACAAACTATTTGGTTCAATCACCGTCGTTCAGCACTATTACATTGCATGTAATACTATGTGCGCGTAACATTGTAACCATACCCTCTTTTCTTCTCAACTTTTCTCTCCATTTACTTATTTGGACTGCCACATACTATGTGGAAGTCACGTGTTAAATCGCGAATAAATCTATTCTATCTATTCTATTCCACACCCATACGGCGAACGTCGCCCTTTCTCGCTGTGTTTAAAGTTTCATCAGCTTGTTTCTGATCTGTTTCAACTACAACATGAGTATTGTTATCCTATATAGTTCAATGAAAACGATTCCACGACTCACGATCGATTCACAGTCACATACTCCACAATGTTCAGACAGAGGTCCTAGCGAAGCAGTGATCCAGCCTGGAAGATCAATGTTTAGTAGGGTTGTTAGAACTGGAATTGGATTACGGAGTGTTTGAGATCAAAGCACAATGTTGATTCGGTAACTCCATATATAACTCGATTTTGCTTCAAAAAATCAACACTCGCGGAGCAGCCAACGGAGGCCGGTTTGTATCACTAGAAACTCAAATGTATCGGTGCCTCACAGAGTTCAATATGCATGAAACTCAGTTAGATAAAATAGTTATTATAAACTCACAGATGAATCACAGCACACTCCAGCACTTTCAGAGTGATATCCTAGACTGATTGTGATCCAGCCTGAAACAAATTACTATTTAAATGATGAGAAAAATATCGAATTTGTTACAATATCAGAGTATGGAATTTTCTGTTGAACATTTTTTCTGTTGATGTGCTCAAGCACAATTAACTGTTTTGAAAGGTCTGCGAAACTACATGCGTGGCGGTATTTTATACAGTTAGTCAATTACATGTGAAACATGGTAAACACAGAACTCAGTAACGTGCAATGACAAAGTGCACGATTCCTCATCAGAATGCTAACTTTACCGGACTTATTTTATTTTAGTGTTACATTTATTTAGAACAAAAATATTTGTTGTCTACTTCTGGATATTATTATGAAAATATGTGTTCAGTGAAAGGTGTCACTCAAAATCGTATGACCCAAACCCAATCCTCTGAGAACAACACCAAAATCGTCTTGAATCAGGGTCGAAACGATTTCGAGTGGCACCTTTCACTGAGCACATATTTTCAAAATACTTTATTTTATTTCTAGTATAAAGAACAAACCGTGCGTAAATAAGGAAACAGCAATGCAAATGAGAGTGATCACAATCAGTGCCCCCACAGCTGTGTGTGCATGCGATTTCTCCATAATCTGTAACAAAATGAAATGTTTATTTTTCATTATTTTCATACAAGGTGGCACTTGGTCATCGGGAAGTTTAAAAAAACGATAAAATTTGTCATAACGACATTAAACTACAATACGCACTCGGTCACTCCCTAGACTGAGATTTGTGTGCGTAGGCCATATAAGTGGGGCTGCGAAGTGTAATAAACTAACACCGAATGGTTAGAAACGTGAATCGGTTCGCTGGATTTCTGCACATGTCAATTGAACTGTTTCTCTGATTATTATATTTTTTCTAGTTTACTACACTTATATGTTGCATCTAGTTCTTGATCAGATTCATGGGCTACTCATACGCAACCTAGTGCAACAGAGTATAACTCTACAGAGTTACAGGTGTATACACGGGATATCGCGTCAACAAATATAAATAAAAGGGTTGTAGATGACCTAAATCAAAAGGTGGTTTTTGACGATTATGGGAGGATTCTCAACTCACGGCCCGTCATGTTTATATAACAATTTCCTTATCAGTAATCTCGTTGAAGGTGACGTTGATTCACGTAGGAACAGTCCACTTCCACTGACTCACAATTCTGAAAGATTATTTCTGAATCATGTGGAGGTTGACCTGATTTGATTTGTAGTCTGATCAGTAGTATACACTACAGTTTCCGAATCTGCTGGAAATTACCGCGATTCAAACTACAAACACGGCACAAACCGACTATTGTTCTCTGACTATCCTAGAGAGGTATGGGCTGTGAAAGCAACTTCTCTGCTAGGTTCGTAAACATCAATGTTCTCTTTATTAATGCCATCTAATCTTTATGGGAATCGTCTACATTGTGCTCTTTTTAAGCACACTGCTTTTTAGTCTACAATTATCGTATCTGTGCGGCTGTGATCTACACACTCTCTCAAGAAATCAGTGTAAACAATACTGACTACTGTGATGTACATCTTACTGAATATAACAATGGAAATTGGGCAAGCTGATAAACCACTACAACTTTCACGTTTTTCATGTTGCGGCTCATGATCGTCGAACGATTTCTTGAAAACGTACCGGAAAGTTTGGCAGTGTTTTTCATTCATTCCTATGCAGCAACAGCCGGCGGTCTGGTGAGTTTTCCTATTGCCATAGATGGGCGTATAAAAAAACGAAAAAGCTATAATATCCCAAATTTTAAACATTCCTGCTCACAATGTCGAGAATTTTTATGCACACTTGCTTTTTTAAACTTCGAAGACTAGAGAAACTAATTATAGGCCTAGAGAAACATGAGACTAGAGAAAGAAAAAACTTTGGTTTGTAATAGACAAACTAATTGGCTTTGCACATGCAAACTCTTTAATTTATAAATGTGGATACTCGAATGCATTTGGACTATTTGACTCAGTTGTAGTATTCATAGATGTTTAACTACGTTTCTCTATACTGATATCGTTGCAGATGTACTTTCCAAGTGAGAAGAACGACTGGTCCGCTCCATTAAGAGAAGCTAAGTGAGTTTGTTCGTCTTCAATTTGTCAGTGTACATGCTGCGAGATCGTTAACTAACATAACCGTTTTCTATAATACGCTCTCATTGTTACAAGCCATATTTTTAAAATTTTAAAATTTCGAACAAAACGTTGCGGAATAATCAAACTATAAGCACAGCAGAATAGGCATCAAAACTTTTCATTTATTGATAACAGTTGAAATTCAATTTTTTGCTAAAAACTTTAAATTGTGTGTACAAGTGTTCATTTTATCCATTTAAACTCCAATATACACTATTTACTCTTCGGGAAAATTTTACTTTCGCCCCCCACCGTACAATCGCACCCCCCGTGATAGTTTGGCCCCCCACCCGCACTAGTTTCAACAGGAAATGGTGGGGGGTAAAAGGTAAATGTATGGTAGAGTGGGGGGGGCTAAAGTTAAATGTCGACATTGTACAATCACCCCCCACTAACGTAAATTGGGGGGTGAAAGTAACATGCCTGGCAATCTTTAACAATCGCCCCCCACCCTTGTAATTCTTAGTTGAAACGGAGCCATGTTACTTTCACCCCCCATGGTGGGGGGTGAAAGTAACACAGGACCTATTTCGGTTGAAACGAAAAAAGTGGGGGGCGAAGGTAAAATAGTCCCCTGAACTCTTCAACTCATAGTTTTCTCTCACTTTGATATGAGTTTATTTAGAGCCCCCAGTGAATCCCGCACCAAGAGGCGAGGTCGTGCCGTCAAGCTTATCCAATTTCCAGCCGAGTTACAGAAGTCAGTTGTAGTTCCTCCAAAAACACAAGTGAAGGATGTTGGGAAGGTGAGATGATTTATATAGTACCCAATGCACCAGTGACAGTTGGTTACTCTTAGGCTGCCAACTCGTCTGCTTCATTTGGTGTTCGATCTTATGTTTTTCAGGTTTAATTTTCAACCTATGAGCGCAAAACTAACCACAATTGGGATTGGATGGCCCAATACTATAGTACTCTGAAACCATCCTCTTTCAAATTCATTCTGTAATGAATGAAGTGGTCAATTTCTCGGTTTTAGATACGTATTTAACTGGTTTAGTTGAAATTTCAAACTAGCCAACTCGGTTGTTTTTCTACTGTCTACATTTTCAGAACCAACACATTCGTCGAATTTTCATCTCGAGTGGAATTTCCATGTTCGCTGAGACGATGAGACCGTACCTAGAGGAACACCTGGGTACTGTACTTGGCTCCTTCTCCGAAGTTGTCAACAAATCCATTCCGTTCTGGGACAAAGTAAGAATGTTTATCGTTGCTCGTATTTTTTCTTCATTATTTTCTTCGTAGTGTCACAAATCAAATTTTTCGTCCGAAATATACTATCACAGTTGATATGAATTTTCCTTTCCAAAATCTTTCTTGCGAATCGTTTGAACCTTAGTTCAAAATTGAAGATGAGAAGTACATCATGGTTTTGGACTAACGTTGGAGGCTGTTCAAGCCAGACCCAAATTACAAGACAAACTTGTAATTTTTGAAGCAGCATACGACTTGAACGTGCCAGACTTCGTTTTAAGAATTTTGAGAATGAACAACCCTAGTTTGTGTATTTGATTAACGAATCCTATTAAACATTGAATATTTCAGCTTTCGAGTCAGGACAAGGAAGGATGGGTGGCGCGAGCACGAGTTGAGAAGAAAACAGATCACTACATCTACATCAGAAAGGTGAGCATTATCTTTAATACCTACGCTTTTGTAGTTTGATTCAGATACACTGTTTTCGAATTTCCGATTGAAAAGCAACGAAATCAAACTTCAAACACAGTGGAACACACAATTTAGTTTTATTTAGCGAAGAGTTGTTTGTTGTTTGTTTGTTGTTGACATTACATTGATATTTTCCAGGCTCGTGAAAACACCAAAGAGCCGGATCTGGTGGTTGTGGATCTGAGCGAGTGCGAGAGCGACCCCGACGAGATTCCCGGCCAGATGTGCGAAATTAATTATGTAAGTTTGTAATAAAAAATATGTTCTACAATATGTTATAGTCACAGTTCAATGATTCATATAGTATTTAACCACTCTATCACACGTTGTAGTTATATCTAGCTTCACAGCACATCTCTTGGCAAATGTGATCAAAAATGGCAAGTGTGATCAAACTACAAATAATTCGATTTGGAAATTCATGGTCAGGCAGGCCGTTCCTCGTCTAAGTTGGTGATAAATTGTTCTCTAGTATTCAGAACCCCGACAGTGACGACAACAAACGAAGCGAGCCCATGTCGAGCCGCAAGCAGTTGGAGGACACTCAAAATGGTGAAGAATTTCATAATTACAGCAATTTTCGATCGAAAGTCAGCGAATGGGATACCTAGTGTATATTCTTCTTCATTTTTACCGACTATCGTACAGAATTCTCTAAACTTTCAGTTCATTTGATTTACGTAAATGTTAGCGGAAAGGTACACAGATTTAGATTTCATTTTGGTTTGTTATTGAAGAGTGTGCGAGAATGTTTCAACAGCTTGTGAAGTTTGAATTATATAACAGCCATGGACAAGTTCGATGTGTACGGCAGGAATCTCAGTAGAAATGATGCGAACTATATAATGGACGTCAATGAAAGAGTTACGTACAACTTAAACAAACAGCAAAAATTGTTGCATAGTCATGACCGGTTTTCAAACTCTGAAGTATTGACGTTTCAATTTATGATGACTGCTTACAGACATTTTTACAGACATACATCACAAACTTACTCCATTGAATTCAATTTTTCTTCCAGGTTCCGAAGTGTAAACTGCTGAATGTACAAGTTGTGCGCTTTGATGATTTCACATGAATCCTATTCCTCGGTTTGAATAAATATTTTTCGCAAATCGAGTTTCGTCAAACATCGTTCATTCAACAGTTATGTCATTGACATTCAACGATCATCAACAACATCAATATAACGACAAAAATAATAAGAAACAATAATAACTTCTACCATAGAAACCTTTAGAGGCAACCATCTAGTTAGATTCCTCGTCATCAGACTTGGTGATATGACGTTTGAACTTCGAAAAGGTAGACTTGTATTTTTCTGTGAAGGTGTTTCCGGTATTGCCGGTGGTCTCTTCTCTAGGGGCTGTGGGGTACTCTTCTCCTGCGTATCCGGTTCCGGTAGTTGGGCTAGGTCCTGGCTTTTCCGTAATCGGGCCCGTCTTGGACACTGGGCCGGCTCCCATGTAGCCACTTCCTTGTTGCTGATTATCAATTTGAGAATTGTATTGATTTTCTTGCTGATTGTTGGACTGAGAAGGATATTGACTGCCTTGTTGATCGTTGTTTTGAGAAGGATATTGATTTCCTTGTTGATTGTTGTTTTGAGGAGGATATTGATTTCCTTGTTGATTGTAGTGTTGAGGAGGGTATTGACTGCCTTGTTGATTGTTGCTCTGGGGGGCGTATTGGTTGGTCTGCGGCTGGTATTGATTGACGTTCTGAGGGGCATATTGATTGGTGTTTTGGGGAGGGTATTGATTTCCTTGTTGATTGGTGTTTTGAGAAGGATATTGATTGATCTGCTGTGGAGGGTGTTGATTGGTATTCTGAAGCGGGTATTGATTGGTGTTCTGAGGGGGATATTGATTTCCATATTGGTTGCCCTGCTGGGGAGGGTACTGATTGATATTCTGAGGAGGCGGATATTGATTGCCATATTGATTGACGTTGGGAGGACGTTGATTTCTTTGAATAACACCACGCATCGAAAGTCCGAGTACAACATCAGCAGCCAGACAACACAGTAAACAGGGAATCATCATGTAATAACTATATCCAATCTGCAAATGATTCCATTTAACACACTATCTTTTCAGTTGTACCGAAGTACCATTATGTGTTATTGTAATGTCATGAATGAAACTTCAAACAAAAACTTGTACTTTGGTACTGTCTCTCAGAAACATGAATCAGATTAAAGGTTGTGATGAGCTCATCATTATTCAATGTCGTGAAGGTGGTTTTGACATTGGAAAGCTACTTTTAGACGAGTGCGCAACAATTTGTAGTCAGAACCAGTGCAACTGCGTCGTCGTTACAACAAAAAGAGAGAATAGATTAAAAGTTGTAAACGCGGAAGAGAACGTATTTCAACTCGCAGGTTCCGTTGTTCAATCAATACTCCAGAAAGGTTTGTCATAGTTTGCGTTACATTTGTTCTCATAGTTTAATCGTAACTCACCGACGTGTCATATCCAGCATCCCTCCAGAAAGCTGAAATAAGACAAACGAGGTAAATTTCTACTTCAAAGTGGCTAAGGTATAGAGTGAAAGTTGTTACCGTTTCGGAAGAAACATTGGCAGCTGGCCAATTGCAGATTATTTTTCACTGGCTTAGAACTAATATTTCACTAGCACTTCCCTGTGCTAGAAACTATTTTTAATTGTGGTTTTTCACGCAGCCATGGGAACAAAAACACTTTTCCAGAAATCTATGTTTTTTTCATATAGTTGTAGTGGAAACGGTGAGACTTTAGTATGTCTATAAATAAGATTACAAGATTCGATTCAACTAACCATAGTCCGGAAGCGCTGCGGACGGATAAAGAATCATCAAGAACAGATAGACAAAGGTCAGAAACCCTGTGAATCCCATATCTACCTTCAGAGTGTACCTCGAATTACTACAACAACACCTGAAATCAAATCCCGTCTTGTATAGGCTTCGTTTGTCGAACCATCGAGGCGGAGTTTGCCAATGACACCCGTCTGGGTGTTATTGATTGACACACTCTCTCATGTACCACCGAGTTATCAATACTCGCTGAACATTGTGAGATCAATTTTTCAACCTCTTGCTTTATTCGTGAACACTAGAGTTTCTGATCAAGATATGGCAACAATAACACTCCCGGGGCGGTTTATAAGACGCTAATGAACGTTAGCAGTGGAGTGGAGTTGTTTCTTTGGAGAAAAACTTACTGAGCAACGATACCCCAGATAAGAAATGCGAGCTCCACGAATATTGCGAGAAAGAGGAAAACCGCAACCACTATCTCAACGCCAAAAGCCTGAAATTGTTAATTATCGGACCGAACATAACTCACAGATTTGCGTATGCAATCTTCAGAAGGAAACACATGATATTCATAATTAGTTGCGTTACTCCACGTACGCACATAATTTCTCGTGAAATAACTTTGAATACGTATGCTGAAATATGCCGGCACCTCGATACCATCCTGCGCCTCTAGCTTTGTGCACTACTGGAAAAACATTTTGCCGGTTGCAGGCGCTCTAGTTGCAAACTGATTTTGTCGACCTCGTTTTGCGCCTTTAGCTAGCAGGCCTAGCGCCACTATCGCGCGGGCACCGGTCGGTTCGAACATTGTAACGAGAATTTCTCCTGTCAATTGTGCTTGCTGGATGCACGCGCGCTTGGCAATCGGCCAAGAGGGCGGGATTTAGAGAAAAGTGGGCGTGCCTCTCCGGCACTCGGCAGGATTTTCTCTGAGATTTCGCGGCGATTTCGCGTTCTCACTGGAGCACATGAATATCATCTGTTGGAGGAGTATTGAGATCGGATGGTCAGGATACTCTGGTTATTGGCACTCGGTATAGTCCCGGTATTTCCCACTGAGACTTGGCAGAGAGCCAATGAATATTCCAAACGTTTTTGGACCACTTTCGAATTTTACAATAAACTGCAAATCGTGATTAGAGGTTGTTCATTTTCAATAGAACAAATCATTGATAAAAATTTTCAGAAAAGCTATGCGTGGTCTGAGAAATAGCTGAATATCTTGGCACAATGCCAATGGGTCTCAGTGGGAATGAAACGAATTATAACCAGCCTCAATTTTTAATCATATATCACATCATAGCCAAGTTATGGAAGTGGTGTGCTCAGCCTGAAAACATTCTAAAACACAACTGGCACCGTTACAAAGTCTGATTACGAGGTAACTTTTGACTTTTCATCATTTTGCTACGGTGCCTGGGATCACGTGGTGACCAGATAGTGAGACTTTGCTACGAGACTTTGTTACGGGTGCCTAGTTATTTAGAAAATTATGAAAACCACTCATCGATAACGTACCAGGGTACATCACCAGGTTCAACCTTACTAACATATCAATGCTACGTATCTTTTTCACCTCATTTGCAGTTATAATGGACTCTTTATTGAACTCGACTTACATCTGCACAGCAAATTGCAAATTTTAATTTCAGTGAAAATAAGCGATCAGAAAGCGTCATCCAATCTGAAATATACGAGAGAGTCATTTATTGAAATGTTTGTCAAGTTGAGAGTATTTCTTCTTGCCACAGAATCAAATTATTCGCTCATCTCAAAACACTACTCGGACTAAGTTTTAGATGTTTTTATGTTCTTTTCTGTCAACACTTTTACACACAGTTAATCACGTATTCCCAGCAGGAATGCATATTCACAGTCGATTCGTTGTCAGATGGTTCTACTGTTGTTTCCGGCATGTCACTGGATGTATGTCTCAGACCATACGAATGTCCACCATGAGGAATCTACTGTGCCACCACTGCACAAGAAGACGTTTTGACGATAATGTGATATGTAGGATGATCACCGCCTCGAAACGATGCGAATTGAAAGAATATATGTATAAATAGGGAAATATGTAATTACATCTTTTCAAAACTATAGCGTTTGGGCAGGACAACGTATAAATCGAACCTGGTGTGGCCAGAGCGATAATGTTGAAGATGAGTGTGACAGCCATCAGACCCACCGTTCCCAAGTGTGCATAGTACTTTGGAACAAACATGTTCTGAAAGAAAAAAATCATTAGATACGAATAATGATGATGGTAATAATAATACAACTTTATTAAGCGAAAAAAATATTAGGTGATGAGAAATCAAACAATTGTAAAAATATCGAAAAGTAGTACCGGGGTGTTTTCCGAAACATTTTGGCACATTGATACAATGAATACGTATGGAAAAAAGACATTCGTATAAAATTTTACAATTTTTAGTGAAACGCTACAGTATGAATGCAAAAATAGAAGTTGAACTTTCTTGGACATTCTTTCTCGTACTTTCTTGTATGAAATTTCTTGTATGTACATGTACATGTATTATTTCTCGTACAAACTTTCTTGTATGGACATCTATTTCTGTATTCATACTGTAGGCGCTTCACTATAAATTACGAACTTGTGTTCAAATGACTTTTTCCATCCATATTTATTGTATCAATGTGCCAAAATGTTTCGGAAAATGTGTTCAGAATTTCTGTTACAGAGAGTGTTTGAAAGCTTTTTGTGAATTTTCACTCCTTTCAACAGAACATGACCAAAATGGGAGGGTAAACGCAAAATAATCTTCAAATTTCTGTACAGTCCGGGTACTGAATGGAACTGCCAAGCACAGATTCGGTGAACTGATTATAAGAATAATCCTGGTCGTAAAAAGAACTATCATTATGTTTTATCGTTCTGATGGCACTGATAGGTGGCACATTTCTGTCTTTTTAATGGCAAATTGATAGGTCTTCTTTATACCACCTCACCAAATGTGTGTTTGGCAGTTCGAAATTTCTTATCATCTTCAGTAGGGTGGGATGGTAGGACAAATGCATAAAAATGAAACCACAACACGTACATACTATTTAACATCAGACATTGGCAGTGGACCAATAAAGTTCCTAGGCGGTTTCACCATCATGTTGAAAAAAAAATTTTGCCTGTTTTTTTGCGATTGGCCAGCCACAAAAGCGATGAGACCACAGACATCTGCGTTTCTTCGACCTGCACACTCTCCCGTCGCGTTCGCTACACAAGCAACTGGCCATACTTATTGTTTCACTTCGCGTGGCGGTGATCATCCTACATATCACATTATCGTCGAAACATCTTCTTGTGCAGTAGTGGTACAGTTGATTACTCATGGTGGACATTCGTATGTTCTTTTCTTAGATATAGATCCAGTGACATCCAGAAACCACAGTAGAACAAGCTGTACAGTAACAGAAACAGTAGAACAGTGACCACTTGGCTGTCAATTGCCTAAGATCCATTCAAGGGCTCACTGCCGCTCTGCCGAAGATTCCTTGAGTTTGACGAGCAATATAGAAAAGCAAACCAACTAATCAGAAATTATCACTCTGTTCTTTCAAATTTTGTGGTAGTTTATCTCAAATGCGTACACAGCTTGAACACACACACATTGAGAGAAACTACGAATTTAACTTGTGATTCAGCAATAGTAATCGTGAAATACATTTACAAAACATTTCCAAAAAAATGTCTCAATCATCAGTAGAATATGCATGGGTGTAGATTAACAAACAGTAAATCGACAGTCAGTGTTTAAGAAGTCTGGAAACGGGGGCGTCACAAGATAACGTATCAGGACACTTTGTCCTAGAGTTCTAATATTTCTGCTCCTTTTTCCTCTTAGGACACCGGAAGCCAGCATTCTCTAGTCAAAATGGGTTATAGTACCGTGAAAAGTGTATAAACATTGACAATAGTGCACTCTCTCAACGCCCGTTAAGTTTCGAGGTTCATTTTTTTTTCAAATTATGTTCTGAAAGTTGCTGGCATTATCTATAACTTTTAGACCACAGGAATCCAGCTTTATTGACAAAACTCTCTATACAGTAGAAATTGCATGAACATTTTGATTGTAGTCTCAATCCACCGCAAAAAGGCACGAGGTGGATCGATTGAAGAAAACTATGTAAAATATAAACTATGTAGTACTCTACATTAAATACAATCATGGCAGTAATATGGCAGGTTATGGAAACGCACAGAAACAATGGGTACAAAATAGTTTGACACTGAAAACAACATATTCAACAATTTTGACGGTTTGAAATGAAAATGTGATAATAGAGTCAAGTTATGTTGAAATGTTATTTCCAGCAAACAGAAAAATGGAAGTTTTGGTTCGAAAAGGTAAATACGTGAATTTCTAGTGATTCGAAAATGAAATAAAGAATATAAACTAATATTATCTAAAATAAAATGTTAAATACGAAGTATAAGAGTTTCCATATATAATGTTCTACTCTCATTGGTTTTTTAGATAACTAAACTAATCGGAGAAGTTTAGTTGATATCTCGAGTATTGTTGTGGCAGAACCTTTGATCCATTGAACATGATCAATACCGTTTCACACACTCGACGTGAGGTTTCTATACATCTACTTGCGAGAAATCTGTGCATGCAAACACTGTCAAAATGGGACTCTGGTAATAAAATGCATGTTCGCGTGAACGTCAGATAAAACTGGCAGGATTGGCACGTGCGCGATGATGAAGTGCGCATTTGACGATATTTCTTCACGTCAACATGATCATCTAATGTAATGCTCCGTCAGACGTAGAAATCGCTATATTTTAATTTGACACAAAAAAGAAGGAAATGCGAAATTTGAGAGACTTTAACCCCTCAAGTTTGAAACTTGAAAACAAATCTACGTTGAAAAGAAATGCAAATTCTTTTCCTCAAGTTAAATGAGCTTCTCGATCTCGGCTTGGTGCTCATCTGGTTGGTATTGAAGTCCGTTGTACAATCGATAGAAGCAGTCGTGGCAGTACGGCTTGCGGTCGTGCTCACGGTAGGTACCGTGCATGTTCAACGCCTAAAGTATTGACAATGAGTACGTATGCTGAAACATCCAGGAAAAGTCTATAGCTTTACGCACTATTTGGCGAAACTAATAACTTGGCGGGGTGTAAATATGAACTTCACGTTAACCCTGTAACTCACGTGACACTTGTCCTGGCGTATATTTTCAAGTGTAGGAAGTAGCGTTTTGAATTTAGATGATCAAACATCAGCTTTTTACACTCACCTTTTGACAATACGTGCACATAAAAGTTGTACAAGTTAGTACTGTTGGAACTCATTATACTACTCCCAATTAGTACAATGTGATATGTTACTAGTTATTTTTAGGATCAAGCGAGAATGTTACCGTGTGAGAATGCTACCACGTCATGTGACATTCCGCGTTCATTTAAGAGTAGGATACAGCAGCTTTCTGAAACTGAAGATCAGTTCATGGTCTGAATCACAGTTAACTGTTACAACTGAGCGATACTCACCTTCTGACAGTACGTGCACATAAAGTGGTACGTGTGAAACTTCTGTGCGCGGTCACTGTTAGGAGCGAGGGCAGTCAGAATAGCCCCGTCAATCTCCTCCGAACAGTAGGCACAGACAGCCGGAGCTCCGGGAGGCGGCGAGCCCTAAAGATGGTGTTAGTACACTAGAAGAGAATTGAACAGTCACGTAAAACTAGTATTCTCATGAGGATCGTGCACTTCGTCATTGCACGTTCCTGAGTTCTGCTGTGTTCAACATGTTTCCTGTGGCTGTGTAATTGCCTAATAGTATAACGTATTTATCATTTCTCTCCTCTTCCCCCTAAACTATTCTTCCATTCAGCCGAATGGAATACGACATCTAGTCTTCAATGTGGAAGTCGCGTGTCAAATCGCAAATCAACTATGCGGTTGTATATTGATTTATACTATTTTACGTGATGGTCAAGCGATCGGAACAGAGTTTTATATTGGCAATGTGGACATAAGGAATTACTCGTTGCGCGCTGTAGTTATTTGACTGAGTGAAAAATTCACGTTCTATTCAGAAAAACTTCAACAAAGAGATTCCGCACCATCGGTTGGCGCTGTAAAAATATCTGGTGCCTTTCACAGAATTTGCAGTGGAATATGCCAGCGTGTCATTATTGTGTCTAATCTAAACTGATGCCGTTTGATTGCCGTTTGATGAACCTCTGATGTCGAAAATTTCAAAAAAAAATTGTTGCAACGCACAAGTTTAAGTTCACTAGTCGACCAGTTCATCAATTATGTTTACTTCTTCACTTTTAACCCTCAGACATTTCTGAGTTAAGATTTGAGATGAGTTTCCTTCCACAGGGTTCTACTATATGTAACCTATAAGAATACGAACCTCGATCTGTAGCGTTCTCCTCGGCGTCTCTGACCGAGCTCTTCTGCGACGGAGACTGCTCGTCTGACTTTCGCTCATCTCGACACCGTAGTCGCGAGACACCTCGTCAACCGTGTAGTTTTCTTCGGGAACTGAAGCAAACAAAGTTTGAAAAGTAAAGATAATAATAAAAATGAAATGGATATGATGCCAAAACTGGTATCAAAATCACGTGTATTATTATATCCAAATTGTTCTAATTTGCCAAACAGTTTTTCAAGATTGCTTCGTTCACGTGGAAATGACGTATTTGTCAAGATTGTGGGCCAGTCAACTACAAACAGGGTGACTATGTAGAAGAAATCAGACTTTGTGGTTGCACCCTGAACGAGTGATTGTCTTTAGACAGATTCGTAGGACTACTATATAGGACTCACGCTCTCTCTAAAGCAAACCTTTACGGTGAATATTGCGCTACCTCGCTGTTTTTGTAGTTCGACCCCGATGTTTTTTTTATTAGAGGGCATTTAGGGTGCAAACTACATTTAAAAAGATTACTCCTTATACCTGGTTTGTGTTGTCTAGCCGGCAGATGTCCCTCATCCGGTAAGGGTGTCAGTCGGAGACGATATTCAATCTCCTAAACCAGTAGTGATCAGAGTTTGTCAATAAAGGTCAAAGGTCATTCTATGGTGTTCAAGTGTTTGAATATACTTCAGTAGCATCTCAGAATCAGAATTAGTTTTCTCCAGCGAAGTCGTACCTCAATGAAAATGGTCCCTCAGAAACTACAGACAACGACTGTTATTCATTTCGTTTTGTTGAAGTTGTTTCTTTTATCAACAAAATGGAAACTCTATACACTTATAAAACTCTTCACCTGAATATTTAATTCAATTATTTGGGTTTTTTATTATAGGGATCGCTCAGAAGAGCGAATATAAATACTGTACATCTAGGTCCGACTCGAGGTGTTTGCAGTTTGTTTTCTTAACTATCTGGGTGTTTTCAGATCAATCTACGAAAATGATTAGGTCACTCTCTATAGATTACAAACCTCTCTCTGTGCACTCTTTCTGCCGTCCTTCTTCCTTCCCAGCGATCCGCGTCGCAGTACCTCGGCTGTCGCATTCACATCGTAGACCAGAGCGGCCAGAGTGTCAGTGACCGCGTTCTGACCTGGAAATGCATATTGACATAGAAATATGATTTATTATGTTTGAAACAGAGACGTAGTATGTTTGTATTTTCAACGAATCGCCGTTACAAACTTTAAGGAAGTGTAAACACGAAAAAATATGACAAACTAGTTGAGCACGCACCATCCTTCAGGATGAGGAAAGACGCTTTTAACGATCATATTACGCTGACACCCAAAGATTAGCACATGTATCGTTGCTATTGGCTAATTGAAATAGCTACAGTACTCACGCTGGTCCTTCTTGACTTTCGTAAGATTCTGGTTCATCTCGTCGCTCGAAACCGCCTTGAGTCTTGCTGACAGCCAGTCGTCGGTGGGCGATATTGACACTCGACCGGTGACCTCCATCTCAGTTTGGAACTGACGGCGCTCGATACGCTGGAATCAATTGGTTCAGGATTTTTAGTAAGTTACATTCTCTGCATCTGGCGAAAATTTATCATCATGTGAGCATTGAAAGATACACACAGTTAATTGAAAGTTCATAGGTTTCATAAAGTTGAATAGAAGGTTATGTTAGTGATGAGGAAATGCTCTCATGTTTGATCGAGCCTTAGGTAGGCGGCTACAGCGAACGAACAAATGAATTCGTCAAGTTTAAAGTCACGTGAATGATACAATTCATCATTCTTTTTATTGTTTCGACATTATACTATTCATGCTGAAGTTCATGTTTCTTCGAATTCTATGTGGCGAAACCGAGACACCTTTCGATATATTAAATAGAATGAATGAAAAAAGTTCATACCATTTGTTCCTGTTTTCTCCGGATGATTTCAGTTGTTTGTTCCACGTCATTTTTCAACGCGGAAAGCGTGCCGTGAACCACATCATCCTCTGCAAATGACGTTTACAAATGGGAAAAATCAATAAGAAATTCTGTCTTTTTCTGTTTCATTTCAGGTCCGATACTTCAAACTTACAATTTAATAAAAAACGTGCGCAAGCAACTCAGAAAAAAAAGACTCACAAAAATAAATACGACCAAAAAGAATTCTCAGCAAAACACGGGATTCGAGCTTCTGACAACACTTCAACATTTAAAGTGAAATCTAAATGCCAAGAGCAATGATTAAACGATTTCTTTAAAGTCGAAAGCTCAGATTGTTGTCGAAAAGAACTTCAAAATAAGGTTAGTTTGAAGATCAAATTCCTCCTAAGCCTACGTTGACTGGGTTCCTCGTCGTTTCGGAACACCTTGTCTCGGTTCGAATTGCGGCTCTCGCTCCTCCATCTGGCTACATTCCGCTCTACCGGATCCGGAATGGTGGAGGCACGCGAGTCACTGCGCATGTCTGCAAGAAAGTGTGGAATTTTGACAAGTTTCGATAAGAGGTATTGATAATGTTAGTTTTATTGCTTCAGTCAAACCAGATAATCTATTATAATTTGTTGGTGGCAAGATTTCGAAGGTTTAACAATCCTACCGGGTATAACAAACAACAGAAACAATTGTTTGCAGTGTTCGAGTAATAAATGTGTATGCAATAGTCTAAGTTCTGGTAGTTTGAAACAATAGTCGCGAGTTCAACTTCGGAAACAAATCTAAATGAACCAATTGATGTTCTTTTGTTTGTTCACAACTTTTTTTCGCTTCTCCCGACGCTATTTCTATGTCTCCATGAATTTGTTTTCACAGAAGTATGTTCATCTACCCCAACTCATGAATAAAGTTTGTCAATCTTGTTGTTCTGTTTATTTTTGATCTATAAAATAAACCGATCGATAATTGATAGTGTACCTCCTCCATGCTGAGATGTGCGGGTCTCGCTTCTCCACTGATACGAATGCGAAGAAATCGGCGAGACGGCTGTCATTCGACTGGAAATATTGATCGATTATCGATTGTTTGTTTCTAACAAACAAAATTACTTCTAATATAGAACATCATCCAATTACTAGATAAGAAACTTTTGAAAAATTCTACTGGTCAAAATAGTTTTGATCTGAAAATCAAAAGTGTTAGTTTTTCACAGATATTGTATATGTAAACACCATTTTTGTACAGTGAAATTCCAAGCAAAAAGATACACATAGTGTGGTGAAGTTTCTAATGAGAAACAAGGATAACTAGATCAATGTTAGTATTTGATGCGGCATGAAACATTTGAGTGCGGTTCTCACCGGCTGTGCGCTCAAAAAAGCAACAGAAACACTAGCGAACCGCCTTTTCAAGTCTAATTCTATCACGTGAGTGTCAAATCGAGTTATAACAACATCTGGACATGAATTTGAATCATGGTTCACGGATAAGGTGCCGAACTAGGAAAAATGGGAAAAACTTATTTTTATCAAATTAAAAAGTTATCATAACCCAAAAGTCTCAAAACTTTGCTTTTTTTTCTACCCAATCGCTCCAGTCGCTACTCGTAACATTTGAATTTTGAAAAGACCCTCATCCAACTAATCAAAAAGTTTTTATTACAACGAAAACATTTTATTTACCACACTTTGAATAAACTCAGCTGAACAACTTGTAACTCACATGCATTTCCGCTCGAAGTATTCAGTTTTCTGATAGAACATAATCTAGACGTTTGAAACCATTCGTATGTGAAATGATATAAGCGAGATGACTCAAACGATGACTAGCGCATCTAATAAAACAATTGAAAGAAGGGCGAAACAATGCGAGGAATAGAGCAGTCGCCGTAAACGATACGTGTTCATTTGTTTCATTAAAAGTTGTATTATTTGCCAATATGGTTTTCCGTGACCTCAGAGTTCAGGTACTTATTATTGCACGAAACAACTTTTGACAGATTTCTATGGAAGAAGGACGATCATGTGGACCAATCCCGTGTCAACGGTCCTTTAAACTGCAATTGAAAAATGTATTGCAGTTTAAAGGGCTGAAGCGTTGCGATTGGACCACATAATCGTCTATCTTCAATGCCTCAAAACAAAAGTTTCTGATACGAATTCATATAATGTGTTGTTGACCAAATTTCGTTTATACTGTAATAACTAGTAAACTTAGATGAAAACTGATAAAAACAACAAACCACTCGATTCCATCGATGGCTAAATAGGCCAGCGGCATTTGAATATGCATGGGTCTCTGGAGAAATGACAGCTCCACTTTTGATGGTGATGAGGGGGGGGGGGGGGGGATACGTTTTGGAAAACAGATGACGGATGAAAAAGTTGGGAACCGTATTGGATTTTTGATGACTTTGGAAAAATTTCGGGGGGGGGGGGGGGGGTGAGAGTATCCCAACTCAGTTAGGGAGGTGTGGGGGGTAATCTCTTTGAAGTGCGCTGCACCGCCTCTGGCTGAGAGTAAATATTGTACCACAAAAGGCATGAGAATTGCACCGGTTAAAAGCATGTTCGGGCAAACTTGACGCGAAAGCAATGCTCTGCTCACCGTGTGAGGGAAATTTCGCTTAGTAAAAAGTGTTTATTTAATGATTTTTTCTGAAAATTTTGATGTTCTTGAATATAATTATCATTACTTTAACTTACCAAACGTGACGCGGAAGCAATGTCTTACGCATTTCGTAGCGGGACCTTTCTAACTAATTAAAACTTGTTTATCGTAGTTGTTTTGTTGTTCTATTCTCTATAACTTCCACAATCTCATGTATCTTCCTCGTTTTTCAAAAGTGGCAAATAAAATGAAAATTACCATTAAAACACAAATAGAGCTATCAAGAAAGACTGCATCGGTATAAAAACAGAAACATACATTTTTCAAAACACAGAAGTTTCTGATAAAGAAGGACGGTTATGTGGTCCAATCGCAACGTTTCAGTCCTTTAAACTGCAATACATTTTTCAATTGCAGTTTAAAGGACCGATGACACGGAATTGGTCCAAATAATCGTCCTTCTTTAAGTTTTGCAAACGGAACATGTCAACAACGACGAAAAATACTGAGCTTTTTTTTCTGTAGAATCGAGGAAACGCTGGTTGTAATCGAGTGAGCTCGGGAGGATAAAACAAAAACTTTACAATTTATTTCATTTCGTTGGTCTTCAAATGTTCTCACACACACGTATGAACTAAGAGATGAGTATAACTAATTGTGTGTTCAAACAAAAGTTTATATTTCATAAAACACTACAAAAAGAGAAAACTTATGTGTTAGAGACTGGTATATTGAGCCTGGTTCATGACGGAATGTTTTAAACAGGACAAAACCAAGTTGAGTCTTTCACTTTTATCAAGTTATGTGATCGGGTTATATTGATCTATGAAGAATGTAAGGAAATGTAGGATTAGAGATCGATGGATCGTGGGTGTAGATTGTGTAATGGCAGAGGGGAGAGGCTGGCAGGTAGACGATGGATAGAGAGGGAGAGAAAAAGAGAGAGAGAGAGAGAGAGAGAGAGAGAGAGAGAGAGAGAGAAGAGAGATAGACACAAGAGTGAGAGAGACAGAGAGAGGGAGAGAAAGGGAGAGAGAAAGAACGGAGAAGGAAAGAGACAGCAAGAGGGTAAAAGAACAAGGGAGCCCAAGCACGAATATTCCAGAAGTATGTGGCAAGAACAAGTGTACCACTGTTTCCAGCCAACATACAAGTTATTTGAATTCATTCTATGGCGAGTGACCAATGACAGACAGACAGCACACTCGGTGTAGTAAACTGGCAGGTAAACAAGGGTTACAATACAATACAATACAAGCTTTATTTTTCTCCCGTATCACTGGGTGTTGTGTGAAGGTGTTGTTGGCGTCAAAAGGGCGCTGGGAGTTGGAGGAAAAGAGTCTTCTAGGAAGACAACGGCTATCCTCCAAGAGGCTGTCTGTTACATTCAGGTTGCAAGTCTAAAGTAGATAATTTACGTTTAAAATACAATTACACACTACTATCAAAACAAGGCAAGAGGGATAAACAGGTACCCCGGGGTACCGGGGGGCAGAAAGGAAAGCTAGTTAAGGTACCCCGGGGTACCTAAATATAACGTTGTGACTCGCTGGTTGATGGGGTAAACAACACTAGTCGTTGACCAGGCAGCGTAGAACCTACCCAACCCCATAAGAAGTTTCTATGAGTTTCTCATGAAAACCTCATATACACCTCTCAAGCTACTCGTGAACTTCCAATATTGTAGTGCATAGCAATCGAAATACCTCACGAGAAGTTCGTGAGGTATTTCTCACGAGGTATCTAATCAGGTTTTTGAGAAATTGCTACCGCTCCAGATCCAACTGCAGAGGAGTACAGGGTTCGTTTTTTTCCAAATTAAGCTCATACGTTGTACGGAACCCAATCCCACTGTGCTTGTGGTTTGACACGTTGTTTCTAGGTCGAATTTGATTGAGCATTGTCAAACCACAACGACGATGTATTCGATGCCTGTAAATGTACGTGCTTGACCTAAGCGGTTTGGGTAAATCGTAAATGGGCTTTGGTAACGAAAAATGGGGTTTCCAGCAGAAAAAGGAGACCGTCCTGATTTTTGGTCCTCAGAGATCCCGGACCATGGAAACAACTGAAACTCAGCACAAGCTTGGTTGCGATAGTGTAGCACTGCAATGCTATACAAGAACATCTACTTCGGCGTGAACAAAAATAGATGTACAGACTCACAGAATATCATACCAAAACGGTAGGCATAGATAAATAGTGTTAAAAGAGTGCAAGAAATTGCGAAAGTTATAATGTGTGATCAATAGATAGATCTGTCTCACAACTGAGGTTACAAAGAACCGATTGGAATGCAATTAGATCGTGCTGCAAACTCATCAGATCGATGAACGTCCACAGTTTTAATCTTTCCTAACCGACGGTCATACTTCTGAATATCTTCACCATTTTAATAGATGATCGAAGAATGAAAATATAGATGACTGGTTATGCTGAAACTTTGATCAGGCCCACAGATGTTACAATGCTGTTGTAAACATCAACTAATATGTTTACTGATTTGGAACAAGATACCGATGCCTGCCTCCAGGGATGTGATGGGTGATACATGTAAGATACCTACTGTTTAGAGGTAGCAATAAATGTGTTGGTGTTAAAGAAGTGGTAAAAAAAACCTTGTCAGGAGAGAGACGAAAAGTAACCGTTACGGAACTGTTAAAAGGAACCGAAATATAGCGGCTATGAGATTCCTTGCCGGATGTGTGAGATGTGCGAATAGCCTGCTGTTTTGAGGGAACAACAAACTTGTTGGTGTTAAGGGGGAGGTAGATCGAAAAATGCACGTTGAAATAAAATAATAAGCTTTCAGTGCAAACATTTCAAACTAGAAAGTAAAAAACTGTTCGGAAACCAGGTAGACGCCTGTTGAAAGGAACGGAAAGGTAGCTATTGAGAGAGGTAATATAAGATACCGCTGTCGGATGTGTTGGGTGAGATGTGGAAATGACCTGCTGTTGCGAGGTAGAAACAAATGTGTTGGTTTTAAAGGAGATTGAAAAATGCTTATCAAATATTGAACTTCCAATGCGAATTTTCTGGTGAGGTCCTAATAAATACGTTGAACATTTATGGAGACAATTTTGTTAGATGCGAATGAGGTAGCCAAACTAACATATCAGACTAGAAGAATAGGTCCCCGAGACGAACTTGTTGAAGGGGTAGTAAGCTTAATAACCTCGTCAAAAAAGAGAGAGAGAGAGTGGGAGAATAAGAAAGAGAGAGAGAGAAGAGAACAGAGAGAGAAAAAGAAAGAGAGAAAAAAGAGATAGGGAGAGAGAGAGAGGGAGAGGGAGAGAGGTGAGGTGACCGTCTTGGAATTGTTAAAAGGAACAGAGAGGTATTCGAAACAAGATACCGCGGCCGGATGTGTTTGGGTGATATGTGCAAATGGCCTCTCTGTTACACTGCTGCTGTGGCCTATGCCCGGAGGCGCTTGCCGAGTATTTGTCCAGTCGGTAAAAAGTTTTCTGTAACTTTGCTCTTGTCGTATTTCTAATTCTGTCAGTATACAATCTTTTTGAATGAGGTAACTCAGATAAAAGTGGTTTAGATTAACCGGAGTGGTTTTGATATAAAAAAAACCTGAGAATTCTGTTTAATGAGATATCCGAGGTAAAAAAGCCGTTCAAAAGTTTACTGTAACTTTGATCATCGATTTTCCTCTAATTGACATTAGCCAAAGGAATTTTGTTGGAGAACAGCTCCAACTTTGTTGGAAGAATACTTATCGAGAGAAAAACTCTCGTAAAAATTTCCTGCGAGTCTGATTGTTGATTTAATTTGAATAATTATGTTGAACCGGAATAGTTTTCTTAGCTTGTTTCTTAGTTAGGTAGTTTTGTTTACTTTTTACAAGTTTTACGACTAACCGAAATACTAATTTTGAAGAGATGTACAACAACCTGAATAATACAATCACTTCCATATTTGTAGATACTACGGGCGAAATGTACAAGTCTTCTACAGGATTGAGAGCGTTGATATTTACATCAGCTTTGTTTATTGATTATTTCATTTACTTCGATTAAGCGAAACTATTTTGTTGAAGAAATTACTTGAACACCCTTTTGAAAGAGGCGGTTGCCGAGTAATCGTCCAGTTGTTGAAAATTTTTTTAATTTTGCTTGTTGATTTTTCTTTGATTAAGATAACCCGAAAGAATTTTGTTGAAAAGGGGTTGAAACTTTGTTGGAAGAATTCTAAGCCGGAAAAAACAATGTAAAAGTTTACATTAAATTTCCCCATTGATTTTTTCGATTTACTACGATTATATGTCACAAGTTGGTTATTTTTCTGTATCTTTGCTCATTGAAATCTTGAATCTTCAAAATGAATCTTCAGAAAAAATTTGTTGAATCATGTAATTCAAAAGTTTTTTTCTCGATCAACAGAAACGATTTCATCCAATACGACTCTCCCTCTCTTTCTCTCTTTTTCATTATCCTCCTCTCCCTCTCTTTCTATCTTTCTCTCTCTCTCTCTCTTCCCAACTTTCTTTCTTTCCCTCTCTCTCTTCCCCCTTCTCTCTCACTGCCCCACTCTCCCTCCTTTACTCTCCCTCTCTCTCCCTTTTTCCCTCCCTACTTCCGAACCCCTCTCAAGAGCTCTCCTTCCCTCGCATGACTACCTCCTTAAACCCCCTGCTTTCTCCTGTCGTTCATCAATGCCAAATCTATATACGGCAGCACAGATTATTCATATTCTCCATGCTTCACGCATACTTCTTCATTAAAACACGTATGATTACTAACTATGATTTCTTTCTGTCAGAAATTCTTCCAAAATTTCTCCATAGAAACACGTAACTACCTACGTTTTGTCTCTTTCCAACTCTATTAATAAGCCTAACTGGCAAATATCCACCAATCATTTTAATTTCGCTTCACTCGTACTTCTTTCTATCAAAGTGTCTTCATTAAAACACTTAACTAGTTATGATGTTTTTTTGAACTTTCTTTCGAGATTTCTTTATTAAGACACGTAACTATCTATGATTTATATCTTCGAAAGAACACCAGAGAAATGTTCACGGAAGTACGTGAAACTGGACGACTTGAGTTTGAATGAAATACAGATGTAGAAAAAATTTACTATATGTTCTTGCAGAATAAATTGGAATCAGTTTAATCATAATCAAAGTTATTCAAGTTTTGTCAAGTCACAACCATTGAAAGGAATTTTGTTTTTGGTTTGTTAATAAGTTTCTGTCATTACACTTTTGGAAACAAATTGTTTTTGCACTTTGCTGAAACCTAATTTTTCACTTCAATCTTCAGAAGCGGCCATTTTTCTTCAAAATTGAACTCGGCCAAATCATTGATAATAGCGAAAGTATTACACATGTCTGCCAAGAACTCAGTTCGGTTCACTCTTCTTTCAGTTTACATTTCAGAAGTTGTTCACTATCTGAATAAGCCAATTCTCCATTTGATTTTCTGAAACCCTGCCAAATCAGTGATAATAAAAAATCAGTTTACTTTACTACTTTGTTTCAGAAGTTGTTTACTGTCTGAATTCCCAATTTCTTCCTTTGAATCTTGGAACTCTGCCAAAATCGAGTTCCTAATGGATTTGCCTGTTTTTCGTGGCCCCCAGTGCATTGATTCATCATTAGACAAGACAAACACGGCTTATTTTAGTTGAAATCTAAGTTGCACTAAAAAAGGTGCACACGCATAGTTTGCCGTATTAATGAGAGATAGTTATTAGTTCTGTACTGTTTTTTTTTTTAAATTTCAGTCATACCCATTCTCGTGTATTGCGTTTTATGTAAGTGTGCTTTTCGATCTAAATCTTGTATTGTCTACAACTGTAAGGTTACTTTTGTCAAGATGCATTGATAATTGATTCCCCAACCAACCTTCTATAACTATACAGTTTTATTAAGGAAATATACCCTAATTCAAGGTCCCCGTTCCCTGAATAGAACCCTAATAAGTGTGGTACTAGGCCCTGGGGACCACCAGTCGCGGACCTCATATAGCCAACTCCAAATCCCATCATCGCATCTCAGCTGTCCGCTATTCTCATAGTTTTGATTACTCTTCAAATTTTCATGAAATTAAGAAAAGTTTTTTTTACAACAAAGCTGTGCTTTATTACAGTTTGTTATCACATTGGGCAACGAAGAATTATTTTACTGTTTCATATTAGCGATTTTTTCGTTTGTAGTCACTATTTGGATAATGAATTATTATCAATGTTATAATTCCTTATTTTTATATGTATTCTTCTAATGAATGCTTTTTCGGTTGTGTTGTGTTTGTAAGCAGCAGCTTTTCGTTGTTTGTTTTAGGAATATTTATAATTAATCGTTACTTCAGGAGTTTATTATGGAAATGGTTGAGTGATAAATGGCGGACATGTTACACTCTATATATTTCTTTCTATTTTATTGCTCTTTCGGTGCTGGAGCCAGATATACAAACTTCCGTAAGTTTCTTACTACATAATTTTATAAATATAGCGTGGAAATAATCAGTTAGATCAAATTCGTGTGAAAAATGAAGTTCGTACGACATACTTCATTTTAATGAACAAATACTCTATTTCTATAGTACCTGGTAATGGAAATCGATAGGCTATGTGAAAATACTTTTGTAATTAAGTTATATCAATGTTTGCTATTTTATCACGTGTCGAGCCTCAAACTGGTTTACTTCACATGCATTTTGCTTATAAGGCTCACGTGCCTATCTTGAAGAAGTTCTGAGTATCAACTTTCATTACTGTGTTGTTATTGTTGTTTATTTGCGTTGTGCGCGAGCGGTCGGATGCGGTTGCGCGGCAAAATTGAATATTCGTTCCGATGTAATGGAGTCTAATTCTAATCGGGTGCCGGTAATTCAAGTATATCTACATCGAACGTGAAATCGAGGAGCGCTATCTCTCTTCCCTTATTTTTTTCTCTGTCTCTCTCTATCTTTGTCTTCCTCTTTCTCCCTCCCTTTCCCCTCCCTCTCCTCTTTCTCTCTCTCTCTCTCTCTCTCTCTCTCTCTCTCTCTCTCTCTCTCTCTCTCTCTCTCTCTCTCTCTCTCTCTCTCTCTCTCTCTCTCTCTCTCTCTCTCTCTCTCTCTCTCTCTCTCTCTCTCTCGGCTCTTGAGTACAACACCAAAACTGTCTTGAATCAAAGTCAAAACGATTTCGAGTGGCACCTTTCACTGAGCGTTAGTTTCCTAATAACATCTAAACAAAATCTTCGTAGCAGCAGATATTTTTGTTTCAATTAAATATGACAATTTATAGCTCATTATTCGTAAGGAGATAATGAACATCTTATGAAATCACGGTAGGACTAGCATACCCAACACGTTTGTTTTATTCTATTAGTTCCTAGCATTTAATGAGAAATATGTGGTTACCTGGTTACACGGACCTTTCACTAACATTTATCTCTCTCATCCCACTGCCTCTTTCTCTATCTCTCTCATCTTTCTCTATCTCTCTATCTCTCTCACTTCTCTCTAACACTCTTTCTCTCGTTTCTGTCCCTCTTTTACTTTCTCTTCTCTTTGTCCCTTCTTCATGCGTTCCTCTCTCTCTCTGTCTCTACCGCTCTCTCCCTTGAGAGTCGTTATTGGTGGTCTCTTTAGATAATCCCAACTAGACCCTACCCCCCCACACTGATCCTTTTCCGATTTTGACTACGTTTATGTGTTCTGGATGGCAACATGAGCTATAAAACACTCTATAGTTTTTTACCTGCACAATGTTTGGTTCCATACTTGAAACTAGAATCCGAAAAAGCGAAGTCAATCAACTAAATTCCATTTTAGTTCTATGTTACATAAAAAATCAAATTTAAAAAATCCTAGTTCATAATCGTGAGACATTCTTGCCATTTGGCCAGTATCATCCTCATAGCCGCGCGATATTTGTCTTTCCTAGACTGGTCTCTGCCCAGCTCGCCCCTCCCGCCTTACAAATGACAAAATATTTACTCACATTGGTTTCAATTGCTTTTTTTATTGTTCCCATTTGAAAATGACACTCGTGAACGAGATTGGAATAATTTTCTATTGATAAACCATATAAACAGTTATGTATTCATGTTTGAGATAGTACCTTCACTTTCCAAATGTATTTTAAATGAGTTTTTCAAGGTTTTCATCGAATTCAAAATGTGAAATTTAAAACAAGATGATTAATTTATTTGAGTTTAAAAAATAAAATAAAAATTAAAATGTTGTATATCTGTTAAAGACGAAAACTGTATCCGACTAAATTCAATTGATCTATGCGCCAAAATTGAACTTCAAATTCAACCTACGGCCTTTCCTTTTTACTAAACAAATTCTGCGTGTTTCACCATTTTTTTTTCAGATAGTGATCTCCTGTTATTAATCATAGAACTGAGCCTTTATTCACAATTACCTAAGATTGTTAATACAAGTATATTGTTTGTGAAGTAGTTTCAATTTTATAGTGTTTTTCAATTCAAAGTTTTACAAAAAAACTCGAAGGTGACGTTTTGATCTCTCAGTCCTATAATTCCGTCTATTTCTTTCATTTACTCGCCAGTAGTTTGATCGCCAGTAGTTTATTATTCAAAAACGCATACAAGCAGATGTTTTCGTAAAAACATTTTCGTAAAAACGACGTTTTGATCTTGCAGTCCTATGAGTCCTTTTTCAGTTCTTCATAACTTTTTATAAAATTGTTTTGCCCTGTAAACTAGTCATTTCATTGTCTTGGCACTATGCCAAAAAGTGTCAGTGCTAATGAAACTAAATTCCTTCGATCTATTTGATTGCCGGTAGTCTATTATTTACATTAGCCGATTACCTGCCCAGACATTTGTAAGCCGGCTTTCCGGCGAAAAATGGAACATTTTGTTGACGCCACATGCTTCCGTGATAATCAGAAATATTGATTTCTTTTGAATTAAAATCTTTATTATTCACGTCAGACGAAAAGTTAAACATTTTGTTGACGCGTCAATTTCTTTTCCGTAGTACTCCAATAAATGTATGCTCATCAACTTATAATTCTGATTAAAGAAGGTAGGACACGAGTTATGAAATTTACATTATTCTGATCAACTTTAGGGTTGAGAAAAACGTTTTATATGAAAATGGTGACAATTTAGTGATTTACAAAAAATTACAGTTTTATTGAACTGGAATAATGCATCACTGTCGAGACTAGAAATTAGCATAGCGCTTATAATAATTATTATAGTTTCGCACAGCGCTATGTGCGACGAGACATTACGCAAATGAGGAGAAGTTAGATGGTTGTACAAAATGTCCCTGGGACAGAACTCAATTTCCCGCGGGTCAGAACTTGATTTCTCAATATTGGTGCTGGTGTCCTTTAACGTCTGCGTAGTCCACTTTTCACATATAAACACATGTTGGAGCAAAGTCTTATTTTCGAGTTACAACGATAGTTTGATTTTTGTCGTCTTTCTTCCTTTTGTCTTCCCACCCAATTCTATTTCCGCATCCGCGCTTGCTCATTTTTTTCTCTTGGTTTCCGTTGTCTTTCTTGCGTTCTCTCTGCTTCATCTTTCTCATTCAATCTCTTGCTCTCTTTAGCTTTCTTCTCCCGTTCTTGCTTGCAATCATCTCTATTTCTCTCTACAGCCCTCCACCCTCTCTCCCTCTCTTCATGGAGCGTATGCGCACCTTGGAGCGTGTCGTAGAAACCCGTATCGATCTGCTCGAATGCGAGGGGGCGGAGCCAAAAGAGGACTGCGCGTCGTGCCGCGCGCTAGACTGCGACATCATCTTCGCGCTCCTCTTCACCATGGTCATCGCCTGTCTTCTAGTACTCATCATGGTCTTCTGGCTAAAAGGAGTACTGCAGTACGAAGAGTAGGTTACAATCTCACGCTGTATTCATGACCATCCCGGCTTTCTCATTCCGGCCTGCGACTCTCGTAAAGTACGCTATTTTTTCTGCTCTCACTTCGTGACAAGATACATAAAAGTGCCAACACAAGAGACGCATGATGTGATGCAAGTGCCGAGATGTTCTAGTATACGTAATATATTACCCCGTTCACTACGTGAGATCACGTTTCGACTTTGAGTCACACATATGTTATCGGAAGTTACCGAAGTAGTTGACGTCTTGAAGAAGTGCAAACTAAGAAAGGGAGTAGTCAAATGTGTTTCACAAGCAGTATAAAAACGAAAACGCGCCGCACAACCGCGTCCGACCGCGCGCGCACGTCGCTGTGCAACGTTGCATTATCGATTGGTTGTGCAGAATGCGATCACGTGTTCGAAGAGTCGCAGCCGCGCGGCGACTTCGCGTTCCCGATGTTGCCAAAGAAGCCAAGCGATATTTTGGCGGTGAAAATGGGAAACGACACCAGAGCAGCTAATTTACAGGTAATGTGGAGAGGTTTTGAAGAAACGAGATGCACGTGTCATAGAAGTTATTTCATTCAAGTTGTTTATAGGAACTTAGAAAACAAGTTACACTTCACTACTCAATAGATATGGCAAAAACCAGAGTGTGTGAGGGACAAAATAGGGTTTCCAAAGAAGGTTGAACATTATGTTTTGGGTTTACATGTTTTACGTGATTATTTGTTCGGTAACCAGCATCCTAGTGCAGTGCACCCACGATTGACGTTTTCAGTGTGTATACACGTTTATCGCGGGACAAGAGCAACGCGTGAAGTTGGAGTTCGATTATTTTCAATTAGCGGGTAGCTCAGATAGGTGAGTATATTGCTTTTACAAAGTTGAAATAGTGTTTCCTAACTTTCATCGACTAGTTTTCGAACATTGTTCCGAAAAATTGTTTAGAAGCAAAAACATCCATCTATTTCAAGCTTCTTGCTGTGTTTTCTGTTGAAAAGAGGACTTTTCTTGGCAGTGACACTAAAATAGTTTTGTTTTCAGTTGTGAGATAGAGTATGTAGATATTTATTCCGAGTTGGAGAGTGTGGAGTCCGACTTGCTCTCTGCGTCTCTGGGCGGCAGATACTGTGGCTCCGTGGCACCACAGATAAGAATTAGGTGAGCTGGGTAACATACATTTTTTAACCCATTCTCTCGTTGTTGTTGTTCGATAAACGTCTCACTCACTTTGAAACGAGCGAATTTGAAAATGTTTTGGTAGGATATATAGTTCACTACCTTACAATCGGCTGGGTTTGTTGTATTCAAGATTAAACTACAAATTAGATTTGATCATAACTTACAACTGTTGGTTAATTTCAGTCTTCATCGTGTTCTTGTACTGGTATTTCATTCGCGAGCTCGCGAAAATCAGCGAAAGTTTGGTTTTCGCGGAAAATATTCTTTTATATCTGAAGGTCAGTTATTCTTTATCGATTATAATTACAATCTTTATCAGTTTCAATTATCGCTCCCTGTTCCAAAATGTATATGTTTCCTGTGTGATTTGTTTTTTGAATAGTTTTAACACTTACTGTTTTATTCTGCGTACCTGGTGTTACGGTAAAAGGATTGCTTTTTTTATAGGGTTTTGTAGTTTGATCCTGCTGTTTTTCGTTTGAAATTCGTGAGTTAGGGCGTAATTTGAGAATCAAACTACAATGATGATTTGATCACTTGCAATAATCTTATTTTCCACTTTCAGCCAAATATGTTCCTGGAACGGCGCTTCCGAATGGAGGAAAATGTAGTTATTTGATAGATTCGTATTCAACCAAAAAAGGCTCAATCTACTCGCCAACCTATCCGGGCACATATCCGAAAGTAAGTTTGAATATATAGGGGTTTTCCAAGTGGAGAATGGCTGAAACTATCCATACTATATTTGTTCTGCTGTATTTGTAGTTTGATCACGTATGATTTCCGTGGTGATTTTGATCAAGAAAAACTTCCCCTCCAATTCAGTTTTAGTTAGTATATCAAAATTTTGAACTCATGAGTTCTCAAATTCTTTCACTATAAGCTCCAGTGGAAAAAAAGGAACTGAATTAAGTTAAGTGTGAGAAACGCGAAAAATTTGGAACGCTTCACGAATTTGCGTGTCATCCTTGCGCAGGGGCCATGCTAATCTTCTCTGTATTGTTCCAATTTTAGTATATGTCTATTGCTAGACATTTTGTGCATTCTGTCGCTCGGTTATATAGGCGCCTCCCTAACTCCACCGTATCTAGTACAGGCAGTCTCTCCAGCGAGAGAGCCCCAGCAAAGATAGCACAGACACTCACGCGATTAGTGATGAATCAGGAACACTATCAAGTAGTGTCCCAGGAGATAAAATGCAACATTCGAAACAATTCACCTCGCCGTCTCTTCTCAGAAAGGAGAAATTACAATAGCTGAACTATATAAAGTTTTCATTTTTGTTGGATCACATGTTTTGGTTAAGTCTTTGAGTACAACCATGACGTATGAAAACTACAAAAGGAAAACTATACTCATACACTTCTTATTCATGTCACATCCCTCGATTTCTAGTTAAATGCTCGTTTTCAGAATTTCCATTGTTCATATTTGCTGAAAGGACGTTCAGATCAGCGCATTCGTCTGATGTTCAGGGACTTTGACATCTATTTCGGAGGAGAACAGTGAGTTTATATGGATTTGGAATTTTTATGATCATCTATGTTAGCTGGAAGACTATAGGCTCCGTGCAACAATAGCCCTTCACAGTAGTATCGTGAACTTTTAGAGAACATTGATTACGTTTTGAAGTTATTGTAAAAATTTAAAGCTTTGGTATTTCGTTCTCCACACTTTACGCTACATACACAAAAACATTGACTCTGAAATATTGTTTCCTTATCAGAAAAATGCCCTCAAAAAATCGAAAGATTACTGTAGAAAGTCATTGAATGGCGAAACGGAGTATACCTCATTAGCTATACATTGGTGGTTTACGTACTGTCTCGGATGCCAAATTAACCCGCTCTCGCGTTCGTAACAAATACTAGTGACTGGCGCAAAAGTTCATGAATAGCTGAGTTATCGCATATTTTTAAATAAAGACCGACATTAAACTAAACACATCTAAACGTTTCGGCACACTCACACTAATAATGTTGTAAATTGTTTCAGTTGTCCCTACGATTCGTTGACTGTTTTTGATGGAAAAAACAGTGACGCGCCGATAATCAAGAAGGTAAACATTTATTATTGAATTGTTGACAATATCTTCCAGAAAACACTTTCTCTTAACACATCAATTTGTATTCAAAACACAACTATTTGCAATCATTCGTAGTGAATCCTAAGTTCTCCAACTTTTCTTGGAGGATATTGAATTCAAAAAAATTCAGAATTCATTAAAATTGAAAAAAAAACACGAGCCTTAACTATGAAGAAAGAACAACATTCAGAGTACCTTTCCAGGTCTGCGGTCTGCAACAGCGCATGGAGCTGTATTCGGTGGGGCCGGACCTGCTCATTCACTTCAACTCCACCAACCCGGCCAAGGCCGATCCCCGAGGGTGGGTCATTCACTTTTTGAACCGAATATTGGCTCAATAACGTGTCGGTTTAAAATTTGAATACAAGAAGAAAGCAAAATGATCCCAGTTTTGAAAGTTGAAAAATGTTTTCCTCACAATGTCTATTGGAATTTTGTTCCAGTTTCCAGTTTATCCGCATTTGTAAATGCGAGTTCCTTTCTGTGAATCGAGATTAATTATTTCTCCGACATTTTTTTTCATAGAGAAAGTCAAATTCAACAATCAAAATGCTCAAGTGAAGATGGTAAAGATTTTCTTCCAGAACGTTTTTGTATGAACTATTCTGCTCAACTAGAATACATTTCAATTGTAAAAACTGTTCAAAGGCGTTTGTAACGGATCGATCACGTGAACTGACGTGAGTGTTTTGAAGTTTTCATTATGAAAAACGTCTAATTTCCAGTTTCGTGATCGAGTTCGAGTTCTCGTCCCGTTTCGTTGACATGTCTCAGCTGTTGGGGGGAGTTCGCGGGGTCACCCACATGAGGGGAACAGAATGTGACGTCAGAGTGGAGAGCAACAGAGAGACCACACACTACATACATAGTCCCAATGTGAGTTATAGTTTGTAGTTTGATCACGACACCCTTTTGGTGTAATCCCAATGTGAGTTCGCGGGGTCACCCACATGATGTGGACAGACACACTACATCCATAGTCCAAACGAGAGTTACGCTCTTTTTTGCTGTGTTCGTAGTTTGATCACGATGGCGACTTTGACATATGAATTGGCTTCTTGCCGGAGCGACTCTTCGATAAGGGTGTAGTGTCGATGATGGAACCGAGCGACTCGTCTAGATAAACAGATGAGGTGCCCGCTCGCCAAACCCCCCTACCAAATTGAACGTATGCGGTCCACAACGGTTTGTGAAAACCTATATCAAAAGGAGTGGGCGACGATTCAGCTGAAACACTTCGGCCTTATGTCTCGTATAAAAAACGAGAATTTGTATGAGTAATTTGCTTTCAAATTTGACCAATCAGATTTTATCCATATATAGTATTTATTGTGAAGTTATAAACTATCAGTTGAAGTGCTTGATTGGGTTATAGATAGTAGCTTAACGCATTTTAGCTGAATCGTCGCCCACTCTCCAAAGTTATCAAATTGCCATCAGTAAACGTATTATTAAACATGTAATCCAAGACATTTTTCAGTATCCCAACATGTATCCTCTCAACACGACGTGCGCCTATATTTTGGACGGACTCCAGGGAGATCAAAACTTAGAGAAAGTGATTGTGACCTTCCTCGAGCTGGCCGTACTTTCCGCTGAACCTGCCAAGTGAGCATACGAAGAAAAAAATAGACGTGTCAATCCAATTACATTCGAAAAATGAAACACTTATTCAAGTTCTCTGTTTTTCATGCATTGATTCATAACTGGAAAAATAGCATTGCAACATTCTCAGAATTACCGGAAAATGACTTTTTTTATGACTTTGATCTCCAAAAGAGTGCTGCTCTCAACTCTTTGACCCATTTACATTTATTCACATTTTCCATGATACATTTCTGGATCTAGTAATTCTCCTAATTGAGCACATATAGTTCCGCCCCCTTCGACGTGAACGGCAACGATGACGTCACCTGTCCTTCTGCGTGGGTGGGCGTGGCCACGTCTGCGTCTGACATGAAGGCGGCTCTCTCGTCCAGTGACGACAGTAATCTGGAGGTGGAACTGTGCGAACGAGCTAACCAGGGTCAGCGGCTGTTGTCTTTTTACGGAACGTAAACGTTTGTACTGCTAATCAAGTAAAACGTGAGAAATATATCGTGATCATGAAACGATCACATAAATCTGACTTTGTTGAAAATTAGCATTCGTACTAATGATAATGGACATGCAAAAACAGAATGTACACAGTACACTAGACAACTACTATCTGGTCACGATGTAACGGCATGGGTTGAACAACAGTTTCTAGACTCTCCCCTAATGGGTCCCTATGTGAGCGAGGGCCCTCGGATGGTGATACAGTTCGGAACGGCAGACAAGATTGTGCAGGATGGTCTGTCACCCATGGGCTTCAAGGCGAAGGTGGAGTTCAAGACAGGTCAGTGATAACCTCGAAGATGGACCAAGTGGTGATAGAATAAGAAGGGGGGGGGGGGGGGGGCAAAAGAGAATGAAAAAGAGACAGACAAAAGTGAGATAACAGAGGAAATATTTCACACACAAACATGGTTATTGCTCTGATTTGAAGTTGGAAGTTACCAGTCTTTTGTAATGTTAGTGAACTAATTGATTTTTCTTGAACAGAAGAAATGGCTATTATTTTGAAAATATGCCTCCTAGCGAAGCGAAGTGAAAGCATAAATGTGTAAATATGTAAGGCAAATGTTCAGTTGTCGTGTGCATTAACTACCATTTGTTTTTTGAGAATCATTTTGTTAAGTTCAGATTTCGGTGTGGCTGGCGAGCCAATGGGAACCTCCAACGAGTGTCTTTTCCGTTTCCGGAGTCCGATGGGTTTCTTCAATAGTCCACGCTACCCAGCCAATGTGAGTTTGAAAATTTTGGTCAGAATGCTGAACTCGATCTAATATAAAAACTTCGCATGTCTCCAAGGCCTTCGTTTTCACCTATCAAACACATGTGAACTGTTACTTCTGAGAAAACGATAACCATTCAATTTGAGGTAATTATGTAGTCAAAATGCACCAAAAAACAATATCAGTTTTTAGTATCCGTTGGACACGAATTGCACGTACTACATAGAAGGTCATCCGGGTCAGCAGATTCTCATTCACTTCGAGCAGTTCGCGTTATATGAGGGAGGCGGCGAGCAGGACAGGTGGGGGACGTAGTTTGTTGATTCGCGAAAGAAGGGTATAGAGTATGGAGGTAATGCTGTTCATGTGAGCGTTCTCTTTCTATCTTTCTCTTTCTGTTTTCTCGCTTCTTCATCTCTACTCATTCTATCCCTCTCCCCCTTTCTCCTTTTTCTTTCTCCTAATTCATCCCGATTCCTAAGCTGCAAAACAGCTGAGCACACATTTTTTCAAAACGTTCTGAAAATTTGATATTCAGGTGCAATGATTGGCTTGAAATGTACGATGTCTTCCTTGATGGAAACGGAGAAGAGAATTTAGTTCTACAACGTAAGTCACCCATCCTTGTGAACTGAAAATCAGAAAGTGGAAGACGAATACTTGATCGAAAACTTTTTTCGCGAACCCATCTTGAGTGTAAAGAACTTTTGAGTTCACATTTATCACAAGTTTAGAGTCACCCGACGTTACGACGTTGTTCTGACGTTGATGGGGGAGGTGTTTTCAACAAACATCAATTGAAAGATGTAGGTATCCATGCATGAGCACAAAATATCCTACTCACATATTTTCAACCTTTGGTCATCTTCCTCCAGCCTTATCTGTTCGAAACCGGGATTAAGAGAGAACGAAACAACTTTGGAAGACTAAACAAACAACATCTTTTTAGAAAAGTACTGCGCGGACACCTACCCGGGACCGACCGTTTCCGCATTCGGTGCGCACGCGATGCGGGTCATTTTCTGCTCGGATTCGGCGGGAACCGGCAACGGATTCAAAGCTCTCTATGAGATCAGAAGGGCGCACAAGGAAGATGTTCCATCTCACGGTGGGTGTTATATAGATTGTGCTTTGCCGTTTTCTTGAACACCGATCTCGTGTCATATTGCTCTAAGAAGGGTTTGTGTTTCTTTAGTCGAAGATTTTTTAGGTTTTTCACGTAACCTAATGTCTAACGCTCAGAGAGTGAAACGAACAAATGGCATGTTGAAATGAATGGCTATTTGTGAACAGCATCTTCGTGGCAAATGAATGAACGGTGTCGTTCACGTAAGTAAAGTGAATTTGGTAATTTTGAATTCAAAACATTGTTTAACTCAACGAATGGAAGCGAAATTCGACAACACCTTGAGACTCCACAACTTTGAAACTTGAAAATCGATTGTTCTAAAAGTCATTGTCTCCTCTCCGTTAGTAAGTACACGCCGCTCATATTCCAGATTCCGGAGACCATCGTCTGGAGGGCGGGGCCATCCGTTGTGGGCGGAGAATCATGACGTCAGAGGCGGAGCCAACCGGGTTCATCATGTCCCCAAATTATCCCATCAAATACAACAAGGACGTGCACTGCGATTGGGAAATTGTCGCCAGAGACGGGTACAATGTGGGCATTATTTTGGTATAATAGTTTCAGAGTTTTCATGTGAATAAAATTCGCTAATATATATGTTTTGTATCAGGTCGCGTGTTGAAATGAAATTCACGACTGTTAGTATGAAAGTAGCTCACATTTCAAATGTAAAGTTTTTCAGAATTCAGAAAGAAAACTCAAAACTGTTATGTTCCCACTGTGCTTCAGCGACAACATTATTCAACACACAACACAAAGCCAAATTGAATGTGTCAAAAGTGTACGGATAATGAAACCGCTAAAACTAGAATCCTTTATTCCCAAATTGTATTCAGATTCTCCTGAACATGGTCAACATGGAAGTCGAGGGAGAAATGGCACCCACCTCGGCTCAATGTCAGAAGGTGAGATAATGTTGATGTCACGCTGAACTTCTAATTCAATCTATTTCTATACCTTAAACAAAACGAGAGAAATGCTGCTCGAATCGTCGCTACAAAAATCTAGGAAACCGTATTTATATCTGGTTACATCATGTAAGTTAGTACTATGAAAAAACAAACAATGCAATCTGGTATATGCTGAAGATCTAAGTGAGAAAGAAGTTTTAGGCAGTTATCCGAGTCGGAGGCGCGCCAAAGCCGGAATATTGCGGAACGGACCACAGCGTTTTTCCGCCTCTTGTCACCGAAAATAGCTCGGTTCGGATAAGGTATGGATATTTATTATTTTGAAATTATGAAAGTATACAATGTTCGTAATTTGTTTTCTCAACCCATGGATTTTTTTCTTTTCACTCCGTTTTTCTATCTGAAATTATTACTATTTTTCTCAGTTTGCTGTTACTATTTCTCGTCTGCGCTGTCAATCTGAATGCGCTCTGAACTTCAAATACATATTAACTCAAGAACAAACACATGAATGTATCACCACAAAGTTATCAACTATCAAACAGTATTTGCAGTTTTCTGACGAGTCCAGACAAAGTAAATGGACTCAAAGGATTCAACATGACCTGGACAGAAGTTCGGAAAGTGCAAGGTAAGTCTTGATACCGCATCTGGTGTAATATTTTTTTGACTATTAGTTATTTTGCCGTTAGTTCCCAATTGTTCAACCAGCATTGCAGGGAGGACTTACTCATTTTGAAGCTTGTCTCTCACGGTATTTTATACAATATTTCAACTGTGGCTGGTCATTTTCACCAGATCGTGGTTGGTAGATGGTAGAGGTAGTTGGTAGACCAGAGGCCGTATGCATGAAACATGCCGGGCCAGGTTGGGATGCTATCCCGAGCTGAATTGGCCGAGAAATAGCTCGAGATAGCATCCCAACCCGGCCCGGAATGTGTCATGCATACGGCCTCAGTGGTTGGTAGATCAGTTTTCGTTCAGCAGAAAACTAGTTGTACTTCGATTCGGACTATTGTGTTTCTTGCCTGATAGTAATTTTTTAGACATGTCCTCTTGTTCGGACTCTTCCGAGTACCTTTGTACCTACTCCCGACTGTGCATCAGCGCCCAACTGCGCTGCAACGGCGACCACAATTGTGGTGTGCAGGATGACACTGACGAGAGTCATTGTAAGTTTTTAGCCCAATTTAGACTCGGCCTATTTTCCGAAGGTGAATCTACCTTGATGGTACTACAAGGTCCACGATTTCAAAAGCGATTTGTGCCCTATTCCGCTGTGCTGTTAGTTCGGTTTTCGCTGTAGAGATGGAACTACAACTGCGATTTTATCACGTTCTACCGTTTGTTGAGCCAAACAGAAGATGTATAGTTCACACCATCCCTACTGAGACTCTTACAGTAACCTTACAAACTTTCCGAATGCAGTTGTGAAACTGAAAATATAGTTCATGAAAAATGCTCTCGTGAATTCACTCTACGTGAGAAGGAAAATAAGGTACTGAAATCCTCAACTTCTCCGAGCAAAACAAATGAGCAAAACGGCTTGAAAACTTTGAAATCCAACTGTAGGAGTCTCAGTAGGAATGGAAAAGACTATAACAAAGTGCCACTCCAAAAATAGATGACTACCACCTCTTTTGTGGTATAGCATGTAGCACAAACAATGAATTACAAAATGCTGACGCTTATCAGTAGCTGAAAATAGAGGTTATAGTTCTTCTGATGTGTGATTTACTAGCACCAGTTTGGCTTAAAACGATTGGCTTGTTCGATTTGGCAGACTGTAGCATGAAAACTTACTTCATGGCTGAGAATATAGATATTGCTTGTAGAATGTTCAGATTTGCATGTCTTGATTCAATATTCATTCTCTAACACAATAAACACACAACATTCCCCTTAAAAAACACTGACACCCTCAGTTCGAGCCACACTAATAAAAAACTATGTTTCCCGTCACTACCAATTTTCCGAAAAACAGACTGATACTTAACACAGTCTCAAAGTTTTCATGAAAACTAATAATTTTGTTTCAAAAAAGTATAACAATAGGACTAATACCTGTTTTTGCATGAATGGCTGATTTGAGGTTTGGCTGAACGTTCGACCGTCTACGGTTCCTTTTCGAAGCTGTTTTCCGCTTCCGGTCGCGGCTCGCACGGAATCTGCCGGAATGGACTCCTGATCACTGTCCTCTTTGCGATCTGGAATTGAGACTTGTTTACTAACAACTCATTGGAACTTTTTTACCAAGACCGTTTTGGCATGCTTGATGCGTGTTTTTCACTTTATTGCGTGTTTTTTGCTTGTTTGTTCTACACGACAACATAGTTTTAGACAGATTTTACATGCACATTAGATTCAGAAACTTCCAGATTACATAGCTCCGGTAACACTGTCTACAATTCCTATATGGCTTACTAACTACTAGTTTGACACAAACACTGTTTGAACACTTCTTGTAAATCTGATTCACTTGTAAATCACCGGGTTTTGTTATTTCATTTGATCTCTAATAAAAATACATTACTCGACTTGATTGCATTTCTTTCTACCGAGAAGCATGGTGAGTCCCGCTTTTGCTAATATGTGTGAATGGAATGATTTGCTTACATTTTCAATCAAATGACATGTTTCATTGTTGTGTTTAACGTAATCAACACACTTTTTCGCCACTAGCACGTGATTGGTAAAAACCTTGAAAGAAAATAACAATAAAAAAATAACAAAAATCATTGACGAGTTAGCGAGAACCACGTCGATTGGAGTTCCTGTAGAGCGAGAATTACAGTACACGTTAACAATTTTACAACTTATCAGGATGTAGGAAGGTGGTTGGTGTTAAAAGCCAGACATAGAACCAACCTATGAACTCTATTCATTCATGTATACTGTATACATTATTGAAAGTCGACAACATATGCGACAATAACTTCAATGAAAAGTTGGAACATTTGATAATTTAAAATTGCCTTACGTGGAAAATATAACATTTTCAGGCAAGCTGAAAGAACGCTCGACGGACAAGACAATCGTAATCGCCGGCGTCTTCTGCGGTTCAATGTTTCTCTTCATTTTCGGTTTCTTTTGTTATTTGTTCAAGAAGAAGTTGGAACGGAAGAAGAAGAAGAACAATCGGAATCACGCGTCGCGACATCGCGCGCGACAACCCTACAGATCGCAGAGGCCAATGGGAAAATCGTCACATCTCAGTGAATCGTGAGTTTTGTATAGGGGTTCGATATTTTCAGAGCAAAGTTTATATCCATACGGTGTATGCTGTTCGTTTGTTCCATTTCTTTGTGTTTTATAGTTCGGTTTTGTTGTTTTTCGGTCGAAATCAATTACAACGAAGATTTGGTCATTTTCCGTGAGCAAGAACACTCGTGTAGTGATAGTTGATATTCAGTCACGTAGAAAACAAGATACTCAAGAAAAGTAACGTACAGCACTACGATAAAGTCACTATACTGATGTTTAAAGATGTATAAACACACTTTTCGTCACTTTCTCACATATTTTGTTTTGATGAATCATCTTCTGTTGTTGTAATGCAAGTGATTACGGGCGTCGCAGTTTTATGTTGTGCAAGAACTGGCAAAATGCGGCTGCGTATAACATTCACTGGCAATTCTACCACGTGTGATATTCTCAAGTTGGTGGACGTGCCATTGCAGCAGAAGAGTTTGTTGTTGTTAAATATTATGACTATTGATTTTCTTAGCGCGCTACCGTCGCCGGCGACCTCTCGCTTCGTGCACCACGACGCCACTGGAATTATGCCGCCCATGACACTCCATCCGCTCACCGACAGAGGAGAACACACGTTTTTCGGATAACTAACTTGGTTTCTCAAAAATTGTTGGAAACAAGGCCGTGAAAAGTTTATAATAATAACACGTTTTTCTTGCTAACTAACTTTTTCAAAGTATTACAATTAGAACTGTGTTCATAGTTATACTGGAAATATAAACTGATAACGCATTTGCAGTATAACATGTATAGGCGTTGTAATCCCAGATTTTTCTGACTATGATTTTAATTTTGGTATTAGAATAAATTAATAACACTAAACCATGGAAAGTTTCTCAAAAATTTCTTGAAAACGAGAAGAGATAGGTAAGTGAAAAATATATGTTTTTAAATGGTAGAAGAAGCGATTAGTCGATTTCATTGCATTACATTATTTTGTACAGCCTTGCATTGTTGATATTTTTCATTTTGTATTCGTGAATAATATTTGGTTGTCTTGTTTCGAATTATTTTTGTTCGCATTCCAATTTGCTCATTTTGTCAAGTTCTACTGTTTTCTGAAATGAATAACCATAACGTTGACATTGCTTTCTATTGTGTAGAAGAGGTGGACATTCGATTATTTCAAAAAACTTTATTTCAAATTATGGTTGGACAGCGATGAACAAGAACGAGACACTAAAGTTCCGCAAAGAGTATAACAAATTGAGATAACAACCAGTATGTTATTATTGGTTCTGGATTGCAAGGTCAAAAGTGTATTCAGAAGTGTCTCTTATCGAGCCTGTCGACTTTGAGCTTGTCTCATTCACTACCGTTTTCACGTATTACACGTTCAGTCAAAGTAACTCTGCAGCCCCTCTCGGCTTCACATTTGTTCTTATTCCCTGTTCTGATGTAGTAAAACAGGTCAACTTGAACACACTCACGTGTATTCTTTCTTTTCACGGTTTCACGTTTTTTTACGTTCGCTGGAAGTAACACTGCGGCCGGGCTCTCAACTTTACACTTGTCCTAATTCCCTGTTCCGATGTAGTAAAACAGGCCTATTCGGACAGCTGTTCCCGAGGGCGGGGTCTATTTAGGCCACGCCCCCTCGCCCTACTACTTTGATGTAATGTTTTGCCGATCATATTCAAATGTTAGTCAAATAATTACAAAGTTTATGATATACCGGTTTTGAAACACATTTGTAATTTGTTATGTTTACAATAGATTAAACAAACAGCATTATGAGACTGTGCTTGATCAATTTTTCTCCATGATTCCTTCGAAGTTTCAATTTATGTTATGAGCAGAAAAATTCATAATCGAGGTCGAAAACGCGCAACATTGTTGTACACCGCAGTATTTTTAGAAGCGGTATGAAAACTAGATTATTCTAGATCAATAGAAGTGTTCAATCCTAGCTTCACTGGTTCGATCTCTCAGTTTATATAGTGGCACACTCCACGAGTCAATTTCTCTACGTTTACAAATAATCATACCATTTTCATACGAATATAATCACATTTAGCGCGTATATTAGTCGCTATTCACTACATCGGCGAAATTAACAATTCGTCACTCCCCTTTTTTGCAAACTGTCGTATATTGACTGGTCGCAACTATAATGGGATACATTCATAATGGTTCGTCGAAACATTTTGTACTTGTACAACTAAGAGTTGTGTTGGAACATACTGAAGCTGAGCTGGAGGGATTGCTCTTTCAGAAACATTGCTTCCACTAAGTTTTTTGACGTTTTGCTACCAGATGCTCGTACCTGCCTTTCTAACTCGAAAGATTGACACAAACCCATCCGTAACCGGGCACGTGCACTTTTTGAATAAACTTTTACTAAGGTTTTTGCACGTGTCACGTGTACCTCCCATTCACTCCTAGTATATTTGACTAACTGTCTCAAACCTATCGATCGACTGCCTACGAATTCTTATCATTGTTGTTGATCGCAAAAGGGCAATCTTATTCTACATCGCACGAAATGGAGAAAAGTAATTAGTCCCGTATTCGTGTTCTAATAAAACAAATTATACAGTTCATTTTAATGTTTTATCTATTTTTATTTCATTATGGTTGTCGAACTTAAACGTCAAAAATCGATACTTCAGAAACATTCAAAAAATTAGTTCCACACTTAATGTGATTGCAACTTGTGTTCCGAACAAATTATGTATTGAACGACGATATTTGATAAACATACACATACAACTATCTCGTGTAAGACTTCCTAGTGTGTTTCTAACACTTCGTTCTGGCTTCTTCATATAATTTCTTCTTGTGGAAAGATTTGATTCTAATTTCAATTATCTTGCTTCAATTTTTCTAATTATTATTTCTACAATATGTATTTTTCAGGATGTCGGTGTTAATTGAATCGAACCCAAATGAGGCTAATCACTCGATGACCGACCCAGACCATGATACCATCAAAATGTTTGTCGGACAGGTTGGTTCTTTTTATTTATTTGTTTGTCTATTTGTTAATTTTAGTGTTTGTGAACATAATTCAACTGATTTTCCCATACTTGCATCAATTATCAATTCTACTGCTTTTTTTCCAATTGTTTTCTGAAGTATCCTGTTTGGGAAAAGTTTTCGTCATCGTGCCTTTTACATTTAAATAGAAATACCAATGTCTGTATTCTTATTTCACGAAATATTGTCATTACACAGTCCACACCTAACCTGACCCGACTCTTTTTCTGGTACGACCAATTTACAGCCTTTATACTAATCCTTTCTCTTTTTCTCTCTGCCCCCCCCCCCTTTCCCACGGTCTCTCGCCCAGTATTCTTTGTATGTTCTCAAAATGACGAGATAGCCCATAAAATGTGGCTAGTTTGAGGAGGCTGGCGTTGTAAATGTAAAAATCGATTGATGCGCCAGACAAAACAGGCACCGACTATGACATTTCGACGCCGTTCGCAGAGTATCCGAAAAAGTTCTGGGTCAGAGATCACAATCATTTGAAAAAGTTCTGGTTATTTGGATGAAACTACCACGAAGTATTCGAGAACGTTTTGCGACAGAGCTAAGAATTGGAAAAGTTCTAGTATCCAAAAAAGTTCGAAACAAAGATCGCTAGGAATTGGAAGAACACTGTTCACAAAGTAGCGTAAAAAGTTTTGCGTCGGAGATCGCTAGAAAATGAAACAGATCCAGCCTTTCAGAAACTGTTCGTATCCAGAAAGGTATTCAAACAAAGATCGCAAACGCTATGATTTTTTTCACTGCTCTGAATTTGAATTCAAACTTGGTTTTAGTACTTTACCTCTCGTACACCATTTCTGTTGAACTGAAAACACGTGAAAATCGGAGTACCACAGTTTATCTCTTCCCCTCCCTCTTTTTTCCATCTCTGTATCTCTTCCCTCTCCCCTCCCCTCATTGTGGATTGGCATAAATGTGCCATTTTGTAACATTGACTGTTTATTGCTAGGGGTCGTCTGCTGCCTATACTCTATTGATCGACCGATCGGGGGTTCGTCTTATCAACCATCTAATACTCCTTAGATACTAAGAACAGGGGGATATTACGGAAACGTGGAAGAAATAAAAGTTCTCTTGAATACAGGACGAAATAGGGGGGAGGGGCAGAAAGATAGAGGGTAGAAACAGCAAGAGAGAGAGAGAGAGGGAGAGAGGACGGAGAGAACTAATACTTCTTAGAAGTTGCCGTCAAAATATTGCCTTTGGCGCTAGAGGTGACCATCACTGAGTTGTAGTTTGGTTTGCGTACTCATCAGTAAAAATGCAGCGGGGTTGAAACTACAAACACATTTTTGATTTTTGATAATTCCCTGGAGAACATTACTTTCTGGCTACTTCTTCTCGATACTGCCACTATAAATCCATCCGAATGAATGTGGCTGGAAACTGCTAGAATAGCCAGATTCCGGATTCAATCACCCTCTCTATGTGGCTGAATTAATTAGGCGGCAGGGGATTTCGGGGGAGCCCCCTACTTTCCAATTAACTACTTAGACCTATCTTGTTCTAGACATTAGCCTGTTCACTTTTCTGATTCAGACGATAATTTCAAAGTACCAGCGAATTTTTTAAATTATAGATTTATACCTTTTCACCTGAGTATGCTCAAATTCTTTAAATAACGGTGTGAATTCGTAAGTTTTGTAAAACGCGACCACTACTGAATACTGCCCATCGTTTTGTTATGAACAAGTTCGCACGTGACACAAACTATTTTTCTGTTAAATTGACGTTACACGTATTTTTCCGCGTGACTACGTGTGATTATTGGAATTTCGAACGAATTTTGGCAGAGTGCCAAAGCTGAAATGAGTCTCGTAGCGAGGCCCTGATAAATGGTCGAAACCATTTCGAATTTATCAGGAGCGAGCTCTGGCGAGCTTTTCTTTATCCAAGTTTTATGGTTCTAATAGTGCGGTTTGAAAAATTTTTACTAAAAATTTTCGGCAGAATTTCTATTCTCTGGCACACCTGTTCTCACACAGCTTCATTTGACCTTCTTACAGGTCCATTTCAGGCACTATGCCTTCTATTCATGCTATATTCGTCGGTTTTATAAAAAAATTTTGATATAAATTATTGCGTCATCTTATGACCAAGTGCAACACAATACATCGGTTTCTTAGTGTGGTAGTTAAAGCCAGCACACGCCTCGGTCCCCTCGTGTCCCCATCATCATACGTGTGTGTCCTTCTAAAATTAATTATTCTTCTATCCTAACGGGTCTATTTTTGCAAAATGTTTTCATTAAGTTTATTTCCTCTATTCGGGTTTTATTCACCCTTTTCGTAAGCAGTAGTTCCCAGTTAGTTCCCATGGCAGTGCTGCGAAGGTTCGACAGTTCTATATTTCAATATTTTCTATTCGTGCTATTCATGACGCCTCTATCAGGCAGAAAGGTAAGCAGGCGTTCTTGTGCAGGTGTACTCGAGCAGCTCATGTCTGCACCGATCTATACATTCGAGGGTTTTCTACAATGGAGAGCAGAGTTCCAGTCGTCAGTGTCTATATTCTCGACTGTGTTCTATTGCCTATTGCGAGAGGTTGAAAGGCGTCATGACGTCATATATTTGGTCTGCACCTCGTATCTCGATGCGAAGGTGGCTCGTATCTCGATGCGATGCTGATATTTAGGTGTGAGGAACGTGTTTCCGGTCGGAAGTTGTATTTTTCCTATCTTTGGAGTGGTTTGCGTCGAAACGCACAGGGCATTCAACCCAGAAAAGTCGTATTTTATTTTTGCTCAAAATCCTTTAATTTACACATTTCTGCATCAAAATTACTATATGTATCATTTAAATGTTAAGAAAAGGAAGATTCTTCCGGGGTTTTCGCTATTGTATTTTGGAGAGTTTTTTCGGGGCAAATATACGACAGGAAACGCGGAGCAACTGTGGAAATTAATTTGTTCCGGGAACTATGCTATGTGCTATCTCTCGAGAGGCGACTGTTGACGGTTAATTCAAGTGCTTTTAGAAGTGTGCACGCATGCACGGTTCAAGTTTAGAAGTTTGACTTCCTCCGATTAGAACGTAGATTTTGACCTTATTGGGCATTCATCCAGGAAAATCATTATTTTCTTCGCGTCATGACGTCATATATTTGGTTTTCACCTCCAAGGTGGCTCGTATCTCGATGCGATATAGTCGGTTCCGTGAGAAGGGCTGGTATTTTCTTCAACGCGGTAGTTCTTCTAACTATGGGATGGATTACGGTTGAAACAAATGTAACCCAGGAAATTCGTTCAGTTATCGATTCACAGTTTCACCTCTCAATTTATAGTGTTGCTCTTAATGTTCGGAAGGGAACCCGTTTTCCGAGTATAGTATCGAGTATGCGAAGTACAAAGTACGATTACGATGACGCGGGAACTTGATTAGCTGTCTCCTGTTACAAGTTACACCTGCGGTGTGTTACGTCGGTAGCCAATGCTATGGTGGCCGCTCTTAAAGAGTAAGTTTATCCAGAAGTTGAACGAGATCAGGGCGTCATATATTTTGCTACATATTCGAGGTGGTTCCTATCTCTATGCGAAGTTGTTTTTTTATTATGTCGAGCTAATAGTGCTTTTATCCTAGGAAAGGCATTTCTTTTCTACAAAGACCAGCTTCTGCCTGAAAGCTTCTATTGACAAGGTTTGTGACAAAATTGCTTTTGCACCCAAATTTGTGGAATTTTGTCCAGTTCGTGGGATTGAAGGTTATATTGTCCGTTGTCTCTCAAGATACGGTGGCGTTCGAGGCAAGTGCTAGGCGCCCCTGGAAGGCTGCAAGGTTTATGACTTTAGAGATAGAGAACACTGTTCTATACTGATCGAGTGCGATTACAGTCTTCTGTGTTCAACCTGTTTGGTCTTTTGTGTTCAACATGTTGAGAAAATAGAGTCACATGCTCTGTGCCATTTTTTGACCCTTTTGCAGTATTGATGGTGCGTGAGAGGAGGAGAACATTTGGCAATTGCCTATACGGGCCAATTTTCGCTAGTTTGCTACGTTACTATGGCAGCTTTGAGCTCACCATTTCTCCATTCTTACACGTGCGTTTGCTTTACTCTGCTGTTGTTTCTAGACAGGCTAAAGTTGTGAATTATTCCACAATGTGCCTATGAAAGAGGCTAGAATATTACTCTGGACCAAGAGTAGACGGCTGACTGCTTAGTTCTTCCACTTGTTTCGTCCCAATTACGTCCTTGTTGTTCAAAAAGGTGTTCGTAATATTTTTCTACCAGTTTGCATTACACAGTTACCCCTCCGAGGGCAGAGATGAATTGTAAATCATCTTTTTCCATGGGATTAGGGTGGCTTATATCGCTGGAGCTTACAGGCTGCTCGAAGATGTGTTCTAAAAGTAAGACGTGTTCTAAACATTATTCTTGCCGTACACCCTATAACCTCAGTCTATTCATCTTTTCTCATTTTCTTGTTCGCAATATACTGTGTATACTCCAAAAATAATCTGGAATTCTGGTCCAATTGGTCTGGTAAGGAAGCTTCCGTTTCATTCTATGTTTTCTGCTATACTTTATTTTAACAATATCTCACGCGTATTTCAGTAATTTTGTGTGAAAGAGTGCTCACTTGCATACGTGAAAACCAAGTGTCGAGTGAAAGGTTTCTTTTCTGCTGTCCCAGTCTCCACGTTTGGCCATAGTTCGCCGACTTTGCTTGATCCATGAAGCTTTCTACTCTCAAAATGTCTTCGAAATTTTGGTTATGCCGTAGTTATACGGAGGTATAATTGGAATTTCGAACGAATTTTGGCAGAGTGCCAAAGCTGAAATGAGTCTCGTAGCGAGGCCCTGATAAATGGTCGAAACCATTTCGAATTTATCAGGAGCGAGCTCTGGCGAGCTTTTCTTTATCCAAGTTTTATGGTTCTAATAGTGCGGTTTGAACCCACCCACCCACCCTTCGTTCAAACCGCGGCATTCGAGGGCGTATGAGTAAACTACCCAGGAAAAAGCCCGCCATCAAGTGAATAGTCTGTTACCAGTGGTATAATTTACTCTACAAGGCATTCTGAGTGACAGCCGACTGGCTGTTCGGTAATAAGCTAACCCGATCAGACAATATTTTTCGGTCTTCCCTAACTATCTGTCTGTTTTCAACAAAGTGTGAGCTTATCAAGAGTGCAGAGATCGGAATTTTGGAAGTTCCTGTGGTTGCCGGGAAAATCGGATGTTGTACCACGTCAAACTATTCAGATCAGAACTGTGCGCTACGGCTGGGGTCTTTTCATGCGGATAGTGGCAACCCAGGGGCTACCAATAATTCTATTTGAACCAACGACAAGGTAAAGTAGGAGAAACAGGGCTAAATATTCAATCTTAACAAACATCAGGGGTAAGTTGCCTTCCTTACTTAACTTCCTTCGTCTTATTCATCTTTTCAGGAAGTCAGTTTCATTCAATCACATATGTTTCCCTCGTGTATGTATATATATTGCTCACCATTGTAATTCTTCTGAGTACAATGTATGTCTAGTTGTTTTGCTGCTTGTCGTTGGTTTGTATTGTATTGTGTTGTTATCATGCACTATTGATCCAAATGAAGCTTTCTACTCTCATGAAGCTTTCTACTCTCAAAATGTCTTCGAAATTTTGGTTATGCCGTAGTTATACGGAGGTATAACTATCGATATTTCTACGCGTCCTTCACGCTAAAACGTGTGAAGAGGAAATTTATACGTTTCACGTGACTACGTGTGCAAGCTCTCGATACTATTCACGTGTACACGTGTCTTTTCACGTGACTAGGTGTGGAACATAGTTTCTGCCCTTGAAACGGATGCATGCGAAAGGAAATGAAACGAGGTCAAGTGATTGCGAGGATCACACGGGGGGACTAACAGTTGTGCCGCGACTGGATTTATATCCTATCCGGGTCGTGTTTCGGGGGATGTAAACGCAAGCTACAAGTGACGCAAACACGTGAAAAACGTGAGATTTATTAAGGGAATTCCTATCCGGGTCGTGTTAACGGGAATGTTAATGCAAGCAAAAGTAACGTGGAGACGTGAATAAGTTCGATTGACCAAAAACCTGAGTTCCAAAATTCATTTGATAGTTGGTGTTAAACGGCTGCGAAACATCACATATTTTCAAACTCAAATTCTAACAGAATAAGTCGGAGTTGTTCGTTTCCGACTGTGAATGGGCACGTGGAAAATATGCTATCAAGTCCCAACGTTTTATCAGGAATGTAGACCTTCCTACATTGACAGAGTATTAACTATACTACATTTTTGCACTCTCCTCCAATTTGTATCGTCAAACCTGTCATTTTCAACGAACTAGCATACATTTCTGCACTATCTTCCAATTTGTACTTTTTAACCTGCAATTTCCAATCAACTAGTAATTTTCAAGTCATACGTACATCACGGTCGTTAATCGAGTTCAAAATCATCAGTTCTTGGAAAATGTCGAGTGAACGAGTTGGGCGAATATCGAGTTTGGGAGTTTCTGAACCCAAAAGTTTTCAATTTTTCCCAGTCGAGTCAACTTCTAGTTCGATTTAAAGCAGGATAATCATGTGGACCAAACCCAGTCCTTTAAACTGAAATTGAAAAAAAGTATTGCGGTTTAAAGAACTGAAGGGTCGTGATTGGACCACATAGTTCTTCTTCAACAACCCTTATACACTTATACTCTTGGTATGTCTCCACTCTCCTGGCATCTCAACGTTGCCCGCGGCAACAGCTTTGACGTGTGTGGGAAAGTAGGAAAATTCTCACCCCCGACCATAATTGTATCAATTCAATACGTTTTATGTAAGGACGCGATTAACGGGGGTTTGTATTATTGACTTTTGTAATACAATCGATACAATTGATTGTGATTAGGTTTTCAAAACAAGTAAACAATACTAGCGGTCATGGAAACCTCATTCAACAAAACTATTGCCCAATATACACGATAAACATAACATTTGTAAAGTTCTCTATTCAATGTTCCCGTGATTTTGCTCATTATCAGTATATTCTTGTTGGAATACCATCTGGTAAACCGAGGAATCTCCGTGAAACTTACGAAAGGTCAAATGGACTATAAGTCTGGCGCGTCCATGTAGTTTCGCCGTGAAACTGGTGAGATCACGAACAATGTCTACCGAACGTTTTGTCGAAGATATCTTGTATATCACATGCTTGCATGTAAATAAATCAATCAAAAAATCAATCAATCAATATTTTGTTGGTCATTGAAAAATAAATAGTGTCTTCAAGTGGCCGAGTATTTCTTGTAGTTTAATCTGGATGTATCTTCCCGAACTTTGACAGAAAGGTCAGGGGTCAACCTGCAAACACGATTGGGAACATGAACCGTACAGGCTTGCTTTGGAAAAACGGAACCCTTCTAACAAGCAGTTCATTTCAGATACCACGACATTGGAACGAGCCAGAATGCCGCAAGTTGTTCGAGAAGTACGGGCCCGTCTACTCCCTGAACATACTGAGGGACAAGAGTTCACAGACCAGCAAAGGTATAGTCCTCATCGTTTCTATGTGAACATTCGGAACTACGAAATACTCTGTTTTATCTTTTACTGCGGTTCCTCTCTCTGTGAGGTTTTACTAATGTTTTCTGTTCGGAAAAGACCATTGAATTGAATCTGAGCAGTTGTACAGTATTTTAGTAATTTGGATACTCTCCGGGCGATAGTTAGATATTTTGCTGTGTGCACTTTGTCCAATCACACCCTCTGTTTGATTTGTGTAATTGATAAATATCAAAAAACGAAAATCTGGTCTTGTCGCGAAAAAGAACGTTCTCTGATTGGCTTGAATCTTTTTCGAGAGAATCAATCAAAGACGTTGCGAACATTCTAGAACAGGGCGCGGGAAGGAGGGGGCTTGATAAAAAAAGTGGTGGATTGTGGAATCCTCATCGCCGGAACATAATAGAAGTTGTTATACCCAAAGTGTTACCATTATCTTTTCTAGAGTAGGTTTTCCAGGTTTCTTGGAAGTTCTAAATGAACAAATCAAGTATAATTATGTGAGAAATTTCTTGAAATTCTACCAATTATTTCACAGAGAACCGGAGATTAAATGGAAGGTCAAACATTTTACTTGTAAAACTAGTTGTAAGAAAATGTTTACAGGCTGCTGTTTCGTGACGTACTTTCACAGAAAAGACGCAATTGCCGCCCAGGCCGCTCTCCATAATATCGAAGTTATCGACGGAATGCACCATCCTGTACAGATGAAACCCGCTGACACCGAGAATAGAAATGGTGAAATCGATAATAGCAATCGATAAACAGTCCACAACTCTTAGTAGAACTACAAACTACAAGTTATGTACATCAGAGCAACAAATAGTTTACACTGAATTGGTGTATGTGTTGAATGACTATATATCAGAAAAATATACAAGAGGTTTTCTCTCGGAATAACATGTTTTCACTTATGAATCGATACCCCTTGCACGTATATTTTTTCGCAAGTACACGTTTTCACGTATTCCAGAGCGCAAGTTGTTCATCGGTCAACTGTCGAAGAAGCACAACGAAGACGACGTGCGACAGTTGTTCTCCCGTTTCGGTCACATCGAGGACTGCAGTGTGTTGAGGGACAACGACAACCGGAGTAGAGGTGGGTCTTGAACGGAAACAGATTACGGTATCTGTTATTTGGCTGTGCAGCCGAGCTCGAGCATTTCAATTACAAGATTTCATGTGAGCGCCAAATATACCATCTGACATTTTACAAATATATTTTTCACGGAGATTACTTGATTCTTCACCCCACTGTTAGGGGAAAACGCCCAAACATATTCCCGAAAACTACAAAAATCAATTTGTTTCCTTTTTCTCCGACAAGTGTTTGTAATGTATTTGTTTACTAGAGTCATGGCTAGCTGTCGGTGATGTGATGGTGTTGTTGCTTGTAACCTATTTTCAGCAAAATGTTCACGTAAAAAGATTGTCAGAAAGTCTCAATGTGCTCACTATGAATGTGCATTGTTCGGTCCCTGTCAGGGTGTTCAAGGCAGAAAAAATGACGTGGTGCGACAGCCATCAACATATAGCTAGCAGGCACCTAATGAGCTAGTGCAAATATCTTAAGCACATATGCTCCGAATCAAAGCATTCTAATTCTAGGTCTTTTGAACAGAAACGAAATATCCAAAATCTCGAGAACAAAAGTAGTTCAGAACTACCTGGACACTCAGACAATTCCCAGCAATTTAGGTCGATGTCGACGAGAGAGTGTGCAGGTCAGAGAAAAGCAGACTGTCCTGTGGCTTCATTGACCCACGCAACTCTCACTTTTATAACTGGCCAATCGCAAACACATATGTGTGCAGGTCAGAGAAGAGCAGACTGTCCTGTGGCTTCATTGACCCACGCAACTCTCGCTTTTATAACTGGCCAATCGCAAACACATGATAAAAACTGTTCCTGAGCCGCACTATTTTTATTCTGGCAATGACTATATTATAACTGCCCGTCCCTTGCCTGTCTTTTGTCAGTCCGACCCTGTTCTAGGTTGTGCGTTTGTCACGTTCTCTACGCGTAACTGTGCCGTCAACGCCACCAAGGAAATGCACCACTCGCAAACGATGGAGGTGATTATTGATTAATTATGTCGCCCTAATCGATTGACGATTATCGATTACTTCTGTTGCCCCATTCGATCAGGGATTATTGATTAGTTTTGCCACCCTAATCGTACGGTAATTGGTGATTATTGATTATTTATGTCGCCCTGATCGATATGTATTGATTTCGCATGTCCTGGAAAGCATTCACATTTGTTCGGTATATTTCATTTTGTAGTCGTTGTAAACCTGTTAAATGTTTATTGTTGGTACGCTAAGTGAAAAATTTCACAAAACTAACCGAAGTAATCGACCGCAAAAATTTTCGGTGTGTATGTTATGTTAGCAAAACATGCATTTTTGAAGTGCTTCAAAAAGAGGCTAATCTCTAATCATGAAGGCACGCCATATTCCATAATCGCCGAACTTCTTCACCTATAACCATAGTAAAATGTCCCCAAACAAATTATAAACTTCAGGGTTGTACAGCTCCGCTTGTGGTAAAGTTCGCTGACACCCAGAAAGACAAGGATACCAAGGGAAAGCCGTCTGTTGGGATGGCTCCTCAGATTGGAGGCGGAGACCAGGCCGGGCTATTGCAGCAGGTAAGACATGCTCTGAGGTTGTATTTGTAGAAGCTCTGGTTGTTTTTATCCGATTTGCATATAGTCAAACCCATGTTTTTTGGGCCAATTACACAAGCAACCGGGTTGCTTTTGTAGAAAAAATTTGGTTGCTTTCAGAAAGCAACCGAAAAGAAACCAAATTGCTTTTTAGAACCAACCAACTTTACAAAAGAACCGAGTTTTGTGAAGTAATAGAGCTTGTTGATTTCAATACCAACCCGGTTGCCTTTGTAAAGAGAGGTTGGTTACTTCTCAAAAGCAATCCGGTTGCTTTTTGGTTGCTTTGAAAATCAACCAAATGTTCTTTACAAAAGCAACCGGGTTGACTTTTGGTTGATATCAACCCGGTTGCTTCTGTAATCCGCTGTTTTTTTTGGAAGTTTCACACATAGCAAAACTAACAACCGCATGATAGGATGAAGTTGGGGGTTTAGTCATAGGTTTTTACTTTTCCAGCAGCAGAATACTGAATCTACGATTGTAATGCTTTGAGAACTCAAAGCACAGTAGAAGTAAAGAGGGCCAGAAAGGTATATTTATAGTGAAAAACCTGCCCACGGAAACCTGAGCTCTACCTCTGGCGCTGTAGCAATCCCTCCAAAACTGGCGAGATCTCATGAGTGAAACTCGTGAGGTCTACTCACGAGGTTCACGAGGAACTGACGAGCTCCTCGTCAGCTCACCAGTTTTCCAATCAATACTTATTTTTTCCCACTGAATTTCAAAGTGAGAGCGAACTATATTTACCAAATAATGCCTACCCAACAAAACTAAATATATAAGGCCGAGATTTTCGAACATCTCACACATACTAGCACAAACACACGTATATGAAAAATCTCTGTGGGAGAAATATAGATGGTACAATTTATAAGGAAAACCCGATTTGACGCATTTCTTCAAATTTTCCATGGAACAACGTATTTAGTACGCATGTTTAATTACAATTCGAATTCTCAATTCGAGAAACTCATATGAAAAATTCGTATTGAAACTTTTCAGTATGAATAATTTAAATAGAAATTCTCCATTTTGAATAATTTTCATCGAAATAACCAATAACAAGAATGAGTATTGGCAACTATAGTTGCACTTTGAACTATAAACAAGTTCAATACAAATTATTCATGTATTGGCGAAGTATGTGAAAAATAATTCAAATGGAGGATTCGAACCTGCGACATCAGTCTGGTAGTCCGACTCATTAGCCACTGCGCTATTTTGACACATTTTCTAACGATACATAGGAGGCGTGATATACCGGTTCATGCGGCATTTACAATTTTGAGAAATGTCAACAAATCTCAAAGCGAATGGAACAAACTATATTGAAATAGTAGTTTTAGCTGAGCTTTTGGAATACACTCGCTACCATGAGAAACCGAGAACCAAAAATCTCAATATTGACAAGTGAAATATACTCGTTTATTCATTGAGTACAATTTTATAGTAACACCAAACAACTATCCAAATATTTCGAGCTTCCTTCTTCACACTCTTGTAAACTTCCAACTGTGAACTATGTTGTTCCAGTTATATGTTGTTCCGACCATATTATCTTACAGTCCCGAGCTGAAAATATATCACTTGAGATATATCTAGCAAAATTTGTGTGAAAAACAAAGAGAAATGGAACTATCAGCGTTTAAGATCGAACTGAATGGAATATAGCACAGCGTTCTCCGTCGCCACATTAGAGTTGGCCTGTTTCGCGTCTTTTCAGTCGGCCGTAACGCGACACGCGGACGCGTACCTTACGTGCCAATGTGCCAAGAAATGATTTTAATGAAATAGGAAGTTCGGGGCAGTATGCAGCATGTGCATACCGTCAGATCTTGCCTGCGCGGGCTTGCGTCCCGTCCGGATAGTTTTCTGGATTTTCATCTAATGCATACTGCTCTCAAAAAACAAGGCTGGTGAAAACGCTGTGATAGAAAAGGATATCAATAACTCAAGGGAAATGGGAAAACCTTTCAACTGTCTAGAACAATTTTTTTTTTGAATTTTCCAGTTTTTTGTATTCAGAGTTTGCAAAAGAAATGAATTGCGTAAGCAAAGTGATTATGCTAATTTGGACTACTTCAAAACAATACTGATGATAATACCATCGAAATCAAGTAATTCGGGGAACTTACATTCTTTTAAATATATTTATACCAAATTACATTCGAACTGCATTGAAAATCATTGGCCGAAACATACTATTTGAGAAAAAGTATGTTAAATAAAACAAAAAAGTAGTTTAGTAGGTATGAATTACCAAACACAACAACAAGGAATTTAAACATGAAAGGAAAAAGGAAGCCGATGGCAACCTCACCAGCCACCTCACCAACAAAACGTGGTCTCCGTTGATTTGATCGTGTGGCGCTTTTCGCCCCTCTGTCCTCTCAAAATAGCACACTCTCTCGCTGCTGCGCACCTCGCCAGCTTACTGGTCAGCGAAACTGCGCGTAAAAAGTTGGTGAGCTACTTCGCAAGTAGCTGACCAGTTCTCAAATTTACGATGGTTAAGCATAGTAACCTCATGAGGTAAGCTCGTGAGCTAGCTGGTGAGTTAGCTCATGAGGTGACCTCACGAGGTTTGGGGGGATTGCTACAGCGCCTGCCATGAATACAACTGTGATATAAGTAAATTGAATAGTCACGTAAATTTAACATTCTAATGAGCAATCGTGCACTTTTTCATTGCACGTTTCTGAGTTCTGACGTGTTTAACATGTTTAACGTGACCGTGCAAATGACGAACAGTATATCGTTCTTCCCATTATTTGTTCTTTCGTAACTTGTTTCTTCAGTTTATACGATTATTTTCCAGTTGGGCGGCGGAATCAACCTACAGACCCTGACTGCCCTTGCAGCTCTTCTTCAACCCCAGAATCAGCAACAGAACATGTTAGGACTTTTGGGAAACGGTAAGCTCAAACTAAATTTAATTTAAATCATTACCAATAACATTAAAAGTTACCTCGGACCACCCAGTGAGGTGGTTTTTCTTCCCGGAACAGTGTATGTTAGAAACCCGAGGTTGTTTTTACCAGTGGTGGATACCACTGGATAACTCTCGGTTTCACGAATTGTTGTTAAAATACAGTTTCTTTTTCTCACAACAAGCAAAGGTAGCCGTCGATTTTTCGACTTTTTGATAGCTTATCTCATAAAAAGATATCACAAGGTTTTTGACCATGCCACCATAAACCTAGTTTTAGTGCTATCTGGCCTCGGCAAATTGTCCGACGGTCAAAGTTCGAGTGCAACTCAACAAGCTCAGACTGCTGGCACCCAGCCAGGCAACAGTCAGACGCAAATAGGTATCTAAACGAACGCCAAAAAGGTTGAATACTAAGAGACAGAGTAATGTGAGCGTTCGTTTGATAGCAAATTCACGTGTTTCGCGTGATCAACTTTATTTACGTGAAAAACTGTAGATCTTCATTACTCTGTCGGCTGGTTCATGGTTTATCAACTCGATCGCATGAAATTTCGGTTCTTGTGCACGCGTGTCACGTGCCAAGCTTGGTTTTTCACGTGAATCGAGTTCGATTGTATGGAGTGTGTCACGTTATGTTCACGAATGCTGATTGTTAAATTCACGTGACAGGTGACACGCTCTAGACCGACCAATTGGTGTTTCGTACTGTGGGAATGGTTCAGTTCTGCGTGTTGACTGTATGCTACCATTTTCGGGTTCTTCAATTTTGTGTGTCTTTGCGAGTTATCGAATGGACGGAGTTATACACATAGCTGGTAGCGATCTGTCGCGATGTTCACGAAAACCTCAGCAGAGCACTTTCTTCCCATTCTGCGTATCTCGCTTCCCGCACTATTTCACGACATTCGCATTTCGACAGGATGTCAAAACATAGAAATAGCATGTGTTTGAAGAGACGTAGGTCGGGATCAAGAAGTCAAGATAAACGTAAATACGGCCTTATATGTATTCTCGAATTGTTCTTGACTTGCTATTGCTACCGTGTCAGATTGCTACAGTTGTGTTGTCTTTGATATCGCCATTACTACCGTAGTTTTGCGCTTTGTGCATGATTTGTAAATTTTGGGTTCGGGACAATTCCGATATGTTCAAATGTGTAGGGCGACTTCTGTTTGGCTATTCACATCACCAAACGATTAGTACACGTTTTGTTGACGTAAACGTGTGTCAAACAGAATCGAGCCCTACACATCTGGCAATTATTTACTATTTCACGAAGTGTGTTGTTTTCCAGCCGCTCTGCTACAGCAACAGCAGCCCCAGGGAATAGAAGCACTGGTGCAGCTCCAGCAAGCACAATTGGCTCAACAGCAGCAACAGGTTTGTGATCTACTCATTCTGCAGAATTGATATGAGTACTCGAAAGTCAAAATACCATGCCAACATTTAAAATTAAAGCACTATTTGATGATATTTGATGATATTGTTTGTATTGAAAACCGAAAAACCATCTTTTTTTTGTTACTCATTATATATTTTAGTAGTTTCACACTATATTTATGTTCATTACATGAAAACAAATCTGTTTGCAGGCTCAACAACAACAGCTACTGGCTCTCATTTCACAGCAACAACAGCAGGCTGCGGCGGCCGCGCAGGACTCGGCACACACCGCTAGTAGTCAGTTTATTAGTCCTAATCGATGAACTTATTGACTGACTGATTGACTGGTTGTTTACCCGACTTATGGCGTGAAGCATGGAGAATTTACGATGAAAACCAAAGAAGTGCAGCAACTGCAAATATCAGAATCCCAACCCAGACTGGCCAACAAGCTTAGCTTTAGTAACAATGAGTACAGTAAAAACATTGTTTTTGTTTCACATTGTCGAAAACTTCCGTTTAACAGCAATATGACCAGGGTAAGTTTCGTTTGCAGCATTGTGCAACATCACGTGCAAGTCACGTGAATGCCTTTATTGTTGCTGCAATTGAGTGTTTGCAGACCTTTCGGCCTACCAGCAGTACCAGGGTGCTCATCTGATGACTCCCGGAGCGACGACTTCCGCCAACGCCAGCACCGCCGGCCACTTTGCGTCCGTCCAGCAACCCGTGTACCAGACAGCAGGTACAGTTTGAGAAAAATGTAGTTCCAAATACCAAAAATTTCCTCATCATTACTTTAGATATACACGAACTCGTAAACGAACTAAACCAACATCTTAGACCTGGCCATTCAGGACAGGACCAAACGAACTTTTGAGTAGCACACATTTTTCTTTATTGAACAGAATAAAGATTAAAAAAATGCAATTGGTTATATTTTTCTTGAAAATCCAGATTTTGTTCTAGATCCAAAAGGGTCGCTTGTCTCTTAACTCTTACACGAGATCGTGGAAACATATATTATGACTTCAGATTTGATATATTCGACCTTTCAAGATAACATTTAGGCCAGTGTTTACTGTCAACAGATTACTAAATCATTAGGTGCAAGAAACTATGTGAAAAATGTTTTATCATTCCATGATTTCCAGGAATGCTGCAGCCAGGCGGCCTAAAGACAGCCTCCCCTGCCGGCGCGATGCAGTCGCCGTTGATTCAATTGGGCCAGCAGACAGCTACCTCTGTGGTAGACCCCCTCCAACAAGCGATTCAGCAGTATGCATGTGGGTTCTTTTTTGGTATAAAAAACCACTAACCAGCCGACGAGTCAGTAATTATTAACAAAACATTTGTTCAAAAAACAAAAGACTATAATGCATGACTACTAAATCAATTTTTTGTCTGTTTTTGACTCACACGCGCTGGTTCGCCAGTTTCACACACGAGAAAATCAGCTATCATAAAAAGTGAATGACTAGTCTGTAAAAACCGCCTCAATCATTTAGCCTACTTCTTGAACTCATATAGCCACTGATATATATGCAACTAAATATGGCTGTATCCCCTATTCAGTGTCGGCCATGAATCCCGCCCTGAGTGTAGCCTCCACCACGACGGCTGGAGTGGGAAATGGAGACGTGAAGGGACCAGATGGGTCGAATCTGTTCATATACCATTTGCCACAGGTTGGAATATTTCATTTTCAGAATAATGTGTAACTTTTCCAACCTAATAAAAAACACAATGAACAGTTCTATTTATGTTTTCTATATGACTGGGTTTCGTGCAAAGGCGTGTGAAGGTGTTGACTCTCAAAAAGGCGCTAAGAGGAAAAGGTATTCCAGGAAGACAACGTATATCTTTCTAGAGACTGCGCGTTCCAATCAGTAGTGGCAATGAAAAACAAAAAATGAAACATCGCTATAGCAAATTGTTCAATCAAGGCGAACATTTATTGCAGGACTTCGGAGATTCGGATCTGATGAGCACTTTCTCCCCATTCGGAACTGTGCTTTCGGCTAAAGTCTTCGTCGACAAGGTCACGAACCTGTCGAAGTGCTTTGGTGAGTTAATAACAGAATTAACTTCATTTCGGTAATAACGATATTTCGCTAATTTTCTGCAGGAAAACCTTTCGTCAATGTTTTTGACAAAAAGTTTACCTAGAATTCGCGAAAATTAGTCAATATAGCCGCGTTTCTATTGTTGATTGTGAGCTTTAAATGAGCTCCCTTGATATAACTGGAGCAGTTGATTTTTTCACGTTTTACTTGACTTAAGTACCAATCAATAATCATTTTCCAGGTTTCATCTCGTACGACAACGCCATGAGTGCCCAGAATGCCATTGCCGCTATGAATGGATTCCAAATTGGCGCCAAAAGATTGAAGGTTCAATTGAAAAATGAACGCAGTCATCCTTACACAAAAGCATGATCATCGGGGTGAGTTGAAAAATCTACTTCTATGGTTTGCAACACGTGAGTGCAATAGTCACGTGAAGCGTGAACATATAAACACCTTTCATAAAGTTGTTGATGAGCTTCAGAAACGTTTCAAACTACAAAATCTCTCAGAATCGACACATTCTTGTTGTTCACCTTTGACTTCGGTGTTAGGCTTTATCAAATGCCTGAATTTGTTGTCCTACAGTGTTGTGCATCACACTGTCACGCTTATCTGATACCCGTTTTTAGAAAATGTCCGTTTTTGTTTATTTTACACTCTGGGGGGGAATCAATAAAGGTACTAGCACGTAAATATGTTTACTTCATTTTTCGTGACCTCGTAGTTCAATTCATGAGAAAATCATAATTTTTATCAGGATCTCATCCTTAATTTGTGAACTACCTGAAACTCATGAATTGTAGAAAAACAAAATGTTGTAGTCTTGCAAAAAAATTCCCATAATCTCATGAGGTGATCTCATGAGATTTAAGGTGAAAAGTTATCACGTCTGAGTTGTTCCACGCCTTCTAACTGTGTGTCCATGTTTCAGAACACGTCTCACGGTCATTGTCGTGATCGAAAAAATTGGCCACGCCCCTTAGAGAGCACGTTGTTTTCTGTCCCGGGGTTCGATGTCGTCATATTGTACTTTTCGTGCCTTTTATCAGTTTTGCACGAAGATTTGTTGAATATTTTGTTGCTTCTCTGGTCCATATCTGATGTCTAGTTTTGTCACAAATCAAGTTTTGAATATTTCTTTCAATTTCAAGTTCCATCATGAAAACCTAACATTTGGTACTCAAATTCAGTTGGAGCTTTGTTTTGGAAGTAATATTCAAAATTATAGTTTTTTCACATATATTTGCCAATGTGTTTGTCTTGCTACGATTGTCGAAGCTCTCTTCACCATATTTGGATTTTTGTTTTCTATGTCTGAAAACACCACATTTTCTTCATGTCGTCAATGTCTAAGATTACCTTGAAAGTACCGTGTTTTATACGTCTACGTGACTATTTCAGCACCATATCATGCATTTATAGCTACCTACCTGCTTCAAAGTACACATTCTAGCTTACTGTGTCCCTTATTTCGTCTGTGTTTAAGAGTAGTGTTCTGTCAGTCACATGTTCTTGCCATTTTTTGTTCGGTTCCCGTCTCTTGCCTTATTGCATTTCGAAAGCTCATCAGAAATAACTTAAATCTATTTGATAGTTTATAGAACACTTAACTTTTTTATTGTGTAATAACTGTAATAAAGTGTTGTTAGTTTTTTGTTTAAACAATCCATGTTTATGAGTTGCTATATCAGCTATGAGAGAGTTGTGTGTGTGAACCAGAGGCGTAAGAATACTGTACGACTCGTCTAAAATGCATGCTTGCTCAAAAGCAAAACACCAAAAAACCAGTCTCATCTCACAGTTCTCGCCATTCCCACGTGAAATTCCACAGTATGAACCCAAACTCTCTAAGCATTGTGTTGTAGTGAAATCTTTGTCCTCTTTGAAAATGCGGTTTCGAAATACACACGCTAAAATTAAGAAAGAATGGACTGGAAATCGTGAAACTCTTGGAAATTATTTGCGTTTCAAAGATACTGTAGATGTCACGTAGGTTAATGTGGAGGACTACATGGCGTGAAAAGACTCTAGTTCGGTCTGTAATGAATGAAGTACTGGTATTGCCACCAAGAAATTCGCCATTAAAAAAGTTCGAACTAATCAAATCTTTCCAGAGAACATTTCAACTGGAAGTGCCATGAACAAAACACGGGTATCGCAAGCGTCGGTCAGGGAAAGATTAGGTTTTTTTTTCATTCAATGTATCAATAAAAAGTTATCAATACTGCATTTTCTATTGTACGATGGTAGAAAGAACACTGTATCACACGATGAAACGTGAGACTTTCCCCTCTAACCATGTTAGTCAGTTCGATTCCAGTGCACATTTTTAACTGTACATTTTCCAAATTCCAACCTATTCCAAAAACTGAACTTGTTTAAGTAGTGGTTCTAGTATGAAAGATTCTAGTATATGCTGATCAAAACTTTATTCATTTTTGGATACTGGTCAAAGAATCCGTCCCGCTCTAATTTTGACGTATGAGTTAACAATCCCTTTTGGCAAATGAAAAACCATTATCAAAAATATATACTTTTATATCTCTATCTTGCTTCGTTTTCTCAGAAAATCGGCTTACGTATTAACACCGATAGAGGGGGGGGGGGGGGGGGGGGTTGCGTACGGGGTATGCTCAAAAGAGCCTATAGAAGTACAAAATCATTTTTAAAACTTTCTATCATATACGACAACACAATTAGACACTAAAAAATGAAAATAAATCTGGACGTAAATGAACCAAGTCAAGTTGCGTCACCGTGAAAATGTTCATGTCCTCTTTTGTATTGCTTGATGTTATGCAAATTATACAAATTTTCAATCAGAAAGTTTTTTCATGGTCTATGGGAAGACATTGAGAAACTTTTTTACCCTTTGAAACCTTTCGTGAAACTCAGATTATAGGGGAACGGTTTAGAAGTAAGCCTCGAACTCTGCGTGTTCTCATCTGTTATTATAGGGTCAGAAGTAGTGCTATATGTACAAAGTCTGAGAATCGGAATCAGTTCTCTTGAGATTTTGTGGACTTCTCCGCTTCACTCAGCTACACTCAGCCGCTTTGTTACTTGGGCATTGTCTTTGGCAGTTTTTTCATACCAACTTTTCTTCTGAACCTTTTTTAAGTAGTAAAAAAAATCACTAAATGTGCTGATTGAAACTTTATTCTTGTTCGGATACTTGTTATTCTTGTATAACTATTCCTTGGTCGGGTGCACAACAGTATGCCTCGAACTCTCCCTGTACACATCTGCTATCATAGGGACAGAAGTTGTGCTCACAACGACGTCCGAATAACTTGGGAACAGCTTCCTCGCCATTTCCGCAGATTGCTTTCCGGTTCTCACGGTAACGGGCTAAAATAAAAAATCGGAAATTTGATGAAAAGTGAATATGCTCTGTTTTTTATCATGGCTCTCAAGCTCTGAGCTACTACTAGGGTCGATTATTGTGGGAAACAGGCCCACACGGTCTAACCCGGTGAGCTCTGTTTTTCTGTGTTTGTACATTTACACCGTTCATTCACCGTGCAGAATTTGTAGATAACGGAATGTTGCGCGATCGAAGTACAACAATGATCTAATCATATTCTATACAAGCGATGGGAACAATTCTTTTTGAATATTCATTCAACAACAGAGCAAGCAGTTTTCACATGCTTCTCTACTTTGAGCGTCTAACCACAGCCTGATACTTCCGTATTCCCACTGTAAAAAATCTAGGTAGGAATTAAAAAGACTATACCTGCAACGGCGTCATCGCAGCACATTCCTATCTCGATCCAACTCGACTGACAACTGCTTCCCTTCGCGCATCCCTCGACCCACGGATACACTTCCTTCAGGAAGTTGATGTATGTCTGGTCATTTCCGGCCACGGAGAAACAGTATCCGGTACTGGCCGCGTAGCCCGGGCAGGTTTCGTAGTCTTGGTAGACTGAAACCGAACATTTGAAGATTTTCAGAGAAAAACCGCATTCATTCAATTGCTGGAAAAACAGACTATTAATGCGCGAAAAATAATTTGGTTCTTTTCTGTGAACCGAAAACGAGAAAATGTAACGATTGATTGATCCAGTTCACCGTCTTCCCTGGGAAACTATCAAACTAGAAATCATAATTGGAAATGGACAAACTTTCAGTATAGTTTTGAAAATAGGTTCAGCGAAAGAACAGCTGAGAAAGTGTGCAGGAAATGTTTTTGTTGGTTTTCATTGCCACAGTAGTTAAGTTTATCTCAACTTTTGTTATAACTTTTTCGCTTCCATAAGTGAAAAAGACTAACGATATCTGAAGGCATCATCCTTGGAGTTGAGCAGCTCATCATAGGCGGGTTCGGTTCCATTCTCGGTGCGACATCCCGCGTAGTAATAGGGATAGACCTGGTTACGCTCGCGGTCCACGTAGTACTAGAAAACACATAAAAAGTCATATCTCTCGGTAGCTACATCTTTTTATGGTCATAATTCTTTTAGTGATTCTACCGAGTGTTTTCGACAAAGTGTTTTCTTTAGGTTAAATCTAGCTCAAAGTTCAGTTTTTACCGTTAGTTTTACCGTCAACCAGGTTTTGCTCCTTTTTTAGGTCACTTATTCATGTAAAATGTATTACCAAATACACTATCTAAAGAGTAAGTCTGGATTTCTGGACACATTATAAAGAAATAAAAGCATATTTCAACGTTTGAAGCGTAATGCAGAAGTCTACGTAGGAAGGAAACGTTTACATGAGCTCAAGTCGAAAACTTCATAAAACTGTTCGTTGTTTACCTCTTTCCATGCTTTAGTAAATCCTACTGTGTGAATGCAAAACTCTTTTCGAGTTTTTGAATCGTAGATCAAGACTTTACCTTGAGCCCTCTGTTCTGATGCTCCTTACAGAAGACTCCGACATCAGGTTCGGCTGAGACCCCGGCGGCAGCCATAAGAAGGACGAAGAGAGCAGTCAACATGGTTGGCAAATTGTAGAATTGCAGTCGAACTTTCCTTTTTATATTGAAAATCTTTCCCAAACTCCCATGAATTATCATTTTTGATGTTCTCAGAATTGAACAGTTCACTCATTGAAATTCACAGTCATGTCTGCGTTCTCATCTATAATGCATTCAGGAAAGTATGTCGGGACATACTTTGTTAAATGGATGAAAATGCATTATGTCTGTGGCAACAGGCGTCCCAAATGTTCAGTAACCAAGCAGAATGCAATAATTTTAACGACAACTGTTTCAGCCTGGTGTCACTTCATTTCGATTAACTTTACAATCACGGAGCTAAATATTACTCACCGTAGAACAACTGTGTGGTAAATGAGCAGATAGGTTTGCATGATAGTGTTACCAGCTCAAGCGATCGGCCATACTAGTACACATCATATACTATTAGTCAATTGCATAGTCATGTGAAACATGTTAAACACAGCAGAACCCACAAACGTGCAATGACAAAGTGCACGATTCCTCATTAGAATGCTAACTTCACGTGACTATTCAGTTGACTTCTAGTATACGTGCAGTACCCTCGAAACAATTTTGCAGTACCCTCGAAACAATTTTAATGCCGATCCTTTCACTCGACCACCTGGTCAAAAAGAACAATTTCAACAAACTGACTTTTGAGCATCTAAATCAAGTATCAGTGGAATTACATTGTACGCAAACGTTCGCACCCAAATTTCATCAAGAGTTCTGGAAGTTGCAATCTGAGAACTGTAATCATCTCCATATGAAATAATGTTAAAAAAAGTAAAAGGAACTTTCTTAGCAAAAACACAGAAGTTCGGAACACAGAACACCGAATTCACTTGATTATTCACACTTTATAACACCCACTGTCTGAACAAATAATGTACAATATTCATCAAAACATTTATATGCATTTCGCAATTTACACAATACGTAGTCGAATTATTTCAATGAAATAAAATATTTGCGATGAACAACCAATGTAGGCCAAATATGGTTCACATTGCGTTGAAAGATTACAAGAGATCTAGAAGTAGACGGGCACGTATTTCATCCTAGGCTCCTGTTGCACGGGCGCATTGTCAAACTGTAGCAGGAAGTTGGCCGGTAGACAATTGTTAATTGTCATGACAGCCGCCTGGTTGCCACATCGATAACAGTAGTTTGGAGCGGAGAAGAGGGTGATCAGCTGACCGCTATGAGTGTACTGGTAACCCTGGAAGCACATAGTTTAAATAACTTTTACGTGAGCTTCCACACCTGACCCCGTGTAACACGTGAGCGCGAAGAGTTTTTGATCGGGTTCGAAATTTGTTTGCGAAAGTTTTTTTACGGAAGAAAACAAAAAGCAAATTTGGTTCGCAGGGAAACATCAATATTATCAACATTAATTTGCCGTTTAGCTCTCTCTAAAGTAGATCTATAATACGGTTCACTCTGCAGTAAACCTCTGTGTCTGTAGTTTGATTCCGTGACTTTCAATCAACAGCTCTGCATAACGGCGTATTTTGAGATAAGGATTATTTGGTGCCTTCCGATAAATACAACCTAGGAAAAAAACTCACTTCATCCACGAGTTGGTGTGCACGAGACACGAGCTTGAGACCGTTGGACTGGCAGAAGAAGTTCGTCACGTCGGGACCGAAGTGGAATCCCGAACCGCGACGGGATGGATTGAAGCCGTCCTCATCGGCAGGGTCAGACCACATCAGATCCGTGATGCCACCCTCTTTTGGAATCTGGATATTCAGAATAAACAATTGATCTCGATTAAGTTCAAACTACGATCACATCGAAATAGGACAACATACACCGAATAGGGCGTACTCTAGAAAAATCGAGTCTTAGATGTTTTTTGGCGTTTCAAATAATTTCTCTTGTTCTGTTCATTGGATAGTTTCCTTCGGCAATGTTCTCCAAATACACTTTTCTCGCCATATCGTTCAAATTTGTTCTTGAATCATGTTAGGAAAATCCTGGAATTGTACTGTCACCGTTTCCCCTAGTTCAACAGTCTCAGAACAAGAGGTTTCTGAGATTAAAGTGTTTACTACCTCTTTTATTCTGTCCATTTTTCTTAAATCATCAAGAATGGCAATACTGGGCGAGAGACCCCCATGTAGACAGAAAGTTTCGTTATCTACCTGTAATCAAAATGTTGATCATTCTATATTTTGCTGTTTTCTTTTACAAATTGTACAGTATACGTTTTTTCTCAAGTGTTTTAATAGCTGCTAAATGTCATCAAAATTCTAATTGACCGGCAATGTTATTCTGAAATTGTCCTCAAACACAGTACCCCTATATTCTGACATTAAACGCACTGTTATGTTGCAAACAAGTAGTATCTGACAAAATAATAGTGTGTTTTGTTTATGTTCGACGGCAAATGATGAAATAACTTTGGTAGATGATTTTCCCCTACCATCCCCTAACAACTTGATACTAGAAACCAAACTGAACCCACCAGAGCTGTGAGTGGCAAATAGTCAAACGTATCGTTGAAGTTTTTCCAAACGTCCGATGTGCCATACTTGCGAATGCACTCATCATAGAAGCCGAAAACCTGCAAAAACAATAATGCAGAAATGATAAGATGGTAAAATGTCTAAGGCGCCATCCATCACACAAAGGGGCACACGTTCGATCCCTACCACTGTCCGATCAAGGTAATCATCGCTTTGCGGGTGGTAATATAGATAATCTACGAAAGTTAAAACCTTTCTTTTTCAGCTCTGAAGAAAAATACGGTTCTGACCCAGAAATAGTGTCCACAGATTTTCAATTAGATATCCAATACCATACTGGAACTAAGAGCTTTTGTTCGAGTGTTACGAAGTTACCTGGGTTATGGCCCTAGACTCGTGGTTTCCTCGAAGAATTGTGATTCGTTCAGGATATCGCAACTGGAATACAGAAAGTGGAGTGGGATAAATGGAATTCAAAAGGCTGACTACTTTTGTTTTGCCACATTTACTACTCACAGTTCGCATTGAGCAGAATGTGGTCTCTTTTATCCTTACTGACACCCTAAAGGTATCAAAGCTCACAGTTTGGTTCCAATTACGGTTACGTTAGTAGGTTTTTCGAATTCGGCGGGAGACCGATCAAAAACCGGATACGCGTTTTCAATTAAAAGCTCAATTTTCTGGAAAGCTGTTTTGCTTACATGCTGCCATAGGAGAACATATATGATTTACACAACTTTTTCGAGCTGTTTTCACACGGTAGAAACTTTAAGAAACCTGTGGATTTTCTTGGTAGGCTGTCAAATGCTCAGTCGAAGAGCTTAGAACAATTGACGCCAAAGTTCTAGCAGACAAGAAAGATAGCTCATGTTTGTCAATGAGGCCTCAGACATCTGCGTTTCTAGTATCTGCATAGTCTCTCACCGAGGGCGCTACGCTACGTAGACTGACTGTCTCGACCGAGTCTTATTTTTAATTGAAAGCAAACACTTTTGAAATAGTGGTTTCGCTTCTATCACCAATTTTCATGAAAATCTTTTCAAAAAAGGTAGAGTCTTAATAAAAACAGTTAATTTGAGACTTTTTCCGGAATTCGCTTAATTGTTTGGTTTATCAAGTGACGATTTACCTTATAGCACAATAGTAGACTGACTGTCTCGACCGAGTCGTGTCCCCGATCGACATAGTCCCCCATGAAGAGGTAGTTGATGTCGGGACAGGGACCGGCGCATTTAAACAACTCCATCAGGTCGGGGAATTGGCCGTGGATGTCCCCGCAAACAGTCACCGGACTGGCCACCTCTCGCACATTACCTTCCAGCACCAGCACTTCCGTCACCTGGAATCTTGTTTTTCCAATTTTCACTGGGAATTGATAACTCAGACAATTCTCAGCCAATCGGTCCTCAAAGCTGTTCCGACAAGAGTGTGCAAATCAAAGAGAAGCAGATCTCTGTACACGGTATTGTCTAGGCAGGTACAAACCAGATGGCTGGGAATTGTCCGAGTTTTAGTCATTGCTAACTTCAGCAGGGTCCAATGTACTTTCTAGGCTGAGTCTCACTATGTTACAGTTATTCAAAACCTTTTCAATTTCCTTACTCGTGCGTTCATAATTTACGGAACATATGCGCTGATACACATAGCAAAAACCCTATGTTTATGTTTTAAAAAACGACTGAAATTGCATTGGAAATCAGGAAATGAGAAAAACACCGTGCGCAATGGATTTGGGAACAAGACAAGCTAACCAATAGTTGGATAGCTAGCAAAGTGTTTTTTTATCCAGTCACAAGTTTTTAGTTCTTGCCATGACGAGAAGTGGAAACACTGACCTTTTTACACAGCATCTGAATTTCATTCTCTGACAACCGCTTGTAGTCTGTTAGTTTTTCTATCCATCCATCTAATTCTGTCATAGATCGGTGAGTAGCGGGCTCCTGAGTTGAGCTCATTTCTGAAATTAAACTACAAGCTACACATGTTATTTGAAAGAAAATCACTGTAAAAGGTAAAGGTTTTAGATAACTAGTCGACAGAAAAAGTGAAGCAGTACGAAGTGTTTGTGGCGGAAAAGCCGTAATTTCGGTGCTTTTGGAAGAATTTTCATATCTTACATAATCTAAAATAGATTTTTTTTGCGATTTCGTAACATTTACCCTGGGTAAATATCCGAATAAGCAGAACATATAGTAAGAATACATCACTGATAATGCTTAAAAAAGCTGTTCAATTCATTTTTCCAAACTCGGTACTAATAACAGCTTCCCAACAATAGTCAACACGTAACCTACCGTTTGTTGCAGCCGTAGAGAATGAAATGAATTTGTTCCAGACGGCCGGCGAGGCGAATTTTTCACGTAAACACGTACGGTTTTCGAGAAATTTTCAAGTAATGGTTTTCAAGAAATGTCAACTTTCTGTTAACTTGCATCTCAGAAGTTGAACAGCGACCAAGAACCACATTGAAAATTGTCGACAGTTTGGAAAAATATTGCACAGAGACAAAACTTTTTAGAAAACCTATAATTCAACATTACACAAAAATAAAACTTTTTAGAAAGCTTTATTAACTAACAATTTTTCATCGAATCACTTCTCCGGCGCACAGCAGTATTCCTCAAACTCTCTCTGTTCCCATCTGGTTGAGATCGACGCATAAGATACTCGAAGATGTCTTGGGCCTCTGATGTATCAGTCAGTTTTCATCCATGCCAAGAACACACAACACACATAAACAGCATAAACACAACTTATCAAATAAATTAATTAACAACCAATTGTTCTGCGAATAACTTTTCTGGCGCATAGCAGTATGCCTCAAACTCAGTCTGTTCACATCTGAGATTGACTCACAAAATAGTCGAAGATTACTGGCGCGACTGGGTTCCAGTCAGTTATTTCGTAAATCAACATATTACACAAAAGAAACATTTACAAAAACTTTATTAACAACCAATCGTTCTGCGATCTACTTTTCCGACGCACAGCAGTAGGCTTCGAACTCTGTCTGTTCACATCTAGTTCCGTAGGGACAGAAGTTGTGCTCACAGCGGCGCCCAATCCAGTCCGGTACGGCCGTTTCGCCGGATCTGCACGTTGTCTTGCCATTAACCGCATGGAATCTTGCTGGAACACAGAAAGTTAAATGAACAACAAAAACAACTGAAGACCCATTCGATGTTCTTCACATTGTCTTCCCATTAATCACATGGAATCTTGCTGGAACACAGAGAATCGTACGAAACCAATGATCTGCATTTCATCAACAATAACATCAGAACACTTATTCGATGCTTTGCAAGTTGTGGTTCCATCAACCGCACGCAATCTCGCTAGAACACAAATAATCGAAAGGTGCATGTAACTATGTTTGCTATTGCAAACATAATTCAGACGTGAAGTACAATAACTACACTCCTTTGACTCAGAATTTGAAAATTTAATATTCTGTTCGGTATTTTATTTGAATCGAAACACGAGGTAGCATAGATATGTTATCAAGCAGTTTTGGTTTTAATACGAAACCCAAAATTGTACCATATGCCAAGGTTTGTTGACAGCGGAACATGGAAATTTAGTATTCGTTTCCACAACGAAGACATCAAACGACCGATTCGATTTTGAAAACAGGCGAGCGGTTGTGCTGTTCTATCCTCATTTCTGCAAATCTATCGTGAACACTGCCATAATGTGTGTGTGTTTGTGTGTTTCTCGGAAAATGGGGAATCAAAATTCAGAGGCTACGGATGAGTGAAACGGAGCATAAAGTCGTCACCAACTGAAATGCGGGAGGGTACTGTATATCATACCTTCTGCTGTGTACGCACACATATATAAAGTTTATTACGCATAGATTCAACAACAAAAAGTAGTAAGAGTTAACTATTTGAGTTATTAAAAAATCTATGGTAAAACGTATCCCAAAGGATTGTATGTTAAATGTACAACCTACTTACAAGGGAGCGTTGATCAGACTACAAAGTGCAAAGAAAGTCAAGACGATGCTTGGGTCAGACAAACCAGACGATCGATAGAAACGACAAGACCAGTAATCAAACATTGAAGAAATGAACACAAGTACTTACTTATTTGGGAACAAGGTAGGAACGCAGAAATACAAGGCGTTCTTTATGATAATTCTTATGCCTAATTTGAGAACAGAAACAAGAAGTACACTTTTGATTTTTAAGTTCAGCGGATATCATGTTTTGGACATCTTGAACTGTAGAACCTTGAGGTATAGGAGAAGAAGCAAGGAAACCCAGACTTTTTGGGGTACCAGGAAGCACGAGAGCAGGATCAGGCCTCAAAGGAAGACGTAGTTCGGGAGCAGCTTGTTGTGGTTCGGGTGTAGATTGGGTGACTTCGGGAGCAGCTTCTCTTTTGGCCTTCCGAGCGAGGAATCCCTGGAGACGTTGTTCCGGAGTCTCCAGTCTCCGTACACTGTAAGAAGAATAGGCAGAATTCGTTCTCATCAATTGAGCAAGAGTTTTGAGGTGGGGAAATTTGGTGGTTTTGGCGATTTCAACACAGAGAGGACGGAACTTCCCATCTGTGCGAGGTTTGCCCAAATGATGCAAAACGGTAACGGCTTCGGACGGAATACCAACCAGGGAAAAGAGTTTACTAACCTGATCCCTGGTGGCATCCTCCGGGAATCCGCAGACGACCAGCTTTCTTCGGTTTTCGTGGCGTTGAAGTTGTTCGGTGATTATTGCAGGGATGTTCTTCTTCAGATCTTCTTGTTGAGCACGAGTTTCATTCAGCAGATTTAGGATTTGGTCAAGTTTCTCACCAAAATCGCGAATTGATGATGTTGTGTTGATTGGGGTGGAGGACGGGGCCATAATCAATAGAGCGACCGACCGACCCGGGCAGATAGAGAGGCCCGAATGAATAGAGAGGCCCCCACACATGTCTTCGATTTCGAAGTTTACCAGTCTGTGCACTAATAGAATATTTTTAGCAGGCCGCTAAGTGGTTAGCGGCCTGCTACAAATATTTTGCTCGCAGGTTCGATCCCGGCGAGAGACAGAATTGTAATAATTCGGCATCCACTATACCTGCAACAGCATCATCACAGCAGTTTCCGAATTCCAACACTCCGATCTCCTGGCAACTGCTTCCCTCCGGGCACTTTCCTATTTCTTCCGGATCAATTTCTTTGGTGGGAGGACTCCACATGGAAGCGGATCCAAGTTGTCCATACATATGAGTGACGCATCGTCCAGTGTATGCCGCGCGGTAGCCGGGACAGTTGTAGACGTCGGTTATGGCTGAAAGTATAGTCAAAACCATTCCTACTGAGACCATTACAGCACACATTTTAGATTTGAACGCCGATTTTACAATTCTAACTTGGGCTTTCTTGATAGAATTCCTGGAAACTATTTGAACTAAAAAATAAGAATTGCTTGTATTTACATTGATTCCATCTAAACGCACTGAAAAGACTGTAGTGTAATGATTCCTTCTGTAGGGTTACGTAAGAAAGTGAACTCTATACAATGGTTTTGGGAAGGTTTTGTTGTGGATTTTTGTCTATCTCGGAAACATAGGAGTGCTCGAGAGTAGAACACATTTTCAGCCTCGTTTTTTCGAGAATAAAAATTGCACTTTCGTACATTCTTCAAACAGTTGCTATACAGTCATGAACAAACTTCCGTTGTGGCTCAATCCCAAAACAGGCCCTAACTCACAAATATAACCCGAGAACAACGGGATCAAACTACAAACACTGCATGAGGTTGAACACAGTCAGCGACTTCTTAAAATCAGTGTGGGCGCACACTAAATGCTCTGTCACTTTTGATGTCAAGTAAAAATTCCACTAACTTCCTCCAATGGCTTCACTGTACGAATCGAACATGTCAACGTTGTATCCGTGTGGGATGCGTTCCGTTTCAGTAGTATTGGTGCGACATCCGGCGAAATAGTACGGGTATATCTTGTTACGGGTTTGGTCCACGTAGTACTGCCATTTATATTTTTGATTTTAATCTCCGCGTGAACTTTAGGAGTACGAATGAAAAGATTTACTCCCTTTTAATTACATGACAGTGAGGTTAACAACTTCCGCATTCTACTCGGATTCGTAAGAAACTGTCATCCAATGTATTGTCGATAAAGTTGGAATTAGCATTAGAAAGCGGTCATTGGAGAGTTTGAATGCGTGCTATAGACGTGTCTGAATTTCATATATTTATTTTAATTATTCTCTCACCACTGAGAGCTCGTCAGCGTTCCTATAAATTTCCAGGTGAATGTTGTTAAATGAAAGAAACTTCTGTAAGCGAAATCTCACAACTTTCTACAAAACAAAAGATATTTACTGAGACAATTCTCTGTCAATCGGCCGACCAGTTTTATAGCTGCCTCGACGAGAGAGTGTGCAGGTCAGAGAGACGCAAATATTTGACAACTATACCCACCTTGATTCCTCTGTTTCCCGTTTTGTCGCAATACGATCCGAGGTCCGGCACAGAGACTATTGCGGTGGCAGGCGCAAACAGAAAGAAGAGCACAGTCAACATTAAGTTTGAAGAAAAACTTCAAAAAAGTTAAATTATTTAATGGAAAACACGTGATGGCATAAACAAGCTAAACTACTAGTGAATACCGGGCTATTTCTACAACGAATAAAAAAAGTCCCAAGAATAGAGAAAACTTCCTGGTTTGAGAGAAGAAATGTAGAATAGCATTTACTACTCCGTAGAACAGTAATCACAATACAAATCTTCGTATTTCTTCTATTATAACTTTGTTCTGAAATAATTTAATATCCTCTACGTTTTTTGATCATCAAAAAGTACAGTCTAGAACTGTAAAAACCCGAACTCGATAGAATTTATAGTTTGCGTTTGCGAAATAATACATATCCCCTTTTATTGAGAAATTTATCAACTTTCACACGGATAAACATTTTAGACTTCTCAGCATTAAACAGTTCGCTCATTTCGCATTCCAGTCTGTGTTCACATGGAGAATTGATTCCAAATGTTGTCCTAAATTCATGGAGAACATAAGCAGTTCCTGAGATGTTAAAGAACTTCTCGTCTGAGTTCGTATGCTAGAAGATCCCCACACCTTCACTTCATCCTGCGTCTCTCGCTCTGCCTCACTATTTCTTGTCTCGCAGAGAAATAGCGTATGATTTAGAAGACGCAGGATGGGATGAAGGTGCCGGGATCTTCTAGCATTCGTACTTAGAAACATCATCTGAACTTTCCTTGAGGTTGGAGGTAACGATATACTTCGTTCCACCAATCGACGACCTCTTTCAGTCCGCCATCAAGTATTCCACGAGATGTTCTCTGATGAACACCTCGATTTTGAGGAATGAGATTTCTAGAGTTTGCAGTGGTAACACATTACCCAAAATTTTGAATCATATCAAGGGTTTTTTAAATACCAAACGTTGACCTGGAATTGGGAGCATGTCACTGTAGTGGGTTATAAGTGTGTGGAACAGACTATGAGGTATTTCGCATTAGAAAACGGTGTCCATACTTTGTGAGCTTGATTTCTGGTGAAGTTCACGAAATTATTATGTTCTGCAGCTAAACTTGCGAAGGTTGGCCAGATTCACACAAACTCATCATCCAAACAAATAGTCGAGACTCGTCTTTCCAGAATCCTGCTCTTGTAAAAAACACTTTTCGCACGAGTTATTGTATTTTTAAAACTTGCCTTTCAGAATAACTCGACCAAACATACGAGAAGATTTGTAATGTTTGGTATTTGATAGCCAATGATACCATGTCAAACTTCAGTGTGCACCGTTCTCATCAGGTGAATAGGAAAGATGTTGATATCAGTTTGTTTCAGTTATTCATTTCACAACTATTCTCACTTTCGGGCCCGTTAATCAGAAGAGTGAAAGAAGGACGATTATGTGGTCCAATCCCATCGTTTCGGTCCTTTGCAATACATTTAACAATCGCAGTTTAAAGGACCAATGTTCCGGAATTCGTCCACATAATCGTCCTGCTTTGAGTTGTTATTCTTATCGGTTACAGAACAAAAAAACCTAATATATCTACGAACAGTTTTGATCAAGTTTTCACACCGTACATTTTCGGGCATAATTTTTTTGTTATAATGAGATTGCAAAACGTACTCAGGTTCTCAGGTACTCAGGTCAGTAAAACCAGTTCCGTTCCTTTTTGAACATTATGTTCAGAGTCCTCTATAGTCAAATTCAATTTTTATTGATTCTCGATTTATCGATTGATCAGTGAGCTGGTGCACAGCAGTAGGCCTCGAACTTTCCGTCGACACATTCGGTTCCGTAGGGACAGAAGTTGTGGGAGCACTTTCGCCCGAAAAGGCCAGGTACCGCCGCGAAACCAGAATCGCACTTCGCGCGTAGGTTCTCCTCGTACTCCGCTAAAAAAAATAGTGTATTATTATTATTATCTTTCTACGGTAACTATTTCTGCCGTGTGTCACTGAATTCATTCTAATACAACCGAGACAGTGAAAACATAGAAGTATCCGTAGAGGGATGGGGTCCGTGGATGGGACGACGAGGCACGGGTGAGCGTTATTACCAGCCTATGCGATCCGCTACGGAGATACCGTGTCGAGAGGGATCGAACCCTGGAGTTTTGAGTGCTAGCGCGCACACAACCAGTCGATCAGTCGGCCTCTCGGTTTATCCCTAAAATATATTCACAGCGAATAGAATTACGTTGTAGTTTGCTCTGGAAACCCATCACAGGTTTTTATTAACTGTGTGAGAGAGACCCAGGGGTTGCCAGAATGAGCAATTCCACAAGGTACCGGATGTTTCGTTGATCTCGTCAGGTGACCATTAACTGGTTATATGTTTGTTCCACGATTCACCTTTCATCCCATCATCACAGCAATAGGAGACTGCCGTGAAGTACGGCTGACAGCTGCTTCCAACGGGACAGCCTTTCACATCAGGGAAGTCCTCCTCTGAATGCCCGTGCCAAATACCGTGCCAAATACATTTGCCTGTGTGGGGCCCGAATCCCGGGCATATAGCAGCGTCCACAACCTCTGCAACATTTGTGATGGCTTGAAAATAATCACAATAGTAGTGTAAACGGTACAAAAACTAGGCAAATTGAACAACTTCTGGAGATAATAGTCGATTTTAGTTCACCACAATTTGGTAAAATAATGTTTTCATGTTGTTTTGAAGTTTTGTTTTGTGTTTAACATCATATCATTTGTTTTAAACTCAAAAACTTGGATTTTCGTTAATTATAATAAATTTACTCTATCCGAAGTCTCGAGATCCATTTCGGAAACTGACCATATTTGTCTTCCTCTGACTGGTGGTTCGGATGAGGGAAAATAGAGCAGCCTTTGTAGTAGAATGGATAGGACTTCATACGTTCTTCGTCGAAGTAGTACTGTAAGTTGAGAAACTTTGACACGTGAACCATTCCAATGTTGTTATGTGAGCTTGGGGTAGAGGCTTAAAGGGGGGCAGAATCGAATGTTCAAAAAATAGCAAAAACTAGGACGATTTGTTATATACTCATCTCTTTGTAAAATACTAACTATGAAGGCTCTATTTTTATAGTTTCATTCAATTTTCACTCAGGTCAGACACGCAGAGGAGGGTTGGAGTGGCGCCAAATTACGTGACAGTCGTAGCTTGGTGCCATATAATAGACAAAAATGGTTCAAATCAATAATTTACACAAGCATGGTAAATGTAACAACGTGAGAAAATACATTTCGCTTAGCATAATGTTTGAACCGTTCATTGTCTAAAATGAACCAAATAGAGATCATTTCATGAAAAATGTAAAACGAATGAATACAACAGCCACGCAAATCACAATTTATGGATGTAGGTATGTGGGTGAGTACTACTCTAGATGAATAAGTATATACAATGAGAACGAAAATTGTGCAAATGAGACCCCAGATATAGACAATATACAGAAACCTCTACAGAAAAGCACAGAAAATATGTATATTATTTTTCTGTGGGACAAATCATACATATAGCCAGACAAATCTGAACTCTATGTACGAATATATAAAACTATTTTACAACCAAGAGAAAAATAATTATCTGATTTGGGAAAATGAACGGGCGATTGTCGCCAGAGAACACAGCACAATCTTAGACGACTGCTCCAAAATGGAATGAACATTTTGATCCACGGTGAATCAGATAACATAACCCTGGAATACGTATACATAAGTTTGTAAGATTCTATTATTGCTCATTTATTTGTATTATTTGACAATAGAAGGCAGAAACTAAGTGGTAATATCTATTTTTCTCTACACAGAGCGAATACCATCGTCTCAGATCAAAAAATATAGCTTTTATATTTCACGATAGTAAGAAAACCTAGTTTAGATAGTTAGATATAGAGAAGATGAGCAGAGTAAAGAATTACACTATTTCCAATGTACAGATTCACTTCTTCGAATGAGTACATTCACTCACGTTTCATATCCACATGGCATTGTCATTAGTTCCCAGCCAGTTGTCGAGAATAGCGATACCAAGAAGATCCTTCGTAGAACCGTAGAACAAACATATTGAAGATTAGTGGAGGAATATAAGTCCTGAAATTTACTCTTTGAATTGTAAAATATGCACTAACTGGAATCGTTTTCGGAAATTAGTCGAGACCTCACTGAACTATGCATACTGCATACACACACGAGTAAGATGTGACTATTCAGCAAAAGTAACCCGTTTTCCGATGGGAACACGTCAAAATTCATGATTTTGCATCGAAAAATAGGTTGTTTTTCTTCAAATTTCAAATCGCGCTCGCGAAAAAAAGTTTCTCAAATTGTTATGATGTTATGGCTAATTGATAATTTTTACAGCTGTGTGTATTACTGCATATCGCATCGCTAGGACTCAACACTGGCAAGTACAGTTCGCGCAACAATTCGGTGGACAATCAAATAAGAAAAAATGAAATGGAGAAAAGCTATTCGAAATACCCAATAAATTTGATGGTTCACCTTGGTGCCTAATTGAGCTCGAATTTCCACACCTGATGAATATCCGGAATCGGCGACAGTGATATGATCCGAGCAAAATCGATTATCCGTACACTGCAAGAGTGATGATTACACACGCATAATTGTCTACATCTACATCACCTACATCAGACAGGTTGATATCCCCTCCACCATCATATAATTATTAAAAACAACAGCTTCTAAATGAAAAACGAAAGGACAGGCTTTTCCATGCCGTGAAAAATTCCCAATGATGCAAATGCCACTATAAAACGTAGAGTGACGAGTTATCACTCCCACAGCTGACGCTTCTGGCATAAGAAGAAATTATTGAAAAACGTGCTCCCTTTCCGCCAAACCGCCAAAATTGGAAAATTATTCGTCGAATTATACATAACCATTATAAAGTATGGAGTTCGGTAGAAATAACTGTTGTAAATTGACTTACACTTTACACAATAGCCATTTCCTTGGCCTTGTCCTTGGCCTTGATTTGTCCAGTAGCAACGTTCAAGCACAAAAACTAGGTGGTAGTGAGAGAATGAAACCTGAAATAAGTTTCTTATTATAATAATAAACTACAAGCATACACCAGTAAGGTCTGACCATCCGACGAAGATGAGACCGTTTTTAGATTTGAATTGAACACGTGAAAATTAATGATTTTGCATCAAAAATAGACAATTGTCCGTTTTCGGCGAAATGATGGTCCGTTTTTCGATTTATCCTGACTATTCGGACAACTTTACTGGAGTATGACTACAAGTAAAAACAACTAATCAACATGTATGCTAGTCACCAGTATGTGCCTGCTAAGCAATAAGATTCGTGACACTACTAAAATAAATCGTTCGACATTTGTAACTGACAAATACAATTACACGACTGACTAATGACAGTTCCTCACCGAACAACAGAACGACCACAGAGTTCAATCAAAGATAAAATGCGGTTCGACCATTCTCCACAAGGAAGCTAGTTTAAGATGCATTTCTCTCCAGAAAATAGCGTTCTTATCAAGAAAATAGTTAGAGAATAGGTAGAGGCTATTGAGTTTTTCTCTAGAATTCTAGAAAATAAGAAAAGGAATTCTACCTACTTATTCAGCATCGATCCATACACAACTGTCAGTATTCACAAAGGAGGAGTGATGACAAAGTCACATATGAATTCCAAACTAACCTGAACGAGATAGTGCAAAAAAGCGGAGGTACTTCGTACACGAAATCGCGAGTCACTCCTATAAATACCGAATTTCATTTCATCCATGAGCGGAGACCTGAAAATAGAGCTAGAATCAGTATTTTCAACGCCACTTTTGAGAAGAATAAAACGCAGTGAATGAATAGACCAACAGAAGACAAATCACCAAATAATGAGATGAAAAGCTGAATGTATATGAAATCCACTACTGATGAGACCAGATTGGAGTCACTGATCACAACACATATTGAAGATTGGAGTCACTGATCACAACACATATTGACTATAAACCTACATTTTGTGCAACCATGTATGCCAATATGATAACCATCGGGTAAAATCAAGAAGAACTAGTTAGTAAATGTCCTTTGAAAAGCGGAAAATCGAGAAGTCGACCGTTTTTCTTTATTCACCGGTTTTTCAATGTGCGAAACAATATGAGTAAAGTAACAAGTAAAGTAACTGAGTTCTTTCAAGATATCCCGACTAAAAATACATGAAAGATGAACAAAACAGTAAATAACAACGAAATATAAGAGGGGGACAAAATATTCGAGGGAAATTTTCGAATTGGATCGCCTGCCAATATTATTGACCGCGCCGCTCGCCTGCCGCTCTGCGTCTAGTGCCTTTTGGTCTTTCCGATTGGAGCACGTTAGGCAAATCGCCCATTCAATGCAGCCCCCCTTTAACGTACCACTTCTTGATGCTCTTTCTCTCTGTCTTCTTTACAATCACTTTTTTAGAGTTGTTTGTTGTTCATCTCTAACTATCTCGTTTTTCTTGTTTGTAACGTAAATTTCGAGACAAGCAGCCGGAAAAGGGACAGAGAGAGAGAAATAGGAAGAACGAGGAATCCCGATCATGAATTCACGTAGTGAAGAGTTACCTTGATGCCTCTTTCCTTGGTATTGGAGCAGTAGTAGCCGAGTAGCGGGTCCCCCCGGGGGTGAGGCTCACTTCTGGATTCAACCAGCCCGACGAGCAGCACCAGCACTACTAGTTCAGACAACATGGAGCAACTAGAAATGAGCACATTTAGCATCGAATAGAGTATTTAGATACCAACAAGACCTAATAAGAAGAGAAGAAATCAAAAGCACAAAACGAGTGAAGGCGAAATAAGCCACCTCATCATCTATATCTCAGTCTTCAGTTTGTCAAGTATTTCAATATTAGATTTCATGATAATTTACGGCAATTTTTTCTGTCATGTGTTTCTTTTAAATGAGAATTACATAATCCCACACGAGTCACATTATCAGTGAGTTCATAGAGATTGAACTACAACAAAAATATGAGATGAGATTGTGTGTAGCTCGTGTGAACTCCATACTTTCACCACAGGAACTTCCGCGTTGAAGAAGGACGATTATGTGGTCCAATCACAACGCTTCAGTCCTTCAAACTGCAGTACATTTTTCAATTGCAGTTTAAAGGACCGTTGACACGGGAGTGGTCCACATAATCGTCCTGCG